>OY728164.1:1656958031-1657625250 GCA_963277665.1 Viscum album | reverse complement strand
AATAATACATACAAGGATCATGTAAGGAACGTGGAACAAGCTACTTTGGAAGATAGTGAGAAATAGAAAAAGGATGATTGACCTTTGGGATGAGAACAAGGGTCATAGAACAAGCTACCCATGGGAGACTCCCAACCCAAAAGTAATCATGGATAGTGTTAATTATGTCTCCCATAACCACATCTCATGTCCCTTTGTAAAATGCTATCGGAAAGCTATCTGGTCTAGGTGCATTCTTGGGGTCAAGATGCATCATCTCCATATAGATATCTTCCTCATTCGGTAACCCTTCTAGGACCATATTATCATGAGCTAACACATCATTATGAATCACCCCCAGATGTCTGCAGTTCCACTTGGATATCACTTAGGCATCCTTGTATTAGGACCCACAAGGTGATCCTTGAAGAACAAACGTGCCAAACTTTTCATAGTGTGTCTATCATTCGTGTATGTGCCATCCTCAAGTAAAATGTTGGGTTGGATCAAATGTATTATTTCTCGAATACAAGACTGAAAGAATGGCGAGTTTCTATCACCCTCCTTCAACCATTTCACATGGGAGAGATCTCACGCCATCCGTTCCTATTTAAGAAGTAGCTTAGCCCAGCTTTCCCTTTTATCCATTAACTCCTCGAACAACATGCCATTCCACTCTTCCTCTAGGATATATTCCATGTTATAAATGCTCTGTTTCAACTACTCCATGCTCTGGTCGGCTAAAGGTAAGTTCTTGGCCCACAACCGGAGCCCCTGATTCATCCTCCGAAGCTTACTGTGAAGCAGAACCCATGAGTACCCATGAATCAGTCTTTTCCATAGGTCAAGAACCACTCTCAGGTAGCCAGGATTTCAGACCCACTGACTGTAGAAATAGAAATGCTCCTGTGTATCCAGCACATGAAGCATAGAAAGAAGCAATGGGAAGTGATCTGAAATTCCACGAACCAAATGTTTCACCTTGGCATTAGGAAATGAACTGATCACGTTTCTATTATTGAGGCACTGATCGAGCTGGCTTTAGCATCACCTTCCTCCTCACCGATTATTTCTCCATGGGAAATGATCCCTGGTATAACCCATATCAAGAATCCATGAGCATAATACAAACTAAAAAAAAACTCCAAGATGGCCTGACTAGGAAAATAACCTCTTCCTTTCCACTCAGCGGGATCAGATACAACGTTGAAATCCCCTACCAAAAACCACAGAGGATCCTCTGGGTCGAAGGAGCCAATCTCTCACCACAATTATTTTCTAACATGTGCATCACAACTTTTAGAGACAATGGAAACAAAGAATATCTCCACACCTTTTAAAACTTTCATAGTGATAAATAATCCCCTGCCATGACCACATCCAAAGAAGTATCCATATTGAAAAAAATTCCAGATGTACCTGTTCACAGGTGCCGCCAGCATGGATCCAAGAATCCTGACTCTACAAAAAAATTCCTTAATTTTGTCCAGGTTTTGTTTATGCTCCAGGAATGCCACAATATTGACTTTTTTCTTCTTCACATTTGAGGTAATGAAATTAGTCTTAACCTGAGCCCCCATACCAAGAGAATTACATATGTGGATAGAAAACATTAAAACACCAGCAACCCTGTTTTGACCCCAAGCATCTCAGTCTTGTTGATGTGGGCAGAGGAGCGGTCCATAAGAAGTCTTGATCTAGCACGAGTACAAACTCTAGGGCTCTGAACAGGAGAAATTCTAGATAAGGGAAACATGGGAGATGGGAATTCAGAGGATAACCGTTGAATCATTGATAGAATACTTTGAGGGAGAGGATTTGTCTCCTTAAAATCCTTCTCAGAGCTCACTGGCTCTTTCTGATCCATCCTAGAGCCTTCCAGTGAACCTGCACCAATAAGAAAGGAAGAACAAGTCACATAAGCAGCAAACACCTACTCCATAGACGTCATAGGGGTAGTCTCTAGTTTTTCTTAAAGAAACACCTAGTTAACCTAAGAGGGAAAGAGGGAGGCCAAGCACCTTTCCCACATTCTTCATAATACAAGCAGGAGATGAGGATTGAACAGATTAGAAACATGACCAGAAAGCCTCATAACAGGAACCACTTATGATCGAAGCCTAAAACTCATTCTAGAGAACAAGTTTCAATTGAGAGGAGTGCAAAACTGGGCCAAAGTAGCTGGGGCCTCCATGAAAACCTGATCATTCCCCTACTCTGAGTCCTCCGCCAGCGAAGGTTTAGGCACAAAGACTCTTATCTGGGGATGATGAAAGACCTCACGTGCTCGTACATTATGAAAACGACCTGGTCAACCTGACCATTGGGCTCTACACACCTACCTTCAGTGCCCCTAAAGACCGCATGAGGAACATAACCTGGGGAACACTAGGTAGATGATCTCTTGGCCCAAAGCCACCACATCCTTCACCTTCAGCGCGATCGTTTCCAGAATCCAAAGAGAGAGGTCCATCTCAACACAAATTAGAGGGATCAGAATGTCTTCACAGGATAATGTGTGATCATCCAGACACATGAAACCCCCATGATAATATCCTATGGCCTTGAGAATCGTATCATTTCGGAAAGAAAGTGGAAGACCCGGGATGCCAATCCCTAGCACCGCGTGGGAACATTCCTTCCCCTTGTGAGCTGCCAAAGACCAAGGATCTAGGCTGAAGTGCCATTATCCAAACGATCTGGGAGCTTTACACTATTCCTTAACAAAATCTGATTCTGACTCCAAGACCATACAAAAGGATTGATGGTGAATCGCAGAGATCTGCACCGCACCTACTAAGCCCGAGGAATCCAGACATCGACTGATGATCTTGAGGGGCTACTTCTCGACCCCAAATAAGACCAAAAAAATCCACCTAAGATGATCAATATCCTTTAAAAATGATTCAAGGGAAATTTACAATGAAATGAAAGAGCCAACCCACAACACCGCCGAATAAACTAGACCCACATTTGGGAAACAGATCTGCTGCGAAACACACAATCAGCCGGACATAACCTTAAAAAAAGGACCTTAAATGAAGGCGAGTCCATGGGGAATGACCAGAGGACTCCTGATGCACCTCCTCAACAAAAGCACCACCTGGATCCAAGGTGACCGGAGCTGGGATAGCCACTAGAGCGCGACCATCCGACGGAACAACAGAGGATTTTTTTGAAAACATTCTAGCATGAGGGAAACGTTCTTTTGAGAAGAGGGATTAAATTCCTATTTCTATCACAGCATAAGGGAAAACACAACGTACCATTATAGGGAAATTCCCTCTAGTATAAATTTGATTCAGATGAACCTTACATGAGGTTCAGTCTTAGTGTTGCATAAGGGGAAGATGTTATTCATGATTTACCATCCTTCCCAAAATTGACCTCTAATGTGTTTTTAAGGGTAATGTGAGGATTTCCAATTAAAAATCATGACAATATAATGTTTGAAATTATAAATATTAATCATTCAAAAGGTATGATATTTAATTCAAGTACTCAAAATGTGATAAATTGTAGCTCATGAATTGAATTGAAAATCTAAAGATATGAACGCTATTAAAAATATTTGATATTCATAAAATAAGTGAGATTTATATTTTCCATGTAGTTTTTATCAATTAAAAATAGTTATACACTTCCCATCCTTGGTTTTTATCAATATTTCATGGAAATTATGCAAGGTTGTGAAATTAGGTATGATGTTTGATAGAGTAAAAATAAGTAACCAATCCTCCTATTTGTTTGTAATGATATTGAAAAAGATAACTATAATGTATGAAAATTTCAATATAAATATTAAATATTACAAGTGATTCATAAAATATTATTTATTTATTATTTTATGTAAATTTGTAACATTTTGTTCTTTTATATATATATAAGATGTTTCTCCCACTATTTCACTATTTTCCTCATATACATCTTTTGAATGTTGTATGAATATGTATCGTTGAAGGAAATTTCTAATAATTTTTATACGGTGAAAACATAGACATTAATAGTCCAAGTTGTGTGATCAAACTTTAAATTTTCATATACCAATAAATCACATTACCATAGAAAGAGGATTTCTATGATTTTATTATACTTTATATAAGAAATTCTAGCTTAGAATGTTACAATTTACAATAACCTAATTTTTTTACTCCAATAAAATTTATCGTAACTGGATGTCCCTATAGTGAAATGACTGGAACTATTTTAATTAAATTTAAATTTATATAACCTTCATAATTAGTGATAAAAAACACCTTATTCACTTGATTGGTATATCACCGTTATGTTATATATTCAAGGATTTCTCGAATTCTCTAATAATTTTTTAAATATCCCTTGACAAAAACCATAGCGATCGAGATATTTTAGCCTCTCCTTATGGGCACAGTTGGGATGATATGTTCTAGGTTAAGTGTTATTTTTAACTATTTCATTTATTATTATCCTCTCTCATTGGGTTTAGATGTTGAGATTTGGTCCAACGATAACAATATGATTTACATGGAGAATATGTTACTATACACTTCTCTTAGGCCCATATTTGGTCTGGTGAAGGTGTTTCTGAATTATTTTCTTTCATTAAAATTCTAATTTTATATTATTTTTATTATGTTTTTAGGTATTAATTGTTTTAGTTCACTGATATGTTTATGTGGTTCTATAAGAAATTGAAATCCTTGATATGGATCTGGAAAGGAGGAAAACTTGTCTTGTACTTTTAACATAAAGGAAGGAAAAAATTATTTAATTATTATACAATGTGGTGATCAAGTGTATTAAGTGATACCATTCATATAACTACAATGGTTTTTTGAATGGAAATAATGATGTTAAGGAATATGGTTTTCTTCGTTGATGTTGTTGCTATAAATCAATGTTATTTTCAAAAATTTAATGTATAATAGTTGTTGAATTTTTTAATATTCATTTTTTTATTTAAATTATCATTTAATATTTCATATATTGTTCATTATGTGACAATATTAAATTTGGTATTGAGGAATCAAATGTTCATTGATGCTACAAAAATATGGAATTATGATTACAATTGTGGAGTAAAATGAGAATTACATTAGATATGGATGTAATGTGAATTTTATCTAAATTGATATTTAACAAGGAAAGTCCCCAGAAAGGAATGGTAATACTCATAATTGAAGAATGGGTTTTCTCAGTTACATTATATTGAAACTAATACATGTAAATTATGTAAATAAAATATTCATTCCCTACTATACATCACTTTCTGAATAAATATTGTCAAGTTGTTATTGTATATGATTGAAATTATTATAATGTATTACATGTGTTAATGGAAGGTAAAATAGTAATGGGAATATGATTAAGGTGATATTAAGAAGGATGTTCTAAACATTAATCATATATGAGTCAATGGGAAAAAATAAGGGTGATGAAATGAATAATATTCACTAGCGATAACTGAAGAATAATAAGGATTTCTAGAGTGGTAACATAATTTTGGGGAGAATAAATTAGTTGTTAACCATGTATTTATCTAAAAGTACATCAATGTTGGATGTTTAAGGTGTTAAAGAATTTGATGTATATCATATGTCAAAATAAATTAGTAGAGTAATAATATGAAATAAATAATGGAATAATTAATGAAACATAATTATTATGATTTTAAGATATATTTAGAAATGGATTTCATGGAATTAATTGAAATATAGTAGCATGTGATAGATGGATGAAAAATGACTATTTCTCGGTGAGATGGAATTAATAAAATAGATGGTCTTTCAATGAATCCATGATTCTTTGTGGATAATTTTTTAACGACTGTATTATAATATTCCTTAATAATACCTTATTTTGTTGCTTATTTTTTTTACTATTATAATTTTATGATGTTTAGTTTGGTTTTATGCTGATTTTCAATTATGTTCTTTCTTATATTTGTTTTATTGAAACTATAAATAGTCTGTAGTAGGTCGTGGTTATGCCAATCACTTATTTTATGAGCAGTAATTTCCTAAGGTCAATATTGGAACATTTCCCTAGGATATGATATCTTTAAGGACATGTCATGTTTTAAATGTAATGGATTAATTTTATAAAAAGAGTTAGAAAGATGATGTTGAAGTTATTGGTATCACATGGTGCAGGATATGATAATGATGTTGTGTATTTGACATACTAAATGGGTTGAAGGATGTGATGAAGATTTGGATATGATGGTCTGTATAGGGTGAATGATGTGATGATGATATGAATATGATATGATTAAGAGAGTGAGAATTTTTATGATAAAATGGGTATAATTCATTTCACAATGTATGGGATATAATTATGATGTCTATATAATATTGTTTAGGGTGTGAATAATTTGACGATAGTGTGGATATGATATAGTTTCATGGGGTGTATATTTTGGTTATGATATGGCTACATGGGGTGAAATTTGTGATGATGATTATTTTATGATTATAATAAGATCAATTTGGGACCTTCTTATTTATCCAATTTTTTATGATGTAAAATTTTGATGAAATGGAATATTTTATTCTTTTTTTGATGAATTGATTGTGATGGTTGATATGAGGTGATATATGATATACCATATATTACTATATAAACCTAGAACTATTTACTTCAACCAAATTTATTAGTTAAGAAAAGTGTTTATCAAAATGGCGATTACATCTGACTCAGTTATAGTGATGGGTATGTAGAGTATTACATTCTCATTAGATTTAAACAAACACTTTTTTTTCATAGATTTTTTTATATGTTCAGAGGTTTCTTTCACATGGATATATAATTTCTTAACATTATGACCATATATAATACACTTATTATATCACCACAACATAGTTTTTCATGTTATTTTTCATGACTTATTGATGAATATTTGGTGATGATGTTATTTAGGTAGCTAGAGTGGAGTCTCAGAGTTCATCTTTTTTGCTTTTTTGTTATATCATTACCATGTTTCTAAGGGTGTGTAATGTTATTATAATATCTTCTATTTTATTTAAGTAGATCATTGGTGGATTTTTACATTATTTTCATTGTTTTTATTTGTGAAATGACTCCAATTTGATAAGAATAAACCTTATTGCTAATCACCAACCTGAAGCCTATTTGAGGTGGTCCTTGAGAATCACACTCATCTTTTTCGTGGATGGGTCATGAAAAAGTGGTATTGAAGATTTTGGATGATGTGTAGGGTGTATTTTTGAGTTGGGAATAAGTGTTACTTTCATGGTTGGTAGGTCAATAGTATTATTAAACCTCACTTGTTGTGATGATAGGAAACTAGCTAAAACATGTACATTTTAGACACATTGTGAATGATGTATGAACACTAAATGAATAGAGACTATCTAAGACTCAGGTCTTGTATCCCTCTATTATATAAAAAAAGTTACAAGACCACTAACTTAAAATTTTTATCTTCTATTGTATTTATTTCATGGTATAAAATTTAACAGGTAATCATGAATCATTGTCATTGGTTGTGTCTCAATACAAGAATTTTACTAATAGGATCGTTTATGCTGTCCTATATTGATATTATTTTCCATTAATAATTATTTTACATTAAATTATAATAAATTGATGCAATCTAATTAATAAGTTGTTAATATCATCTAATAAAGTAAATGATGTTTTTTTATATTTATACTATAGTGTATTAATATAATTTTATTATTGGAAAATAATATCAATGTTTGTATATTCTCTTTTATAATATTTTTTGGAAGGATTGGTGCATTTGTAATAGTAAACCTATGAGTACATTGTAATTTAAAAAGAATTATTTTTAAAATAAAATTCATATAATTTTTCTTGAATAGTGAATCATGCCTGCATTATCTTTTTCCTTATATTTTATCTGTATGTTTTATTATGAGATAATACATTTATAAATCATTGATTATGTAGAACGATTTTAGAAAATAATTTTTTCACCATCATGTTTAAAATTATATTATCTCTTAAAATATAAATATATTTAATGTGTTGATTTAAATTTTCAGTATAGAATGTTTTTTTTTTGATTTATTGATAGTTCTAATAATGACTTCAGTTAGTTTAGGAGAAGGATAGAATTTAAATTTCCTGTTACATTACATGAGAACTCAATAAAAAGTTATGATGTATTTCCAGTATATATATTTCTATTATAAGAGGATAAAGATACATTATTTAAATTAAAAGGGAATATAATGAGTATAAATTTTTTAGTGTAGAAAACATGACTGTTATTGAAAAATTCTATAAGGGAATTCTTATGGTGATATAATAAATTTTATGACATGCAATTTATTGTTATTCCACGTGGATCATTGTAAGTTAAAAAAAGTATTATCGTGGTTTAAAATTCACTTTATGATTGTATTAAACATGATTTTAAATTTTTTAATGATTTATTATGTTATTACTAATTAAATGTGAATCATGAAAGGATAACATGTAGAAAATATTTGATAGATAAAGAAAAATGATAAATATTAATGAATTAATTTATGTAATGAAATATACATGTTGTAAAATGTTTTTGATAATTATGAGTATATTGAAAATGATTATTCCAGGTTTATGAAAAACATTCTTGTGGCCTCGAGATTAGTTGGGGATGTTGGATTATCATTCCAAGTTAATGATTTGTAAAATTAGGCATTATAGATTTATTATTGATATCTTTGGAATGATTTTATATTATTGATGATGTAATGGTGTGGTTGGTGTAGAATTGGTTGGATGATTATTTGATGGTTGGATTGATATAAGGGAAATGTTATATTAGGTATCCATGATGGATTATTTAATAGTTGCTATCTCTTTTTCATTGTAGCTATTGGTTGAATGTTTTATAGAAGATATTTATTTTTTCCAATGTTGTTTTTGTTATATTTCATGAGATGATGGAATCTGGATTGAGTGTTTTTATTTTATGGTATTTATATTATAACCATAGTTAACTTGGTTCGATGAATAATAAAACCTTCTTATATAATATTTAAATGAATTAAAATCAACGTAAAATGGTGATGATGTTGGAAATTAATGATGATGACAAGGGTATTATGGTCCTTGATTTTTTAAATAAATAATGCATTATTGGAAGTTGGGTTATTAATTATTTATCCTCATTGTTGATATTATTACAATTTTATATCATTATATTATGAGATATATAATCCATGTCATGAATCAAGGTTGAATCCCAATTTCAGATTTCATAATGAGATTTGTGTTATATATTATAACCTAGTTGTTTCATTGAAATTGTATTGGCTGTGATAAATATAATTACATGGTTACATGTATATAAAAAATGTAAAAAATATTTAATTGCGTAAAAAGTTGGACCTTTTTTTATTTTTTCCTTTGGAATCATCGATATATATAACTTATGATAAGTGAATGTCTTAGTGTTTTGAACATATTGTTTTAGAGTGAGATGTTTTATAGGTTGTTTTGTCTATTAATTTTTTATAAAAAACCAAAAAAATTATATTAGAATACAAATTAATTTTTATATGGATGAATGTAGTTTATAATTATTTCTATAAATGAGAATAAAAAAATTTACCATATTAAAATGAAAAAGAGTAACTAAAGAATTTGATTTTTTAAATGAAAAGGGGGTTTTATTAATTCTAAAATGTTATTCCCACTAAAAATAATTAAAATGCTTTAAAATAATTAAATGGATTTTTTAAACATTAAAGTATGTAAAATAGTTAAATCATATACATAATTGATATGTACTTTATAACTCACCCAAATGTTTTGATATAAAATAAATTGATATGTAAGGATTTTTATTAAAGAAATGAATTTATCTCATATTTATTATGGTTGGATATACTCAAAATAATTAATGTATATTTATACAATAAATATAAATAATTTTTAAAAAATGTGTAGCTTCTATTTCAGATATTTATATCTTTATTAGTTTTTATTTTATATCAGTAAATAGGTACTAGTTTGAGTTTTATCTTCCCAAGGATATTAAATTTATGGTCTCTATTATTTATTATTATTTTTAATTCATGATGATGATATTGTTCAATAGGTATCTATTATAAGGGCCGAAATCATCGTAAACCCTTCCCTTTATGTCATCTTGTATCGCGACAGAGTCTATAAATTTTTTTATAGTTTTCTTTAAAGGATTGTAAATGTTTAAATCTAATTTAACTAAATTCTAAATCAATTATTTATTTCCATTTTTTAACACGAGTTTTAAAAAATCATGGAAATATTCATTATGTACTCTATATGGTTTCTTAATTAGAAATCAAATTTTTCTTTCAATTTGAAATACCCTTACACATACACATAATGAACCTTAAGTAGTTTTCTAAAATTTTCCTTAACATGAGGCTTGAATTAATGTCCCATAAATACATGGATCTAAAAAATACCATTACATGAAATTAGCTACATAATGGTAATAGAAATTATTTTTAATATGTAAAAAGGAAACGTGGTAGGACCTTTATGCCATTCCACTTATCCTTTGATGTGTAAGGAAAAACGGAAATTAACCTTATATAGGTCTCTTTCTTCTATGTTTATCAATGATAAAAATAAATTTCCCTTACAATATTTCCTATTGTTGACCATACATAATGGAAGTACTGAAGTACCCTTAAGCATGTTCTTAATTATTGAACTACGTAAGGGTAACATCTAATTACCCTAATCTAATAAATTTCACCCATTTTAAGGAGAATAAAATGACCCATAAGCAAGGTTTAGTCCCTATTATATGAAAGGGTATTCCTTTTTCCATTTATCCACCTAGCTAAAATTACTCTTTAATTTTTTTATAGGAAAGATAAGTATTTTTAGTTAAAAAGTATGGGAAAAATGTTTTTTCCATTTTATTTCTTATTTCTCCAAACTGTAACTTATTTATTTCAAAATTATTGATTATTATAAATTAAAAATATATAATTAATTAATTAAAAGGGAAACATAAAGATGTAACCCCTATTGAAAATAAGAAAAACAAGTATAGTGGGTGAGATTCACACTTTTCATACTATCAGATTTTTTTTAAATTATGTATACACCTCTATTACATTGTTTGTACAATTATTCAGTGAGAATTAAGTGAGGCGTTAATGAAAAAATAATATGTTTCATGGATTTTTTATTTGAAACACCTATTTTTCATTATTTTTAATGATGTAATGTGAGAAATAAATGAGATTAAAGAGAGAAATGTGTTTATGAATATTAAATAATCCATATGAGTTGTGAATTGTTTCATGTTTACTTTTTCAGTCAAATATGACACTTATTCTGTGTTCTAATATATATATATATATATATAAGTTTCTTCTCCCTATATTTCTCTATTTTCTCAAAATATCTCATGATAATGTTTCATAACCACGGAACACCAAAAGAGCATACATTGTGACATTATTAAATATTGACCTCAACCTTAACAATCCATGTTATATAATCACTATAATCCCAATTCTTGTACCACTGAATCCAATCAAAATAGGTAGGGTATTTCATGATTTTTTTATACCATCTTGAATTAATTATACCTTATAATGTTATGAAATTATCTAAGATATATCTTTTTTATAGTTAAAGTCCATTCCATTGACAACCCCTATAATGGAATGACAAAAAATATGATCATTCATTTTCAATTTACATCCCATTTGAAATGAGGGAATGAAAAACCTTCTATTTTACATGATTGAAAACACCCCCCAGTATTCCATAAGAGAAGATTTCATGAATACTTAGGAAACATCATTTTTTCTGTCCATCCCAAACAAAAAATAGAAATGTATGTTTTAGTCTCTCCTCGGGATTGGTGAAGATGATATGGTATTAAGTGATGGGTTGTATTTTAATTTGAAATTTAATATTATGATATCATCCAAAAATATAGGGGGGATATATATTCTGTAGGTATGGGTTATAATATTCATGTGTAATTTATTATTATACTCTTCTATCAGACCCATGTTAGTTAATGGGGATGTGGATCTTGAATACCCTTATTTCATTTATTTTATGTTGGTGTATGGTTTATTGGTATAGTGTTGTAGTATAAAGGGTATTGTTCAGTGATATTATTATGTGGTTATATATGAAATAGAAATCCATAGAATGAATATGCAATCTGGGAAAACTGGTTTTATAGTGTTAATATAAAATAACGAAACTATGATTTCCTTTTTCTGACACTTTGTGATCATGTAGAAAATGTGACTCCATTTATATTAATTCATTTGCACAAGGGAGATATTTTAGAAATTATAAGGATGAGGAGAATATAGAATAGAAATAATGATGTGAAGGAGACAATTATGTTTTCATGATATTATTGTTATGAAAAAAGTTATTGTAATGAGTTTTATATGTTAGAGTTACTATATTTATTGAATTTTTTTGATATATTAAATTAGTATAGACTATTGAATATGATGTCTAAGATGTGATTAAAATACTCATTGTAATATATAATGATATGTTACATTATTATTTAATGATATATAATGTTGTTTAATAATTTTTGAGTTCCATAAGAAAGTGTTTATATAGGGATGATATCTAGAATCACATATAAATTGAAATGTCAAAATGAAACTATTGATAATAAAATGGTAACAATAAATAGGGTTAATTGGTATTCTCAGTTAACACTCAATGAAAATTACATATATTAATTGTGTAAACAATATATGAATTTCATGTTATACTTGTCATTAAAGTAATAATATTTCATACATTATATTTGATATTGTATGAATTAATATAACAGAACAAGTGTGTAAATAGAGTGTAATGTAAGAATGGAAAAATGTGAAGATGGTTTGTAAGAATTAAATTACAGAATTTATAAATCCATGAGTAGATTAGAATAACATAAATTTGGGGAAAATAATAAAATTCATTGGAAATAATTTAATAATTCTTAGGAGCTATATTGTGATATCATAAGAAGGGTGAGTATAAACAAGAATATAACATGGTATTTATATGAATGAATATTTTTGATGATGGTTTAAATTATTTCAGAATTGGTTAAAATTTAGATGTATGACTTAAATAGATATGAAATTAAGTAATATATTTAATGGTGAAATTAATGAATAAAATTTATTTGTATATTTATTAACATTAAGTATCAGAGTTTACAGAATTAATTGAAATTTAAAAATTTGTGAAAAATGCATGAGAAGAGAATATATCCTAGTGATTTTGATTAGTTATCTTGGATTCATAAGGATAATATATTAAATAATTTAATGTAGTATCAATTTATTATTACTTTTTGGGTCACCTTATTGTTATATTTTTATTATTGTGTCTTTTTTCATTGGTCTCTTAGTGCATTTCAATTGTGTTATTTATTTTTTGTGTTTAGTTGATACTATATTTGAGTTGTAATGGCTCACTCTTATAACATGGGAATCTTTTATGAGTTGTAATGGATTATCGTTAACATATTGAAATGTATGCCAAATGTGGTGTCCTTAGTGATAATTTATGTTTGGGTTGTAATTTCAATATGTTATATCACAATTCAGGAAGATAATGTGGAAATGATGGGTTGTATGGTGTCTAAGATGTGATGATGATGCCAATAAGATGGGCCACATGGGATATTTGATGTGATTAGGATGTGAATATTATGTGATTAATGAGGTGTAATGTGTGATAATGATATATATTTGATTGGGTTCATGGGGATTATTATGTGATGATGGTGTAGATATAATGGGTTTCATGGGTTACAATATGTAATAATGAAGTGGATTTGAGAAGCTGTATACGGGAAAATATATAATGTTAATGTGGATATAATTTGGATTCATAGGTTGTATGTTTCATTGATGATATTATTGTATGAGGTGTAGCTTGTGGTAATGATGATGGGAGGAATGGAATTCCCTAAGAGTGATGATTTCCTTTATTTACTATTTTCTATAATATGAGCTTCTGATGACCTATAATACATTATTAATCATGTGATAACGTAAATGATATAGTTAAAAAGAGGTTATTTTTTTATTAAAATTTATTTTTATGTAATATTGGAACTCTTTATATCAACGTCGTTTATTAGGGTAGACATTTTTTTTACAAACAAGGATTACATGTGACACAATTTTGGTGATGGTTATGTGGATAATTTCTTACTCAATGGATTTTCCCATACTCTTGTATTTAATAAATGTTGTAGGAAAGTATATCCAAAAACATTTATTCACATGGATATAGAATTTATTAGATTGATGATTAAATTGTGGGCTCCAATTTTTTCAACCCTCCAATGTTTTCAGAGTTGTTTTAATGGATTGTTTAATGGTGATTTGGGGATGATGTTGTTCTAGTAGTTCAAATAGATTCTAGGAGTTATTCTTTCCTTATCATTTCAATGTACTCATCATAGGGTTCATATGCGACGTGTATGGGATTTATAACATCTTAATATTTATTTATGGATTATATTGTTAGTTATTGGTTTATTTTCCTTGGATTTTATATGGTAAATTTTTCTAAATTGATAAAAAACACCCTCAGTATTAGTCACCAACCTAGGGTATATTAGAGGGAGGGCTCAGAGGTCACATATATCTCATATGGGGATTGTTTAGGACGAAAATTACATAATTTCCTAGTTTAATGGGACTTATAAATAATTTCATGATCATTATCTCTTAATCAATCAGGGATACAACATTGTTGAAGTGTTAAGAGTGTTCCATGATATTCTTAATTCTAGGTGGGGTTTTAAATCGAGGTATTCCTTCTATATGTGCCTATGTAGTAGTTCCTTTTTTGAGTTGACTGATGGAGATAAAAAACAACAATTTCTTAGATAACAATATGTTATTCCATGTTGTGGGTAAATTTTTAGTATGATCGAACTCTCAGACCATTCTATAGTCACCATATTGGATGATAGATGGGATTCTGATCAGCATAGAAATCTTATTTCATTATGTGTTAGGAATTTGAAGGGATTTAAGTTTAATGGTATGTGATTTGTGAATGGTAAGAAACTTTTGAAGTATTTGGGTAGCACTTATGTCCTAAATAGTGACATCATTATGCTTTGGCAGTGAATGTTATGGAATTTGAGTGGTAAAGCCATAATGGAAATGACTAAGTATTTCGTTCGAATGATGCACCATGTAACAATAAAATTTAAAATTAATGTTTACTAAGAATGTCTAATAAAGTTATTTTTCACAAATAAAACCTTAATGAACGTCTTCCACATGAGTATGTTATCATTGACTTATTGGGAGCTTCCGAGAATAATTTTCATGGTGAAGGATTCTGTTTTTTATATTTTATTTATTTGTTTTATGAAATGTATATGTTTTTTAAATGAAATTTATGTATTTAATTTGTCTAAAACTTATAAATAATCTATATAATAGCCATATTGGTTGAAATTTATGGCCTTTTGGTCTGAAAATGTTCTGGAATTATTATCTATCCATTTTACAAAAATTTATTAAGGATCAGGTAATTTTCTGACATTTTGTAGTGGTTCATAATACTCTATAAAAAAGATTAGATTAATTTATGAACCAAACCATTCATTACTGGATTATTATTATGATTTTATTATTATGATTTCTCTAGACATTTTGAGCTACGGATTCCACAATGAAATATTACTTGATAAATTGGTGTTCCTTATATTCTAATTGTTTTATGACTCTAGAGGATCTTCTCAATATTTATCACTCATCTTATAGA
Source organism: Viscum album (assembly GCA_963277665.1). Taxonomy (NCBI): domain Eukaryota; kingdom Viridiplantae; phylum Streptophyta; class Magnoliopsida; order Santalales; family Viscaceae; genus Viscum; species Viscum album. Next base: position 1,657,609,530 of record OY728164.1, on the reverse strand, counting down.
CATCTTAGAGTGTTTGGATTTATTTAATTTTCTCATTTCATGAATGGATAGCTTGTGTGTAGGTCTATAAAATGTGATTCCATAATCTATTCTAAGGGGTAGGAGCGTTATAAGCTATGAGAAGATAAGCATGGATGTTAGATGTGTATAATTTGTTGGCATGTGGTGTTTCAAGAGTATTTTCCCCTCAATTATAGCCTCAATGTGATGGTAATTTTGATCCTCCTAAGAAGAGGAATCTTATGGTTGATCATTCCATTATTGGTTAGTCTCTTATTGAGACATTCCCACATATCCTCCATCCAGATTTAGATTATAGATCAAAATATGATGATGCTTTGATTAACAAGGATCCAAGGGTTCATAGATATTGTCATCTCACTTGGGATAGGGATATAAGAGTGATTGGGAGTCCATAAACATATATTCATGATGATATGGTTTCCTTAGCTCTACATTTTTTTCAGATGATGATGGTGAGGGTCTTTAAAGCTTCATGCAGACTGTCAATAAAAATATCTCTAAGAAGTAGATTTTGGGCCTGGAAGATGAGACAAAATCCATTATTAAGAACCATACATGGTTCACAGTCAGTGAAACACCTAATACCAAGGATATTTTATATAAATGGTTTTATATATTAAAATAAGGTAACACTAGATAAATTAATCCTACATTGTCTAAATATCTTGATCATTAAATTGAAAATATTGATGAAAAAACTAATTTCTTTCTTAATAAATTAGATTAAAACAACATAATAATATTCCTAATAGTTTTGGATATTATTTTAAATATAAATATGTTTTTATGTGAATAATGTTATGGATTAAAATAATCTTTTTTTAAAATAGTAAAAAAAAGTTAAATTCGTTAATGTTACAAAACGGTTTTTATAGGAGTATTTTTGATGCATGTGTTTATCTTAAATCTGTTAAAAGATATATGTTTTCCCGTATTCTTTATGTTGATTGAATACTTCCAATATATAGTAATATGAAATAATTTTCCAATATAAAAATGAAACTGAATCTATATTTTTAAACGAAATATTTGGGTTATAGTTAGAAGAACTGTTGTATGAAAATATTTTAGATATAAATCATGAGTGACATAATATATCCCAAAAATTCAATAATTTTAAAGTTTATACAAGGTACTTAATTGATTCATTGGATCCTATTAGTGTTAATTTATTTTAAAAATCAAACAATCATTATACCTAGGTTCTCCCACTACCTTAGATATTAAATACATGCGTACAATTTCATTTGAAAATGTTGTGTGTATTATTCTATATGAAACAATTTATACTAGGCTAAATTAAGCGTTATATAGTTTAACATTTATTTGGTTAATAAGAAATATAAGTAAGAGACACTGTAATGTTCTTAAATTGATGTTGAGGTATATTTATCTTACTTCATGTATTCTAATCTGTAATGGTAGGAATGGTAATTATGGAGACTTAGTAACTGATTGGGTCGATTCTAATTTTATTGGAATCATTAATATATGGAAATCACTAAAAGTCTTATGTTTTCACTATAATTAGAGGACCAATGTAATTAAAATGTACTATTAAATTTTTTTTAGCACTTTAAACTATTATGGTTAAGTGTATTGCATTGATCGAGGTTGTTAAAGAAGGCATTTTACATAATGGTTTCATTGTCAAACACAAAGTATGTAATATTATTATTACAAATAAATATGATTCAAAATATTTTTTATATCTATCTAGGAAACTTTTATTCCATAGTAGGTGAAATAATATAAATATTAGGTTGCATTTTATTAGAGATGTTATTCGCAATGGAACGGTCTGTGTCAATAAGATACACACCAATGAAAACCCAGTCGATAGTTTTACTAAGTCTATGGTTCTTTTTACATTTAAGAAGTTATTAGATACTCTAAACATGGTTCCACTTAAGTATCATTTAGGTGCAATAAAAATATACTTTTTTTGTCTTTTTAATTTTTAAATAGAGGGGATTTGTTGATTTTAGCATTATAACTTATTTATAAATGAAATAAGTCTTTTTTTAGATTATTTAATATAGTGTGTCTAATTATTCATTATAATAATTAAAAAAAATTCCTTTTACCATTATTTTATTCTTATCAAACTAAATTCACCTTATGTTGTGATATTTTTATCATTTCATTAGTTTCCAATGACTCATATGCATGTCTTTGTTTTCACTTTTATACCCTTACATGATATCCCTATGGACCATAACATAGCCAATGTTTCTAGTCCATGACCTTTATGTGTTTATATCCCTTAAATGAGATATAATGTCCCATATAGATGAGTTTATCTAATGAACCAATTCCTGAACTATCCTTCCACTAACAAAAGGGGTCTTCCTAATCCACTTGATCCAATGTAATGTTTGTACGGGAACTAGGTAATTAAGAATGGTATCAAAGGTTGGTTTTATAGTGGCAGACTATTTTTCATGATTATCCCTTTTTTATTTGTTGTTGCATGGTAACATATTGTTAGATTTTAACATCAGTTTATGGGAGGTACCTGTAGTAATATTCTAGCAAGCTCAATCAAACCCCGAGCATTGTGTTTCCATTAGGTGATGGATTTAAATTTACGGTTTCATATTTTTTTGATTAATGTTGATTATATTTTCATACTAATTGGCATGGTTGAGTTTCTATAGTGTATGATTAAATTTTTTTATGGAAACAAAATATTGGTTGTGGAATTAGGAAACCATGTGTAGACATAAAAATTAGGTAATGGTCAAACACTTTATCTTGATAGATATTGGTAACTATGGCATGGTTGGAATGTGGTCCCTTAAACCATGTGTTCAATTCAATTATGTCTCAAAATTTCAATGGGTTATTATATTTAGGTTACACTTTAGGAATTCCCAGTGGTTTAAGATGAAACATATGAGATTGGTAATGTATAAAATATGTGTACTAGATATAATTGTTCTATCATTTCTTTTAATTTAGAAAAACAAATTGGGTAGAAGAAAGGTATTTTATAAAAATTTGTGTTTTAAAATCATATTTCCAGGTGGTTTAAGAACTAGGTTTAGAAAACCAAATTTTTTAATAATAATGGTTTAAGGGATTTTCTTAGAAATAAGAGTTTTTTTAAAAAAAAATTATTGTTTGAAAATTCTATAGAAGTGAGTGTTTTGGGAGAAAGTTGTCATCAAATGTCGGTTTTGGTAAAAGTTATTTAAAAATTTATTTTGGGGGTTTAGTTTAAAAATAAAAGAAATTTTTTGATTTATGATTGATCTATTAGGTTTTATTGGATTTATTATTTGGTTCTTGTCCCTTATATTGGTTGGAATTATTGGATGAATGAATGAGATGTGAAATTTTTGAGTATATGTATAATATAAATTGAGATCTAATTATAGAGAGGGTCATAAAAAAGGATGGATTATTTTCTTCTAGGGATGAACCTTAGGTTGATTCCATTTTTTTAAATATAATCCATCTACTAATTTTCCCTACCCAAACTAAAGATGTGGTGTTAAGATCAAGATCCTTCTTCTCCTTAGACTCTATTCAAGGTTTTATGTGTCATCATCCATTATTTTTGAATGATTATAGATGTTGTCAATATAAATTAAAAGATCTATTATTTGGAGTTGATTATGTGACTTGGAGATGATTCTATTCTGAATAAGTCTATGTCGAAAACCATCCTCGCATATCTACTACTATGGTCTCATGATCCTCTATACCTATCCATGTTGAATAAATAGTAGTGGATTCAATGAGTTTTTGGGATTTTTAGTTTGGTGTTTGAATATTTTCAGGAACATCCAGATTCATCATTCTACATCATCAATGATGCAGGTATGGATCCATCTACCACCCTTGACTTTCTCTGACTTCTTGATCATCTACAACTCTCCATGACGGATAAAGAGCAGTGGTAAGAAGTGGTTTTGGGTGTGTGTTATCGATTATGGTGGAGATCCAAGTGTGATAAGTTGGTGAGGATGTTTTGGAGGATTCAACATCATCTTCTTCACAGTGTTGTTTTTGGATTGTTGGTTTTGGTTGGTGTTTCATCCCAGGCCGTCTGTGAAGATGTTTGGGGTTTTTAGTAATTCTTGTTCGGGATGATTCTTGTTCAGAAGGTTGTCAAATTGTGCATGGATTTGGGAGTCATTTCTGGCTGTGGTGGTAGATGTCAGTGGTTTTCGATGGTGAAAAAATGGTGTTGGTATATTTCTTTTATGAGGTATGTTCCCCTTTAATTCTGGTTTGATGATGCGGTGGGATGTCGGCCAGTTCTCACTAGCAACTAGTGATGATGAAGGTGAGATCTGTCTGGGGGAATGACTCAAGGCGGCTTATTGGATGATATTGCATTGTTCTATGTTTTTAGGTGGTGATGGGTCTGTGCATTAGGATTTGGAATTTAAAATTTCGTTTTTTTGGATGCCTCCTCAATTTTGAATTTGGTTTTGGGAGATATTTGGCTTGTATTTAGTGTTATATAAGGATACCACTTATCCATAAAGTGTTTTTGAAAAAAAAATGATTTGAAGGATGGGGAGTGGATGAGGTCCTTTGATGTATCCATGATATTATTTTTTCTTGGGTGGGACTATGAAATTTTTTATGTGATGTTTACTATTTTCTGGTTCTTTTTCCATGGGGATGATCAAATTTCTTTTATTTTTTTAAGATATGGTTCATTAGGTATTCATGGTATTGAGTAGTTTAGAAATGGAAACATTAGATTCAATCCTTGGGTAACAAGGATAAGATTTTTCATTATGATTTTAGAATTTTGGGCATACCACACTATTAAGGGTTTTTTATGAAATGGTATCCCAGTTTTGAGTTCTTGGTTTTCTAGTTGTGTACAGTGGATAAATATTAAATCCCATGATGTTCATTATGTCTGGTTGGTGTCACTATTATTTTGGCGACTCTTTGGGGTGAATTGGTTTTTCATTGGGTTGTCTCTCATCCCTTTGGATGGAAGCATGCTTAGGTTGAGATGAGTTCTTATTATTGTTTTTTGGTTGTATTGAGAAATGATGACACATTAAGGTATTTGGTGAAGATTATTCTTTCTAGGTTTTGTGTCTCTTTTGAAGGTGTAATTATTTTTAATAAACCATTTTATTTTAATTATAAATTGTGGGTAAACTATAATAGGTATCAGTGTTAGTGAACCATTTTTTTCATTAATGTTTAGTTGGAAAAGTATGTAAAGCATTGGATGTTATATGAGGATATACTCTAATTATATTGAGGAAATTTATAGTGGATGAATTATTCTATTTAGGGATCATTCATTTTTCAATACCCTTTTACCATTCTTTTAAAATATTTGAGTTTTATTTTTTTTATTGTCCTCTATCCTCTAGAAATGGGTTTCTAGACAAAAAATCCATATGTTGGGGGTAATTTTGGCATCCATGGGGTCTCCTTATTAAATTAATTTATTTATTTTATATTATTAGATATTATTCTATGTCTTCATATGATTCCAAGAGTTTCTAGAAGATTTAAAAAAAAACATAGATATTTTCTAGGGGAATAGGGACAATCCATATTTTTTACCCCATGAATTTTTCTATTTCCTCAAACAGTGCTAGTTGGGATCCTTAGAGTATGGTTTATTGAACCATGTTAGATCCCAAGATTTATTATCCAAAAAGTTTTGGGTTCCTAGTAGGTTCATCATGGCTACATTATGGTCTTAAAAACTATGATGCTAACACTGAGTCATGTACATTTATTTAAAATTTAATTTAATTTAATTTAATTTTCAAACCCCAAAATCACATTCCCCATCCTCCTCATATCCAAGTGATACCCCACCTTCAACAAAAAACATGGTACACACAATCCTCTTTTGTTCAAAACAAACTTTATAGTTTAGGTGTTGAACAAATTTTTATGGTTTCTCTAATGTTAATAGTTTTTTGTTATTCCTTCTTAATTTATTCGGTGTATTCCATTAGTGGTTACATGTTTAGGTACATTTGTTTTTGATTTTATGTAATTTTCCCATTCCATAACATTAATTTCTAAAAGTACATACTTCTTAGTGTTTGGAATTTATGTTTTAATTATTAAATGAATTTTCTAAATGAATATTATTGATTTTCCAATGAATACATAGATTTTTATTTAGATTTCTACAAGAAATGAATATCAATATTTTAAAGAGCATTGTAAATTTAATATGACTAAATTGATAGGTTTACAAGTTTGAAAAAATAATTAATTGATCAATAAATAGTATTTGAAATTTATAAAAAAATTATTATTTTTTAATTGATTCCTTATATATTTTTTGCCTTTTCATTTCACATGGAAAATGAAATGCCATGTTTGAATAAATTATTTAAAGATTTTAAATAAATAAAAAATGAGTTTGAAATTTTTTTGACCCTAGTAGGGTCATGTGAGAAATAATAAGTGGTGGGTTTTACGATTTTAAAGGATTTTATAAAATATGATAAATTTTTCAATGTGGACAAAAAAATAATTATATTTAAGTTGTGATGTTTTAGTAAACATTTTTTAAATTGTTTTGGAAATGTGAAACATGGTTTGGCCTTCCAATTATGATTTTTTAAAAGTAACAATTAGTAGTTTTAAAATAATTACTCATTTTTAAGATTCAACTTGTTCCCCCTTTATTATTACTGTAAAATTAATGGTTATTATTATTATTTTTATGAATGGATGATGTGGGTATGAGTTTCATTTTTTAAGAGGGAATAAAAGGTGAGGGTGATATTATTATTCTTTAGTACCCTTTTTTATCAATTTATGTTTCCCACCCTCACTTTTTTATTGGTAATGGGAATACTAAGTTTGCTATGTAGATTCTGGAATAAGTTAAAAATCTAGTTTTGAAAATTTTTACATTACAAGAGAGACTCAGTTTATTAGGAAACAACATAGTTCCACAATGTATCTTCACACTCTTGGGTTGATGTGACATGGACTGACAACTTTAAATTTTCTATCAAGATAGATAGGTTTTTGTATGTTGTACTGAGTTACCTATATCCAATTCAGAGTTGTATTGCATGAGTTCCTATACCAGAGCTCAAGAAACAATTTTTTTATTAATTTATGGATAATTTAGGGGTAATTTATCCTATACTTGGTTTCTGTCTCCCCATCTAAAATTGATTGTGTCACGCATACATTATTATGGTTTCCATTATTACCATATATGAATTTTAGTGTTAGTTCTAGCATGTGTTGATTGTGAAGTTTCTTTCACTTTATTTTAAATGAATCTTAAATCATACTTTTGGAAAATATTATGAAGAAACATCCTTTGATTGATTTTAAAATGGATTTAGAAATAATTTTTTCTGTTTTTAATGGAAAATTGGGCTACTAAAATAGATATCAATTGATTATTTTAATTAATAAAAGAAAAAATGAAAACTACATTTTGAATTGAATTTCATACTATCTTGAAATAGATTTTATTATTAATGTATGGGATTTTACAAGGAATGTGTTTAACTGTTTAATATATTTATGCTCATAACTATATTAACATTTTAGTTGTGGGATTGGTATCATCTCTTGAGCACTCTTGGAGCATTAATTGACTTGAAATATGGTTTGATAGTTTTATTTCATCACATAGATCCAAGTGTTAAAATTTCATGATTTATTAGGTCCAATTTTAATTTGATAGAAAGACTAATGAGTGGAAATTTAAATGATTTATTTACTACTTTATGATTTAATTAACAATGTTTTTTCATTATTCATATCAAGACTATGTGATTTTAGGGTCGCATCACAATAAGGGTTATAGGGGTGGGTAGTGTTATAACTTTAAAATTTAAAGATATTTGTGTAGGTAAAACTATAATTTATTCACAAAATAATTGACTCATTGGAAAATATGCATTGGGGAAATGATTTTCAATGGAAAATATTTTTTCTTATTTCAAATAATTTATTCAATTGGTATCAATCCCATTAGAAAATATTAAGAAATTATTTTTTATGAAGAAGTCATATTTCTTTAAAAAATGTTATTAATGTCAAAATGATACATCATGAATATATTTTTGTGATGTCAATATTATTCCATCACAAATATAAGAAGAAAAGTTAATATGAAACAAAATAAAAAAAATAAATATAAATAATTTCACAAATTAACTAATAAACTTTTTACATAAATTTTATTTATCTATAAATTAACATAATATGTTTTTCAAAAAATTACCATCGGTTACTGTGGAGGATGAGGACCTTCCGAATAATTGGGAGGGGGAAATCCATCCCTAAACCAGAATAAGTCGTCACATGTACTCTATCATTTTCTCATATCGCTGTACCTACTATGGATTCTTCTCCTCTTACTAGTTCTCATGTTTTCGGTGATACTCCTCATACTTTCTAGGGATGCCTATATAATCTCATTTTGAGATCACAAGCTCACCTCATATTATAAAAATGATAAATTATTTACATGATATCCCCTTAATATGGAAGATAACTATGCAGTAGTACCATATTAACTAGGAGGTTTCATTCAAGAAATGATACCAATAACTATACATTTGTTAAAACCATATTGGGTTTCCCTAATCCAATATGCTTGATCAAAAACTGACTCACATGTGTCCTAATCCTCATGATTTTCCTAAAGGTCATGTGTATGGGATTTCATGGACCCATGAACCTCCTTTATATGTAATTATAAATAAAAATCGTTAAAATATTTATTTAATTTAAACTTAATAATAGAAAAAGTTATAATAATCACAATCATACACGTTTGTTCACAATTAATATTCTCAATTGTAGGATCAGTTTACATATTCATAAAAACATATTCTTTAATAACATCAAGATAATCTATTGAATAAATTATTATAAAATTATAATAGTTTATTTAAAGTATGTATACATTATAAAATAAAATTAGTTACCCTATTCAATAGATGAATACTAATTTTACAACATTTAACACTACATGTGACCTCCGAACTCACCCTGTTCTTTCAAACTCATGTTGATCTACTCTAAAATATATCTCCTATCTAATTAGTGATTAAACCTTCCCAAACCTAAGATGAGATAAAATTAGGTCGATGAATATAGAAAGACTAATAATGATCTGTGACTTAATCTCTCATCATGGAACTGTTTCTCAGAATGTGAAAAAATTGATGGCAATGCTCATTTATACTAATCTACCGTGACTTCTATATGGATAGTCTCATACCATCATATATATGATACCATAAACCCTACAAATAATTAATAATTTCTAGTTAATAACTAAATAAGATTAAAAATAAATATTATTTATTTACATACCATTCAGTGAGTAAAAATGGTATGAAAAACCATAGTGGGAATCTGATCTGACACCACCAATCATCGTGAAAAATAATTTCTTAGAATCACCACACATGAAAAAAAGATTAAATAAAAAAAATAGGAAAAGAAAAATTAATCAAACAAGTATAGTATTCATAAATCAATGAAAATTCATTGAAATACACAATTAAGCATTTATCTGAAAGTATGGATAAAAAAAATGTGTCAATGTCCCTATGAAATATAGTTTTTAATCCTTAATAATATATACCATTACCATGATTACTTGAAATTTTAGTGTAAAACCCCTATGGGATGGATAATGGGTCATTAGACTAATCAACCAGAATGTTAGTATCTATGACGGTATACAATAGCTCATCGATATCTTCTTTATCCATCTAAAACATGAAATTTATTTTTTCTATATATAATTGAAAGCATACAATATATATTAATTATGACATGAATTTGTATTTAACATGTTCATTATTCATCTTTATCCCCATCATCACATTCAATAATGTCCATATCTTCTTATTCCCCCTTAGTATCATCAGTTGTCATATTAGCTTCGGCATCACCATAAATTTCTATTTGAAATTCATTTGTAATATCATCAATATTATGAACACCATCAACATGTAACAACAGAGTTTCATAACCTATATTTTAACCTCTAAGAGTAAAATATTTGTTTTTAATATCTCTTGATAATTTTTAATTTTTTTAACTATAATAGAACAACATTCACTTTCTATAAATATATTTTCTTGATATTTTTTCATAACAAACCAATAAATTATATATCTTATTTAATTATATTAATTTTTATAATAACATTTTTGGATTTATCTGAAAATATCAATTGTTTTTCAAATATAAGATGTCTCATGTGCTAATGTCAAGTATTCAATATGATGGAATAATGTAAAACCCTTTATTAGTATCAATCTAATAAAATATAAAAATTATTTCCTGATTCTACCCAAGATCTCATTACTCAATTATTTCATCAAATATGTCATAAAATTATACTTCAATATCCTTAGTATGTGATCCTTTCAAGAACACATTGATGTTCCTTTTTTATGCAACATAAACAACAATTTTAAATAGAAATTCATTAACAAAAAATTGATTATAAAATTTAACCAATTTGGATATGGGTCACTATATACACATAATCAATTATTAATTTTATCTATATGTTTTTGTACCTGGAGAAAAAAAACTAATTAGTAATATATAAAATATTATATTTAATTTTTATATATTTATCCATAAGAAATTTTCTTTACCTGTCTTTGAAACCACTAGTGAAAATTATATTATTGGTGTTCATCAATAGTATATCGTGTTATTTGTGTGATGTAATTATTTATATGATCATTATATAATCTATAAATTAGTTAATATTAATTTATATTCAAAATATAATTAACAGGGAAAATTACATTTCACTATTGAAATTGTTTTATTTCTTTAAAATTGATAGAAGCATATGTATGGAATTTGTTTTTTCCATTATTTGAAATCAATAATTTATAAAATCCTCTTAATTACTTTTTATAATCATTAATAAATAATAATTAATTTTTCAATACAACATACGTATTTCCCTCATTATGTCCCATTCAATTATGTTTTGAAGGATATTTATATAGAAAATAATTGGAGTAGAAAATTGAGATTTACTATTGAAAATATGATTCTAGAATTGAAACTACAACTGATACTTTTTTCTTAAACTTCTATTTAATTTCATTAATAATCCTTGTTATTAGTAAATCATTCTAAAATATACTGATGCCTTATATTTTTCTTCACCAGAAAAAAGTAATATTAAATTCCCATTGAAAGAATGAAATTCGTTTGAATTTTTTCCCCAATTTAAATAAAATTTAAATAACTTTTTTCTTTCATTTCAATGCATCATATTCTATTATAACACTATAATTGTCTCATAAAAATGATATTTAAATCAAAAGATTCAACAACCCACTCAAGACAGTCAACATGATTCTTTCAATTATAACATAAAAACCATGAATTTTAAATAGGATAGTATGAACTTTTTTTGACGCATAAATCCAAATTGTATACATAACCATTTGGGAACCTCATATTTTAATTCCACTAACAGTATAATTGATGATTTTCTTTTCAAAGTTCACAGTCTGTATTTGAATTCATTACGTTTTTTTGATCATACTTTTTTTAAAAAAATCAAATGGTAGATACCTATAAATTTGTGAATGAATTCATTTTTCATTATGTTATATTTTAACATATTATGGATCTAAAAAAATCTAAAATATGTCATCAAAATAGTTATTCACAATATTCACGACATCTATCATGTGAGGGACTAATAAATTAGAACAATATGGAAGGTCCCCAAAAGACTCCTTTTTATCCAATTGAGATATTTACTAAATATATATTATGCTATTTTATATCTAGTCAAAGTCCATATGAGGTAATAAATAGGAAATATATTTTATATCAATACCGACGATCACTACAAAAGGATTTTCAATATTAATTTATCATTTTCTAAAATTATTTCTATTCCATTATAATTGTAAGTGTTCAAGAATAAATCTATAATAATAGTTCAAATAAGGTTTTCATCCATTAAAAATAATGAACATTTTTTTGTCACTCATAGAATATGGACATGATTTTTACCATGTGTACTTGATCAATAAAATTGTTATAAATTTGAAAGTAATTAATTATACAGATTATTGGTTTTTTCATTATGAAAATCATTTTTAAACTACAACATATTTATCTACACCATTACTCTATAATAATTTTAACTCGTCGGTCAATGGATTCCTGTGAACATCAATATTTGTTTATTTCGGTCTAGGAATTAGTAACTTCAAAAAAAAAATGGTTCCTACATCAACATACAAAGATTTAATTACTATGATGTGATAATGTTTGACCAACATTAATATTGATACTGTAAAAACCATATGGATAGAAACCATCAATAGAAAGACTAAACCACACATAATGAGGTTATAACCAAAAATATACATTCACCATATCAAAATGTTCCCCTGAATTATCATCATAGGGATTATTTGTTATTTTACTGATATTACTATTATTATATTCCCATTTTATAAATAAGGATATGTTTTGAGACGTAAATAAACATTAAAATATATCCATAAGTGAGAAATACCATAATAATTAACAAGAAAAAACATGAAAATTATTCTATTGTTCCACTTTGTAACAAAATTTTATTTATATATAATAATTAACTAATGAATTATATTCATCATAATAAAAGAAACATTCATGTGATCTTGTGTGAATATTTAGATAACCAAGACCCAAACATGATCCATCCTCATTGTTTTATAAAAACATACAGACACCACATTCACCTTAGGTAATAATGATTTATCCAAAGATAATATTTATTTGAAATAACTATTTTATATTCTACTATATAATATAATAGAAATAGATCCTTTAATGACTTAAAATTATCTTGTCATTAAATTGGGATATAATTCATCCTTAGTAAATTTTAGAAATTTCTAAAATTAATATTGATCCAAATTAGGATTTGAATTGAAATTCGGTGTTTCTATTTGTTAAAAAGAAAGATGAATAACCACTTTTCCAAAATATTGGAATTGTGATGGATCTGGAAGAAAATTAGTTTTATTTTCTCTTGAACTGTGACCAATATGTAAATAAAAAACATAATATATTTTTGAACAAAAATATAATAGATTAACTTCAATATAATCAAACATTAAAAATCTCTTAAGATCAAATTTCATAAATGGAGACATAAATATCCTTTTGGAAATAAATTTTAATTTTGATAAAGAAATTGATAAAAATGTTTCAACTCCATCAATTTATTTAATATTTATACTGAAAATGTTTGGATTTCTATGATTATTTATCAAATCATTATCTAGAAATAAAAATTATTTCCTACTTCTTTTTTCAATAATTATTTAAAAAAATAATAATAAAATAGTCCATAAGATTGATATGGTAGAAGAAATGGATTATATGAGAAACTAAATTAAAAAATTAATAATTTTTTGTAATTATTACCAACAACATCTAATAACTAGTTTTTAATAATTATGGGTAATTATTGGTAATTATTGAAAATTATTGATAGTTATTGCTAAATATTTTTAGTTATTTCCAATTATTTATAATTAGTACAAATTACATGTGATTATTACTAGTAATTGGGGATTAATATTAAATATTACTAATTATTGGTAACTATTAATATTTATATTGAATTATCTAAAATTACATGTTAATATTACTAATTTCTAGTATTTATTACTAATGATTACTAATTGATATTAATAATGGATAATTGTTAGTAATTATTACAAATTATTGGTATTTATTTGAAATTATTATTTATTACTGGTAATTATTATTAATTAATAATAATTACCATTAATTATTACTAATTACTAGAAATTAGTTGTATATATAACTAATTACTGGTAATTATTACTCATTATTAGTAATTATTAAAAATTATTACAAATTACCAATAATTATTACTAATTAATGATAACTATTTCTTATTAATGTAAGTATTAATAATTATCACTATTGGATAGTAATTATAACAGGTTATTACATATTATGACTATGTATAACAAATTATATGTAATTATTAATAATCATAGGTAATTGCTACAAATTATTACACAATAAAGGTAATTATTACCATTTATTACTCATTACTGATAATTATTACTAATTATTACAAATTACTAGTAGATATACATATAATTATTACTACATGTCAGTAATTATTATTAATTATTATTATTCATTACCAATTATTACTCATTATTACTCATTATATATAATTATTACTAAAAATTACTAATTACATGTTATTATTTATAATAGTAAATAAATATTAAAAATTATTACTAATTACTGGTAATTATTACTATTTATTATCGGCTATTACAAATTATTAATAATTGTCAGAAGTTGTTACTAATTACGACTAGTTTAGGATAATAATTGCTAATTATACCTAATTACCAATAATTAACAGAAATTTAAAATATTTATTACTAATTATTAATAATTACTTTTATTGACCTATTTTTTTCTTAAAAGACGTTAGAATATTTGTATATAAATTTTCAAGGTCATGCATGCAGATGTCGTGCGATTTCGATGTCCTGTTTCCCGAAATAAATTTTATAAATATATTAAAGAGATTTTATGATACACACATGTAGTTTTACAAATAAAATAGGATATCTCTTAAACATATGATCAAATAAAAATTTTGAGGGTATGGTTGAGTCTCAAACATTGTTTTTACCCATAGAGTGACAAAAAATTTATCAACATAGTAAATCCAATCCCCTCACCCATTGGAAGAGGATTAAATAAAAATAAAAATTAATAAATTTATTTATTTATTTATTTTTGACACAATTTTTTTCCTAGAAATACGTTTCCATGGTATATGAATAGGGTTTTCTTCAAAATACTAGGATTTTTCAAGACGGTTCTCCTCCTCCTCTTTTTGAAGATCGATAATGAAACGTTGGAAAATCAAGAAGACATTACAGATCAGAGAAGATTAGAATTCAGAAAACACAATGAATTCCGTTGATCTTTAGAAGACACATTTTTAAATGATGAACAAATAAAAAACCTAGGTATGAATTTTGTTTTTGGATTTCATATCCCCAATTGAATTGAATTGACTCACCCAAATTAAATTTGATTGAATAAATTTATTCATGGATTAAAAAAATTTGTTGAATCAGTTTCAATTTTTTATCATGAAATTGAAATTCATGAAATTTGATAAATTTTTATTTCATGTTTCCTCTTGATATTGTTCCTCAAAGATGATGTCCAAACTAACACGGCCATTAATCAATCCATGTTTGAGTTTCATAATTCATTATTCCTTTTCCCTAAGTGTGATCATAGTTTTTTCCTTCTTTGACTGAAAATCCAAGAAAACAATTTCGCGTGTGATTATTCTTTTGTGCATTAGTTCCTTCCAACGACTAATTTTTATATCATGTTGAAACATCAATGACTACCAACCCAAACTAGATAAGTGTTCTTCATGGATCGACGAAGATGATGTCAACATCTTATTCGAGCGAGGATGAAAGCAACAACATGATTTTCAACAGTGGATGGATTCTTGCAAGGTTTTAAGGAGAGTTCACATTGGATAGGATGGTGTGGCACGATTGGTGGTGCAGGGTAGCATGGTGAGACCGTGATGGATGGTATGGAACAATGCAGTTTTGAGATGAGGAAGATTGAGGTAGTGGTCAGCAGTCAGTAATGACATGTGGAGGTGGCCACCACCAAAGGGGAGAACCCCTACCCCACCCCATGGTATGGGGAAGAAAATGGATAAGAGAAAAAAGAAATCATAAAATTAATAAATAATTATAATAATAAAAATAACTATAATAAAATGTTTAATATTATCTGTCATTCCTACCCCATACGATGTCTGAATGAAGTGACATATATAACTACATGATTCTAACTTCAAAATGGTTCTTTCAAGGCCTATTTTTTTGTAATTTATTTGTGTCCATGATTTCATCCCATGGATAATTCCTTTAATAATAATAACATTATTATTTATTACTATAGATTTTGTACCTGGAATATATTCTTCATATGGTGTCTCACCAAAGTTCCCTCTTTTTCACCATGTCCTTATTATTGGGGCATACATTTTGGGACAAATTTTTGTTACTTTATTCTGATTTGAGGGTGGGTCCCACAAAACGCCCCTTTTGCGTATTATGGTGAAATACAAATTTCACATTGGTTGTCGAATTCAAGAATGTGAGTATCATATCCTTCTTGGGTTTACACATAGAATGTGATGGCTCCCATTTATGATACTTTTGAGATATGATGAGATATATTCCAAGAAAGAAACATATATAGGAAGTGTTCGACAACATTATATTGGACCCCCCCCCCCCAACACAATAGTGTGTAGGTCCTCAACTACTGAGTGGAATACTCTTGCCAAACCACGACCTGGGTCGTCAATGAAATCAGAGTGGAATTCCCATGGCCCACCAGTGTGTGTGTTCATTAAGACATCAGTGTTGAACCCCATTGATCTACTAGGGCATGGTTCCTAGATGACATCATAGTGGAACCCCTGGAGGCACTAGGAAGTAGGTCCTTAATGACATCAGGGTGGAACCCAAAGACTCACTATGAAATGGGTCCTCTACATCGAGTTTGTGCCCACCCAGATGTGCAATATAGGGATGAGGTGTGTCTTGACTTAGCATTAAATTCACGAGAAGGGTTAATTATTTACCCACTGAGCCACATTTTTGTGACACAACCAAAATCATGAGTTCATGTAAGTACTTCCCAAATCAGGTAGTATCAAGGTGTGGAGAATGAGTTCCTTTGACATGTATGTTCTGAGAAGACATTAGGGATGCTGGGAATCGATGATGAAACTTAATTTCTGGTCTTGATTAATCTTATTCATGGGCTAATCTCTGAGATATAGAACCCCTTACTCTCTCATTTGGGTTTCTTTTTTTAATAATAGATATGTATATAACTTTCAACAGTACCCACTCATTAGTTTTGGATACTATCCTTCTAGGATAAGAAAATAGTTGTGGGGTATGACACATGCATTCTGTGTCTAGACTCTAATGGTGGGATGATTCTAATATCCAATTATAATTAGTGAAGACTCGATAGGAATTTAAACCTGTCACATTGTTGACCTCTCTATTTTTTGGATGAGTTTACATTAACTCTCATGTGAGGTTAAGCTATAATATTTTAATGTACATTGTTATATAAACTGTTTACCATTTCATTTATATCTCTTACTTATACACCTTCACCATTTCGGGGCGGTCTACTAGGTATGTATATAATCACCCCTACATGGGATTCTCCCAATACATATTGTGTATTTTGAATATGAAAGACCAGTAAATACTGACTCTAGAGCACCATGGGGATAAATTATTGTTGGAATATATATTGTAGTCATAGTTAGGGATCCTGGAGCAGGGCTCTCTTAGATATATTTATTTTTGATTTCTTGGTCAGGTTGGGGAACATTTATGGTTGGGAATGTACATTTACCCTTCTCTTTTAAATTCAAACAATATAATATTGTACTATATAGAGGTCCATGCATGTTCAGTTTATTTAATGTAGTGTTTTGTAATTTATTCCTTTCCATATAAGATTTTTCATTGAGTTGGCATTATGTGTTTTTGAGTGTGTATATGTACATAGGAAAAGACATCCCTGAGTTAGGTGTGCTTTTAGTTTTTTTCATCACCCCTATCATATTGTGGCAGGCTTGGGGTAGTTTCTTCATGATCCCTAGCTTGGGTTGGGTTGTGAAAATGTGGTATCAGAGCAAGGTCATTTCTTAGGATGTTCTTCGGATGTTTACCTTAAAAAGATTGGATGGGTTTAATGAAACAATGTAAATGTTTCTCAAGTGAAGCTATCCGGTTTGGGAATCTAATGATGTTATGGTTTGCTGGCATATTCATTCACTGGGATCCTAACAACTTGCTTGTGAACTCCAAATGTTGAGACATTTGTTACAAGGATAAATAGTGCATGAATAACTTATGATTGATTATTTGTCTTCCCTTCTAGAATTAAGTCCCCATTTCATACATACATATATATATATATTCTCATATGATCCAAATAATCCTTGATAACTTTAAGTATGCCTCTACAATGACAGCTAGTTAGGATATTGTCTCTGCATCATGACGACAACCATATAAGGGAAGATGCCTCAGTTTAGGGTCCATCTTGTAACCCCTTCCTTTTGGGGGGAAATTAGTTGCACCACCACCTATCGAGACGTAGATCATCCCATTAGGGATTGTTGAGGATGTGTATTTATTTATTTTTATCCATGAGTTCCATCGTCAGAGACTACTGAGGTTCTATAGCGTGCCGGATCCTAAGGTATTGCCGGATTGGTTAGAGTTTGTGGTCCACATCGTCGGGCGTATCCGGAAAACTGATTGATTAGATGGTTATTCTAGAGTAAAATATCTTCCATGTATTTTTAGGAGCATCAGGTGGAGGATGATGCTACGATATCCTTTTTAAACCACCATGAGGCAGACCGCATCATGCTCAAGGAGATGCTGGTCAGGGGTATTGACAACTATAGGTATAAGAAGTCTATGAACCAAAAACAAACAAGGTGATCAGAGGTATGGTATGTGTTTGTTCTACTATATCTTTAGTATAATTATATATAAGTTACAGTTATCCCATTATCACTTGAATCCTAGTGCAAGAGATAGAGCTCTTGATTGAGGTTTTGTCATAGGAGAATAAACATAATGTACTTATTGACAGTGCTTCTACTATGTAATTCATTTTTCGATAGTGACATATATCTCTTGTTAAAGGGAGAGGTTCATGTGGGGCCTTTTGTTCAACATAATGGAACCCTATGACATTATCTTGTGCATGGACATGTTTTCTATTGTCTGATCCAAGAATTATTGTTGTTGTAGACAAGTCAGATGGATACAAATTGATGGAATGAGATTATCCTTTTTTGGAAATAGTGATATCATGACTGGACCAACGGGATTATTTTTAGTAGGAGGATACAAACCATTACCGATATATTTTGGTGATTATCCCTTGATACATTATGATATTTATGATTTTGGTTTCCTTCAATTATAAAGGATTATATGGATGTCTTCCCCAATGATGTTGTTGGACTACCTTTGAGGTAGGAGATGCGGCTCTGTATACAAATGCATCTTGGAACACCCCTAATATATTCTTCAACATAATCGATGTAAAAAAGTGAGCTCTGGGGGCTACATTGCAGTTGTAGGACCTTTATGGGAATGATTTCATCATACAGAGTGTGTCCCCTAGGAGTCTCTAGTTATATTTGTAAAAACAGAAGACTGAAGGTTACTTCTTAGTGTGGATTATCTTTTCCTGACCCTGGACATGATTAAGAACAAGTACCACCTTCTGAGGATTGACGATACATTTTATTAGTTTTGGGGTGATAGATGGTTCTCAAATATTTATCTCTCTTTCGGCTACCACTATTTGTGAGTTTTCAAAGCTTATATTCTGAAGTTGTCTTTTAGATGTTGCTATGGACACTATGAGTTCATAGAGATTTCATTTCATTTGAAAAATTCCCTGAATTTGATTATTGAATTGATCATATAGGTATTATACCCATACATGGACCAATCTGAGGTTTTTTACATCAAAGGAATACTCATATACTCTAAAATAGAGTACAACCAGTCAAAGAACTTGAGGATGGTTCCTCATTTTCTTCCAGAGAATCATCTTTATGAAAATCTCTCAATGTACCCGTTCTAGATACATGAATTTCACATTTTGCGGCATGTCATTTCTAAAACTATTGTATCCATGGATCCAGTAATGAACAAAGCAGTTCTTTCTTAGGAGACAACCAAGAACATGTCAATGGTTTGGATCATCCTTAGCTAGGTAGGGTACAATATGAGATTTGTGAAAGACTTTTCTAGAATCATATCCCCTTTGACTAACCTAAAGCAGAGCGGGAAACCATTTTTCTTATCTGATCAGTTTATGAGGGCCTTTGGGTAGTTGAGGAAGAGGATGAAGAGTTCTAAAATATTGAGACTACCAGAGGAGGGAAAGGATTATATAGTGTATAGCATTTCCTTGGGTGTTTTTTCATGGATTCATTTTTATGAAGTAACAGATAGTTATCCCATAAAGGTCAAGGTAGTTGAGATCCCATGAGTAGAACTACGTGACTAAGTACCTAGTGCTACTGATGATATTATTATCCATTACGATATGGAGGAACTAACTTTTAGGAGGGTGCTTTGTGGTTTAAAAAGGCCATATGAGTCTCAGGTACTTATTCACTTAGAGAGACCTAAAACTGTGGCTACGATGCTGGTTGGAGTTTCTATAGGACTTTGACATCAAGAAAGTATATACTACGAGGAAGGGAAATATTGAAGTAGATTACCTTATGAGGAAGTCATAGGATTACCCAGTCTAGGAAGCTCATAGCAGTTAGATTTCCTACAATAGACCCTAGTGAAACATGAGAGTATAAATTTTCATTAGTGAATGGTGTTTAATCATTTTCTACTCAAATGTGTGAATGTTTCCCATCTAGGAGACGTCGACTGTGTGGTTTTGTGTGAATAAATATATATAGGCAATGTAACAGATGTATATTATAATGGAGGTAATAATTTAATCTTGTTCCAAGGGTAATCATTTGTTCTTATCACGATGAGGGAGGAGGTGATGTGAGAGTTCCACAGATATTTTCTAGTTGTACCCCCTAGTGTGGAGAAGATGTATAAATCTCATAAGACATATTTTTTGTGGTTGAACATGAGATGAATCATAATTGAATTCATCTATCGAAGCATTACCTATGAGTAGGTTAAGGGTTAGATCCATGTTCTAGTAGGTTTTTTGGAGCCCCTTGAGATCCTGGGGTGGGAATCGTATCACATATCCATGGATATCGTCATAGGGATTCAACAAAAATTGAAGGTACATGATTCCATATGGGTGATAGTAGACCAATTCATGAATTCATAATGCTTCTTTTCTTTCCAGGAGTACATTTTGGTTTAGATTTGGAAAAAATTGTAACTATGGGAGGTCATCCACCTTCAGTGGGTACCCTCGACGATTGTCTCGGATTTGGATATGCAGTTTATGTCTTAATTGTAGAGAAAAATTTGGGAGAAATTTGGGACCATTTTTTGATTAGTAGATCCTTACATCCCCAAATTGATGGACAGATCAGTCACACAATCCAGGTGATGGAGGATATGCTTTGGTATTTCATGATAGACTTTGGACGAAGCTGGGAGGATCAATTTCCCTTGGTGAAGTGTGTGTTCAACAATAGCTACCATTATACCACCATCATGATAATTTTTTTGTCTTTTTATGGTAGACCCTTCTTGACACCCCTATTTTGGACAGAGAATGGAGATACATCACTTGTGGGCCTAGAGATGGTGCAAGTGAAGAAAGAGAAGTATTAGGTCATCCATGAGCCAATCTGGATGGCGTAGAGTAGGAAAAAGTCCTATACATATCTCTATCATATGACCTTGAAGTTTGATAATGGAGATAATGTTTTCTGGCAAGTATCCCTATAGATAGGTTTGTAGAGGTTTGGTTGGGGAAGGAAGTTATCCCTATGGTTCATCAGGGTATTCAAGAACATACATACGTTTGGAAAGGTTTCATACCACCTTTCCATACCCTCAAAGATGGAGTGGCTATGTGATAGCTTTCACGTCTCACAGTTATGGATATATATGCATGTCCCCATGCACATTATCAACTAGGGTGAGATGGACATCATTGTTGGATCCAACATTGCGGAGCACCTTTTGAAAATTGAGGATCAACAGAAGCAGACCATACGTTGGTGGACCATCCTTTCTGTTAATGTGTTGTTGCAGTAGGTAAACATGATGAAGAGTTCCTAGGAGAAAGGGGGCCAATTGAGGGCCCACTATCCCATGTTTTTCATTAGAGTATTTCTTTTTATGGATGAAAATCATGAATGAAGTAATGATTTATAGACACAATTTTTCTCATCCAAAAATATATGATTTGAATATTGTCTAAATTCTTCATATTTCCCTTCCCAATCCTCTTTCCCATGTTCAATAACTTTGGGTCTAAACCAAAGACCAAACCCAGGTGTCGTAATGAAGTTTGAAAGGATAATATATTCATGAGGTAAAATTTTAGAGACCTGAAGCTTAATGTACATGGCCATTACATTACTTTGGCGTAATACTTAGTACATAACAAAAACACACACACAAGTATCGTAATAGTTTAGTGTCTTTGGAAACTCGGAATAAAATATTCTAATCGTGGTGAAAGATCTTCAACATCTCCCATAAAGATCTCCCCGTTTTTACCTAAAACCTTTCTTTATATCCTGGGGAAAAGAAAACATAAAAGGGTGAGCTCAAATTCTCAGTAAGGGTAAACAAAATAAATATCAATCACATCATATTCATAAGAACATAACATTTTGGAAATCTTAAACTGCAAAAGAGATCATAATTTCATAACATGGGATAAATCATAGTAGTGAAATGAAATCCCAATAATCATAACTTAAAACATGAAACTTTGTGGCATACACACATAATCATAGAGAATCATATCTTATTAGTCAAGACTCATTGCCAAGACTATCTTAGTGGACAAAGTCCATTTCTGAACCGAGTCACCCTCGTTTTTGTCATGTTTCACTGAACCGGTATAACATAACATTCCATCCATGTCTATATCATGAGATATAAAATCTTTACCCAATGCATTGGAGGGAGATATAGGTCCCACCCATCTCATAATGATACCATTCTTATGTGTGCCACAAAATCATAAATCATACATCATTGCATAACCCATGTAATAAAAATGGGAATCTTAAACATCGTGACATCATCAAACAATTCATATAAGATAAAGGAATTCATAAAAATAATTCCAATACAACATATTCAAATCAATGTAATAATAGGGATATAAACATAATCCTTATATTTTCTTAGATGGAAAATAATTTTGATAAAACACTTGAACTCCATTCTTGAGGAAAATATCCTTTCAAATTCAAAAACATTTTCCATTATTAACATGTCATAAAATTTTAAAATAAAAGAAGTTGATTAAAATTTAACTTGAAAACTTGTAAAGGAATATTTTTGGAAATAATGTTTTAAAAATCCATTCATGCCGTATAAGTTAAAAAAACATTCTTCTCGTACATTTGTCGGAAAAGTCAAAACGTACCTTGTACGAAATACGAAAAAAGATTCCTTTCATATATTTTACTAAAAACTCACCAAAGGGAAAAATTGGATTTAAACAATTGTAGGTGGATGTAAAAAATATTACATATTGAGGGAACATGGATGTGGATGATAAAATACACCCCAGTAAATACCAAAGTATAAACAATCTCGGATAAAAATGAGATTGTGATATTTTCCCTTACCTTTGGTCCGATATGCTTTGTACATGTCCAAACCTCCTGTATAATGATTTAAATAATGTTATTGACTTATTACCAAATCATAATTATTTTTATGATATCATATATGGTCATATTCTTAGCTTATTATTATTAGTATTTCATTACTACTTGTTATTCGGGTGTTTATTACTTTTTGTTCTTATGCGTGTTTTGTCGAATAAATTCTTATTCTTCTCTTTAGGTTATAGATACCTCATTTCCAGAATGGTATTATTTTAATATATATCATATTCATTCATTAAATTCATTTATATAATCATTATTAAATGAAGATCATGTAGAACGAGTCGCATCACATCGTGGAGACGGTATTCCATACGTACTCATGAGTGATGATATCGTTCCTATGATAGTGGAATTGTATTGGAGTGTATGTATACTAATTCAGAATCAATATCACTTTATAATAGTCATATATAGTCATTATTTACCCCATTATACCCATCCAAGTAAGGTGGTGGTGGAAAATAGATTAAACCACGGCGTGGAGACGGTATTCCGTACGTACGCACGCGCGGTGATTTCTTTTTCCATAGGATGGATAGATGGTGAAATAGGTTTGTTTCATACTTATAATAACATATCCGTATATTAGTGATACTGATGTTATTACTTCATAATTAAAAAACTAATGAAGAAGAAGTGGAAGAAGAAATAAAGATGAGAGAATCGGTAATGGACATTACCTCTTCTTTGAAGTGCTTCTTTGAGACCTCCTTTTAGGGAACTAAAATAGGTCCTTGAAGAATCCCAGAACCTCTAGGATGTATCTAGGGACGTGGAGAGAAGAAATTGGAAGGGTTTGGCCGATCTTGAAGGCTCAACGTGGTGTGAGGAAGAGGGGGAGGAGGTGCCCTTTTATGAGGGAGGAGAGGGGCACCTTTGGAATAACTAAAAATATTATTTTATTATAAAGTCATGTTCGGTTTTAAATAGCTCCAAATTGAGTTATTTTGAATATAAGGTAGGTATGGGTCGAAATCCGCTCATCCAATATAATTTAGACAAGTTTAAGTCATTATATTAACCATATCTTTTAGTTTTAACTCTTAGTTAATTAGATTGACATTTACCATGTCACTTTGTATTTTTATATTATATAGTTAATAAACGTACCATATACATCCAAGATACCCCCAAGTTGTGTTTTATTAATATATATTACCTTATCTAAGTCATTTGGACAATCCTTAGATTTTTAGGAATAAAATATCAATTAATAATATAATATTTGTTTTAAAAACTATTTTATGTCAATTTTGACACTATTCAATAGTTGATTTGTTTGAAACTCATAAAATATTGATTACTTCGACTAATGTTAATTAAATCAATCCTAACATGTCATATTAACCTAGAAAATTAGTTTAGTTCATAAAAAGTCTCAAATTATATTTATTTGGGTATTTATAACATCAATTATGTCAATATTTCATTAATAAGATAATTACTATATCATCGTTGTGTCATAAATAAATTAAATTATTTAATGTCTAAAAATTACAAATAAAATACCATTATGTAGGAAATTGTTTTATTTTCTTAATGAATATTTATAGTCAAATTTATCTTATGTATAACCCCATATTAAAAATTATTTACTTATTAAACTGTGATTTTAACTATTTTAACTCTTCTTTAAATAAATTAATAATAAATGTCCTAATCTAATCCAAGTGGGTCTAAATGGTCATATGTTATTCCTAAGGTTATTATTGGCCGAATTACACTTGTCCAATAGAATTAGGACATGTGTTAGGGTAATAATAATATCATGTTTACCCTTAATTACCCTATTTACTTTTAACCGTGGTAAAAAAAGTAAAAAGTTACTATTCACCGAAAATTATTTTCATCTCATTGAACCACATTTTAGTCCTTGATATTAACCGTGTCTCTCGGATTTTCGAAATTCCACTCATAGAAGTGGTAAAATTATGTTTTATGAAAAATTCAGTTTTTTTAACTACCACTTAGTGGTTTCACTATTCATCAAAAATTGAAAGTTTTCAGAAAAATACCAAAAATTAGATCTAAGCTATATTTGATATTATGAATAAAAAATGATGTCTATTTTATCAAATTCAAAACATATCAGTTGCATTAATTAATTTAAAAATTAATTCCCGTCGTCAAAACAAATAGCGTGTTCTTAAGAGATAATAACTATCAAAAGATAGACACTTGTTTATGACTGGTTTAAATGTGAAATTACATCCAATGACCAAAATTGTATTAAATTGTAAAAATATATTATAAATATACTTTAAAACCAATAAATTTAATAATTTATCACTATTAATTATTTCGATTAAAAAAGTTGTTTTAAATTATAATTTAGTAATTTTGACTATTCATCAGAATATGAAAGTTAGCCGGAAAGTACCAAAATTTCACCATAGGCTAAATTCGATACTCCAAATCCAAAAATGAAGTCCATTTTAAAAAATAAAATTTACAAAATTTCAAAAAGTGGTTATTACTATTCATAACGGCTAGTTTTAATAATATTTTATTAGCATATCGTTGTTTAGTGAAACTCGATATTGCGTACTACACACGCTATCGAGGAAGGTCGTGATTGTGTGTAATGCAAGGCAAGTCAAGGATGCATGTTGTGAAAGCCCCTTTTGGTGTAGCGTACAACACAATACATTAATGAAATTAAAAGAACATTTTTCATAAAATCTCGGGGTGTTACATTCGACCCCCCTTAAAATGAATTTCACCCTCGAAATTCATCGGGGTTATAAATGGTTTACTACTCGAATGTTTGTTTAATAGAAACCCACATCGTAAAAAGGAATACAAAAATATGGCTTTAAAAACTAAAGTATGAAATGTAACGGTTACCCAAATTAACTCATCACTGGGGTTCCACGTAGGAGAACATAGGTGAAAATATGGATATAGAAGAAAAATCTAACCATCAAGTTCTGATGGAGAGTGGTAGAGAACATGGCTATGAAAAAAGCCAACAATCGCAAAGCCATAAATTTGTGATGATCTAGGGTACCATCTGATTCATCAGATATGAGATCACTAGGATGACATTTTTGGTTTTCAAGATCATTTCCCTAATGTTGATGAAATTGGAATTAGAAGAAATACTTTCGTGATTTTGGTATAGTCTCACCGTTGGTCGTTATTTGGACAATTTCCACTTCATATCATATAGAAATGAAGTTGAATTTGTCATTCGTGATGTGTTAGCAGATCATGTGATAGAATGATGGGTCCTTCCATCTGTCTCAAATAAAAGGTTAGAAATGTTATAAAAAAATACATAAGTCCATTTATAGTGAGATTAATGATATATGGTTCCTAAAATGGACTTATACTTCTTATATCATACTGATTAATATAATAAAACTAGTTTCTACTAAACAGGGACTTCCTGTAGGCCAGTGGTAGGCGATAAAGGCCAGTCGCACTTCAGTTGTGGGTTCGATTCTCACAGCCTTGTCCGACGCGATGGGCTGTCGCCCATCCTGCAGGTTGTTTTTTTCTAAAACTACATTACTATAACATCACATAAATAATATCGAAAAAAATTCTATCCTTAAACAGTACTAAATTATGTCCAACATAATCCATTCCAATCTTTAGGCTTATCTAAAATACATCGGTCCATGCTCATAGTTTAAAGAAAATGATCACGTGAATGCCATCATTTATCCCTCATATATCTTGTTCGTCACATTCCAGTCATGTGAATACCATCATCATGTAATCTCTTGAAAAATGAATACCCTTTGAATCATAGTGAAAACATTAGTGTTGTCAAATGATAACTCTTTCCACATACCAAAATCCTCAAAATTCTATATAATTAGTCCTTATATCAATCATGATCTCATGAATGCAATCAAACATCTCATTATCTTATTGTTCCGTAATTATGCGCATATCATCTACTTTCCAAAAATATTTCCCTCACTTTTTTTTCCTAGTTACCAGTATCATATAAATATTGAAAACCAATACGTATATATTCCAAAATTCCACAATACCATTTATGAGATTCCATGATACTATTTTGAAATCCGATTACATAAACACTTAATCATTCCACCACATTGTTGTCATATTAATCATCTCCAATAGTGATCGCATGTGACTTCCCTTTGTCCTTTTCCATAAGTGGTTTCTCATGTCGATCATCACTAACCCTTGGATTAGGGCATTTATTAGCATAATGCCCCATTTCCTTGCACTTGAAGCATTGAAGTGTTGGTGGTGCGTTCTCTGCAGTGTTTTCTTTATTCACATCATTAAAAACCCTTTTTCCATTACTTCGACACTCACCTGATCGATGACCTTCTTTTCCACACTTAAAACATTTTATAGTCCCTTTAAGACAATCTCCACCATGCTTCTTTCCACACTTTGTGCATAAGGAAACATTCATCTTCTTTTCACCATTATTCTGAGATTTCTCCTTGAACTCCATCTTCCGTTTCTTGTCAAAACCATGAGATAGATATGTAACACGAACTCCCATTTCTACCTTGATAGCACAACACACAATTTCTTCATAGCTACTGAAGAGTCTTATAGATAATGCCCTTCGAAGACTTGGTTTTAAGACACTAAAATATCGATCAACTTTACTTTCAGGTTTGATGATAATGCCAGATGCATACCTTGCAAGTCTTGTAAAATTCACTTTGTATATACCAATAGATTCATCATCCTTCTGCTTCAGCTCAAGAAATTCCTTTTCCATCTTTGTTCGAAGAATATGAGGGATGTTATTACTGAAAAATAAGTTCTTGAACTCTTCCCATTCAATGGACTCAATTTCATCTCTTGGACTCGTATTCTTGATAAGATTCCACCATTGATCAGCTTCACCTTCCAAACGATATACTGCTATGATGACTTTATCATGTTCAAAACATTGAAGAACTGAAAATATCTTTTCATTGGTACTGATCCATTGTTCAGAAACAAGTGGATTGGAAGACCAATTGAAAGAAGGTGGACGTTGCCTCATGATGGACTCAATAGAATATTGTTCCCTTCTCTGCTCATTTGGAAGTCTAGAATGATTCATAGCTTGTGTAAGTATAGCAATAAGATTTTGCACTCCATCTCTCATAACATTTGTTTGTTCAAGAGGACAATCATTGCATTTTCCATTACAGTGATCAACACGGTTCCTTCGGGTTCCATCCATCGTCTAAAACCCAAAAAGAATAGTGTGAGAGGCAAAAATCATGCTAGGGAAAGCAACATAATAAAGGGGGAGTACCCTTAATATCTAACATCTTAGGTTAAATTCTATGATCGTTACCGTAGTTCTAGGACTATATCCTATATGTATACTTATCCTTAGAGACATCCCTAGACATACCTTAGAAATATCTCTAGGGATCTTACTAAAGTTCTCGCATCCTAGTTTCCAAAGGTTGACTAAACCTTTCCTCTGATACCAACTGTAGTGACCCGAAGCTTAACGTACATGGACATTACATTACTTTTGCATAATACTTAGTACATAACAAAAACACACACACAATGATCATAATAGTTTAGTGTCTTTGGAAACTCGGAATAAAATCTTCTAATCGTGGTGAAATATCTTCAACATCTCCCATAAAGATCTTCCCTTTTTTTACCTAAAACCTTTATTTATATCCTGGGGAAAAGAAAACATAAAAGGGTGATCTCAAATGCTCATTAAGGGTAAAAAAGAAATATCAATCACATCATATTCATAAGAACATAAAATTTTGGAAATCTTAACCTGCAAAAGAGATCATAATTTCATAACATGGGATAAATCATAGTAGTGAAATGAAATCCCAATAATCATAACATAAAACATTAAACTTTGTGGCATACACACATAATCATAGAGAATCATATCTTATTATTCAAGACTCATTTCCAAGACTATCTTAGTGGACAAAGTTCATTTCTGAACCGAGTCACCCTCGTTTTAGTCCGGTTTCACTGAACCGGTATAACCTACCATTCTAGCCATGTCTATCTCATGAGATATAAAATCTTTACCCAATTCATTGGAGGGAGATATAGGTCCCACCCATCTCATAATGATACCACTCTTATGTGTGCCACAAAATCATAAATCATACATCATTGCATAACCCATGTAATAAAAATGGGAATCTTAAACATCGTGACATCATCAAACAATTCATATAAGATAAAGGATTTCATAAAAATAATTCCATCACAACATAATCAAATCAATGTAATAATAGGGATATAAACAGAATCCCTATATTATCTTAGATGGAAAATAATTTTGATAAAACACTTGAACTCCATTCTTGAGGAAAATATCCTTTCAAATTCAAAAACATTTTCCATTCTTAACATGTCATACAATTTTAAACTAAAAGAAGTTGATTAAAAATAAACTTGAAAACTTGTAAAGGAATCATTTTGGAAATAATGTTTTAAAAATCCATTCATGCCGTATAAGTTAAAAAAACCTTCTTCTCGTACTTTTGTCGGAAATTTCAAAAAGTACCTCATATGAAATACGAAAAAATATTCCTTTCATATATTTTACTAAAAACTCACTGAACGGTAAAATTGGATTTAAAAAATTGTAGGTGGATGTAAAAAATATTACATATTGAGGGAACATGGATGTGGATGATAAAATACACCCCAGTAAATACCAAAGTATAAACAATCTCGGATAAAAATGAGATTGTGATATTTCCCTTACCATTTGTCTGATATGCTTTGTACGTGTCCGAACCTCCTATATAATGATTTAAATAATGTTATTGACTTATTACAGAATCATAATTATTTTTATGATATCATATATGGTCATATTCTTAGCTTATTATTAGTAATATTTCATTACTACTTGTTATTCGGGTGTTTATTTCTTTTTGTTCTTATGCGTGTTTTGTCGAATAAATTCTTATTCTTCTCTTTAGGTTATAGATAACTCATTTCCAGAATGGTATTAGTGTAATATATATCATATTCATTCATTCAATTCATTTATATAATCATTATGAAATGAAGATCATGTAGAACGAGTCACATCACATCGTGGAGACGGTATTCCGTACGTACGCACGAGTGATGATATCGTTCCTATGATCGTGTAATTGTATTGGAGTGTATGTATACTATTTCAGAATCAATATCAATTTCTAATAGTCATATATAGTCATTATTTACACCATTATACCCATCCAAGTAAGGTGGTTGTGGAAAATAGATTACACCACGGCA
Source organism: Viscum album (assembly GCA_963277665.1). Lineage (NCBI taxonomy): Eukaryota > Viridiplantae > Streptophyta > Magnoliopsida > Santalales > Viscaceae > Viscum > Viscum album. Next base: position 1,657,578,809 of record OY728164.1, on the reverse strand, counting down.
TGGAGACGGTATTCTGTACGTACGCACGCACGGTGATTTCTTTTTCCATAGGATGGATAGATGGTGAAATAGGGTTGTTTAATACTTATAATAATATATCAGTATATGAGTGATACTTATGTTATTACTTCATAATGAAACAACTAAAGAAGGTGAAGTGGAAGAAGAAATAAAGATGAAAGAATCGGTAATGGACATTACCTCTTCTTTGAAGTGCTTGTTTGAGACATCCTTTTAGGGCACCAAAATAGGACTTTAAAGAAGAACAGAACCTCTAGGATGCTTCTATGGATGTGGAGAGAAGAAATTGTCAGGGGTTGTCCGATCTTGAAGGCTCGACGTGGTATGAGGAAGAGGGGGAGGAGGTGCCCTTTTATAAGGGAGGAGAGGGGCACCATTGGAATAACTAAAAATATTATTTTATTATAAAGTCAAGTTCGGTTTTAAATAGCTCCAAATTGAGTTATTTCGAATATAAGGTTGGTATGGGTCGAAATCCTCTCATCCAATAGAATTTATACAAGTTTATGTCATTATATTAAACTTATCTTTTAGTTTTAACTCCTAGTTAATTAGATTGACATTTACCATGTCACTTTGTATTTTTATATTATATAGTTAATAAACTTACCATATACATCCAAGCGACACCCATGTTGTGTTTTATTAATATATATAATATTATCTATGTCATTTGGACGAACCTTAGATTTTTAGGAATAAAATAACAATTAATAATATATTATTTGTTTTAAAAACTATTTTATCTCAATTTTGACACTATTCAATAGTTGATTTGTTTGAAACTCATAACAGAATGATTACTTCGACCAAGGTTACTTAAATCAATCCTAACATGTCATATTAACCTAAAAAATTAGTTTAGTTCATAAAAAGTCTAAAATTATATTTATTTGGGTATTTATAACATCAATTATGTCAATAATTCATTAATAAGATAATTACTACATCATCATTGTGTCATAAATAAATTACATTATTTAATGTCTAAAAATTACAAATAAACTACCATTATGTAGGAAATCTTTTTAGATTTCTAATGAATATTTATAGTCGAATTTATCTTATGAATAACCCCATATTAAAAATGGTTTACTTATTAAACATTGATTTTAACTATTTTAACTCTTCTTTAAATAAATTAATAATAAATGTCCTAATCTAATACAAGTGGGCCTAAATGGTCATATTTTATTCCTAAGGTTGTTTTTGGTCTAATTAAACTTTTCCAATATAATTAAGACATGTGTTAGGGTAATAATAATATCATTTTTACCCTTAATTACCCTATTTATTTTTAACCGTGGTAAAAAAAAGTAAAAATTTACTATTCACCAAAAATTATTTTCATCTCATTGAACCACATTTTAGTCCTTGATATTAACCATGTCTCTCTGATTTTCGAAATTCCACTCACAGAAGTGGTAAAATTAAGTTTTATGAAAAATTCAGTTTTTTTAACTATGACTTAGTGGTTTCACTATTCATCAAAAATTGAAATTTTTTAGAAAAATACAAAAAATTAGATCTAAGCGATATTTGATATTATAAATTAAAAAATTATGTCTATTTTATCAAATTCAAAACATATCAGTTGCATTAATTAATTTAAAATTTAATTCCCGTCGTCAAAACAAATAGCGTGTTCTTAAGAGATAATAACTATCAAAAGATAGACACTTGTTTATGACTGATTTAAATGTGAAATTACATCCAATGACCAACATTGTATTAAATTGTAAAAATATATTCTAATTATACTTTAAAACCACTCAAATTAATAATTTATCACTATTAATTATTTCGATTAAAAAAGTTGTTTTTAATTATAATTTAGTAATTTTCACTATTCATCAGAATATGAAAGTTAGCCGAAAAGTACCAAAATTTCACCTTAGACTAAATTTGATACTCCGAATCCAAAAATGAAGTCCATTTTAAAAAATAAAATCAACAAAATTTCAAAAAGTGTTTATTACTATTCATAATGTCTAGTTTTAATAATATTTTATTAGCATATCGTTGTTTAGTGAAACTCGGTATTGCGTACTACACACGCTATCGAGGAAGGTCGCAATCACGTGTAATGAAAGTCAAGTCAAGGATGCGTGTTGTGAAAGCTCCTTTTGGTGTATCGTACAACACAATACATTAATGAAATTAAAAGAATATTTTTCATAAAATCTCGGGGTGTTACAAAAATCCGTCTTTATTCTCTTTTAATTTTCTTTTATTTCTTATTAGCTACTCAAAACCCCTATACAAAAAGGCTTGATAAAAATAGTATCATATATATATATTTTAATATTATTTCATTAATTTCACACCCATCAAAAAGCATTGTCTCCACTCTTTTTATTCTAAAATGGAAAATATATCATTTGTTGTGTCGATTAACCCCCTTCATGGAGGGAAGTTTTCATTTTCCATTTTTACCTACATGATAGGCCATAAAACAACTATAATGGTTATAATAGTTTTCTAAATGTATATTATTATTTTTTATATTCTTGAACTAAAAATTATAGATTATATTTAATAATAAAACAAAACTTGTTCGTATCGATCAAGATACCATAAAAATAAAGTGAATTTTTATCATTTAAATTTATTCGAATGAATCGCCCTCTTATTAAAAATTTATATATGGGACCATTTATAATTATTAATTTCCATTAGTTCCATGTAATTTCACTTTTACTGTTTATATTATATTTGATAATAACTCAAATAATTATTCTCAATGGAATTGACTAGAAAACCATGAATCAAACACTCTCAAAACAATGAAATTAATCATTATAACTCAAAAAAATTCATATTGATGAACATAAAAAAATTATAATAAAAACATATTTTTAATAGGTTATAAATTAAATTATTAATGAATTAAAAATGATTATCTAGGGAATTAAGTGCAATTGAAGAAATCTTTCAGTCATATTGTAAGGGAATCTCTCTAAACATCCATTTTTTTAAGTCACACATTTTCACTATTTAACGAATTTTAATTTTTAGTTCCTTCTATTTAATTATACTATATTGTATTTTTATTTACCAAAAATATTTACCTATCACAATTATTCTCTCTTTGATACGAAAATACATGTTTTATACAGTTTCATTCTCAATTACATCTAATAAGTAGGCCTGATTAAGGGAACATCCCCCTTTCATACCAATTTTCAAGAACACTCCATTATTCATTTTAAGCAACTAATATTTTTCATAAAATATATATTTTTCATATGGAAAACTATCATAGTTAATTACTGTTTTTTCAAACAATTTTTCATTTCCCCACATTAAAAAAACATTAATATTTCCCTATAAAATGCACTAAAATGGATCATTTATAATGTTTCTTAAAAACCATTTTTACAATATTTTCCTTTATTTGAATATTATTTATCATTATTTTTTCCTATATTCTCTTATAAATTTCCATATATGATTTGATTCCATTTTTTTGTCCATTCTATTATGTTATTCCCTATAGTGATGCCTTATGTCAAAATTATAATACCCATTTCTATCCATTGGTTACCCTTATATGTATTCCTTATATTTGATTCTTTATGTGTGAACAACTACACATGAACATGTTATTATTGGTTTAACAAAATATTCCTCTAATGAACTGGGTAATTTTACGTCTAACGAAATTTCATATATGAGATTAGGGAGTAAACCAAATCTATTAGGGGACATTGTCCTCCATGTGAAATTGTCTTGGAAGTTTTCCTGGACTCATGTTTATGTCAAGTTATATATTTCTTAAAAATTCTAATGTTACTATAATACTATGATTACTTTTTATATATGTTATTTTCCATATTTTTATCCATGATCCACGATTTTTATTTCATCTATATATTCATTCATACTCATGTATTATTCTATATTCACATGTTTATTCCCATACTAAGATTTTAGCACGTCCCCTTTATCTATGTGTTACCCAGGTTATCCTATGAAGATGTAGGATGTCAATGTAAATTAGAGGCTCATTATGAAATATTAATAAAAGATATTTTAGGTTTTCTAATTATACAAATATTCTTCCAAATATAGTAGACGTTATGTTTTATGGGTTCTATTTTGAGGATAATTATTTATAAAATCATGTATTTTTATATGTAAAAGGTTATGTATTGAATAGTTTCATTCATAGAATGGTCAAGATATTTTTGAATAGTAGGAATAGATGAGTTTAATAAGAGGCGTTGGGATTATTTTATGACCAAATATAACTGAGATTGAAATTTATGGAATGAAAAGTTAGGATTTAATTTTCATTTAAATTATTATCCTTACTTGTTCAATGATATATTATTATATAATTATTAGAATAGTATTGGAGTCACCATATTATATTTTTCTATCTAATTATTAATTGTGGGAAATAGGGGAACTTGTTCCTATAATCATTGTGATATGCAATGTGATGAATTCCATAATTAAATTCTAAATCTGATGGTAATAGGAGCTCAAAACATCATGAATGTATCTTGACAAATATATTATGTTATAAATAATATCTTGAATCATGTAGAAAACCCACCTTATCCTAATAAATATCGTGTTGTGGTTAAGTCCATTATACAACAAAGGCCTCCTATCATTAGTGTATCTTCTAATCCCCTCATTATAGGAAAAACGAATAACATTATTGAGAAGTTATTCTATGTTAACCAATTCTCAGAAGAAAATAATTTCAAACTATTGGTCTATCAATTCGATGTGGAAGTTGATCTGTGGAGGACCATAATAAAAAACAATGATCATACGGATGAAATCAATTTCTTTGAATCGAAATCATTCATGAATATATGTTTCAATAAATATTCTTCTCAAGATCTCTATATTAAGATGGGAATAATGTATCTTGGACTAAAGTAAATGGATTAAGAGTGAATTAAGGATTTTGGGGAAATTATTACATGTATATCATGACTATCCTCTAGTTTTTTTATGAATGGTTACATAAATGTGGGTTTATTCTTCAGTGTATTAAAGATAAGATTATGAGAAGACTTTGAAATTAAGAACATTTATTTTTATAAGGAGAAATTTAGATGAGCCCTTAAATATGAGAGGAAGATTAGTGACCCTCACTGGTCTCAGGGTCCTAGATTCAAAACATGTACATTTGTGTCTAATATGGGTTGATCAGTGGATAAATCCCTTCATGGAATGTAAACTCAATATCCCACATATCAAACGTGTGGGAAGAAGCATTCTATTAATTTTTAAAGGGAACTAGGATATTATTAAAATTTTGAAGAGAGGGGCATAAAGAAAATTGATTCCAATTTAATATGAATATTACCACAAATGTGGAAGAATAATTGAATGTTTATATTAACACTCAAACTATAGTGAAGTGATTCAAGTGTAAGAAGCAAGGGAATTTTTTAATCTGATGACCTATGGTAAGGGATTCTGGAGGAAATTGGCAAAAAAAGCCTACAATGTCGCATGGAAGGGAATATACGACCACTACTACTAAGGAGGGGCCTGAAAATGATGGGTTTATAGGTACAATAGTTAGGCATTCAATAATTGAGAATGTATTATTTTTTCCTGGTTATATGAATTCATTCATATCATGAAATATTTGTTGAACTATTTATATACCACCTCAAAATTTTGAGGTTGAGTTATATTTGAGAATAGAAAATGAGAAAATTATTGTATCTACAGATTATTACTACATCCCATTAAATTTTTTTGAAAAAAACCCCATATAAATCTTTTATTAGTTCGTTTAGTGATATTTGACAGCATATTGGTCATGAATTTGTTATCTTTATATAAATTCAACATAAAATTTAGATAAAGTGGTATCACTCTTCACATTCTAAGGAATTATAGAATTCTGTAAATGTGTAAGTAGGTGGATTAATATAATTCAAAATCATCATCTCAATTGTAGATATTATTTCGTTATGAGAAATAAAAGCTAGCTCAAATGATTGAGATTAAGGAGAGGATCGTTATCAAATACATTTCCATTATTATGAGGAAACATGATGTCTTCCTTAAATAATTTTAGTGTCTTCCTCGAGAATGATAGGTTGAGTTATAAATTGATCTTATACTTTGATTTTTTCTTATATCAAAGAATACTTATATAATCTACACTATTGAGTTGGGGGAACTAATTAAGCACATACAAGTGAATATAGAAAATGGTTTCATAAACCTGAGTACCTCCCCATGGGGTGCATCAGTAATCTTCATAAAAAATAATGATGGATCAATTTACCATTGCATAAATTATCACGGAATTAACAAAATATATATAAAGAACATGTATAATCTACCATTGATTGATGAATTGTCCAATCGACTATGTAGAAAAAATTATTTCTCTCTGGTGGACCTTTAGTGAAAATATGTCCAATTAATGGTGCAGAAGGTAGATATTCCCCAGATTTCCTTCTAAATGAGGTATAGAAATTATGAGTTTGTAGTGATTCCCTTCAGACTCACTAATACTCCTAAATTTTTCATGAAATTAATTAATATAGACTTTATAGATTTCATTGAAAATTTTGTGGAAGTATTTATTAATGATATTATGATATACTCCTATAGAATGGAGGAACATGAAAAGAATTTGAATATTATACTAATGATACTTCTCATGGAGAAACCATATGCTATGTAGTGTCAATATATGTTTTGGATGGATGTAGAATCATTCTTGGAGAATGTTATCACTAGAAAATGGATATCTATGGGCCCATCTAAAATAATGTTACATAAAGAAAATCCTATGGCAACATATCTAACAAATATCCATTGTTTCCTTGGACTAGCTATTTATTATCGATTATTTGTGAGGAACTTCTAGTTTTTAAAACCCCAATATCAGAGCTTAATTAAATGACAGTAATGTTTGTATGGAACTATGAATGCATACACTACTTCAAATAGTAAATAAAGAGTATTATCACTACCCTAGTACTTGCAATACTCTCATGTGGGGAGAACATTGTGGAATACATCAGTGCTTCAAATAAGTGGTCATGCTATGTACTGATGAAAAATGATAAAGTGATCGTCAACTCCTTATGGTAGTTTAATAATCATGTAATGAAATATCCTACACATGATTTAGAATTGGAAGCAGTGATATTCACTTTTAAAATCAAGTGGCATTATCATTATGGGGAAATTTGTGAGATATATAATGATTATAAGAGTCTAAAATATATAAAAACATTGAACATTATTAATATTCACCAAGGAAGATTGTTAGAGAACATCAAGGATTATGACTACTCAATCCACCATCATCCTAGTATAGAATATAATGTGGTTGATTTTCTAGGTAGCAAGGATATTATAACATTATCAATGATGAGAATTGAGAATGACCCAATATTTCTAGAATTGTAATAGGTGGACATGGGTGCCATAAAGAAAGGTACATCATCTTTCCTTTAAAAAATGATTACTCAAACATACTTGAAGGATAAAATAAATGATAGTCAATGAAAGTATTTGAAAATTTAGAAAAAGGATGAAGAAATAAGAAAGTGTAAATCCATTATATTTCAAAATTAATGAGGCTGGATTCATTGTATTTTCATCAAGTATATGTGTATCATAGAATAATATTATAAAAATAGTGATTTTGAATCATTCATGTAGCCCATCTTTCTATATCCACACGGGTAGCATAATATTGTATCAAAATCCCTAACAACCCTATTGGTAGGAAAATATGAAGAATTATATTGCTGAATATACAAAAAAAGTTCTTGGTTTTCTAGAAAGTTATGTCTTAAAGACAATATTATAATAGGATGGTGAAACCATTGCCTATTCCAATAAGAGAATGGGAAAATATCACCATGGAATTTTTCAATGGTCATCCAAATATATGTAGAGGAAATAGTTCCATATTAGTTCCTTACAAAGATTGTTCACTTTATTGCAATTAAAGAGGATTTATTGCTGAACCAAATTTCATAGAAATACATCTAAAAGATGTAAGGTTGTATGGAGTATCGTTATCAATCACATGTGATCATGATATGAGATTTAGCTCCATGTTATTGAAAATACTCCAACATGCTATAAAAATTTAGCTGAACATCAATACAGATTGTCATCCTCATAATGATGGTCAATCGGAGCAAAATATTCTAAACATGGAAAATAGGTTGAGGGTAAATTTTATGGACATCAAAGGAGGATGGGACCAACATATTCCTTTATTTGAATTCCCTTACAATAATAGTTTCCAATGATAAATAAAAATGGATCCATATGAATGCATGTAAGGTAAAATATGTACAACACCATAATGTTGTGATTAAATAAGTGAAGAAAAGCTTTTTGGACCTGAAATAGTTGATGAAATGGTGGAAAATGAAAAAATCATTCGACAATAGATTAAGGTATCCCAAATTCAATAGTATATCTTTACTAAAAATGGTCAATGAGACATGGATTTTCAGTTTGTAGACATCGTATTCCTCAGTATATCTCTATGGGAGAGAGTCATGAGGGTTCAAATGAAAGGAATGATAATTCCATGGTACATAGAACCCTTTAAAAATCTTATTTGTGTTAGAGTTATGTCCCATTAACAACAACCTACATTAACCATGTCTTATGTTAATAACATATTTCATTTATATCTCTTGATGAAGTATATACTTGAACATTCATAGGTATTGAATATGAAGGTGGTACAACTGGAGAATGACCTCTCATATGAGATGTCTCCTATGAAGATCTCATATCATGGAGATAATTTTCTATGAAAAAAACTACCCACCAAGAAAATGTACTATGTAAGAACCATAAATATTAATAGCAAATACATGAACTGGGTGAAGAGATAAAATAAAATTACCGTCACATTTTTTCCCCTTAGTACGTAAAACAAAATTTCAAAGGCATAATTTCATAAGGGGGAAGAATGTAATGACCCTGAATTTTATCAGTGAGATTTTCCCTTATTATAATTTCTTCCTGTAATATAAATCACATTCATCACATAAATTATCCAATAAAAAGAGTATTCTCATAAACGAATAATTAAATAAAATGTTTTTATATAAATTAAAGAACATATATCATTGGAATAGTAACGAGATCATTAAAATAGTAATGCAACTATTAGGGATAGTAATTTGGGCATTAGAATAGTAAACTCACCTATGAATGTATAAATAATATTTTCATATCGTATAATTAAAGATATTATATATATATATATATCATAGAATAGGAAAATTTGTTTTTAAAAATGGTAAATTTGGTTTGGTATTTTTGTGAAACATAAATGTATACAAAAAATATTATAATTAATATAATGAATAAAAAGAAACATTATTTTTATAAAATAAATTCATAAGATAATATGTTTTTTTATAATTTTAATATAATTTTATGAGATGTTAATTAATGTTCTAAAGTGTCATGAAATTGTTTATAATATGAAAAATAAGATATTTTTAATAAATAATGTCATTAATTAAAATTTACCGTTTTCATCTTTAGAATAAAATTTTAATAAAATGGAGTCCATTTATTATTTTTTTCATGCTGAAAATTTTTAGTGTTAATTTATTCAACTTTTATAAAATAATTGATTTTTTTGTGAATAGGGAAATTCTATAATTTGCAGAAGAAGCTAAATACTCAAATTCTTGAGTCATGGTTGATGTATAAATTATTTAAGCACCTTAATATCGAACTAAAAAATATTATTAAATTTATTTTAAGGTATGTATCAATACTATTTATATTAATTATCCAACATAATAAACTAGTGAATAAAATAACAAAAAAACAACCCTATTCTCCACAATCAATGCAACCCTTACTAACTCTTAACATATAACCTTGTAATACATGAATATTGTGTAAATAAATCCCAATTACATTACCCTGCGTCTTCCCCCACATAAAAGACATATTCTCATCAAGAAACAGTAAACCCCTGTCCCTTAAGAAGCTAATCAAGGAGAAGAAATTCAATAGGCAAAATCAATCTTCATTGCCACTTAACTTCTTTTATTTTCTTCTTCTTTTCACACCACCATATCCAAAGAGGTATTATAACTCCAATATCATATATATATATATATATATTAAATATTTATTACATTAATGTAATATCGATCAATAAACCTCTTCTCCTGTATTTTTATTCTAAAAATGAAAACATCAGCCGTGACGTATCGATTCACCGCTTTTGTAGAGGATAAGTTTTCATTTTCCATTACCAGATTCATGGATGGTCATAAAACCTTTTTAATGGTTAAAAAAGATATTAAAAAAGATATTAATAATTTTTTTGTGTTGTTTAACTAATATATATAGATTATAAATAATAATAACACTAAAGTAGCCTATAATAATCGATAAACATCCAAACTAAAATAAATATATTTCATTAATTTTTTTTAAATGAATCCTCATAATTTCATAAAAATTATATATTAAAAAAAATTAAATTTGGAAGATCATTAGTACCATAAAATTACACTAATATATTTCTTATTCCATTCTATATGAATTCTCATAATTATACTCTAGGGAACAGAGAAAAAAACATGAAACAAACGGTCACAAAACGATGAAATTAAAAATTATAACTCATTTAAATGGAAATAAATGAAAATAATAATAATATAGAATAAAAAATATATGTGGAAGAAGTTTTTAATGAAATATATAAGGAATATAATTTGATTATTTAATTCATTGACTGAATATTCATAACACTTCTGTAAATAAGGTGATGGATTCTATCCGAACCTCCATTTTTCCTTTGGGTTATGATTTCTCCCACTTTATCCCAGAGTAATTATTAAATCTTATTATTTAGACATCCTATATTTTATTTTTTAATTCCAAAAATATTTACCTAGATCAATTATTCATTCTTTGATTGTGAAAAACAGGTTTTATAAGGTCTCATTCTCAATTACTTTTGATATGTAAGCCCTATTAAACGGAACATTCTCATTTTTTTACCCAATTAAAGCACACTCCAAATTAAATTTGATGACTCAAAATTTTTTATAAGATAAATATTTTTTTCATCAAAAAAATATATTTTTTCATTTATGGTTTTATTCAAACAATTATTCATTTCCGTTCTTTAAAAGATCATTAATATTATCCCCTAATCCGTACTAAAGTGGATCATTTATAAATTTTCATAAACACACTTTTTTACATGATTTAACTTCAGTTAGACATCATCTCTCATTCTCTATGAATATTTTCCCCTTTGAATGATCATTTATGATTTAATTAAACTCTTTCATGGAAACAATTATGTTATTCCCTTTGGATATTCCTTATGTCATTGTTATGAAACCCATTACTTTACATTGATAATAGTTATATGTATTCTATATGTTTTATTTTTTATGTGGCACTGATATGCCAGAAAGTGTTATGATTGGTGCAACAAGATATTTCTCCAATTCATTGTGTAATTTGTAATCTCTTGATATTTCATATAAGGGGTCAGGGAGTAAACCTAATTTACTATGGGACATTGTTTTTGATGTGATATAGTCTTGGATGTTAGCCTTTTATATTGTTTATATCATGTTAAATATTGTGGTCAAAATCCACTATTTCTATGATTATAAGATTCCATGTTCAATATTTTATTATTCCATATGTTTATTCATGGTCTATACCTTTTTATATCATCAGGATATTCCTTATAGCCCATTAATTATGCATGATCACCATATTTATTGCCTTACTGTCATTATATATCATATTCTATGTCTATTTATTCCCCAGGTTATCCTACATAGATGTACGAGATCAAAAGAATTTAGGAGACCATTATGGAAGATTAAAAAAGAGATGTTTCATATATTTTTTATTATGTTCCTAGTATTCCAAGGAAAATAGATATTATGATCATTAGGTTGTATTTTGAGCATAATTATGTGTGATAACATGTAATATTTTGTGTAGAAAGTTAGGGTTACAATATTTTGTTTTATTAATGGATTGTAACTTCATCTTAACAAAAAATGTTCTATCAAAGGCACCGAGTTGGAAACAAATATAGTACAGAGGTGGTTAGAACTGATTTTTGGAGCCGAAATCGTGAAGTCCTCATTGAGGTGGCTCCAATGGCACAAAACAGTGTTGAAAATAGAGATCAAACAGAGTTGATGGAGGTTGTAAAACTTCTAATCAAACCATGTATTCTATTGTAAAAACATTATCTGATAAGGTGAAACTGTTCATTCTAGAGGCCACTTTCAATGATGTTTTCTACAACCTATTTTATTACACTACATCAACACTTACACATCAATCAAACTAGATAGTTGAAACCATTTTGACACATATTTTAGAATCAAAGTCCCTTTTTTATTTCTCCAAGAATTATTTCCATCTATTTAAACCATGCTGAAATCATCTATATAGTTATATTTTTTTTTAATCTCACTATATCAATAGAAGAAAATACATGTAACAAAATTAAACTCATCGCTTCAAAATATATCATATGGAAATCCAAATTGGAAGATATTTTCTACTCTAAATATTCATATAAGTCCATATTAGTGGATATTAAACAAATTATGGATACATCAAAAAAACTTATATATGATGGTAAATTAAGTGAAAACACATCTACTAGTTTCCCACCATTTGATACAAAGTGGGTTGCGATCAATAGGAACTATACTACCAAAAATATATAGTGGATTGAAAAGTGTATCATTCAGAACATTTCTAAGGAACATGATGTTTCTAATATATTTAAAAAATTAGAAAATACATATTAATTTACAACCATATAAACAATATAAAACCTTATATGTCAACTTTTCAGCAGGAATTACATATTTGGGAATAATGTATCACAGGACACGAATGAGTTCCGAGGTATTGTTGATCAGTTAAATTACACAATAATGATGGTAAACAATGAGTTTCTGTCCCTACTGATGTGGATTTCTTTACCAATGAAATTTGATCCACTAGCTGTGTTGGTTAGAATCCCAACTCTAGATGGATGTTTCACCATGGAAATGGTGAAAGACTAAATGTTTAATAACGACTCTCAGATGAATAATGAGAAATGTACACCTAAATAAGGGGCTATTATCATTGAATTGAAAGTGAAAGTGAAAATAAAGTGATGAAGAAGTGTAATAGAACCAGGAAAACAATATCATCAATGGTAGAAGAGGTCAAAATCACAATTATGATATTCCATGAAGTTCCGACACTTTTTAGAACATTATACAAGAGTTTTAAAAAATATATGTCAAATAGATGAATAATGAATGTAATCCAAAAAATAAAAAAAAATTTGTTGTAAATGAAGAGATTTTTATTTTTCCAGAATACTAGTTAAATATTACAATTCAAGACATGATATTCATGATTTATATTCATTATCCTGACCATTTCCCCACTTGAATAGATTTCTTATAATCATATAATTTAGGGAGTTTTAGATACATGAACATAGAAAATTGTGGTTCATCCAAGATCAATCGTATCAGTAATGCTATTTTTGATACTATAATTGGTTGTTGTTTAATTTTTATATATGTAAGGAATATTCTAGATATTCAACTCAATATATTATCCACTAGAATGGTAAATGATGACTAATACATCAATTCCAATGGCAATAGGGATTTGAAGTTTACTAAACAAAACATGTTTTTTTCTAATGGTCAGAGAGGTACTTCTCTTGATCTCACAGATTCCAAAAAGTATAGAGGAGATTCTAATATAAAGAGAAAAGAGAATCCTCCAAATTTTTGGAATATGAGCCTTGGTCACATAAGAATGAGTGTAATTAAGATTCTATTTTAGATATATTTATTGATAGCATTAAATGGTGAACATATGAATAATTCTGTTGAATGAATCATGGGAAGACAACACAAAGTATCATTTGGTAGTAATTTATTATCCATAAAAGTGAATGTTTTAGTGGTGATCCACCTTGATGTCTGCATAATAATCCATAATTTGATGAGGGATATTGTTTATTTTATGTATTTCATAAAAGATAACACTAGGAATTTGTAGTATTTTTATTTCAAAACAAAAGGCTGAGTGTAGGATGTTTCTAATTAGCTTCATGTGAAAGTGGAAAGAGAAATTTTCAAAAAATTGAAGTGTGAACATGAAAATAAAAAAATACATAACCATGGTCTATATGAAGAATATTGTAACAGTTTCTAAATCATGATAGGATAAATCAGTACCAAAGACACCCCAGTATATTAGTGTCGTATAACGGATGATCATAACAATATATGAGAGAAATAGGTGTATCTTATAGATGTAATACCATTAAAAAGAACTTTTGGAAGGGGAAATTAGTGTTTCTATTGATATAATCTACATCTATCCCCTAGTTCGACTAAAATATTATTTTCAATAATGGGTTTGGATATGTAATGATGCTTCATACAATCACATGAGAGTATTTCATAGTAATTCATTTTTTTCACATCTTGAAGGTGACTGTGTAATGATGGATTAAAGATGATCGTAATTTATGATTTGGGACATGATCACTAGTATTTTTGATACAAACATTAGTATCCTATTAGTGGAAGGATCGCTAGAAGCAGAGATGTGGTGTTTCATGAAGATTTGGTGATTCAAGATTTTAGAATCCATAAAATGTATTGAAGTTGTAGACTAAGGATACTATAATTAATAAAAAAATAGTCTTACCTCAATTAGGTCAAACTAATATGAGAGTGAAATGTGAACTTGATGATGCTTCTCAAGAAGGTAATATTTCCCTTTCTATTGACATGTCTTAGTAATATGATATTCAATAACAAATTCCCATTGAATTGTAGTTTAGGATATCTGCTAAAAAATGAAAACTGTGTCGTAGGTACCACATGGGTTTGTGGTGCTCACATATATAGGGAGACATAAAGTTATATTGACGATATTAGAATAAAAAAGAATATATATTAGAAAATTTAATTTATGAAGAGATTTAATCCTTTTACATGATCCCTAAATTTGAATTGGTATAGTGTCCACACAGAAAAACGTCACTCAAGAATAAGTGGTCATATAGAATCAAATAAGAAGATAGCATCTAATAGCCACACTACTGAGATAAAATTGTTTTAATGGTATTTGGTCAGAAGAAAGGTATTTGCATTGATCAAAAGTTTCCCATGTGGTTGAAATATCTTCTACAAGAATTAATCAAGAATTGGAAGAAATTCTTAAAATTGATTTTCAACTACAAGATGTACAAACTACATTTTTACATGTTGATATTGAGTAGGATATATACATGTATAAGATAGAAGGATTTAAGTTTAATGTAAAATAAAATATGTTATATAAACATGGAAATGTTTTATATAGACTAAAAAATTCATTGGGGAAATAGAACATGAATTTTGAAGCATTCATAGACAAATTAGTACAAGAGAACAATATTTGATCATAATGTTTTCATTAAACTATTTCTGATAGTGATTTCATTATTCAGTTACATTATTTTGATCATGTAATGATATTGGTATAAAAATCACCATGATTGAAAAGTTAAATATGAAATTGAATAATCTTTTTTAAATGATAAACTTAGTAGAAACTACATAGATTATATTGTAATTTGATTCCCCATACCCAACTTATTTATGTACTTTGACTACCATTATATGTACGTCGTTATATATATACATGTATTGTCATTCTTATATAGTAGTTATACTTGTGAATCCACTATATATAGGATTATTTCCTCATAATACAGTTAATATTAATGGGTTATATTAATTCCTATGTTATAATGAGAATATAAAGATACCATTATTATAATATTAATGTTATGTACAATGGACTAGATACAACATACTATTATTACATGTTTTATGTGTGACCATTGGATGTTGGGGGATCATAATAATTGAGACCTCTACTCATTAAATTCTCACTTTTTTATCTCAAGTAGATGAGATCATGATAACTAAACCTATAATAGGAACACAACATGTTTTAGGTGTCATTTAATTTTCATTTATTTAAACTTATTTAGTGGTCTCCTGACATGATCTAGTTATAAATGTGCACCATTTTATAGATTATTTGATGTGAGGAAAAAACCATTACATTAAATTCATGGTGCAATAGATTGTGTTGGGTGAATCATTAGTGGTATGGAGTCAGTTAAATGATCATGATTGAATTTATCACATTTTAGTTGAAGAAGTAATTTCAAGAGGCTAGTTAACCAGGATGATAATGCCTTAAAAATATGTGGCCGTGAAATTAAATGGTTATTCCACCTTGTATGTTCAAAAAAAAAGTCTGCATAACAACATAATGTGATCATATTGATTTTCGAGATATCATAAGAAAAAAACTCTATATTACAAGATGTGTGTTCATAGGAAAGGTTGTCATTTCTATGATATTTCCTTATATTATTAAGGGCCATGATGTTCTGATAAACTCCGTTGTTGGTCTAGAAATAATATTTTACTTCTATCATGTTAAGGGCCTAGATGGTCACACATAATATCATATTCAATAGTCCTTCACATTATACTGAATACGAATATAGGACTTTGTAGGACCCACCATAGGGTACAAGGCATTTCCATGTTTTAATTGTCAAAAAAAATAAATATATGAATTATTATTTGAGAATAGAATAATTTGGAGTTTAATTTATTTATTAAATATTTTTAAAAGTTAATAAGTTAAATCATAGAAAAATATTATAACAACAAATATTATTTTAAATATTTAAAGATCATTTAATATTTTTTGAATTACATTTTATGTTAATAAAAAGGTTTTATCACATATATATTTATTATATATTTAAAGTTGTTGATAAAATATAAATGAAATTATGATGTTGTTAGTTCATTGTGATGTTTTATTTACTGCTTAATTAGTGGGTGTTTTTTATGGGGGTCAAGGAACACTTTTTGGGGGTTTATACTAGGATATATAAGAAAAGATGATATGATATCTATTTTAATATTCATACAAATGGGTTTTATGGATCCTATATCATCCTTCATGTATACAAGTGATTTAAAACTATCATTCAACTGTTTCTACTTCAATTTCCTTCTTAGATCGAAGGGACATTATCCTAGTGCTCTTCATGAAAAAAAATTATTTATCATGGATCCATGATGTCACCTAGAATTTTAAATTTAGTATTTGTGTGGACTCTTGAAGTGTGTGTGGATGATGTAGAGGGGTTTGGTATTGGATCCTTTGAGAAATGATCACCAGGGAGGAGATTTATATGAATGTAGTACTACTTCGAAAGAGCTAATCATTCGTGATTATTATTATTTTATTAATTAATTCATGCAAAACATCATGAAGGTTATGGTCATAGTGTAACCCCCGCAGTGGAAGAAATATTCAAAATTTATTTTAAATAAAATATCCCAAAACCACATTAAGCGATCTTTTCATAATAAATATATATTAAATTTCATTAGATTTGAGGAAACACAATAACTCGGCTTCAGATACTTACCTTATTGAAGATTTTAATCTTATATAAGACCCTTCTCATATTTCATTTGTTGCGATGTGAGGATCCAAGGGTAAAATTCCTCTAGATGCAACCATAGGTTCTCCTTCTATATTCGAGAAATCCAATCATTTTTCTTGGTGCTTTCATGGTGAATCAATTGTCTTTTGTTGTTCATATTGATCTCTTATACTTCATCCATGACAAAATCTCCCTTCCATTTACCATTCATGAGAGGGAGATAAAATAATGTGTTGAAGGATAATTTCATTGTGTATAATGATTGTTTATTTCTTCAGTTAACACACAATTGATATAAGCATCGATTTATAGATCCATTTATTTTGTGACATGCCATTTAATTTGATGTGTTATATAAAAATATATATAACTATTAATAAATTCCTAGTCACAAAATAATAATAATAATAATCAATTTTAGAGCATTCCAAATTCTGGAATAAAAAATATTACACAACATTCTTATTAATTAATATTCACAATTGACATAGTCTTGGTGAATTTTAACTCCTCTAGAATTTATTTTTCACAAAGTAAATATTAAATATTTTACTCATTAAGAAATAATTTTAATTCATAAAAAATTAATAAAATTATTCCTTGGTCTTGAAAATAATATTGGTTCTATTATTTCAGTTCAAATATAATTTAATTCAGATCAGCATGACTATATAGTTTATGGCCCTCTAGGATTTGTTCTAATTGGAATTAGGAGGAATAACCAAATTTCCAAGATTAATGTATAGTAATAAGTCATTGATCCCAACAAAAATAACATAATATCGCAAGGACAAAAACCACAGACAAATGCTCACTATGTGATATAATTCTTTTATCATAATATCTCATCATGAAGTTTTCACATTTCTGTCACCAAACTATATACTCGATATGTATTTAACTAATTCTATGAAATAAACATGTCATTACACTATATCCATGTAATTTAGTGAAATTAATCTATTCCAATAAAAGGGTAAATTATTAGCTTTCTAATGAAAGGAAGGGTCAAATCAAACCTTGACTTATCCATCAATATCATGTTGCTCGTAACACACCCAATGAATCATACATATCTATGAACTATTATCATCATAGTGTATGAAAATAATCTAAGAAAATGATTCATAGCATGCATGAATTATAAACATAGTGTCCAAGGACCATTACATAATCATGCAGATACAAATATCTGATGACACCAAAACATGTAGAATTTCTAGTAGTGTGTATCTATACATAATCTACCACCATGGATATTTCCATGATAGAACATTAACAAAATAAGTATCATATTATTATAAGTAATCACATTTGATAATGTATATACAATGTGTCCCATCATAGTATGTTATCTAACTATATAACTATATTTTTCAAAATCATCATAGAACATCAAGGTTATAAACATTTCAAGGAACTACTTTGACCATATTAATGAAATGTATACTCTATAAAATTATTACAACAATTTCATGAATAAAATTAACAATATATTATCGTATACTATTAATATTTAAATTATGGAATATAAATGTAATATAATTATGAATAGTTGGTCTTAGGAAATGAACACCAATAAACTATCACTTTTACTAGAGCCAACTTTCAATGATTTTCAGTCTTCTAAACCTCACATGATAATCATGTTTCCACAAATTCATGGTTTTATTCAATGGGCCACCCACATTTTCTTCTATGGAAATACATTGCACAACAACTTCAACTATCTGAGAAAAATTCTTCAACTGATGATACATCCAAGGTATGTTCTTTATCAGCTGATGTGTCAATTTATTTTTATGAGAGGAACCACTATAATATTATCATTATAGAGTGTTATAGGATCCTTATTACTAGGAACTAAATCAATATATTTCATAAATTTGGGCATCCAAACAACTTATTTTTATAATTTTCAATTTTCAATATACTCAGACTCAATTATAAAATCAATCTCCACATACTATTTTGAACTCTTCCTACTAACAAAACCTCACTCAAAGTGATGATGTATCAATTTCAAGTCATAATTCCACCTTAATATATTTATAAAATATAATCTACAAATCCTTCGATGACTTGTTCCCCATATCATCCATAACATAGGAACATTTATTTAGAATGCCTCATTTACGTAAAGATTTTGTTGATTATCATCCATAGAAAGTCACCTGGGTTCATTTTATATCTTTATAAAACATTTAATGTATTGGATACATCTACTGTTTTACAAATAATGTCATAGATTATTGACCTAATTGCTGGTGTGTGTGGAATCCTTTCTATTATATTTCATTCCCCATGTTTCTGAGGAAACATTTTCAGGGAAATACTAATGAAAAGTGATGTTGGAAAAAATACCCTCTTGGATTATTGTAGAATGAAACTCATTAGTATATTGTCAATATATGTTTCTTGATAGAGGAAAAGAAATATCCCAGTTCTATCATGATAGATCAGGATAAAAATAATATATGTGGCCTCACATAAGTCCTTTATGAAGATGGATTAATTCAATTAGGCCAAAATAGATTGTAAGAATGGTATCCCATTTCCAATATATAATATGACATAAATATATACTATTAATAAAATGAACTCACTTGCACTAAAACATATAAAAAATAAGGCTTACATCCATTCTATATGAACACAAATTATATTATGTATTCATTAAACTAATTTAACCCTAACCAAGATGTTTTCGTTAATTCATAAATTGTGTTTTGAAATTCACAAATATTTTTGGAGTTAATTTGAGACACAAATACTTCAAGTTGTGTTATATAGAAACCACACATTTTATTCCCATTAAGTGAGGCACTTTTTACTTCCATTTCTGAAATATAATCATCATGAAAAGATGTAATGGCAAAGAGAATTATGATGGATTTTATCATATCAATTTGTGAAAATGATTCATTTTATTATTTTACATAATAATATTTAACACATTTATAACCAGTTGTGCTATAAATATTATAATATGTTAATCCATATCCATTTTCTTCTAAAATACCCATTTTAAACCAAAGGTATTTCAATCCTCTATAGGATCTAATAAAAAACATACATGGCTTTGGTATATGATATCCATTTCAAAATTTAGCGATTCTTGTCACGTGGAATAATATGGGCCACTTATTGATTCCTTATAGGTTATATAATCATTATTATCAAATAATAATGAGTCTACATACATGGAGATTAGAAAACAATACTTTTATAGTTATTTATCTTCTATAGTTCTATTATATAGTACTTTTTTTCTATATAATAACTTTTTCATCTTGGTAGATTTTTTGAAATTATTCAACTATAATTCTTTTGTTTCTTGAGCCTTGAAATCATCAATGTATATATCTCTCCCACTTTCTCTTTTATAGGTGTGCATCCATTCAAGTAATGCTTGAATTTTTTCAACCACAACCTTTATATCTGAAGGATTATGTTGATAATATCCATTTACTTGTTTGGGATATACTATATAAATACACATTGTTCCACATAGTGTAAGCTTGTAACCTATACAGGATTTAACAAATTTCTTATATCACCATGCATTTAAGTATGATGGCAAAAGTTTCCTTCCAATCCATAATTCGTAGGTATAGTGTTTTTCAATTTATTTTGTACTTGATTTAGTACTTATAATACTGTGTGTAACATGTATCACACAATGGATAATGGAACACTTTCATGACTCGCACGTGATCTCACCATGTCCCACAATGGGAGGTTACTTCTTTCTATTACATCATTCCATAAATGAATATAAGGAGGAGGGAGTTGGGTTATAATTAAAATATCCCATAAGTAATTAATGCAGTATTGATTAAGATATTCTCTATCATAGTCTATGTGAAGATTCTTAATCATCTTACCATGATAATTATCAACTTCACTGTTGTATTCATTGAATTAATCAAATTAATACAACTTATAACTCTTCACATAGACATATACATGTCAACCAAAGTAATCAGTAAAAGTTTTAGAGTATGAGTACCCAACCATTTCTTCAAATAGAAATGATCCACACACATCAGTATGAACTAATTCTAGAATCTCTTTAGCCCTTTCACATTATCTAATAATTGGGTATTTTTTCATTTTTATTTTTAAACATGTGTTACATATTTTATGAGGTTTTATATAAAAATGATTTAATATTAATCTTAGAAGAATATAATCAAGTGATTTTTGTTTACATGGCCTAGATGGAAATTTCATAGAATTGTATGGGTGGGTAATGTGAGGAATTTTTTTAACAAATACCATTACACAGTTCATGTGAAACAACACATAAAGACACTTATTTAAACATTACTAATCATTAAAACTACTATCCTTATAAGAGAAACAAAATTCATTTATGAATTTAAAAATAAAACCATCCATATCAATTATGAATTCATAAATAATGTTTCTATTAATTGAATCCACATGATAACTACACTTAAAATCACTTTCATTTCAGTCAATAGCATGGGGTAGTCATCTCTAAAAGCAAAAGCAACAAGTTTTTCTTTATTGGATGTTTGTAGATATACCTACCCTCGATCAATTATTCAAAATCTACTTGGTTCTGGTATTTCAATGCACAAGTGAGCAACGAAATCTATATCTAATTCCCACTTTTTAGAAAAGATAAAATTATATTGATAACAAATGCACATAAATATTTCCCTTGCATCTTTGGATGGGTATTTTTTTTCTTCTAATGGGAATTCTTTCTATAAGTGAATGAAACAGTATCTCATTCCATTACATTCCCCATTAATTTATTCTTTTTGGGAGTGTGTGAAGAAGCATTGGGATTAGAGTTATTGACATTAAATTTCCTATTTTTAATTATAAGGACTGAAGGATTTTTGTGTTTCATCTCCTTATCCTCATGAAAAAATGTGTGAGAAGATATGGAATAAACTTCTCAATGTTTTCTATTTTAAAATCAATAATAAAACTAGATACTCTCTAAGGGAATGATTATATAATGAATCAGTTCAAATTCCATTAAAGCTTCTGAACACTAGAACCTCTAGGAGCATAATGTATCCAATGAGAATTAATTTGTGAGGCTGAGATGCCACAAACTTCATTATCTTACTCTGAAATACTAGTTTGAAATCTCATATAGTTCTTGTCTCAATTTCTTTTGGTTTAAACTTATGACATGATCAAGAAGGATTCACACATCCATGTTTTATAAGACCTAATGATATCTCTAGAAATAAATAATAAAATGAAATATTCAACATTAACAACATCACAAAAATATTTTTTGTAGAAAAGGAACTCTTTATCACTAACCACCTTGTAAGAAGATTCATGCATTATAGATTCTGGCATGTAAGATTCATGTTCACGACACAACACAACCTAATAGAATATAAACCACTCTGATAAGTTAATTGGAGTTAAAAGATTGTCTTTATCTAATATAGATCGAAGGGGTTGTGTGGATAATGAACCTTCCATTTTATTCTAAAATTAAAAGAGTATTCTATTAGTACTTTTATTGAATAATTATTTTTTATAAATAATTAATTTACTGAATTTTATTAAATAGCCAACTATTTTTTCAAGCCTCAAATCCCAAACTATTGAACTAAGATGTCTAGATTCCAAAAAATTCAACTGTAAAGGATCTATATTCCCTTTCATAATGATTCATATTTTGTTCATGAAAATCATAAGAATATTTTAGGTAGTAAGCCTCATGAAATATGGATTTTCAATGCCTTAATCTATTGAGTGGACTCCACAATCATGAATTATTGACTTAGATTTCGTGAGATCTTGTCTAAAGGTTTTTATTTAACGTAATTATTATCTTAAATTCACATTAATTTCAGTTAATTCATCCCAAAACCCTTATGAAAAATCCATGAAAAAAGTAAGTGTCTAGAATTTTTTCCATGAAAACACATAGTTATATGGTTTAATTCCCAATAAAATAATAAAAGGAATATCCTTAAAAAATAATATGTTTAGGGATTTTCAATTATTATGAAATACTTTAATCTTGTTTTATGTTTTACATGTATTATTCATATTAAGTAGATTTTACTAAGTGAGTTAACCATGTTAGCTATAAAATTTACACATAATCTATTTATTTAATTTTTTTCTTAGAAAATTATTTCATTTAGTTATGTGATCAAGGTCATGAAACCAAAAAATTAGTAATTCATAGAAAAAAATAATTAATTAATTAAATGACACATTCTTAAACATATATTGTGACTAATTTAATGATCACACATAAAATCATGAAATTACCTGGAGAAATAAATCATATTTACCATGACTTCTTTTGTTATATCATTCCAAATATCCACTTTTGTGGTACATGGGTTATCAATATTATGGTTCCTCTTGAACCTCCAACATTCACATTCATAAACTCGATTAATTACAAGTATTTAGAAGTCATATTCTATTGAGGAGAACTAATGTATTTGTTATTGGGTATTAAATAAATTACCTTGGACATGTATTTACATTATAATAATGGTGGGAGGGATGATGTACTATACATTAATTAATTTAATAATTAATATTCAAAACTCATGTAATAAATTTAATTAAAAAAATTCAACACATAAACTGCACTTAGACTAACTCATGAATATACATACATGAAGCACATAAAAAAATGTAATCATGTTACTATTCATTTATGAATCATTTGTTATTATAAAGATATAGATGCAAGTTTTAATTAATTATTAATTTATTTAATTAACCCACTTGTATCTAACTAAACATCAATTTACATTTATAGATAACTGTAATTAAGGAATAAATAGAAAATTTATGCTAGATCCAATTATTACAAATTATTAAAATATATTAATTGAGAATTTAAAATTATTTAAAATTGAAATTTCATTTTCAAATACAAGATTTTTAATTAAATTAAAGATTTTTTGATGACAAAATTTTAAATTTAATGTTATTTAATTATTCCATTAACAGGGACATGGTAGGACATGTACTATCTTGCTTCACAATATGTGTCCAAGTTACTATGTGTCCAAGTTACATTCCATGGGATTCATTTTATTAACTTGGCCGGAATTCACAATGTGTACATGCTAACTAAACATTTGGTATCCACTTACCATGTTCCTGGGATTAATGTATACTCTTAGGTGTGTATCTTGGCTAAAAAATACTACATGTACCATCAAGCTACACACCATGAATCCCTTATGTCAGGTGTTTTAAATTCTCACTAAATGGGTGTACAAGTATATTGGACATGGGAAATGATGAACTAAATGACATTTACCATTAGTACACATCATAAATATCATAAATTATATAGTCTATCAATAAAATGTGGTTTGATCTTGTATATTGACAACATGAATTTCATGATTTATGACAATAACCCATGAAGACTATATGGTGTGTACTCCAACTACACTCCATGTAGTCTACCATATTTTAAGCCATACTGGATGAGTCTCCACATATTGTGACATAAATCCACCATATGTAATTAATTTCTAAGTGTTTAATGTATCCCATGACACATCATGGTTTAGATCACATGGGTACATTATATGTACTATAATTGCATGTCATGAATCCTTGTTTTATCAAGCAAAAATTTGGTACCTCCCAATGAAATCATCCATTGTTCTTCATCTATTCAATAATCCTTTTAAAATTGAAACACTAAATGAACATGATTAATAATTTGATAACATGTTAATTCATATCATATTTGAAAATAATTAATATTAAATTAAAACATTTAGACATGATTATGTATAGATAAAAAATTAAGTAAATAAATAAAAATATTAAACATGGCCCCATTGATACTACTTAATGGTTCCATGTGTAGTTGAAGCATCAATATTGGGTGAAATATTTAGAGATTCATTTTAATATATTCTCCTAGAAACCCAATATATTTTCATTGCATGTTAAATTTATAAATAATTTTTCATAACTAATGAAAAAAAATAACTCTCATTATGATCCATTAATTTCTATTGATGTAGATCTTTTGAAAGACCCTTATCAGATTTCCTTTATTTCTATATGAGGATATAAGGGTAGAATTTCTCTAGTGATTATCTGCATGTGTGCCATTGATCTTCGTAAAAATTCAATGATTTCTATGTGCTAGAGTTCTGAATCTATTTTTATTCATTGATTTTATTAATCACTATTCCATTGGTATTAATGTAACCTCACATGAGTTTCTTATTATTGAGATATAGAGAGACAGAATAATGATTCAAGAGATAAATTTTTTGAGCAATGATTATCTATTTTTGTACTTAATACACAATATACATAACTACCCATTTATAATTATTAGTTTAATGTTAAAATATTATTTAATTACATTTTGAACCTGAAATAATATTATAAACAATCTTAAACCCCATTTCAAATAATAATAATAATATTATTATCATTATTTGCGGTGTATTTCCAGTTACACAATAAAAAATGATAACCAACTGACTTGTTAATTTAAATTTTATATTACACCTGTTGTTGGTTTGTTCAACCTCATATTGAATTTATTGGACAAAAAAATAAATATTGAATAATTTATTTATCAATAAATTTTTCAATTGATAAATCATAAATAAAATTATTCATCAGTATAGAGAAAAATATTTATTATATTATGACAATTGAAATACATTTTAATCAATATCAATGAAAACACATAATGTGTTACCATTTTGGATTATTTCTTGTTTTCAGTAGGTGGAATTCCTATAGTCCAATATTTCTATCTATGAATAGGTCAATACACACGAGATAAAGAACATAATTTCTCAAAGACGACATCCACACATGAACACTAATTTTGTAATATAATCTCTTTTAAATAATATCCCATAAATCATGTTTCACATATGGGTCACAAAACTATATGATTGATACATTGTTCATTGAATATCTAAAATAAATGCATTGACGCACCATAGGAATTGAATTTAGGGTGGTGGTTCTATTCTAGTCAATGGGTTGATTTAGCATCATCAGTTTCAGGTACATGATCCTTTATTTTTGTATTTTAACTATATAAAGTGTATGAGATATATTTCAGGTTGTTTGGAGGATTTTTGGAATGTTTTAGAGGCTTTTCTAGAGTTGCACGATTTAATCAAAATTATTAGAAATCATGTTGTAGCTCTAGGAAACCTTGTAAGGCAATATAGAGGTCACTGGGAAAGTTCACAGTTGGCGTGAGGTTTGACCAAATCAAGCGGATGTGTAGGATAAATTGTATGCCTTCAAATAGTGGGGAGGCATATTGTTGGTGCATATATTGTTTTTCTATTCAAGCCAATCATGCGCGGGGTGTCATGGTAGAATATCACCAACATGGTTGGATCACGGTTTTCAAAACCTTTCGTCTTAACTATGCGACATACTATTAAAAGCCTAATAATTTTGGATCCAATTAGAAATAGATTCTTAATCACTTATTTTTCACATGATTCTCCCAAAACATTAATTACAATTTCTCGCACAGATTTAGCGATTATTTCCTTTGATCACAAAGTAATATGTATGTGAATAAATATTTGATGGAGGCTTGGATTTTTTGGTATGTGGTCATTCTTGGCCGTTTTTATCAAATATACTCTCATTCACTTTCTTATAACATAATATCTATTACACAGTGGAATCATCCTTCTTTATGGATGGCATTTTTTATTTTTTTGGTTTTATATAGGGAGTGGAAGGTGGTTTATGATCATTTCTAGTGAATCATTGTGTCCTTCTTTAGATTAACCAACATTTCTAAGGTATGTGGATTCTCTCCTGACTCATATGGATTATAAATTGACGCCTTAGTTTGAAATAAAATTTTTTCTGAATTTTTTTTGAAATTCATGTCTTACTATCTTTAGAAAACAACTTTAGTAATGATTTTTGGAAAATTATAGTTATTTTAAGGCTTTGAGGAAAATCCTTATTTGTGTATGAAAAAATTACTTTTTTTGAAGAATCAAATTGGTTTGTAAAATGGATTAATGAATTATATGTTTATGTAATGGTTTTCAATTGTTTTGTAATATATTTAAGCATGAATTTAGGAAGAATTTTATGACTCCTTGTTGAAATAAGCCATGGTTCATGGTAATGATACATGTGATTCGTAACCCTATGACAACTTGGACGATCAATGTGAAACCTCTCATGAGTATGGAACTATCATCTGGGCATGCATGTTTGGATTTGTGGTAATGTGGAAATATCAAATGGGTATACCATATAGATTTGAGAAAATTTTTCAATTACTTGGTTGATGTTATCATGAGAAATGTTTTAAATATTTGTGTTAATTTATTTCCATGGGAAACTATATTGGTTTTGATATAATTTTATTTATTTATTTATTTATTTTCTTTATTTTATGAATGTTCATGAATATGGTAAAAACATAAAATAATAATTAAAAATCATAAAGATGTGATGAATGTTTTCTATTACCGCATGCTCTTTTGTGAGAATGAATTCATTGAATGAACATATTTTACAGAAAAGTATTAAAATCACTGAGAAATAATAAAAACCCTTAATAATATAAATTCATAATGCCTTTCTTCAAAATTTGAACAAAAACAGGTGTACTGAGAATTCATCACCCCTAATTGATGGGGTGTCATACTACTAGGGAGTTATTATGAGAGTAATGAGTTGCTTAATAAAATCCAGTTGAAAATAATTATTCATATATTAATTTATATCAATTGGGATGAAACACATTGAGTGGATCAAGTTTATGATTCAGAGAAGATCGGATATCACTCATCATATCAAGGAACCACAGGTAAATATGGTGGGCCAATCTAAATTCTACCTTGATACAATATGAGTAATGGAATAGCCACATCATAGATTATAAGGGGAGGTTCCAATGATCAATAACACTATAATATTAAAGGGATAGAGTATTCTGAATCTAGTAATGGGGGATACTAGGGTTCAATAAAATAATGGAATACATTTTATGATTTTATTAATAAATAATTTTTAAATGGTTATTAAGATAAATTAATAACTACTAAAGTTTCTCTATTTTCATTAAAAGTGGAAACCAACAATACCACTGGTACATTGTAACTATGTTCAATTCTAGATAATGAAAATATCCTAACTAGCCATAACATTAAGAAGTGGTATAGGAACTTATGTATAGTAATAATCCAATAGAGGAAACATTATGGGAGGTGTTGGTCGGAGTGGACACTCAAGAGAGGGGGGGGGGGGCTGAATTGAGATACAATTAAAAAATTTATCTTTAAAAGATTTATATTAAAAGTCCCCCAATCTAAATAATAATCTAAACTATAGTGAATTTTTAATACATTAACGGTTCAGTTAGGTTCTCAAGAGATTAATTAGTTCTCAGTTAATTTAAAATTAATTATATTGGCTTTTCAAACTAACCTACTTGTTTACAATAAAAACAAAAAAATTATAGTTTTTATGTCAGAGTAACTTTACAAAAAATAGATTTTTATTTCAATTACTCAACAGCGGAATATAAAATAGTATTTTAACCAAAATAAACAAGAACAACAGTTTTAACCAAGAGGTTCAGTCTCAATCTGAGACTTAGTCCTCTCAAACAGATTTATATAAACAATGATCCACACCTTGGATCGAGGTTTACAATAGTACTCAGACTTTCCAGGTCCACAGAACTCTACCACAGTTATACATGAGATAGCAACAATAACAACAGCTCACATGATGTACAGGTCCTCAGAACTCTACCACTATCCACAGTGGGATACAAGAGTGTTAGGGAAGGATTCAATGAGAATTTATAAATCCTCCAGTTCAGCACAAGTGATAGTGTGTGCCTGCAAATACATAGCACACACACTTCTCAAAATGTAAATAAATGAAACATATTAGATCTAAACAAATAAAGATCAGTTTATAATTCCCTATGTGTTTTTAGTGATGCTTTGGACTCCTTTAATTTGATGAAGATAAAGCTTTGAGTCCCTCTCAAGATTTAGACAAGAAAGACAGAGTGTAATTTTTGTATTTGACTTCCAGGACCAGGTTGATTAGCCTGATCATCTTGAGTATAGGCGAATTAGTTGAAGCTCTTTACTACTTGAATGTTTAGGTTCTACAGATTCAGTATGTATTCTTCCTTCTTCTTCTTCTATGCATGTATGTCCTTGTGTATCTACAGAAGATTGTCTCATATATGCATGGAAAGACTTACCGATGTCCCTTTCGTAGTTCGAGGTTCCCTTATATATCTTCATCTCCAACAATGGGAATGATTACATTTTTACAGGTATGAGGTATGGTTCCCTGACATCCAATAACCAAAATTAATTAATAGCAGGTGCATTAAATTTAGAAAATATTACTGTTGGAATTAAATAAGAGTTAATAATAATTAAAACACATTTCACGACTATAGGTGAGTCGTGGGATCGGTAGGTCCTTTTGAATTTTCATCGGCTTAGGAAGGTCATTTGATCATCATTGGATTCGGTAGGTCATTTGATCAACATCGACATTAGTAGGTCATTTGATCAGCATCAGATTCGGTAGGCCATTTGATCAGCATTGGCTTCGGTAGGTAATTTGATCAGCATCGGCTTCGGTAGGTCATCAGAATGACCGTTGTCATTTGGGAGACCGTTGTTATCGGTGCGACCATTATCATCGGTGCGACCGTTATCATTAGTGTGACCGTTCTCATTGGTGTGACCGTTCTCATCGGTGCAACCGTTCTCATCGGTGCGACCGTTCTCTTTGGTGAGACCATTTTCATCGGTGCGACCATTCTCATTGGTGAGACCATTATCATCAGTGGGACCGTTACCATCGGTGCAACCATAGTCATCTGTGTGACAATTTTCATTGGTGAAAGCATTCTCATCACTGTGAGCATTCTTATCAGTGTGACCGTTCTCATCACTGTGACCATTTTCATACCTTTAACTAACGGTGACTCAAGAATATAACTAACGGTGAGTTAGAAACATAAAATTTTCACAAAGAGTCTATATAAACCAGAATACTTCCAGGTCAATAGTGGACCATAAATAATCATAGATAATCATATTTAGACATGAGTAACCATATACAACCAAATTTAGAAGAGATTGAATAATTTACAAACTTGACTTATAAACAAAATCAACAATGATTTGTGATTATTATAATAACCATCTCACATAGGGTTCAACAATATCCACCTTTTTGATAATCAAAGATATATGGAATAAATAGAGAGAGAAGATGATATAACATTTATAATGCTCCCGCTATGAAAAAGGAACACATTCCTATTGGAGCTTATATAATGATCTCCACTTTATATATTTACTTTTCTCCCACTTTATGTATTTATTCTTGTATATATTTATTCTTATATGTATTTATTCTTTTCTCCCCCTTTGGGATTATCAAAATGAAAAAGTGAAAGTAGAGAGATAATGAAAATATGGTTTAAGTGAAATAACATCAGAAAAAGGTACAAGGAAAAGACACCCTATCAAAAATAACAGGTACAACTATTTCTTGGGGTGTAGAAGAGCATTCCCTTTAGTAGAGGGATAAATGGATGGGCTAGAAGGTTCTTTGGTGGAAGCGTGATCTGGACGAATGGAGAGAGGAGGTAAGATAGCTCTGGCTACAAGCAGAGTGGGTGCTAAGGTTACTTGCTGATGGATAGAATATCTTATTGAAGGTGGGTGCTGAATAACTGGTCGAATATTGGATAGATCCTGAGAAACTAATAACTAACCAGGAGCAACACTGAAAGGACAAAGAGGATCAAAAGTAGGAAAATAATTGCCTTTCCTGCACATCAATATATAGTTTGAGTAGATTGATAAAATATTGAATGGCTTCACCACCATATTTCATAGCCTTCTCAAAATCATCATTATAATGCATGAAACTCTCTAGAGTGGGAGTAAAATCATTTAACTATTACACCTGAGCCTTAAAGGATTCATTGACTCGATGGAGCCTCAAATTATTATCCAGGACTTTAAACTGATGGTTCAAATATTTCTTGGTATAATTTTTAGAAAAATAGTGATCTACTTTTTCTTTGATCACCTGAGCTTGAGTAGCATCAGCAGAATACAGATTCACCATTTTGTGAATATAATCACTACTCTCATTCATCTTTTTCAACGAGTCCAAATCTAGAATTTTTCCAAGGGTAGCTAAATCTTCTTTTATAACATCTTTTAAGGCATTAATCTCATGTCCAGTGATCTTGGTCACTTTCACGGAGCTAGCCTTAGCATCAATCTGAGTTATCTCAGCCTTTAGTTTTCTCAAGTCAGATTTATTCAGTTGTTTAATCAACTTTCTCAAGACTTCCATCATACCAGTTATGGTTGATCTAAATTCACCTGATAGAGATATTAAGTTACTGAATAAATCTTTGATCACTTGATTTATAGAGGTAATGTGCCTGACAATCATCTCACCAGTATTTCACAGGTCTGGTTTAATAATACTTACCACTCTTTGAGTTATAACATCCATAAAATCCTCAGATAGATTCACAAGTGCATGAGAAGGAGAATGAGAATTAGATAATTCCTCTTTCATTGTCTCTCTAACTATGTAGAGCAACTCATCTTTAAATATGTCAAAAATCTGATTGAGAATTAAAAGGAACATGTCCTTCTGTAGTCACTTGTACTTCCTCAACGACTAGTCTGGCCTCAACTGAATGGATTACTCTTGCGATATTGACTTCTTCTTCATCCTCCTATGAATAATCCAAACCTATAAATACAAAACCTGGGTGTTCTTCCAATGAATATTTAAAAGAGGTATACTTAGGCTTTAAAAAATCAGCTTTACCAGAATTTTCATGAGAGTCTTCCCCATCTACATCATTCAGTGTCTGTACTTTCCTTTCAGCCTTAGGAATAGTTTCTTACTCAATAAATTGAGGTTGTGGATCAATATAAATCACATTGTGACCATCCAATGGTCATGTATCTAAATAATCATCATCATAATCACCACCATTACCATTTCCATTTTTGTTTACTGAAGTCTCATTGGTATTGTCTTTGCTACTGGATTCATACTGCTCATAATTTGATACATCAGCGTCAGCATCTTCTTTATCACCTAGAAGGGGTTATGACTCGGGTAACATAAGAGGTGGACTTGTTGGTCCAAATTCCATTATTTTCAAGGGACTTACTGTATCAGGATTACTACTGTCATCAGGAGGTGACTCAGGTTCTTTTTCAATATCCACATCATCATCAGCTTCAGCTTCCCATGTATCCTTCTTACTATACTCTCCAGTGTACTTAGGGACTTCTGTTTCTTCTTCCTCATCAGAATAAAAAACTTCCTCATCAGGTTTTAATCTAGTATATCTCATCCCCTTTGGTCTAATAGAGTTGTCAGTAGTATTAAAGGATTCATATAACTTATCTTCATCAGCAACCCATGTCTTTATCCATGGATTCCAATTAATTTTATTTCTTTTGCAGATATCCATGCTGATAAAAAATGCTACTTGGTAAGATACACTCATCTCCTTCTTCATCACAACCCAAAAATTTTAACATAGAAAAGAATTTCTTAGTATATAATAAGGTTATAGATTTCCTGGATAGCTTACTATCTCAGAAATATGAATAGTAATGTATCTACACAAGTTGATGTTCTCATGTTTGATCAGCTAAAAAAACAAGAAAACATCCTGATACTTTACAGAAGCAAAATCACCCTTTCTAGGATAGATTTGGTGTGTAATAAACTTAAACAATATTTTACATTCTCTATCTGACTCAAAAACTATTATTCTTCTGGATTCAGATTTTACTGTCAACATCTCCATAACATACTCATTGGAAAAATATTCAGTGGTAGGAGGAATGTTACCATTATAATCCTCATATCTACCTTTATGAGGTACCCCCAAACACTCTACCCATTGATTTGATGAAAAAGATATCTTTTTTCCCTTTGACTACTGAAGATAATCATGTAGCTTCTACTCCATCTAATGCAATACTTAAATTCAAATAAAAATCATGCATTAGATTTGGGTAGTAGACTCAGTTATTATTATAGAACCTATCTTTCCATCCTTGAATCTACAACACTTTTAAAAGTGCAGACTTACTGGATATCACCCATTCAGAACTTACATCTTTTTCTGTGGTGACCACCCGAGTTTCTAGTTTCGGGATCACAGAATTTTGAGTCATGATGCTTGATTCTTCTCGAGTAGGTTTCATAGGAGAGGAATATTTATATTCTCTGTCTTGTCGCTTTTGCATTTCCATTTAGAGGTTTGAGAGGTTTGAGAGGTTCAAAAGGTTCAAAAGGATCGGGATTCAGAAAAAGTGGTGTTCGGTGGGAGATGGAATCTCAATAGTTCTTTGAAAATTAAATAGATGTAGGTCATTAATTTTATCATTTAGGGATACAAGATTAAATATAATTTTGATTAATTAAAACAACATCGTTTTGATAAACACTAACAGTTTCATATACTATAAAACTCAAACTGTTGAAAAGATCAATTTCACTTATCAGTTTCACACATCGGTTTCACGGATCGGTTTCACAGATCGGTTTCAAAGATTGGTTTCACATATCAGTTTCATAGATCGGTTTCACAGATTGGTTTCACATATCAGTTTCAAAGATCGGTTTCACAGATCAGTTTCAGAGATCAGTTTCACAGATCAGTTTCACAAATCGGTTTCAAATATCGGTTTCACAGATCAGTTTCACAGATCGGTTTCATATATCAGTTTCACAGATCGATCATACCTCACTCTCATTTAATAAAAATTAACCTTTCATAGCTTAAGGTCTTGGTAAAAATATCAGCCAATTTATGTTCAGAGTCAATAAATTCTAGAGAAATATCACACTTTTGATAATGATATCTCAAAAAGTGATGTCTAACATCAATGTACTTAGTCCTAGAGTGAGAAATGAGATTCTTAGAGATGTGAATTGCACTATTGTTATCACAATTTATAGACACATGTCTAAATTTATATCCATAGTCCAATAAAGTGTGTTTTATCCATTAAATCTGTGCACATAAACTACCAGCAGTGATGTATTCTGCTTCAACAGTAGACAATGCAACAGAGTTCGGTTTCTTAATACACCAAGATACCAGAGACTTTCCCAAAATATGAGATGTTCTAGATGTGCTTTTCCTATCAAACATGAAACCAAATATTTCATCATCTGAATAACCCATTAATTCAAAGGATTTTCCTTTTGGATAAAACAAACCTAAATTGGTTGTATGTTTATGATATTTGAAAATCCGTTTAACAACATGTAAATGAGATTCTTTAGGGTTAGCTTGAAATTTTTCACACATGCATTCTATAAAAAATATATCTGATCGACTAGAAGTATGGTAATGTATGCTTCCATTCATACTTGTATAATTGGTTTGATCAACTGGTTTCCCGGTTTCATCATCATCTAACTTACAGGTGGTACTCATAGGTGTATTACATCCCTTATTACAATCCAAACCAAAATGTATTAAAAGATTTTTTTGATATTTACCTTGATTTAAAATAATACCATATTTCTTTTGAAAAATTTGAAATCCAAGAAAATACATGAGTTCTACCATTAAAATCATTTCAAATTCCTTTTTCATGATCTTTTAAAAATTAGTACATACGGAATTTTTAGAAGATCCAAATACAATATCATCAACATTTAGTTGTACAACCAAAATATCGTTAAAATTTTTTTAATAAAAAGAGTGGGATCTGCAATTCCTTTAGTAAAACCTTTAGAGATAAGAAAATATTTAGGTCTATCATACCAAGCTCGTGGAGCCTGTTCTAAACCATAAAATGCTTTAGAAAGTTTAAAAACATGATTTTGAAATTGGGTGGTTTTAAATCTAGGTGGTTTTTCAACAAAAACATCTTCAATTATAAAACCATTTATAAATGTACTTTTGACATCTATTTGATATAACATGAAATTTATATGAGATGCATAAGAAAGTAAGATCCTAATAGATTCTAATATAGCCACAGGTGCAAAGGATTCTTCATAGTCTATCCTTTATTCCTGATTAAAACTATGTGCAACTAGTCTATCCTTATTCTTAATGATGTTTTCAGATTCATCAACATTATTTATTAAAACCCATTTAGTGGCTATGGTCAAAGTGTCTTTATGTCTTTCTACTAATTAACAGAATTTGTTTCTTTCAATTTTTTTAACTCTTCTTGTATAGCCATTACCCAAAATTCATCAATGATTTCATCGATGATATTTTTAGGTTCTAGATGTGAAATAAAGTCTTGATGTTCAACATGATTTCTCAGAGAATCTATAGTTTGTGTTTCTCTATCTAGTTTACCTATAATTTCATCTAGAGGATGGTTCTTTAGAATCCTAGTTGATCTAGTAAAGGGAGGACTAGAAATTTTATATTATTCTCTTGATTTAGGTACATTAGAAGCAGGTTCTGGGGTAATTCTAGAGCTAGTTGTCATTATAATGGGTTCGTAGAATTTATCATTGAGATTCAGAATAGATAAGTCTTCTTTAGTATTTTCAAGTGAAGGTTTAGGTTCATGTGGATCAATTTCATCAAATTTGATGTGATCAGATTCTTCCACACATTTGGTTCTCTTATTAGAAACTCTATAGGCTTTTCTTGAAATTGAATATCGTAAAAAGATTCCTTTGTCACTTTTGGATGCAAACTTGTCTATATTATTATTAGTATTTTGAATAAAGACATTGAAACCAAAAAATTTGAAGTAACTAAGTTTAGGTTTCCTATTATTCCACAGTTCATAAGGTGTTTTCTTAAGAACAGTTTTAATCAAGACTCTATTTATAATATAGCATGATGTATTGATAGATTCAGCCCAAAAATAAATTGTTAGGTTATATTTATTTATCATTGTTCTTGGAATTTTCTGAACGGTTGTGTTTCTTCTTTCTACTACACCATTCTGTTGAGGTGTCCTAGGGGCAGAAAAGTTGTGATTATATCCATTATGTGAGCAGTATGATTCAAACATATGATTTTGAAACTCCCGACCATGATCACTTCTCAAGGTCTTAATCTTAATCCCACTAAGGTTTTATACTATTTGGAGTATTGAATAAAGAAATATCAAGCTTCAATTTTGTAAGATAAAAACTATACCCAAGTTTATCTAAAAAGGAATCTAATAGAACATAAAAATAGTGATTCCCATTTTAACTAGAAACTCTAGAAGGTCCAATATAGTCCACGTGAACAAACTCAAGAGGTTGAGAAGTTGAAACTTCATTCTTTGATTTAAAATAAAATTTATGTTGCTTTCCCTTTTGACAGAGATTACAAACTTTATCAACTAATAATTTTTGTTGAGGTAGATATCTAACCAAATTATTCTGAGTCAGTTTTCTAAGTGAATGTATATTGAAGTTTAATAATCATTTGTTCCAAAGTTAATATTCTTTATGAAAGGCATTTAAACAAGTAAAGGTCTACTTATCTAAAGAATTCAAATCTACAGCATATACATTTTCATTTCTTAAGGAATAAAATACTAAGAAATTTTTATTATTAAGAACATTACAAGGGGAATTTCTAAAATTTAACATTAAAACCATCATTACATAGCTGAGAAATACATAAAAAGTTATATTTTAATCCATCTACAAATAAAACATTAGAAATCAAAATTTATTTAGTGTCACCAATCTGGTCTAGGCTGATGATTTTCTCTTTAGAGTTATCACCAATGGTGACATATACTCCATCAACCTTGATTAAGCTTTTGATGAATGAAAATTATCCTTTCCTGTGTCTTAAACATACACTGTCCAGATACCATGTCTTCCTATAAGAACTTTTCAAGAAATTTTCTTACAAAACAATTTTTGATAGAAAATGATTTTGGTACCCAGATTTTCTTGGGACTAGACAAGTTATCAAGAAAATCTTTCGGTACACATATTTTCCTAATGAATATCATATATTTAACAAAATCAAGATTTTTTTATAGATAAACCTTGTTGATCTATAACCATGTGAATAGCTAGCTGAGGCATAGGAATTTTCCGAACTAGAACTAGTAGCATACTGTCCAGATTTAGGAATAAATTTATTTTTTGTAATCTGTCTTTGTCTTGTTCGATAACCTAAACCAGTAGTTTACTTTGGTGCCACTTGTTTTCCTAGAATTTTTGTAAGAATGTCCTTTATATTTGTAAAATTTTTTCATATCATTCTTGAGTTCCTGATTAGAAAATTTCATTTCAGTATTATCTTTGAGTAGTTGAGAGTTATTTTCCTTTTCATCTTCTAGTGAAGATTTGACTGTGCTAGTTAATGCATAATGCTTATTTAAGGCTTTATAATTGTCTTTCATCTCATTTCAGGTCTCCTCTAGCATAATACAGTATTTAAATAAATCATCACTAGACATGTTTTCAAAA
Organism: Viscum album; assembly: GCA_963277665.1. Lineage (NCBI taxonomy): Eukaryota > Viridiplantae > Streptophyta > Magnoliopsida > Santalales > Viscaceae > Viscum > Viscum album. Next base: position 1,657,540,762 of record OY728164.1, on the reverse strand, counting down.
TAAGAATTATCTCCAGAATAATAAGAGTTCAATGTAGGAGTATCCAATGATACCTCAAATGTGTTTGTAATGAAACACATATTAGATTTTTGATATTTCTCAACATGAGTGGAATAAAAACCACTTGATCTATCTTCTGAAGTACTCCAAGTTGCTTTCATAGATTTCTTATATTTCTTGCCCTTATACTCACATTTATTCTTAATCTTTATCTTCTGGCAGTCATCTTTCACATATCCCTTCCTCTTGCATTCGTAGCAGACCATGTAATCACCCTTATCAGTTCTTTTCCAAGATTTATTCCAATGAAATTTGTTGACATAGTTTCCCTTATAGTTTTATTTTCTGAAAAACTTCTTCTTCCTATAATACTTCTTAAATCGTCGGGCTATTTGGGCCATTTCAGCATCACCGTCAGATCAAATTTCTTCACAGCTTGAACTATCACTTGCAGCTTGAGTTTTCTCTTTGTCGCTGATTTTTGAAGTAGAGGTCTTGAAGGCTGCTAATTTCTTTCTTGGTTCATCATCTTCTTCTCTTTTTACCTTAAGATCTTCTTTATACATCATCAACTTACCAATCATATCTTTAATAGGTAGTAAACTTATGTCACATGATTTTCTTATTGATACTGAGGTGCCCCCCATCTTTCTGGAAGATATCTGACTAATCTCATGATTTTATCTTCTACGGGAACAACCTTTACCCATTAGATCATTATATTAACTATCTCATTGAACCTGATATACATGTCAGAAATAGGTTCATCGGGATTCATTTTAAAATTATCATACTTAATAGTGTATATATTTAGTCTCATTTCTTTAACATTGGTTTTTCCCTTATGAGAAGCACCCAATGTATCCCAAATTTCATAAGACATTTTACAAGAATATATTCGATTAAATTCCTCATCTCTTAAAGCACAATACATGTTATTAATTGCTTTACAATTATTATTATATGCAGAATTAGTAGGTTCATCCCAAGTAGTTCTTTCAGTTTTTGAAATCTTATACTGAGTCTCTATAGCAGTCCAAATGTCAAATCCCATACTTTCAAAATGAATTTTCATTTTTAGTTTCCATTGGGCATAATTAACACCATTAAATAAGGGTGGCATTTTGGTTGCTACACCATTTAATCTATGCTCTATAATATCTATGGTTTAGAAAGAAATATAAAGAAATAAAAATTTATAATTAACAGAAATTTTAGATCTTTAAGACACAACTAAAATCACAGTTGAAAACGTTTTATAAATATAGTGTTTTGAAAAACATTTAAAAACATCCTATGATACAAATATTGGTCGGAGTTGACACATAAGAGGGAGGAGGTGAATTAACTTCCGATTAAAAAAATTTTGTTTAAAATATTTATATTAAAAGTCCCCCATTATAAATAACAATCTAAACATTAGTGAATTTGTAATATAGTAAAGTTTTAGTTAGGTTCTTAAGAGATTGTTTAGTTCTCAGTTAATCTAATATTCAGATTAGATTAGCTTTTGAAACCACCCTACTGGTTTACAATAAAAACAAACACTTTCTAGTTTAATTATCAGAGTAACTTTACAATTAATATATTTGTATTTAAATTACTTATAAGTGGAATATACAATGTTGTTTTAACAAAAATAAAACAAGCACATCAGTTTTAACCAAGAGGTTCAGTCTCATGGTGAGACTTAGTTCTCTGAAACAGATTTATATGAAAAATGATCCACATCCTAGATCTGGATTTACAATAGTTCTCAGACTATCGAGGTCCTCATACCTCTACCACAGTTATACGTGAGAAAGAAAAATAAAAACAGCTCACATGCTATCCAGGGCCTCATAACTCTACCACTATCCACTGTGGGATACAAGAGTGTAACAAAGAGATTGAGTGATAATTTATAAATCCTCATGTTTGGCATAAGAGATAGTGTGTGCCTAAAAATACAGGGCAATCACATGGCTCAAAATGTAAATAAATTAAACATAATAGAGCTAAACAAATAAAGATGAGTTTAGAATGCTCTATGTGTTTTCAGTGATGCTCTGGACTCCTCAGATTTGATGTCGATGAAACATTGAGCCCCTCTCTTGTTTTATTCAAGATAAACAGAGTGTTGTTTTTGTATTTGACTTCCAAGACCAGGTTGATTAGCCTGATCAGCTTGAGTGTAGGTGAATTTATTGAAGCTCTTTACTTTTTGAATGTTCAAGTTCTACAGATTCATTATGTATTCTTCCTTCTACTTCTATACATGTAAGTCCTTGTGTATCTACAGACGATTGCCTCGTATATGCATGGAAATACTGACCGACATCTCATTAGTAGTTCGAGGTTCCCTTGTATATCTTCTACTTCGGAAATGGGAATGATTACCTTTTTACAGGTACTAGGTACGGTTCCTTGACATCCAAAACCCAACATTAATTAATAGAAGGTGTATTAAATTTAGAAAATATGACTGTTAGAATTAAATAATAGTTAATAATAATTCAAATAGTTTTCATGATTATCGGTGAGTCCTGGGATCTGTAGGTCATTTAGAATTTTAATCAGCTTCGGTAGGTCATTTGAGCAGCATTGGCTTCAGTAGGTCATTTGATCAGCATCGGCTTCGGTAGCTCATTTGATCACCACCACCTTCAATAGGTCATATGATTAGAATCGACTTTGGTAGGTCATTTGATCAGCATCGGCATCGGTAGGTCAGCGGTGAAACCATTGTCATTGGCGAGACCGTTTTCATCAATGTGACCATTATCATCGGTGCAACCATTATCATCGGTGCGATCGTTCTCATCCGTGCGACCATTCTCATTTGTTTGACCATTCATATCGATGCAACAGTTATCATCGGTGTGACTGTTATCATCAATGTGACCCTTCTCATTGGTGCGACCATTATCATTGGTGCGACCGTTATCATTGGTGCGACCATTATAATCGGTGCGACCATTCCCATCGGTGCGACCGTTCTCATCGGTGTGACCGTTCTCATCAGTGGGACCGTTATCATCGGTGCAACCGTTCTCATACCTTTAACTAATGGTGACCTGAGAATATAACTTATGGTGAGTCAGAAACATAAAATTTGCACAGAGAGTCTGTGTAAACCAGAATACTTCCAGGACAATAGTGGACCATAAATAATCAAGATAATCATATGTAGACATGAGTAAACATATATAAACACTTTTATAATAGATTGAATAATTGAATAAATTGACTTATAAACAGAAACAATAATGATTTGGGATTTTTAAAATACCCATCACACAGAGGCTTCAGTAAGAGGGATTACTTACTTTTTATTGAGCCACCTAGGGAAATGAAAATAGATAAATATAAATGGAAAATTCTTGTAGATGATTCAGTACATATGTAATGTATCATTATGTCATCTGTATCCAATAATTTATTGAAAATGTTTGATTAAAAATATTCCAAGAAGATGTTAACTCATCCCTAGTAGTAATATCATGAGAGAACATGGCAAGAAAGGTATGAGATATCCCATGTACTGTATATGTGTAGGCTTATAGAGAGGAATTATACAAGACCTCTTATACTCAATATGATTGGATATGTTGAGGGAAATGAAAACCTTAGACTAATACTAATCCAACAAATGAGATACTGATCTTATTATTATATCTTTACCACCATGATTGTTGACATTCATTATTAACTAAAATTTTAATAACATGACATAATCACACCAAGATCTTTGAGATTTAGTTTTCAGAGACTAATATGATATGTGGAATACCAATTGTTTAATTTTTATCGTGAACAAATGGAGAAAGTGAATTAACAAGGGGTCTAAAGCTAAATACGTGACTAAAAAATTGATGTAATGTCCTTCCAAAAGTCCAAAGATACCATGAGAGGGATATTTGAATGATTTTTTATAAATTTCATGTGGAAAGAAATGACGAGGGAAGAATAATTGAATATATATGAAAATGAAGTAAAATTATTCTTCTACTTTAGGTATTTTTACTCACTAAATGAAATCTATCATTATCTATAAGTGGGTTATTGGATAAAACATGTGGATTACACATCTATTTTCACATGAAGAAATAATCTAGATTCTAGAACATTGTTGAGGGAGGGGTATATCACCGATTAATGAATGGTGTGAGCTAGTAGTCTTGGTAGTGGAGGATTATCACATCAATTTTCATAGTGGGTAGGTTTTTATGTTAATTAATTGTTATTATGTTTCATTAGTTACTAGAAATACAATATTAGTGTCGAGTCTAGAAACTATGGAATTTTATTTTATGTGTATAAATAAATGTTATCTCTTTTATAAGGACAAAATATGTTGTAATGAGGAACCACTTAAAAATTAATTTTATATACTTGAATTGAAAACCCCTATAATGGAAATAAAATAAAAAACTAGTGAAAATGTCTCATATAACATTCTCTTATGGATATTAAATATTGATTATGTACATTAGAATCCTTAAAAAATTACATGAAGTATAGTTTTTAGACATATCTAATTTAAGACCTCTAGATGTATGTACAACTTATTTAAAATATAAAATGACCAAATCCATCCTCTGTTATATGTGAGTAAGAGACACTTAATTACCAGAACTAATTCATACTAATGTATATCATCCATTTTAAATAGAAACAAATGGTTGATTTTCATAATTCATTACTAAAGCTGCTGACTATAGTAGGTATAGTTGTATCTAATTAATGATGTATAAATTAAATTCCTTTTATTAGTTAAAGGAATAAAACATGAATTATATTACAAAATTGGTATAAATATGGAGTGAATACTCTCAAATCTTGGTGGGGAGTATCTCAACCAAGCATTCATTGATAAACTTAATGATTATAAGATATTATCTTGACTAACTATTCCTTGTACACCTTAATGGAATAATATTTATGAATGGAGGAATCAAACCCTTTTAACATGTTAAGATTAATGATGAGTCAAGAAGCTCTTCAGTTATACTTTTGGGGATGTGTCTTTTAGATAGTGGAATACAACATTAAACGAGTTCCAAATGAAGCAAAAAAAATGGGATTCTATTTGAGTTTTGGTATGGAATGAAACCCAATATGTTGCCCATATATGTACAGGGATGAAAGGAATTTGTTAAGACTACACATAGTTAAAAATTAGCACCCCTAATCAAGAAATTCATCTTTATAGGTTATCCAATGGAAACAAATGTATATTACCAATATGATTCTTATCGTATTAAATTTGTTGTGGAAAGGAATCCCATATTTTTGAAAAGGGAACACATTTACAAGGGAAATAGTGGGAGAAAAATTGACTTCAATGAAGATTATTCTCCAGAAACACAACAATTGGTACAAGAACCATTTCCCCATGATATAGTGGGAGATTCAGATGTTCCCAAGACATAATTTCTGTATATTTATAAATTATATTTTAGAGAACTAGATAAATATGGTTTTATTTTTACCAAGTTAAGTGAAACATTTTCTCTTTTGATTTTTGAGCCTGTAACCTGTGAAGAAGTAGATGAAGGAAAGGATGCATCTAAATAACAAGAATCCATGTATATTGAGATGAATTACATATAACAAAATCATGTATGGATTTTGGTTGATCCTATAGATGATTTAAATCTATTAGGTGAAAATGGGTATTCATGAAAACAATGTATGTGGATAGTAATGTGAATACCTATAATGAATGACTGGTTTTGAATGATTTCAACAAACTTAAAGTCATAGAATATGAAGAAAACTTCTCAATAGTCATGATGTTGAAATACATCAGAATATTACGTGAAATAAAAACCTTCAATTACTATAACAGTTAAAAAATGGATTAAAAATATCTTTTATAAATGTGATGTTTGTTGAAGTCATATGTTTGACTCTTCTTCAATGGTTTATTAATCAAAATAGTGATAATAATTCTTAAACATTGAGGAGATCTATTGATGTATTATATCAGAAATCATGATCATGGAATGATTACTTTTATAAGGCCATAAGAGAATTTGGTTTCATCAATAATGAATGAAATCCTTGTTTCTATAAGTTGTTCAGTGGGAATTTCATCATTTTTTTAGAATATGGTTGTGACATATTATATATGGGAAACAATATACATTTCATACCTTTTTTTAGGACTTGGTAAAATGAATGTTTCTCCATTATAAACCTAGGATAAGTGGTCTACATACTAGGCATTAAGATATATCAAGATGGATCTCAAAGGTTTCTTGGGCTACGAAAATTTTCATATAGTGAAAAAGTACTCAAAATTCTCAATATTGTATATTCCAAGAAATAATCGATTCCAATTTCACATAGTATAACTCTCTCCATGAAAGGTTTCCCCAAAAACTAGAGGATATTGAATGAATTAATAGAATTAGTTATTCTTCAGCAGTGTAATTTATCATGTATTCCAAAATCTATACTATACATGATGTTTCCTTTTCTTGAAGAATGGTGGGATGATATCATATTTAACCAAGGAGAGCTACATTGGGTTTCTATAAATACAATCCTAAATTACATGATATATAAAAAGTATACGTTCTGAGAATTTGGTGGACACGAGGAACCAATTGTGAGAGGATAAAAAGATACTAGTTTCTAAATAGATCATTATAATCTAAAATTATAGTCAGGATATATCTTTTCTCTGAATAGTGTTGTAGTGATCTGGAGGAGTTCAATGTAACATATGGTCACCAACATCATATGTAGATAAGGATGTTGTCGGGATATGGAACATTGTCTAAAAATTTGGTGTTGTTTCCAATGGTGTAGACCTTGTTCAGGATTATAATAAAAATACAGTGGTAACAATGAATTCCATGGATCCCAGCTTACCCCATAGGACAAAGTATATACTTTGAATGTTTCATCTTTTGAAATATTTTACTTTTAGAGGTGATGTCATAGTTATAATTGTTAAAACAAAGGATTACATGGAATACCCCTTACTAAATACATATCTCAGAAGAAGCATGATTCTCATGTGAGAGCTAGTGGGTTGAAAAATGTTAGTAGTAACATCTATTACCAATGGGAGTACATTAAGTGGGTTCCCTAGACCCATCCGATTTATGTAATTTGATTACTATTACATTTATACGTTTTGAAATACACTTTTTTTATCTTACCATAATAGAATTAAAACTTGTGTATTTACATTATTTATTATAATGTCATTATACATTGAAGGTTCCCAGTTTTCATTTCATTCATCCTTAAAATGTCCTCTTTTCTCTACATTAGTTCCAAGATTCCACTATTCTCTCTCAGGTGGAGCTTCATGGAGGTCTTTAAGTGTCATTAATATGTGAGTCTAAAAAATTGTCTTAGGGATGCTGATGGTGACGACGTTTCGATCATCAATAATGAGGTTGTGTTCAACTATGGTCGACAAAGATGATGTTTTTCTAGTGATGGTGGATGACACAATATTAATTGACAGGTTTCCACATTCTGGAAATGGATTTCAGAGATTCATTCGGTGGTGATAAGATAATGAATATGATGATTTTGATGATGTAAAGATGTATGTTAGTGATAGTTGAGTTGTCTTTCTAGAGAAAAGTTGAAGGAGGTGTGGGGAGTTTCGAGGAATCTAGTGATGTGGATCGAGCTGGGTGTCTCGTGGTTCAGAGTTGTTTTGGGAGTTTTCTGATTTTTGGTTTTGAATTTTAAATGTTTTATTTTTTAATTTTTAATGAGGTGGTATGTGTAGATGGGGTTTATGTATAAACTTGTGGTTATATTTTTTTGATTTCCAGTTACCCAAAAGTTGTTTTCAAAAAATTGAAAAATGTATTGTGGTCGGTGATGTTTAGGTAGTGATGTATCATGCCAAGTTGATCGGGGTGGTATTACCATAATAAATCAGCGATTCTGGAAGTCAAAGGAATGTTTTTCTAGTTAGATTAAAAAATAATAATTCAATAACGGTTGAGTACACAAGGTGTGAATTATATTTTATGAGATATCATTTTACAAAGTGATTATATTAAATGAAATATGTTCACTTGAAATGATGTTATTACTATGACTGTTCTTTATCTTCATAGGGGCCTTGATGGGTTACAAGACTACACTCTAGCTCTGTAAATTTTATTCACTCCAATTGACATAAGGGCCTTGAGGGTCAAAAACAATAGTATATTGCAAATTTGGTATTATTCTTCTGAATAGGAATATATGACATAGTGGGACCCACTATATGGTCCATGGAATTTTAATGTTTTAACAATCACCAATGAATAAATAAATTCATGACTATTTGAGTATAAAATAATTGCATTTGAATTTATTTATTAAAATTATTCATGATGTATTAAGTGATTACATGGAACAATAATATATGATCTTGGATAATTTTAATATCCACTGTTTTCATAATATTTTAGAAACAGTGATATGGTTTAATGACTTTGGTTTATCACATAATATAATCATTATGTAATAATAGTAGGTGAAAAAATATAAATTACATTATGAAGCTGTTAGTTCATCATAATGTGTCATTAAATTATTATTTTTCTTGTTTTTTATATACCAGGGTAGTGGATAACTGTCCAGTTGTTCATCCTATGCTATACAAAAAGTGGAGCTAATTTCTATAGTACTCTTGATACCCAATAATTTGAGAAATCCTCTCTCCTCCATCCTATATATGAGAGAGATGAATCTTATTTCCAATAATTCTATCATCAATTTCATTCTTGGATCGGAGGGTTGGGATATTATTGGTCATTGTGACATCAAAGGGATTGTTGGAGCTCCATGTTCGACAATGGAATTAGAGAATTTCTACTTCTGTGAAATTCTCATTTTTTGTGGATGATGTAGATTCTCTTGACCTCAGATCCTTTAATCAATGATTTCTAGTGATGATATATAGTCTAAAACACTAATGATAAAATCATGGAAAATATTAAAGATTTTGATTTTGATTAAAAGTTTTACTTGAGATTTGGGAACTGTTTCTCAGGCTCAAATAATAAAAGATGCTGAATTTTCATGGCTCCACTGATGAAAAATGTTATATACATTTCCCATTAGATTAATTTGTATTCCCTGGTACCAATTGTTTCCTGGTATGATCATTACTCATGACAATATGATCAAAATATTTTTCTATCATGGAAATTATACATTGATAAAGTTCTTGGAATATTCAACATGAGAAAATAAAAACTCACTAGTACACCACTTTCAAGTAATTTGAGACTCCCAAATTGTTTGATCCTATCAAATAAAAAGGATAAATAATAAATTTAGAAAAACCCTTATTAATCCTTAGTTAGAAATATTTTTATGGAAAGGTGTGCATGAGACAGGACATTTCCCCTTATGTGGGAATTGTAAGAAATTTCTTATCAAATTATGGAATCTGGAATCAGATAGTCATCAATTTTATATTGAGGTAAATAAATAATGTTTTTCTATTTTTGGAAATTGAAAAAATATTTCTGAAGGATACTCAAATGTGAATATTCATATATATATATATATAGACATGTGAATATATATATCAAAATACCTAATATAATTATAGGGGGTGTAGTTTAATGGAAATCACAACTTCCAAAGTGTGTTTCATTTTCTACCATATAATAAGAATATATAATAATAATTAATGGTTGAAAGTAGATTTTGATGATTACTATGTTTTTACAACATCTAGGACATATTCAATAAAATTAAATTCTCTTTTGTGATAGCCACAACTCTATTCATCTCATCATGCACATGATATTTAATTTTAGTCCAAAACACTTTTTTGTGTGATACTGATGAATCCAAAATTTGTTGTACGAAACATTTTGGAAATTCATTGAAATACAAACCAATGAAAATGTGGACGATATTATGAAAAAGATCCTAAAAATGTGAAGTTTAAATCCTACATGGAGACTGTAGTTCATCCTTTTAACTCTAATTGGTTGTGACTGATAGATATTTTAGAAGCACTCCCAATTTAGGGAGTAATTTGTGAAGGATGAGTTCTATGGTATTTTAAAAATATAACTCCTTATTAGCATTAATTGTAGAAAGTATCATTATTGGTTGGAATCTAATGTAGTATATGAACAAAAATGGTGGTGGATGAGTTATAAGGATGGAAATTAAACCGCCACTACAAAAAATGGTTTTATTGATGGTTTCCAGAACCACTACAAAATAAAAGGTATTCATTATTATTTCAAATATTATTGTTTCTTGGTATAATCACCTCTATCTTTTTTATATTTTTCAAATTCATGGAGGTTTTTTAGAAACACCAAAAAATTATTATGAAATCCTAATCAACACATCCACCACCCATCATCCCTACAACCAAACACCCCATACATCAATAATTAGTGAATTTCAAAAATATTGACCACCCCACTAGATGACCATTCTCCCCCTAGTGGAATCCCTTATTCCCATTTTACCAGTGATTGTAGCCCATGATAGTGGAATTATCCCTATTTCCCTTCAACCCATGACCTCATCCACCACCTCCCCCTACATCCACATAATTTCTCTTCCCCCCATGTCTATAAATGAGTCGAAATTACCCAGCCTCGTATACTTAACCCCCTGCATTTTTCATTTCCCAATCCTTACCTTTGTGAACATCATCCATAACATTTGACATTGTTATTATGATTGGTACTATTTATTTTTGCATTTTCATTATGTTTTTCTTGCAATATTGTGTCATTTTCATGTTGGATTTTTGTTTTGTTGAATCAAGGCCCAAACCTAGATAATGAATAAATTAGGAGATGTTTATAATTGATTTTACCCTATTTGATTAATTATTTTTGTCACTATTTTTGAATGTATTGGGAGAAGAGTGTTAATATTGTATGAATGGATAAAAGATGGATTAATTTACCTTGAAACCCACCACAATATACTAATGGTTTGAAATAATTATTAGATTATAACAATTGAAACTAATTTGTGGAAAATTAATAAAGTTTTCATGATGTGATTTTAAATCCAAATGATGGTTGAATATAAACAATGTATATTAACACTTGATATTGATATTGTCTTTTGCAAGATATGCATGTTTTATTTTTCATATTGAATCAAATTTAATGTAAAGTCAAAAGAATGAATATCCAGTCAGTTAAACATAATGTGACCCTACATATGAGAATTTAATTCCAAAATTAATAAATAAAAAATTTATATTCATATTTTACAATGACCATGATTTTAATATATAAAAAATTCTCTTAGGTGATCCTGACTAGGATAATCTTGTTCAAATATCTGTGGATATAGAACAAGTATTATATATTAGATAGAGATCGAAAATAAGGACTATATGAAGGGTTTTACTTGTATTTGAACCTCTCTATATTATATAAGTAGTATCATATAAATAGTATCATTGTAATTAATGAAATACTAGTGTCCCTGATTTTATCATTTCTTCATGATGTATTTTATAATGATAAGACCACTACATCATTCTATGAGAAGAATAAAATAATTAAGAATCTTTATTAGAGAAAGATAAATACAATCACTAATGATTTCATGATTTATTTTAGAGAATTGTTTGATAAAGAAGAATAGATAAGATTTCATACATCTTGATGGAAATCAGTGAGTGTTAAAATTCATTTAACACCATAATAAAGTAGAAGAAGAAGAAATTTTAATTTAATGTATTGTGTTTATATCCAATGAAAACACAAATGAAAAAAATATTCATGTATTCTAATACCTCATAGGATATGAAGTGTCATGCTTAAGGAAGTAGAAACGATGTCTTAATGAGACGTCCATAAGATTCAAAATCCTTGAAGGTTTTTAATTCTTTATATCTATAATATTTGGGTCTTAGGAATGTATGTTTGGGATTGGATTTTGATAGTTTTAAATTTCCTTGTACTTTATGAATAGACTATGGTTTTTGAGCAGTTGTTTGAATCCCATATAATATACCTTAATTGGTGTGTATGAAGAAAAATTATGGGTTTTTATTATTATTCCATGAAATAAATTTCCTAGAAACGACATTGATGTATACCTTCAACCACTAATGAAATACTAAAGGGAATGATAGGATTACAGAATGGAGATATATACAGAATCAGTAAAAAACTATTCAAAATATATATTGATGTAATGTGGATAATTATAGACATTCCTGGACTAGGAACATTATTGGATTGGAACACTCATACAAATTTGAATTCTCCAGTTTTAAATTTTTGATATCAAACATCAATAATTACCTAAGAATAACAAAATGGTGTTTAATTCATCAATATTGATTTCTTGATACATCTCATAAATTGTGGTTTGAAAAGGCACAATTCAATATATATATATTGAATTGATAAATTCACCAATGTTGTTATGGGTTTTAAAAATATTGAGAAATTTAATGAATTTCACTATATTATTTGTATAATGTAATTAGTTCAACGAGGGGAAAAGGATATAGGGTACAATATCTAATGTTTTTGGGAAAAATTAGTGGAAAAAGGAGTATATTTTTTCAACTTACTTTCTAGGAGTTTAACATTTTGTGTCATAATATTTCCATAATCTATACAGATAAAACCATATGTAATAATTTAATTTTTACATTGCGTAATGTGAAGGAAAAATTAAAGGATCACATTAATGCTAATATAGAATTAGAATCAATGAATATAATGTTTTTTTGTGAGAAAATAAGAATAGAATGTCTCCTTTGGATATTTTTACTATGAAAAATGATGAGAAATGAATTTTTCTTAGAACATTAGAGAATGTAAATGTATCATAATATAGGGAAAATAGTATTTACCTTCATTATTTTAGGTTTGGTGATGGTTTAAACTGATGATATATTATTTCTATGTAGTATTGGAATGTTTCCATGAAAATTGTCATTGAGAAACATTTTAAGGTGGTTTTCAAAAAGTATCATGACATGATTTGTCATTGGTTTTTTAAATTATCATGATATATTTTGGAGTGTTTTCTATTTTCTTAAATTTCATTAAAAATGTGGAAAAATGTTTGCATTATTAAATTTATTATTTAATATTTTATTATTATTTATTTATTTCATATTTATTTTTTATCATACAATTCATGCATATGCCTACATGTCATGTATAAATTTTTAATATATATGCATTGGGTGAAATTTGATCCTATTATCTCTTTTTTATTCTGTAAAGACTTTACTACTTAGATAATTTCTTCATATCGTGAGTAAAGTGAATTTATTACATGGATATATATTCAGAAAAATATATATAATTAACTACGTATACATAATAATAATAAAGATAAATATTAATAAGTAATAAATAAAAAATAATACATAATACATAACAAATAAATACAAAATAAATAAATATTAAATAATAAATTGTAAATAAAAAATGATGAATATTTAAAAAAATATTAAATATTAAATATTAAACGATAATTAATAAATAATAAACAATAAAAAATAAATAATAATTAATAAATAATGTTTTTTATAAAAAAATTAAAAAAAAATAATATATACGTAATGATTTAATTATAAATTTTTAATTAAAAAATAATAATAACAAATGAATATGTAATAAATAATATATATATATATATATAATTACATATAAATTTACCATAGTGCGACTATATACATCTTATAAAAATATTTATATTTTTATAAATTTACATAAATATATATAAACACAATCTTTAAGACACACTCACACACCAATGAGTAGAATGCATATAAATATATATACCAACATCATATATATAAGTATTAATTAATTTATATAAATATAAATAAATGGATATAATTATAAATAAATATTTATTAATATGTATATATATATATATATCTAATTATTGATACAATCATATATATTTTTTAAATAAATATTTATAAATAATTAAAACATATAAATTAATGTATATAAATGTATGACAATACAGTCATATATCTATATATATTTTATAGTATATAATAAAAATAGAATAAACCACAACAAATTCGTATGCCATCAAATAAATAGGAATGCAAATTCATGGAGTAAAACCATAGAATAACCAATAATCATACAATGAAACACTAAAAATAAGTTAAAATCAAATTGAATTTTCTAAAATCATGTTATATAGAATGTGTATCTGTTATGGAGGTATTTTAGGCCCTTTTAACCATGAAAAAATACGGATCATGGTACACTGGTCAATATTGGTGTAGGAATATTGGTGATATTTGATTTGAAATATGGAAGAGCATAGAATAAAAACTGGATAAAAGTTATAGTCAATTGAAGATGAATCGCAATTTTCAAAATTCACATAAAAATTAATTAATTTTATTCTAATAATTATTACTAAATGGTTATCTAGTTTCAAGGTATTTCATTTCAAAAGCATTGATTTGACTAGTTTTCGAACTATAATGGACACCTAGAAAAAAATTATGGTCATTTGATGTTAAATTATATTTCTCAACATTTCATAATAATAATATATGTCTAAAATATTTACTAATTAATAATTAGAAACAATAAATAATTGACACAAAATAATTAAATAAAAATAGAAAATAATAAATAATAAATTATGATAAATAATAACTGATAATTATTATTTAGTTAGAAAATTTTATTCATTTTTTTCAAAGTTTATTATAAACTCATTGAAAATTCGTGATGATTTTTAAAAACCACTGATAAAAAGTTTAACAATTTTTAAAAATACAGAAAACAAATTTGGTTGTTTTTTAAAAATCGCAGCTAATGATAAATTAAAAAAAAATATAAAACATATTTATAAACTATTTTTAAAATCCTGCTGTAATGAAATTCCATGAATTATAAATTTTACCATAGTTCTATACTGATATTGATGTAAAATTTCAAGGTGTTTTGATATAAAACATCAAAAGGTAAATGAATTTAATATTCATGACCCATATTCTGATGGAAAATTTGTTAATGTTGGTATTCTATAATTCGTTACCCAAAAAAGTAATTTCAGTTCTAGTTGTGTTGTGTACCATCATCAGAGATCTTTTTTGATGGAAATTAATTCCAACTAATCATTAAAAACATTTATAAAGAATTTTTTTTCTATATTTTCATTTGGAGTAGTTATTTATCCTTCATTTTTCTCAATCATAATTCATTTAATTGTTGATTTTGTTTTTGAAACATGTCTTAGAGAGAATGTACACTATTAATGGATGTATCCAACTAAGAGTTAAAGGATTACTATTTTTTTCATTAATGAATTCAATTTTTTCAAGTCATATTTGTTAATTTTTTTTATATATTTTTTATATATTTTCATTGCATACTGATGTCCTTAGATATGATATGATAGGAATACATCTCAAAAAAAAATATTTATTGTTTAAGGTTACATAGATGATGTGTTTATGAAATGTATCTCATGGGATTGATACTATATTCAATGTTTTTGGATGTGTAGTTGAAATCTTTAAAAATTGTCATCTTGAAAACTAGTAATTTGTATTTTTAGAAATTGGATGGCCAGTTTGAAATGGGTAAAATTTTACACTGACTGAACTAGAGTTACTAGAAGCGAATCAATATGTTTTACTGAATAATGTTCATACAGATCAATTTAATGAATAATTGGGATTTCAAACGAAGATATGAATAAAATTAGATCTTGAAATTTGATAGTAATAAAAAAGTATGTTAATACAGAGATTGTTGAATGGTTTTCCAATTGATTATATATACACATATATTTATATTATTGACAAATAGTTAATTTTTCAATTTTTAAATTAATCCCTCCTATCTAATTTTCTAGATAATTAATGTTGTGAATCATGATAAATGTCAAATGATTTGAATATTTGGGTTATGTTCCTCAAAGGATGTCTATGGTATTTGATTCTGATAATATTTTGGGATGCATGTTTCATTCAATTAATCATTAATGATGCTTGAAGACTCAAAATAGTGGTGTATGAACATTATTTAGAAACAGTGGGGGTAACAAAACCTTATTAATGAATAAAAATAAAAAAAATGACAGATTACTAGGAATGACATGATCTACCAACATCACGAAAAATGGGGAAAGAAAAAAATGGACAAAGTCATTTGTTGGATTTTCTTCTAAATCCCATGTTCTTAATATTTCCCTCTGCATGAGTAAAGATGCCCAACCTCTATGATCATGATTTCTCTTCCGATTTAAGATCTTCCTATGAATATGAAGAAGAAGTCTCCACCAAACTGGAAAAAATATTATATTTCCATGATAAAATTCAAATATCTGTCATTAGGTTGGAATGAATATCTCATTCTATGATATGGTAAACTAATATCAAGACATCAAGATAGAAATTATAGACAGTTTGGTAAGTTTCCATTATTTCATAAATGAACTCAACTTGTGAATCAAACGAATTTTCTTGGTTATCATTGATTCAATGGGGAAACATTTTTTGTGTAGCCTTATTTTATGGAATTTTAATTTTAGTGTTTTTAACCCCCAACCACGTCACATTCCTTAATCCTGACTTTGCAAAATGTTTCAAACAAATGTTACAACTGATCTAGATAAGTGTTGGGGGAAATATGAAATGATGTGGTTCTATTAAAAAACAGTTTCCTCCATTTCAGGAGTCTTAATCTATTGAATATGTTTTTCGTCTTCACTATATAATCATGAATAATGCTATCCATTCTAGTATGATAGTTTCCTAATGTTGTGGAAAAATAAATAAAACTTGTATTACATATGAAAATATATTTTTAATCCTTCATCATTCAGAATAAAATTATTACACATTTTAATACATCTTTAAAGGATCCTGGGATTTGTTTTTAGAACACATTTTCAACACTGGATCTATTAAAAAATTTATCATAATAGAACCTATTGAAATCTATGCCAAAAACTCTTCACAAACAACTTTAGAATGTTCTAAAGCACAAACACCATAATCTATCCCCAATGAGGTTTTCGAATGATCATTTTTCCAAGCCAATATTCCATTAACCAATCCATGAGGCCAAACAAAACTAAAATCACCCAGAAATTCCCCCCTGAATAACAAACTCCAACACTTTGGAAGTGAGGCCATGGTCAGAAATATTATCCAACATGGAAAACACCTAGCGTCCAACCAAAGTAAGAACATTTTCACAAATCCCAAACTTTCTAACTTTCGGTTTCCTTCTCTCATGCATCTTAATCTAAAAATAATTATCATTACATTTCTACTACACTATCTCATAGTCCTGTAAATCCAAAGTAGGGGTTCCCCCTTATTATTCTCCCCAGTCATCCCTTCTTTAGGTGTAAAATCCTCATGCCTATTGGTAACTGAGAGATCCTAAATCTACTCATTGGGTCTCAAATAACAAGTAGGATTATCATTCCTTCCATCACAATTATATAATGGATTCATGCATTTATTATTCATAAATGAAAAACATTCACCATGTTAATTTCCAGAACAAGAGGAACAACTGACAGTCCTTTAATAGTTCATTATCATATCCAAACACTTTTCAGTTAAAAAAATCATCGAATCCTCTCATATTAAATACACAGTTCTAATTCATCAATATCATCTAAAATAAAATCTTTTTGAATCAATTTTTTTCATAGATCAAATACAATAAATAAATTAACTTAGTGGTCCACACTAGTTATTTATATATATTATCCATTTTAATGGGAACCCCAACATCAAGGCAAACATCATGTAAAATCTATGGATTCAAAATAATATAGTTAAGCCAATAAACCTTATACTATAAATAGACTGATGATTTACATAACTCTATGTAATTTATGTTGGAGTCCTATTCTCATATATACATGAATCCATATTTGAATAAGATGGCATTGAAGCCATATGACCTCATATTCAATTCATCCAATGGATGGATCCAGTAAAAAATAATATAACCCATAAACATGCACTTCAATTGAGAAAACCCAATATAGATTATATACGATCAACTAAATTGATAATTTTATAGGGAGTTTATCCCCTTAGCATGGTATGTCAGGAAATAATTGAATGATTTCCGAAATTCATCCTCTCTACAATGGAATCCTGATTAAATTTAACAAGATATATATTACCCTTTGGTTGGATGCATCCCAAGGATTCACCCTTGATTTAGTAAAGGGAACATCAGGATCTATGATTTTGAGTCACAAAATATTATTTGTTCTCAACATAATCAACCTATTTCTTCACAATTTTCTAAAGTTCCACAAGACCAAATAATGGACCCTGAGAGAGGAGATCTCCATCCAAAATAGTAACTGATGAGAAAATTTTATTCGGGTTGAACCTTATAATAAATATATTGATATAAGTAAATCCAACTATCATGTAAAATTGTAACTTTTCTTCTTAAAATATAAGTGTGTCAACATTAATAAGTGAATAATAAAACATTTGTTACAATTTACCTCTATAAACTTATCACATATGATCTATACTAAGGATCATGAATAACAAGATCCATTTATCTTGGTTTAACAAGTAAATATTGTTTATTATGTGAATTATGATGAACCAGGAGGTTTGACTATTTTTTACACATAAAATAGAGTAAAATTTATGATATGTGTGATGGAAGATCATTGGTACATTGTGATAATGAACCTCGTCAAGAAGAAAATGTTCAATATTTCCTTTTATGACAATACAAAAATATATAATATGAAAAAATAGTGAAAATGAAGTACTCCTCGTAATGTGGGTTGATTAAAGTCAAATCAATGAAGATAAACACAAATTAATTAATAAATGGGAGATAAAACTATATTAGGATTTCTTAATTTTATGTGATTTTTACATATTTAAATTGGTATACTTTTTCTTTTGTGTAAAAATAGTTTACATCAATTTTTTTTAAATTAAATTTATTTTAAACAATTTGAATATCAAGAATATTTAGAATATGAAAATTGAGGACCTAGTCGATCAATATCATGGAGCACACAACCTCTTCCATTTTTTTTCATTTTATCTAAGTGATTATGTTGTACCATAGACTTCAAGAAAGCCAACAATTTCCCTATATGTTGTTATAAGCTCATTATCTAATGTACCTATGATAATGGAGTATTTATTTAATTCTACAACTAGGGGATATTAGTGTGTTATCATTTCTGATAAGTATTCCATTAAAAAATATAAATTAATTTAATAATTTAATTAATCGGTTAAATAGATAAAAATAAAAATAAAAGAGATGAAAATATGAATACAACATATGTAAGGGATCTGAAAGACAAAAATATCATCTTTAAATTTTATGAGGCGTGGTGTTTATTGGGCATGCAAAGAGAGTCTATGGATAGATTCTTGAGCATGATTCATCAGATATTGCAATCCTTACCATTAATTATAACTATTTTAGTCAAATTTATATAGTGTATAAAAACAAGGGGTTAGACAACCAATTATAGGTAATATTAATTTAATAAAAAATAATAACTAATTTAATTGGTTTGAAAAAAATATTAACATACTTAATCATTGTTATGTTATTTATTTTTTGTTTTTTTAATTATATATCCTCATCTCCATTTCATGCCCATGGACCAGGGGAATTTTGGGGATGAAATAGAGATACTTTAAATGAAGATAATTGAATAAACATAATTAAATGTATCAAATAACATGAATTATACATGAGAAATTTCTTAAAGAGATGTCTCATGTTTGCTGAACGATATTTATCATTATTAATGGGGATCCATCTCATGAGATAACTATGTATTTGGTAGTATCTTAATAACTAAAATACATAATGTTATAATTTTTATTAATGTTTTTACTTTTTTATAGGAATTATCTAAAAAATAAAAAAAATTATAAAAAAATTAATATATCATATTTTAAGAACACAAGTTATTTTTTGAATAAGAACAATCTTTGTTTTATTTTATTTATAATAACTTTTATTATTTTATTATACTGAAAGGCTTGTTTATAAATATATATATATATATATATAAATGATAAGGATATAGCTCACCAGGTTGGTTGAACAAAGAGGTGGCTTAATGTTCACAAAAAACCAGATGAATTTTTATTGAATGACCCAAATAGAGAAGATAGAGTAATGATTTCCATTACCATTTTTTATAATTTCTATAATATAAAATATTATAATGAAAAATAAATTACAACTATAAGAAATACATAACCATAATTCAATGGATCAAATGTTTATAATTAACTCTTTTAAATAACCTGTTTTGATTGAAATCAATGAAAATTTTGTCTTCAATGGAGATAATTGGATACTATTAATCCATGTATTCAACCGCATTTTATTGTGTTTAAGCCTTATTTGTTGTTATAATTTGTTTTAATGTTTTTTTTTGAGAAATTGTTATTAATTGTTAATGAAAAATTAATTAATTATATAATATTATGAATTTCATATATCTTATAAAATCATTGTTAATATTTTTATATTAACATGTTAAAATTCAAGAATCATCGGATGAAGAACCTTCAAAATCATCATAAGATTCCCAAAACAATCAAATAGAAATAATTTTTGGGAAGTATCATCTCAATAATGTGTTGGGGGTGGGTACTAAGCCTACTCCACCAATTTTATTTGGTAGGGTTTCGTTATCATTTACCCCACACCTTATAGCGGGGGTTCAATTAGTTGCATTAATCAAGATGATCCTAAGAAAATATTAAGGCTAAAATAAAAATTACAAAAACATGACTATTATATGAAATCATAGGATCAGTGGGATTTTGTTAAAAATAATTCTTTAGTTTCTGTAATTCAAAGGAGGTTCCAAAAATTCAATTTGAAATTTTCAATATTATAGCTTATCTTATAGTGGTAAATTCCAAGCTCAATCCATGATTGACGTTGAGTTATTTATAATGTGTATGAGAAAAAGGTGTGTATATATGATTTGTGGTGTGAACATAATGACTCATTAAATAGATTTGAAAGATATAAATGTCTTTAAAAATATAAATCTGGGTATAAAACCCAATAAAATGACATCGAGACTCCATTTAATAATGGGAAAATAGACATAGATTTATTTTGAAAATATAGGAACTGCAAATAGCCTCCTATAGGATTAAAATCATGGGAATACTATCATTGAACTATTTTTTAATTCTAATTGAAAATAAAATTTTCATCCAATATGTGGTGTGCTTGAAATGACTTATTACAGAATTTTAAGATATAAAAATTTAATTAAAAATGTATGTCAAGGGGTCAAAACCATGAAAATAGTGTCAGTGTACCCCAAAATAATAGTATTCCAACCATATATTGGTTTTTTAACTGTAGTAATATAATCCACAACAATATTAGTTGTGGTTTGACAAGGATATATGAAATTTCATTTTTCATGTTTTAAAATACTAAAACGTTCATGTAATACTCTATACAATAGAAATTGAAATTTTATTGGAATTAAATATTGTAAAAACAATAATTTAAATTTTTTTATTTTTATAATTAGATATAATAGCTATCCAAGAGGCGGTGTACTCGTAATTACATAAAAATCAATTTAAAATATTTAAAAGACATAAATGACATGTATAAAAGTGTCAAAACCATGAAAATGTTTCTAGAATGTTATGAAATTATGGAACATATAATATATATTCATTTTAAAAATATTTGACCTAATTACACATCAATTAGGGATATAATTTACTTAGGATTCCAAAAAATTCATTTTATGTGTTTTAAAACACAATAACATGTGTGTAACCCAAAAAACCACATAAAATGACCTAAAATTATTGTAAAATCACAAAAAAACCTTTGAATTATTTTTTACATGTATGAGAAGATGGAACATATATATGATGTATAGTGTGCTCATAATGACTCAACAAGAAGTTTTGAACGATATGATAGGATTTAAAAATTTTCATAATTGGTGAAAAATGAATAAAAACCTCAATGTGATATGAAATCATAGGAAATGATTGTATAATGATTTTTAAAATATAGGAAGTGGTAACATGTTAATATGAATTTTGGTTTCCCCAAGAAGATGATAAATTCATTTTTATTATTTTAAACACTAAAACATGTTTGTAATGGTCCAAATTGACGAAGAAACATATAATATCCTAAAATCATTATAAAATTTTATTGAATTATTTATACAATGTAAGAACACATAATATATCCATATGACATGAACTGTCCTTAAAATAACTCAATAAGAAGTTTTAAAAGATATTAATGTCTTTAAAAGGGTACTTTAAGGGGAGAAAACAAATCAAATGGACTCACAATACCATGAAATCATATAGAAATAAAAATAGATTTTTCTAAAAAAATTATGATTTGATGATATATAAATATGAGTTATGGTTATCTTGGGTAGATAATAATTGCACCTTTTGGTTTTATAACACTAAAACATTCTTGTCATTATAAAAACCATAAAAACTGATCTCATAATAGTGTATAATCATGGGAGAACTGTTAATGAATTATCCGTGTCATGAGGAAGTAGAAAACATGTCTCTCGAGAATAAAATGTATTCAAAGGGTCTTAGTAATTAGTTTTAAATGCTATTAAAGTCTTTAAAGGCATGTACGAGGGGGTCAAAACCAAGTAAGTGATGTTGGAATGATATGAAATCATCAGAAAATCATGATATTTTTTTTAATTCACGAACTTATTCCACATCAATATGACTTTCAGTTTTTTTTGGATTTCCAAAAATAACATATTTAGTATTTTTATAACCGTAAAACGCATGTTTAATAGAAAAAACCATAAAAATGATCTTATATAGGAATGAATATTTTTGAAAACCATTGTATAATAATTTTTAAAATATAAGAAATAATTTTAAATAGATGTCTTTAAAATCTATTAGTTGAGTAATTGCAAGCACATCACACGTTGGTATAATAATGTATTTTATTGTAATGCAATTTTCTATTTTTATTTCCAAGTGTTGAATCATATCATAAATAGGAAATTTTACGTTTTCAAAGGGTTAATGATGATATATTATTTATTTTATGTTAGAATGTGATATGGTTTATTAAAATAATAATAAATGTTATGTGAAAAATTCCAAATATATTTTGTGTTTACTCTATTTTGTATTCATTTTCATAAATGTTTAGGTCTATATTGTAGGTTTCTAATGAAGGGAGTAGGCAAGAGGTTGACCATTCTGATCTATAGAAATATTCAGAAGGAATTTGTGGTGGCTTATTGTTTTTTTGGTATTGTTAAATTTTATAATTAATTTCATTATAATTCTCATTCATTATTATTAGTTCTAATTTATATCTTCTTTTGGTTATAGTTGATTGTAAGACATGGGATGTTTCACATATGATAATTATAGATATAGAGGTTGTCAGATGTAGTGATGGTGGTGAGATGGATATGATGGTCAGGTGTAGATGGTTGATGTTGTACATATTGTATATATATATGATTAGAGAGATTATCATTGATTGATGGATAGGTGATTCCATGGGATGGGTTGGGTTAGGTCACAACCATTTCCTATAATGGCTAGAACCAAGGTGGGTTGGGTCAGGGTGCTTCAGGTCAAGTTATGTCATTTAATTCGGGTAAAAAAATACAATTAACAATAATAAAACAAACAATAAATCATTTCATTAAATTGAAACAAAAAATTAATATGGATTGAAAAAATATAATGTAAATATAATGTAAATATTATATAGTATGAAATTCTATAATATTTTATAACATAAATTAAAATTATATAACATAAAAATATCATTATATTTTACTAAATAAATGTTGTATAATGTAAATATAACATCATATAATGTGAATATAGTATTGAATAAGTTCATACAAGGTAAATTTAAAGTTAATTAATACAAATATAATTTAAATAAAATATAATATTATTTAAATATAACGTTATATTTATAATATATTTTAGTTATATAAGCTTATTATTTATTTTTAATTATTATTATTTGTTGTTAGATAGTATTTATTATTTGTTATAAATTATGATCACTTATTAGATATTATTATGAAATAATTATTTTTTATTTTTTATTAATTGTTCAACAATAAATATTAATTTTTAGTTATTCTTTATTATATTTACATTTTTTTTGGTTGTTTTGGTCAGTTTCATTCTGAATTTTACCAATTCATAACTTAACATTACCCATCCTCGATCCGTCCAAAACAAACCCATCCTGACCCTACTCCACTGTAATCTGACCTCACCCAATTGAGTCAGGTCTGGTCAGGTCGATCTAGTAAATTTATGTTTGGATACCACTATATATGGGTGTGTATATGTTGTTACTGAAGTATGACTGATGGTTTTGTATATATGATTATTTTTTTTTACATATTTTGTTGATTTTTTGTATTATTGATTCTATTTTACTTTTTTAAAATCATTGTTTTTGAAAAAAAATTAATTCGTTACTTTAGTGAAGGTTATAGAAACCACAAAAAAATTATTTAGAAGTGGATCATTTAATTTTTCCATGAAGGCATGTAAACCTCCACAATATTATTTCATGACTGTCATTTTATTTCCCACAAATTGACTTTCTAAAAATTTAAATTAAAGCCACAAAAAATGAATAAATAAATTCCAATAAATTCAAAAATGGAAACACCTAAAAGCAACCTATAATATATGGATGAATATAAAATACCAAATGGATCCTATAATCAACAATAAATAAATAATCATTGGTTTAAACCATCTTCAATATTAAAATAAACATTATTACTCTAAATTTTTCTTGTAGTTCCTTGACATTTAATCTTATCTCATCATTAAAATAGGATCAAATCCCATGGAATTAAAAATTATAAAAACAACATGTAATAATAGTGTGGTCCTAAAATATTTCATATAAATATAGCAATAATATAATTCAGACCCCTCCTTTATCATGATGATCTAAGAAACCATTTCTAAACAATGTAAATCTTGTGTGTTTATGTTTATCCCTTTTATTTTTTGTTAACTCAATCCCCTAGAACTTCTAATTCCCACAAAATTATTCTATTATGAAATTATCTCTTATTTTATGACTCACTTTATTAGGATTATTATAAGCTTAATTTGAGAATATAATAAATATTGGAATGTGGTGATGTTATTAAAATAAATTTGGATAAGACTAGTTCGAACCATATTCCCTTCTTGTTTTCTTTTATGATTTTTTTCTTATTAATTCACCGGTTTCCCAATTGTACCATTTTTTCATCCCTTGTTTCTCAAACAATCAATAAGATGGAATCTTGTACTTGTTTTTTGAAAATAATAATTGGATCAGGGAAAACTTGTTTAAGAAACATCTAATAAAAAGCATTTCAAATCCTATATTTTCCTCCCAAACCTACAAGAGATCAACCAAAAATGTGGAGAAACTAACCATGATTCATTAGAATACACCCATATCAAAAATGAATGCATTAACTAAAAATGAAACCAAAAAATGAAAAAATATAAGTCAAACCAGTGTTAGGGGATAATTTTCAATTAAATAGTGGATGTGAATATATATCACCAAAAAAATAAAGCAGTTTGAAAAAATAATACTCCACCATAATTTTAAATATTATTATTTAATATATTTTTAAATATAACCAAATCATTATTTAAATATATTATATTGTTGTAATCATTCATCACTTAGTATTACCTACAACTTATCTATTCTTTTGTACACCAAATCTCACCACTTATATTGTGGCAACACCCCTCTTGCACATCACCTTGTATACTCCCCCATTATCACATTTCCCCTTTTCATTTAGATCTAATTGTAATATAATAAGGAATGATTCACCCCTTTTACTAACAATGTGGAAAATCTTCACTATATACGAGAGAACTTATGACTAAGTATTTGAAATAGTTTTTTAGTTCAAATTTTGATATAATCCCATAAAAATCCACCTTAAGTTTAAAATTTTAAAATTCTGTCATCAACAACAATTTTATCATAAATGCCATTACTAAGGTAGACATGACCCACCACACCCATTACGGGTGTCATTACTACTCAAATATGTTGATAAAAATGTATGGGATTTAACGTTTATGAAAAACTATATCAATATTTTAATTCTTCTTAAAATAAAGAGTTAAAAACTTATCTATCTAAACATCACCTATAATGGTACTATGGGGCCTTAGAAGCTCCACTATATCAAATCAATGTGTAAAAATTGAAATTTTAATTCCATCTAATCATATTTATTACACCTACTATCACATTGAGAACTACACCTCTATATGAATTCATAATCCATTTTTAGTTATACATACCAAAAGATATAAAATATCTTCTCAAATAATGCACATATTTCACATTAGTAAGTGAGTGAAAGACTCTTTAAAGAAGAAAAAATCACATGGTATTGATGAGGAAAATTCTAAATTTATAATTTTCACTAATTTTCAAAATATCACCATCACATTCTTCATATATATATAAACATTATTTTATTGTACATATATGATAAGAATTACCAAAATATAAAATTCAGCTTGAATCATATACACCATACAATGTTTTGTCACGGAATTCACCTCAATTAATTCTTAATCTATTTTCACTAATTTATATTCTATCTTGACTAATCATTTAAAAATGGAATTTTATTTCTCATAAGATAATTTTTTCCACTCTCCCATTATACAAAACTATAACTCAAAATTGATTGAATTCGATATCTCCTGGTCCCTATTGAAATTCATTTATTTTCATGAAGCTTCTTCGATAAACACAACCATAATTCGCTGAAAAGTAGTCATTTTTACTTGATAAGCCATAATCATTGGTCTATTATCAAGTCTCCTTCATTAATAATAATGAAATCACATCATCCAATTTTGTAGAGAATTTTCTGATTAATTTTTCGGTGATAATATTATCATATGAATCTAAAAATGATCCTAACATAAGAAAAGTTAGATTTGCTTCTTCTATATCCAGAGGAACTATGTTACCTTTATTAAATATCTTTACCTCCATAAAATATATCTCCCTAAAAATTTTAATGAAGTCATTAAAATACTATCCTAAATCGATAATTTTAAAATTTAGGCAAAATAAAATCATTTTAAAGATATAAATGGGTTTTTAGATATTTAGATTTATGCATTATTTCTAACTTTATCTAGATATCCAATAAAACAATTAGATTCAACACCCACTATAGATTATTTTCAACAAATAAAATTTAATGGTGGAAATCACCAAATCTCTATTGTCCTTTCAATTATCATGGATTGTCTTCTCCAGATTCTTATATTTTTTATTCAATTCTTTCACTATCCCTTAATGAGTCAAATTATTTTTTAATCATTTTTTCTATAGTGTTAAATAAATTTTCCCACTAAATAAATCAATAAAAACCAAAATATCATTATATGAATCATTAAAATTTAATAAATAAGAGAAGAATGAATCAACATCCTTTGATACTAGATGTTGACGATGTAGTCACATTGGTGTAGAAAATTTCAAGATAAACACTAAAATTAAAATGGTTTGACCAAATCAAACAATGATGAAATGTGTAATTTTATTGCCAATTAAAAATAAAAATATCACACTCCCTAGTCTTCAAAGATCCCCTTATACTCTGAATTTTCATCACTCAGGATTCCCTACAAGTATTCTCTACTATTGTAAAACCCAGATCTCCACATACCTTATGGAAGCACCCCTCAGTGCACATCCCCCATGATACTTTCACCTCACTGCTTACCCTCCTCTTTCCATTGTGGTCTCTTGGTTATATAAAAAGTCACAAACCACCCCTTACCCTATCAAAACAGAATCCCTAGGTTATATGGGAGAACTTCACAAAACCACTCAGTAGAAACATTTTAGTTAGCATTTTAAATTAACCCCAATAACCAGTTTAAATGTTTTGAAACATATTGAAAATAAGAACCACGAAATGGGAGTCGATAAAATCCAAATACAAATGGGTTGGAAAATGAGTAATTAAAGGGATATAAAATCGGAACAAAAAAACAACTTAAATAAAGGGTAGTCCAAAAAAGAACCCAATTTAGAAGAGGCTATTAATATATCTTCTATTGTGTGCAAAATGGAGTGGAGCTATGTAGCGAACTTTTAGGGAAAATTCAACAATTACACTTCATGAGGTGCTTTAGAGGAATTTTTTTGGGTAGGGATCCACTTCAATTTGATCTCATCCCGCAAATGGGAAAAATAAAGTTGAAACATCAAATTGTACCCGTTGTTTTCCCAAAAAAGGTAATGTTCCCCCTTCCAACAATTCATTCCAATACCATCCCTCTCTTAGTTAGAAGGTCATTCAGTGGTCTTTTCAAATATTAAGGTATTCCAAATTATGTGGTATTTCTTTTCATATTTGATTTTACATTATATAAAAATTAATTTCATTATTTAATTATTCAGTTTTTAGTTTAATTTAATACCAATGTTCTTATTTTATTATTTATATAATTCAATACTATACATTTATATATTTTTTTATTAGAAATAAAAAATATTCATATAAAATTTATTCATAATACATATATTTATCTTGTCATTAAATTTTAATGTCCAATTTATTTTTCTAGTCATTTAATTTTCCTTTAAAATTTGTTTGCTAGTATTTTAATTTGCATGTCTAATTTGTTTATCTAGTTGATTAACATTCCAAACCAACATTGTATAGAAAGTTGTTTAATTTTCATGTCAAAATTATTTTAATTAAGACATTATAATTTAGTTTAATGTTTCTAGTTATTTAATTTATTTTTAGTTTTCTTAATTTAGGTAATCAATTAATTTGTAATTTAATTATTTATACTTCTTTATTAAATAGATTTATTTTGTTAGTAACAAACAAGGGTAGATAATAATTATTTTTTATTGAATTATTGTTACTAATTAAATCGTTATTACTATTTATTAAATTTAATTACTATTTAATATAATTTTAAAATGTGATTATATTCATTTTCATTTAGTAATTATGATTAATAAATATAATATTATTAATAAATATATAAATAAAAATTATATGATTAATAATTGATAAATATTATAAAAACTATAATAAATGTGATAAAAAATAAAAAAATATTCTTAATATTTAAAAATTATTATTTATAAATATTATTAAATAGAAAATAATAATTACTAAATATGACTATAAAATTAATAAACATAAATAAGAAATAGATAAAATTTAATAATTAACATAATATGATTAATTAGTGAATAAATAATAAATTAATGATTAACAAATATGATTATAAATTCATATGATTAACAATATGAAAAAATTCTTAATTAATAAATTAATTATAAATATAAATTAATTAATCCATAATTAATTATACTCTCTAATTAGATAATAATAAATGATTAATAGTTATTAGTTAATTAGAATAAAATAATAAAGTAATAATTAATTAATAATTACATCTAATTAATAATTAATAAAGTATTTACAATTTACCGTAATTATTAATAAATTATAAATAATAATTAATTGATAATTTCTAATTATTAAGTTATTAATAATTAGTAATTACTTATTACTAATAACTAATTAATTAATAATTAATAAATAAAAATTAATAATGTATTATAATTAATAATTATTAGTTATTTATAATTACTTATTATTAATGATAATAATTAATTCTAATTAATAATTACAAATTAATTATAATAACTAATTAATTATAATTAATAAGTAATTATATTTTCTAATAAATAATTAATAATTAATTACTAATTAATTAATAATTAATAATTATTTGTAATTACTAATTACTAATTGATAATTAACATAAATACAATGAATCATTATTTAATAACTTGGTAAATGATTTTTGTTTCACTTGAGAAAATTACTATGACTACAATAACATTTAAGTATTACAGTTTCTTTTTGAACATGTGATCACAACATGCCCTTATGTATGATTTCCATGAGGGAATATCATTGATCGAGTTTATTAACTATGAGTATTAATGATTGCTACCATTCTCCTTGGATCCCTTTGGAGGAATTTCAAAAAAAATCCTATCTATTGAACCATCCATGCTTCTATCAAACATGACTACATCGCTAACAAGAGGTGGGACAAAGATGACCTATATTCAAGATGAGTTGGATTTACCTAGAGAATTACCACATTCATGGAGTTGTGGTTAATATAGTTTGGAAGGTCACACACAAACATGTTTTACTAGGTGTATAGGGTAGTCATCTAAAAATTAAAATGATTGATGTACTATATCCATTAATGTAAATGTTTTTCCCTGATTTTTTATTATAATCATTAATTGTGATAAAGTAAATATTCTAATGTAATTTGACCAAAAAAATAAGGGAAAATGTTTTGAAAGTTTTAATGATTAAAATAAACATAAAAATAAGTTCATATCATAAATAAATTACTTCATGATTATGAAAAACTAATTGGAAACATAAATTCTTTTGTAAATTGAGCTTATACGAACAGTTTTAAATAATTAGTATAGGCTAAGAAATAATTGGTATAGGTATACCAATGGTTTTAACCTCACATATCATTATTTTACCCATATGTGACCTAGTTTTACTCCTATATAAATTTTTTACCCTAATTTATGTTTAGTTTGATAGTAAAAAGTTTTACTTCACCCTTAAATAACATTATTTTACCCTTGGTTATCTTTTTTACCCTTACATTACTTTTTTTAATCTTACGTATATTTAGATTAAAATTTAATAACATTTTTATACCCTTAAATAACTTTAGTTTACCATTATGTAACATTATATTACCCTTACATGACTTTATTTTACCCTTACCAAACTTTATTTAACCCATATATAACATGAATTTACCCTAATTTATATTTATTTTACCCTAAATAAACTTATTTTTGTCTTATTTAACAGTTTTAATACCCTTATATAACTTTATTTAACCCTTGCATAACTTTATTTTACCCTTAAATAACATTCCCTTACATTTACATAACTTTTTTACCTTATTATGTTTAGTTTAACCATGTGTATCATTATTTTACCCTTACATAACATAATTCTACCCAGTTATAACATTAGTATACCCTTAAATAAATTTATTTTACCCTTAATTAATTTTGATATACCATTAGATAACATTATTTTACCTTTATATGTCATTAGTTTACCGTAACATATTTTTTGTTTACCCTTACATAACCTTAGTTTAACACTAATTAACATTAGTTTACACATAAAAATAGTATTTTACCAACAAATAACTATATTTTACCCTTAAATAACATTATTTTATCCTTAAGTAACTTCATTTTCAATTAAATAACTTTAATTTACCCGAATTAGTTTTACCTTAAAAAACATTATTTCACCCTTACATAACATGTAAATGATTCTAATTACCCTTAAAAACTTTTATCCCTTACATAACATTAGTTTGTGATTACTTTAATTTTTTAATATTACTTAACAATAGTTCACCCTTTCATAACATTAGTATTACCCTTTATTAACCTATACAAGTTTCTATTTACTCATACATAACATGTAGAAACTAAATCATACCATTAGTTAACTTATATAAAATTGGCCATTAATTATTTAATATTTTTCTTCATCAATCCTTTACTATAAAAAAATTTAGGTGATGGATCCCCTATTATCATCCAATTAATTTTATGTGTCATACAACATGATGGAACAAAAAACTTTTAAACATCATCATATTTATAGAGTACATCATTTTCAACCTCATGCACCTCTTGAAGTCATTGTTCCATACCTAAAACATGTTTCTTTTAATGGTTTCTCCATCTGTGAAATCAACAGTACTAATCATCATTTAATTATTTCCCAGGTCGGAGGTGGAGGTGACTGACACACCCATTTCATCTCCTTGAGGGGTAGATATTGATATGTATATTGTACATGGCATCTACACTTTGTTTGGTTACCCATGGATAAGTGGTTACTGGTGCCCCTATTGGTGACTGATGTGCAATCATACAATATGCACTAGCCATTGATTTTGTAAGCATACCATGTGTCTTCCTGGGTTCTTCTTAGTACATGTTATTGATTAATAATCATTTCTATTTGATTATAAATGATTCTAATGAGGATAATCCTATTCAACAAGAACAAGACTATATTATTCTACTGATTAGAGGAATTTTTTTGAAGACTGAACGACCACCTTATTACAAAATATATAGTTACATTTACATGTGGACATTCACTAGACATATAGATAGAGTTTGGGGTCTACTGAGTTATTACATCTATATAGATTCTTCAATAACAGTTGATGAGATAATGTGAGCAGTATTGTATAGTGTATGCCACTTCTATAAGTATTGACCGAGGAGTGTTGTACATGCATAAATACTTGAGTTATCACACCACTTTCACAACACCAATTTCATTACATTACGTAGTGAAACTGGTATATATATTCCTTTAATTTCTGTTATTTTTTAAATTTATTTATAACATTTATAAAAATAATTTTTTTTTTATTTTTTCAAATAAGTGGATTTAGGATCTGTGTTATGTATACACCCCAAGGTGTAGTTTTTTAATACATTTACCATATTGTTTAGGCTATATAACTCAGTAATGTACGTTATAAATTCAATTTTTTATAGGAATATTATTTTTGTTATTAATTTTATAATATATTGCAATGTTAAATAAGTAATAATGTTATTCTAATTTAGAAAATAATTTATGATTTGAAATTTCAGGCTTCATGGAACCCATATAAACAAATTTCTATGTGTTTCTTCATTCATACTTCAGAATTATGTTTGGAGATCATAGTACAATGGTGACATTCATCCACATCCACATCGTTTAGTAGAAGTATCTTGAATGAGTCATGTTACAGTTTGGATATGTAGAGCATATCCCCATTTCACCATGATAGGTTAATGGGTTACATTCTATTTTTTCATATAGGTAGGTAGGTTATGGATTTTCTTCTCTATCATTCACATTGTATTGAGATATGGGACACGCATTCCTAATATAAAATCATTCATCATCGATATCCCACATCACGATTATAGTTATCTTTGTAACGACCCAAAGTTTCATTAATGGAAAATCCCTCTTGACCCAGTTAAATGTTTCTTTATGAAAAAAAATGTTTTTATAAGATGTCAACTTCTTTAGTTTTATGTTAAGATTTGTGACCGTTACTTTTATAGCCGATGAACAGTGATCATCTGAGTAGTATAAATATAAGGCTTTAACGAAACCATTTCTACTTAGAAAAAGGAAGCGATGGCCTCATCCAGCAGAATTGCCCCTTACGAAGCCCATTTTTCGGAGCTCGGAAAAGAGGTGGCGTCTTTGGGATTTTCCCTTGACCAAGCCCAAGATGAGCTTCATCAAGTCATGCTCGAACGTGATCGTCTACGGGAAAAATGGAAGTTGATAGAGATTACCACTCGAGCAATGTTATCCGAGCAACCCCAAGAGTCTGTCACCATCGCAAACCTTACCCTTAGGTCTTATGTGGCTATTTTAAGGGGTTATGTAACAAATAAGTAGCACCGTGTTCATGTACATTATTTTTTGTATAAATTTTTTGATACATTGTAATTAGTTTTTAAAGTACAAATGGTGTTTTTAGTTATTATTTAATTAAGAATTATATTTTATTAAATTAAAGGATTTTTGAATTAAATAATATTTTAATAAAATATTATTATTAATATTAAATTAATTTTTATTAAATATAAATGATCTTATAATTTTATGAATGCAATTAAAATTTTTATTAAGGTTTGAAGGCCATTTCTGTCAAAACCCGTGAATTTTTTATAAATGTCGGTTTTTATTTTAAAAGTGAAAATTCACCTATTTAGAAAATTATATAGATAAAATAAATATTATTTTTGGAATCAGGACGTCGAAATTATCCAACGGTGAATTTTTCATAATTTTCTGAGACAGTCAAATTTTTGTGTAAAAATTAAATACCATTTAAATATATAATGCGTTTTATGACATCATAATGACCCAATGGTGATGTAATAAAATACCATAATCCTTATGTTCGGCCAATATGTGTTTTATCATTAAAAGAATGAAGTTTTGGGTTTGTTTTACTTACTTTTCCAAGCATTAATGGAGCCCTCAAGACTTATTCAACACTTTGCCTTTTTAAATTAATTTCCATGGGAGTGTGACTCACCTCCACATAAGCAACCCTAATTTTTTAATAAGATCAGACCCTGGACTTGTAAAATACTGTTTTCCTCTTTCCTTTTCCATAAACCATGGGCAAATACCATGGGAGGGTTTGTGTTTTGGATTATTTTCATATAAGGGGTCCCAAACCTAAATAATAAAGAATTTTCTCACCTTTCCTATATAAACCCACCCAAGCTCCCACTTCCTCCTCACTCAAAGCCCTTGAAGTTCATCCAACCTCTGCCCTACTCTCTCTAGAATCCTCTAATGGTGCCCCAAGCTCCCAAGAAGCCTCTCACAAGCCTCTCTCTAGCCTTTGGAAGCACACTTCCAAGTAAGGGGTTTTCTTCCTTTCTCATTTTTGTAAATTTTCTTTAAGTTGTATTGCCTTTTTTTATTTCAATTATGAATGATGGGGTATGGTTTCGCACCTCCCCCATACTGCCCTCTTATTTTTTGAATGATGGGATAACCCTTTCTCTCTCATTAAATGCCTCCCATGTACACCCGTTACTATGCCGAAATTCTGAAAGGAACTTCTCTCTCCTCTTTTACATTCAAGCAATACTTTTGTATCATGAATATAAATTCCATTTCAATTGTTGGTACATGTATATATATGATCTCCTTACTGTCCATTACATGTAAATATGATGAGTAACCCCTTTCTCTCTCATCAACCTTTTTTATGAATTCTTATGTCACGCCGTTACGCTGCCGAAATCACACCAATTTTCTATGCCAATATCTTTGTGTAGTGAATACCATGCCCATGTCTCCATCAAGGGTATTAAACTTTATGCAAATTTACTATTGATTATAAAGTTTCATGTATTAATTCCACATTCCTTTATCATGGGATAAATGATTGTGTTTTATGAATCCATGTTATGATCCATGTGGCACACTTATGCATGAAATGAAATGTTTAAGAAGGGTGCGCCCTTTATAGCGCTCCAATGCATTGGGTAAAGTATAGTATCATGATACGTCATGTGCAATGAGTGTTTACTCATGCTAATTCAAGTGCAACGAGGGTTTACTCGTGCTTCAAGTGCAATGAGGGTTTACTCATGCTCCGTGTGCAATGAGCCTTGGCTCATGCTAATTCAATGTTAAGTGTTGTTGCCACATTTCCATGTTATGATTATCATGCTTTATCATGCCTTTATGTTCATGTTTCTATTATGCTCTATTGATATGCCTATTGCCTGTCCTCAGGTTATCCCATGCAATGCTAAGTACGAAGGAATGTAGTGGTCATGTAAAGGAAGTTTTCAATAAAGATGTTGTATTTCATGTTTAAAGTTTTTATGTAATGATCCTAAGCCCCAAAGACACTAAACCTCTCGATCTTCTTTGTTGGATCAAGTGAAGTTTTATGTAATAAAGCATGTTTAAGTTGTAATAAAAAGCAGGGTTGTCATAGTTGGTATCAGAGGATAGGTTTAGTTATTTTTGGGATGAGGAAACCCTATTAAAGCCTTAGATACAAGACTAAGCATAATAAAAACATCCCTATGTTTTGGTAAATACTAAGCAAGTGGTTTATCAAACAAATACATCCCTGTCTGGATACGAGCAGGTAGAGGCAGCTCTGGCACAAATGTATCCTAGGGGTAAAACCCGAAAACACCGCTTTGAGCTAGACTCGAACGGGAACTGGTGCACGACAACGGGCCTTGCTGCACTCTTGGTTACGACCCTCCCGGGGGATATGTTTTGATAAATTCACAATATTAGTATGAACCCTTATTAAGGAAAAAATGCCCCTAAGAATATATGTTAGAAGTAAGATCATGAAAAGCATGGATTGAATCCTATAGACTCATGTGTTAAAGAGATTAAAGTTTATTTATAAGTCATCAACTTTTGTCTTTGGATTACCCTTTATTTGTTACCCCTAACTTTACTTTTATTCGAGCCAATGGCCGGTAATAGGAGAACTCGGGCTAACAACCGTTGTGAAGATCAGTGTGATGATTGTACTTATGAGATGCCCAATCCAATGGGAGCGGGAATTGCGAACTTTGTCACGCTTCTCTCTCAGCTAACTCAAGTTTTGAATAGAAACACTGGTCAAGAGGAACGTTCAACCCCCCTAATAAAGAACAAGTCGCTATTGAAAGCTTCATGAGACAAAGGCCTCCTACTTTTAGTGGATCATCCGATCCCACGATTGCTGAACAATGGATCAACTCCATTGAAAAGATATTCTCCATCCTCCAATGCTCTGAAAAAAAGAAGGTTCTCCTGGAGGCTTATCGTATAGAGGGTGAAGCTGATCAACGGTGGACGTTGATCAAAAATACGAAGCTTGAGGAGGAGATCGAGGCTTTGGAATGGAAGGAATTCCGGAAGATGTTTTTCGATAAATATTTTCCACGCACCCTCCGTCTTAATATGGAAAGGGACTTCCTTTCCCTCAAACAGAAAGATGAAGAATCTGTGGGAGCGTACGAGGAAAACTTCACAAGGCTTGCACGATATGCTTCCGGCTTTGTCGTTACCCCCGAATGCAAGGTTGACCGCTTCTATGGTGGGCTGAAGCCTAGCTTGCGGAAAGCATTAGCGATCCATGACTTTGACAACTATGAGGAAATTGTCCGATGTGCCCTCAAGGTTGAAATGGAGATCGAAGAATCACAGGGGTATCATAGGGACAAGAAGCGTAAGGTGGACTTCAATGCTGGTGGTCCGATGGATAAATCCAACGACGCTAAGAAATTCCAGCACCCCACTTGCCAAAAGTGTGGAAAGAAGCACCCTGGAAATTGCCTTAGGGGGACAAGAAAATGCTTCAAGTGTGGAAGAGAAGGGCACCTAGCTGTTAACTGTCAGCAAGAAGGACCCGCGGCTGCGACAGAGGAGAGGAATGCTCCGTTCGAACCTCAACACGTTGTTCAATGCTTCAAATGCAAAGAACCGGGTCATTTTGCGAATCAGTGCCCTAATCCAAGGGTTATCGGAGGCAATCAACAACCTCCAAGACAGCAAGGAAGAGCTTTCGCCATCACTTCTGCCGAAGTGAACCCCGAAAACGAAGTGGTGACAGGTACGCTAGTTATTCATTCAAGAATAGTAAACGTACTTTTTGATTCACGTTCTACGCATTCTTTTATATCTCAAAAGTTTAGTAGAACAATCCCTGCACCACCACAAATCATGGAAGTAAAGATGTCGGTGAGTACGGCAAATGGGGCAATCATTGCATCCCATGAGTATAAGTCCTCCCCTGTTATAATATGGGGATTGAATTTCCCAGCGAACCTCGTCATACTCCCTTTGGTGGAATTTGATGCAATTCTTGTCATGGATTGGCTTTCCTTATATAGAGCCAACATAAATTGTCGGGAGAGGGAAATCACACTCCATATGGAGAATCGACCCCCGATTCTTTACAAGTGTCAGGAGGAAGATGAATCTCCTTTAGCTCCATCATCTCAAGCATGGATATTACTGCCTTATGAGCACGCATATCTGGATCAGATGATTAAGTCCAAGGAAGAAACCACCCTTGAAGAAATGCCTATTGTGAGGGAATTCGCTGACGTATTTCCCAAGGAACTTCATGGTCTTCCTCCAAGAAGAGATGTTGAGTTCTCAATTGAACTTATACCTGGGGAGCTACCAATATCAAAGACTCCATATAGAATGGCTGTTGTTGAGCTTGAAGAGCTGAAGAAACCACTACAGGAGAATCTAGATAAAGGGTTTATACGCCCAAGTGCTTCACCATGGGGTGCACCAGTCCTCTTCGTCAAGAAGAAGGATGGGTCAATGCGTCTTTGCATCGATTATCGTGAACTTAACAAAATCACGATGAAGAACAAGTATCCTCTCCCAAGAATAGATGACTTGTTTGATCAGCTGCGTGGAGCACAATACTTCTCCAAGGTCGACTTGCGGTCGGGATATTATCAAGTAAGGGTGAAGAAGGAAGATATCCCCAAGACTGCTTTTCGTACAAGGTACGGGCACTATGAATTCATAGTAATGCCTTTCGGACTCACCAATGCTCTAGCAATATTCATGGACTTGATGAATAAAGTCTTTAGAGATTACCTAGACAAATTTGTGGTAGTCTTTATAGATGACATTCTAATATACTCCAAAACCAAGGAGGACCACGAGGAGCATTTAAAAACTGTACTAGAGACATTGCGCAAGGAGAAGCTCTATGCAAAGTACAGCAAGTGTGAGTTTTGTTTTAAGGAAGTCTCATTCTTGGGTCATATCATCACAAGCAATGGGATATCTGTGGACCCCTCCAAAACAGATGCAATTGAGGGATGCCCGAGGCCAACATCGGTAACTGATATCCGTAGCTTCTTGGGGTTAGCTGGATATTATCGACGATTTGCGAGGAATTTCTCACGATTGTCCAACCCTCTTACCAAGCTAACTCGAAAGGGAGTAAAGTTTTCTTGGAGTGATGAATGCGAAGAAAGCTTCAAGGAGTTGAAAAGGAGGCTTATTACTGCACCCGTGCTCACTTTACCCACAAGTGGGGAGCTTTTTGTCGTATTCAGTGATGCTTCGAAGAAGGGATTAGGATGTGTGCTGATGCAGAATGATAAAGTGATATCCTATGCCTCAAGGTAGTTGAAAATCCATGAGAGAAACTATCCAACACATGATCTGGAGTTGGCGGTGGTGATCTTTGCCTTGAAAATCTGGCGGCATTATCTCTATGGAGAGAAATGTGAGATATATACTGACCACAAGAGTCTTAAATATATATTCACACAGGAAGAGATTAATATGCGCCAAAGAAGATGGATAGAGCTCATCAAGGATTATGACTGTTCAATACATTACCACCCTGGGAAAGCGAACAAGGTGGCGGATGCCCTAAGTAGAAAGGATCCAGCTATTCTATCAATGATGAGAATTGAAAAGGATCCAATCTTCTTAGACATGATGAAGATGGACGTGAGAATCATAAAGAAGGGAACATCATCAATCCTTTCACAAATGATTACTCAACCATCTCTTTTGGAAAGGTTAAAGGATGCTCAAAAGGATGATGCAGGAATCCAAGGAAAAGTGGAAGCTATCAAAAAGGGAAAATCCTCAGAGTTTAATGTTAATGAAGAAGGAATTGTGCGGTTTGGGAAAAGACTATGTGTTCCATCAAGTTCGGAGCTGAAGAAGGAACTTTTGGATGATGCACATAGTTCAAATTTCTCTATTCACCCAGGGACCACAAAGATGTATCGAGATCTCCGAGAAAACTTTTGGTGGGATAATATGGAAAAGGAGATCGCTGAATATACATCAAAGTGCATGGTGTGTCAGCAAGTGAAGGCAGAGAGGCAGAAGTCTAAGGGGATGATGCAACCATTGCCCATACCTGAATGGAAATGGGAGAACATCACCATGGACTTCGTCACTGGACTTCCAAGGACATCCAAAGGCAGCAATGCAATCTGGGTTGTTGTGGATCGTCTTACAAAGACTGCACACTTCATTGCTATTCGAAAGGATTTCTCTTTGGATCAACTGGCACGGATATATATCAGGGAAGTGGTACGGTTGCATGGAGTACCACTATCTATTGTGTCTGACCGAGATCCAAGATTTACCTCTATGTTTTGGAAGAGTCTTCAACATGCTCTGAATACTGAACTAAACTTCAGTACGGCCTATCATCCTCAAACTGATGGCCAATCCGAGCGGACTATCCAAACACTTGAGGATATGTTGAGAGCGTGCTCAATGGACTTTAAAGGAGGATGGGATCAACATCTTCCTCTGGTTGAGTTCTCTTATAATAATAGTTTCCACTCGAGCATCCAAATGGCACCATATGAAGCCCTGTATGGGAAAAGGTGTAGAACACCGGCATGTTGGGATGAGGTCGGTGAACGTAAGATGCTTGGACCAGAAATGGTCGAAGAAATGGTGGAGAAGGTGAAAACCATTCAGCAGCATATCAAGGTAGCCCAGGGTCGGCAGAAGAGTTATGCAGATAATCGTCGACGAGACCTTGAGTTTAAAGTCGGAGACATGGTGTTTTTACGCATATCTCCGTGGAAGAAGGTCATGAGGTTTGGAAAGAAAGGGATGTTAAGTCCAAGGTACATCGGACCCTTCAAGATTCTTGATCGTGTTGGGGTTGTGGCCTATCGACTAGCACTTCCACCTACTATGTCCAAGGTGCATGATGTCTTTCATGTATCCCTCTTAAGGAAGTACATACCGGACCCTTCACATGTACTCTCTTACGAGGTGGTACAATTGGAAGATGATATTTCTTATGAGGAGCAACCAGTGAAGATCTTAGATCGTAGAGAAAAAGTTCTTAGAAATAAGACAATGCTCCTCATCAAGGTGTTGTGAAAAAACCACAAGTTTGAAGAAGAAACTTGGGAGTCGGAGGATATGATGAAGCTAAGTTACCCACATATGTTTTAGTGTGGGAAAAGGAAAATTTCGAGGGCGGAATTTCTTAAGGGGGGAATGTTGTAACGACCCAAAGTTTCATTAATGGAAAATCCCTCTTGACCCAGTTAAATGTTTCTTTATGAAAAAAAATTGTTTTTATAAGATGTCAACTTCTTTAGTTTTATGTTAAGATTTGTGACCGTTACTTTTATAGTCGTTGAACAGTGATCATCTGAGTAGTATAAATATAAGGCTTTAACGAAACCATTTCTACTTAGAAAAAGGAAGCGATGGCCTCATCTAGTAGAATTACCCCTTACGAAGCCCATTTCTCGGAGCTCGGAAAAGAGGTGGCGTCTTTGGGCTTTTCCCTTGACCAAGCCCAAGCTGAGCTTCATCAAGACAAGCTCGAACGTGATCGTCAACGGGAAAAATGGAAGTTAATAGAGATTACCACTCGAGCGATGTTATCCGAGCAACCCCAAGAGTCTGTCACCATCGCACACCTTACCCTTAGGTCTTATGCGGCTATTTTAAGGGGTTATGTAACAAATAAGTAGCACCTTGTTCATGTACATTATTTTTTGTATAAATTTTTTTGATACATTGTAATTAGATTTTAAAGTACAAATGGTGTTTTCAGTTATTATTTAATTAAGAATTATATTTTATTAAATTAAATTATTTTTGAATTAAATAATATTTTAATAAAATATTATTATTAATATTAAATTAATTTTTATTAAATATAAATGATCTTATAATTTTATGAATGCAATTAAAATTTTTATTAAGGTTTGAAATCCATTTCTGTCAAAACCCGTGAATTTTTTATAAATGTCGGTTTTTATTTTAAAAGTGAAAATTCACCTATTTAGAAAATTATTTAGATTAAATAAATATTATTTTTGGAATCAGGATGTCGAAATTATCCAACGGTGAATTTTTCATAATTTTCTGAGACAGTCAAATTTTTGGGTAAAAATTAAATACCATTTAAATATATAATGTGTTTTATGACATCATAATGACCCA
Organism: Viscum album; assembly: GCA_963277665.1. Lineage (NCBI taxonomy): Eukaryota > Viridiplantae > Streptophyta > Magnoliopsida > Santalales > Viscaceae > Viscum > Viscum album. The sequence continues at coordinate 1,657,499,104 of OY728164.1, read as the reverse complement.
ATGGTGATGTAATAAAATACCATAATCCATATTTTCGGCCAATATCTGTTTTATCATTAAAATAATGAAGTTTTGGGTTTGTTTGACTTACTTTTCAAAGCATTAATGGAGCCCTCAAGACTTATTCAACACATTGCCTTTTTAAATTAATTTCCATGGGAGTGTGACTCACCTCCACATAAGCAACCCTATTTTTTTAATAAGTTAGGACCTTGGACTTGTAAAATATTGTTTTCCTCTTTCCTTTTCCAGAAACCATGGGCAAATACCATGGGATGGTTTGTGGTTTGGATTATTTTAATATAAGGGGTCCCAAACCTAAATAATAAAGAATTCTCTCACCATTCCTATATAAACCCACCCAATCTCCCACTTCCTCCTCACTCAAAGCCCTTGAAGTTCGTCCAACCTCTGACCTACTCTCTCTAGAATCCTCTCAAGGTTCCCCAAGCTCCCAAGAATCCTCTCACAATCCTCTCTCTAGCCTTTGGAAGCACACTTCCAAGTAAGGGGTTTTCTTCCTTTCTCATTTTTGTAAATTTTCTTTAAGTTGTATTGCCTTTTTTATTTCAATAATGAATGTTGGGATATGGTTTCACACCTCCCCCATACTGCCCTCTTATTGTTTGAATGATGGGATAACCCTTTCTCTCTCATTAAATTCCTCCCATGTTCACCCGTTACTATGCCGAAATTCTGAAAGGAACTTCTCTCTCCTCTTTTACATTCAAGCAATACTTTTGTATCATGAATCTAAATTCCATTTCAATTGTTGGGACATGTATATATATGATCTCCTTACTGTCCATTACATGTAAATATGATGAGTAAACCCTTTCTCTCTCATCAACCTTTTTTATGAATTCTTATGTCACGCCGTTACGCTGCCGAAATCACACCGATTTTCTAAGCCAATATCATTGTGTAGTGAATACCATGCCCATGTCTCCATAAAGGGTATTCACCTTTATGCACATTTACTATTGATTATAAAGTTTCATGTATGAATTCCACATTACTTTATCATGGGATAAATGATTATGTTTTATGAATCCATGTTTTATGATCCATGTGGCACACTTATGCATGAATTGAAATGTTTAAGAAGGGTGCGCTTTTTATAGCGCTCCAATGCATTGGGTAAAGTATAGTATCATGATACGTCATGTGCAATGAGTGTTTACTCATGCTAATTCAAGTGCAACGAGGGTTTACTCGTGCTTCAAGTGCAATGAGGGTTTACTCATGATCCATGTGCAATGAGCCTTGGCTCATGCTAATTCAATGTTAAGTGTTGTTGCCAGATTTCCATGTTATGATTATCATGCTTTATCATGCCTTTATGTTCATGTTTCTATTATGTTCTATTGATATGCCTATTGCCTAACATTTATTTCACTCCTCATGTTATTCATTGTTTACTCCCTTACTGGGCTTTATAGCTCACCCTTTTCTTTTGCATGTTCTCAGGTTATCCCATGCAATGCTAAGTACGAAGGAATGTAATGGTCATGTAAAGGAAGTTTACAATAAAGATGTTGTATTTCAAGTTTAAAGTTTTTATGTAATGATCCTAAGCCCCAAAGACAGTAAACCTCTCGATCTTCTTTGTTGGATCATGTAAAGTTTTATGTAATAAAGCATGTTTAAGTTGTAATAAAAAGAAGGGTTGTCATAATCTTATCATGGAGATTATCCATATTTTAATCGATAACACACTATCATGTACCTTACAATGTATGGGATGCGAATTTAGTTGTTGGTATATTTATTATCACTTATTATTTTTTAGTTCATGTTTTATTATAATTAAAATATTATTTCATTTGTAATAACCATGACATGTTTGAATTACAAATATCAATGATCCTCAGGAGGTTTAATTTAGTAGGTGAGATATAGTTTACCTAGGTTTGGTGGATCTTAAAGATCTTCTTCATTTCATTCATGAGAGTCTCTATGATGATGAGCCACAGCTATATCATGATCTATATTCTATAGATAAGGCACATAGGGAAGATGATGTGTCTTTTGTGCCATCTATGGGAAATCCACTGCCACAAACATTTCTAGATGGAGGTTAAAGATAAGTACATAGTCATTGTTATGGGTTTGGACATAGAGAGTGATTCTTAAGAGAGGCTCTTGCAAATGTTTTTGCACCCCAGAGAGAGGATCCTATACAATAGGAACAATATCATATACACCCAAGAGTGGTATAAGTTATATATATCTAAATATACATCTTATATACTTCCATGATCCCCAAAAAATCTTATAGTTGGAATGTATATTTTTTGGATGGAGTGGGACCTGTCTATGATATTATAACTTATGCTGACCTAAGGACACACTTATGTCGGCAGTGACTTCATTGATATCAAATTTAAAACATTATTAGGATCTTATTTAATACCATTAAATTCATTTCCATATGTATTTGTATATGTTATTGGGTATTCCTCTACTCAGTAACATGATGAGTCACCAATAGTACTACATCATGAGCTACCAACATCAGTAGAGTAGTACACAACAACCTTAGCACGACAATCATTTATGCCATCTTTTTTGGATGAAGAACAATGTGAATATGAACCCACATGAATAAGTATATCATAAGAGTGACATACATGTATATATAGAGTTGATGTGATGTTTATACATTGATTTATGACATTCAAGGGCGATGATGTTGATTTATTTGGGTGTTACACCTTATGTATATATAAAATCCAATTTATTGAGAAAACTAACTATTATTTTATATTCTATATTTATATATATGATTTACCATAAAAATAACAGAACGAAAATTATAATTTTTTGATAAAAGCTATGCATGTTTAGAAATTTTTGAATATTTATTATGAAACTTGCTAGTAGTGAAGAATGTAAGTAGTTGTGTGAAAAAACATTGTAGAAAGAAAGAATTATCATGACCACTCCATTGAAATTTTTAATCTCTCAAAAAATATTAAATTCTTGGAATTAAAGTGTATAAATATATTTATATTAGTACCATATCATTCACAATGTTGTGAACTTGATAAAAATAACAAAACTACAAATGTACATAGTATAGTATTCTTAATTTAAATAAATACTCTATTTGGGTCATTCATCTTTCTGAAAACTATGGAGCTTTTACATAAATATGGATTTATTATTAAATTATACTATTATAAATATAATTATATAATTATAAATAAAAATATATATAGAATTATAATATAATTATTAATATAATTTATAATTTATAAATTTTTAATATACTGTTATGAATAAATGTTTTATATATTTGTAAATATAAATAAATATTTATACCTAAAATATAAATATAAATATATTTATTGAAATATGTATTTAATATATTTATTAATATTACTAAATATTTATTTATTAATCATTAACCCAGATCCCTTGGAGTCCAATAAGGGGTGGATTTTAAGTGATGTTCAATTCTGGTGTGCATGGAGTGTGGCGACAACTGTGAATATATATCTTATTCATCTTGTATGGAAGATCAAATTGAATGGGTGGTATGGTTTTATTTATGTGGGTAAATATATTATCAAGGATTAGTCAAGGAGATTGCTATAGAGTTAGTGATGATAGTGGTGTTCCATATTTTTAATAGTGGTCTGACATTTAGAGGTAGCAAGGACACCAAATGTTGAGATATAGTAGTAAATATACTCTTTAATGGATTTTGATTCTCCGATCATACACTTCTAGGATGTATCCCAAGATTATTCCCACTGAGTATGTTTCCTTATATATTAAACCTCAAAAAAATGTTATTACTCATTTAGAGATCCTATGAGAATGATTTTTCAAAAGTTAGATTTTAAATGAGGACATGAAAACCACTATTTGATGACTATTGTAGTGACAATAGTACATAACAAGATTTAAGAGGAAACTACAACCCTGGGTTAAATTATGATTACCTATACACAATATGGGTTTGGTAAGAAAAGGTGATTTGGTGATAAGATCCCTCAGTCGGTTCGCTGAGCTATGAGATTGTAGAAAGATCATAGAAATGAGATATGAGTGTTAGAAACACATTGAGTTGCTTAAATGTTTTTTATGTTGTTGTATAATGAAACTACCAATCATAATATTGTTACTCTTATGATAAAAGTAGGTTTCATGACACATAGCATAAGTTTTTATTCTAATATGGAGTTAAACATTGAATAGAGAGGTGATAATGATAAATCATTCAATTTAGGTTGATGTTGGCACTGAATTTTTTCCCACTAATGTGTTGGGAATGTATTTTCTCAACAATAATCAACAATTTATGATGATTTTGATACTAACAATTACTTTTTTTATTTTTTAATGATCTTTAATTTGGTGATATTTTAGGATTTTATATCTCAGTTAATGGAATTTAACATTACAATATTTAATATGGAAACACTATTTCAAACGCTACATTTGTTAAATGAGCGTATGGTTCATCATACCTATATTATACTAGAAATAAATGGTTGTGTATGGTAATAACCAATGTTATGATAAAAATTATGTTCTTGGATCGACATTCTTACGTTTGGAGAATAGAAAAGTGTTTGGATCAACATCTCTACCTTGGAATTTGGGTTAACTATTTATTAACCATATGTTCGGGAATTTGATGGTATGGATAATAAATTTTGAATTTGGGATATTATCCTTAAAATATGAATGCATATATTATCATACCTACACTACTTTTATTCCCTATTTTATGCGAAGATTAAATTATCTTTATGGAACTATATTTTGGTAGGAACCCTATGCTACGTGAAGAAACTCTACACTACATATAGGAACCACACACTATGCTTTTTAGCCCTACGTTGTGTTTACAATAGATAAAATTTTAAACCATTTTTTGAATCTGATATTTCTTAAATAATCATTTTATAATTGAAGGCTGCTTCAAGGATAATTATAATTGTTTCATAGATCCATATTCATTGAAGAAAGTCACCCATGATCCTAAGAGAATATGCCACTGCCCTAGTCTATTGGAATTTGAATTTCTATGATCATTCAGGTGATTTTTTTGGATCTGGAATACCAAATAAATCTATATGATCTATATATATCTTAATAGTATCTCATCAAAAATATATTTATGATAAGTGATTCACATATGTGGATGATTTATTGAAATTATCTTTTACAGTTCTACTGAAACGAACGATCAAATCTCTTGTATTTTAAAAAGAGTCCATGCTTTTAATGTTCTATATATTTCATCCTCATGTCACTACTGAAACATAATTTATACCTTTTTAAAGATATTTTTGTAACAAGGATCACTAGATACAATTTCACTCTTCAAGATATATTTTTCTGAAGAAAATGACCCATCAATTTTTAGTTTCATGTTGTTGCAACATTGAAGATATATTTAAACCTCTAAAGATACTCATTTGATTTTTTATAGTTTCAACTAGTCATACACAGTTATGAAGGAGTATCTAGTTCTCGATTACAGTTGTTGATATTCCGGTATCTATTATAAAACCATAAGGATTTTTTATTAGTGTTGTTGTAGTGATGTTAACTTCCAGCACTCAGTTGTTTATTCGTGGTCTTGTTATAAGAGGACCATCCTAATGATGTTTTCCATGTTCGTAGAGAGAGTGATTAATAGAGTGGACTAGGGGACCTTTATGACCAAGAATGGATATAAAAATCTACACTATTTATTTCTATTAATCCATTCTATATTATTTTTATGGATGTAAACATTTCATATCTGTATAAATCACAATGTGTGTCAAAACACAAAATTTTCAATGAGTTTTGAAAATACAAAATTCACCCCCTTCATTTGTTACATTTTATATTATAACCTCACAATAGGAATCATTGGAGGGATTTATGAATAAATATATAACAGTGTAATGGTTTAATGTCTATACAATGATGGAAATGAATAATGAGAGAGAATGAATGTCTATGGTACGAGCTCTACGTTTTAATGGTGTAAAAATGGACGTTGGAAATCTCAAATAATTATCTATCTGAAAAACTTGGATTTCAAGTATACTCATATATATTTTAATTCATATGAAATTCTGGGGAATCCAGAATCTTGAGATGCAGCAACAGAATCCAAGTATGATACAAAATCAAAAGCGATGAATGCTATTATTTGTGGTCTTGGTCCAGATGAATTCAAGTGTCTATCACAATGTCCAACTGCCTATGAAATGAGGAAAACTATAGCGGTTTCTTATGAAGAAATATAAAATGTTAGAATGAAGAGGTATTATATAAAAAAACTAAAACTGGAAACCTTGAGAATTTTTGGTCGAGAAATCATTACACATATGAATGGAAGGCTTACCGAAATCGTCAACAATTTAACTACCTTATGATAACCCATCAAAAAATATCATCAATCGATGAATGTATTCAGAGTAACAGCTTAAAAATTGAATAACACATATGTTATTATTGATCAATCATCGCCTGTAAAGGATTAGAAAATTAAAGAACAAATAGGGACACTTATGATGTATGAGGTAGATATGTAGGCTAAATCTGAAGATCACGAAATTATAATAATGAAGTAAAATTCATTTCTAATGGTGACATATAAAAAGAATAAGAGAAGAAAAATGAAATAAGTAAGTGAATATAAAAATTAAGATTCCATATATTTTGAAATGGAATAGGACCAACTAGCAAGAATGTTTAGAAAATTATAAAAGAAAAAAAGAGGATTCAAAAAAACCATTAAAAATAAGGAAAATAAACAAGATAATATAGATGATATGAAGGCAATAAATTAATTCAAAATCAATTTTTTCACCTTCTAATGAAATATGAAAGGAAAAGGGAAGAAAATAGAATCTTAAGAATACTGATTATGAGAAAAAATATAGGAAATCAATGACAGCTACATGAAATTTATCTAAAGAATCCATCATCCCTTCAAAGTCTGATTTAGAGAAGGATCAATAAAATCTAAATGGAAACATATGATTCATGGATAAAGATGAAAAGGAACCCAACTAGAAAATGAAGCTACATCCATGAAACTATAGCCATTATTTTAAAACCCTAGCTATAGGTGGATATATCCACACTTTAAAAACCCTGGATATATGTGGCTATAGCAACAGTTCTGTGGCTTAGAGACATGGTTTTAAAACTATGGCTATAGGAGTTTTTTTGTGGCCTATAGCCAATGTTTTCAGAACTGTGACAATATTCCATGGCGATAGCCACATTTTTGTAGCATATGGGCACGGTTTCCAAAACTATATCTATAGGGAAATTTTTTTGAATCCATATTTCCATGGTTCATTAAAACTGTGGATATGGAGTTCTCATGCTTCCGTGGGAACAAAACATGCTGCCCAAAATTTGCCGGGAAGACCTATCACCATGGTTTTGAGGCTATTCCCATGGTTTTTATTAATATATAAATCATAATATATATATACCAATTTTTTGAAGTGTTGTGGTGAGTATGATAGATCATAATGGTTAGGTGAAAGGATTGAAACTCTTCGGTGACATTTTTTATTTATCCTAATGCCACAGTTTACCGAGGATATAGAAAAACTTTAATTTGTGGATATAAGACATCCTCCATAGTGACCAATTTCAAGTCCTCTTTCCAATATTTTCAAAACCATTTAAATAGGTAACTATTTACATGGTTAGAACTATGTCAATAGGTTGGGACCTTCTGCCTTGGCGATAGTGGCCACAGTTGGACAAAACCATGGCTATAGCCCATAGCCATAGTTTTGGGGCCTATTGCAACAGTTTTGAACCATGGTAATATGACTTTTTTCTAGATGATAAAAAATGTCATAGAAAAAAAACTCAATATGGTATAAGGAATGGTGTTATTCGGAGATTATGAGTGGAGACGAGACACACTTCTTTATACATAGTCAAATAAATGTAGGACTAGTCACTTTTGGTGATAATGCCGATGGAAAGATTGTTGGAGATCCAAGACTATCTCAGCGAACAAATTACTCTATGTCAAAAGGTTAAAACATAATATTATTTGTATATCTCAACACTGTGATGATGGATTTTATGTTGATTTTTATCACAATTCATGACATGTAATTAAATTTAAGGTTCTAAATTTTGAGTACCTAGAACTGATAATTTTTGTACCTGGGATTTGGATTCCTTGTGTAAATAAAAGAGGAATTGTTTATATACTAAGGAAAATAAGTCATTCATTTTTAATAGAAGAGTAGGAAACTGTAATATATATTCTTTATATATATTATCTAAGAAACTGTTAGTTTTTGATTCACCTCGTTTTTTGTTTGATAATGATAGACTCTATGATGCGTGCCAAATTCGCAAAGAACACAAATCTTCATTCAAATATATTAACAAAATTTCTACATCTAAACATTAGAATTTATCCATATTTATTTTTTTAGACCAAAAAGAGTTGAAATTTTTCTAGTAAACTTTATCTCTATACATTAGTTGTTGAATATTCTAGATATACATGGGTTTATTTTATGAAAATCAAAAGTGATGCTTTCACTATTTTTTAAAGTGTCTGTAAAATCTGTTAAAATGAAAAAGGATTTAAAATTATTTTATCAAGAAGTGATCATAGTTGAGAATTTGAGAATAAATAATTTTAGCATTTTTCTCAAATATTGGTATTAAACACACCTTATAGCACCAAAGAGAACTACTCATGAAATGGAAAGGAATATAGTGAATGAATATAGTCTCCCTACCTATTTTTCTATAGAATCTGTATGTACAACCTTCTATATCATGAATAGAGTTTTAATAAGGCCTATTTTAAAAAGAAAAGCTAATAGACATCGAAATAACAGAAAATTGAATGTAAAGTAATTTATATTTTTTGGATGCAAGGTTTTTAACTTGAATACTAAGAAAAACCATGGAAAGTTCAATCCAAAAGATGATAAAGTAATATTTATGGGATATTCTACTTCCTATAATTCTTATACGGTGTTTAATAAAAATTCCAGGATAGTTGATGAATTATTCCGTGTGAAGTTTCAGGAAAATGAACCTTTTTTAAGAAAAAGATCAATATGATGAAGTTACTAACTCTTTTTACAACATGATAACTTAAACCCCTAAAACTGATTTTAAAAATGATATTAAGAATGTCCATCCTTTTCCAAAAGAACATGATACTAATGAACCTGAAAGTGTCATTCTTATATAGTCTAGGACTCTAAATAACCATCCTTTAGAAACTATTATAGGAGACCTAGATATAGGAATTAGAACTAGAATAAATGTAATATAACATGCTGAATTATTTTCCATTCTAACTTTTTTAATATCTAAGTCTATATAGGAAGCTATAGAAGATGAGATTTATATGTTAGCAATGCAATAAAAGATAAACCAATTAAGAAGAATGATGTTTCAGAATTAATAGAGATACCAACCAATTATCCAATTATAGGAACATAGTGTGTCTTTATAAATATACAGGATGATAAAGGAATCTTTACCAAAAATTAATCTATATTAGATGACAAATTCAATAATCAGGAAAAAGTTATAGATTATGATGAGAAAATTTCCCATGTACATATATTAAATGAAATTAGAATCCTTTTTGGTTACGCATATCATAAGAATTTTGAATTATATTATATGGTTGTTAAATAATCATTTTTAAGTGGTTATATAATGGAGGATGTTTATTTTGAACAACCTCATAGATCTGAAAATCCTCAAAGACCAATTTTTTTAAATGTTACTAATTCCCTCTATGACCTTAAATAAGAACCTAGAGCTTGGTATGAAAGATTAAGTTATTTTCTTTTTAAAAATGGATTTATTATTGTTTTTGAAGATCCAATTTTTTTTATAGAATCCATTTTTTCTAATATATTATTAGTTCAAATTTATTTTTATGATGTAATTTTTGGTTCAACTATTAAAAACCATTGTAATGATTTTTCAAAATTAATGTTAAAGGAATTAGAAATTTGTATAATGGGAGAGAAAATGTTTCTAAAATTTCGTATTTATCAAAAATATTTTGGATATTTTTAAAATCAAAGAATATATATTATTGATATAGTGAAAAATTTTGGACTTGAAAACAACATGACAAAACCGATTGTCTTTTGAAGCAATATAAAACATGATTTGGATGAAGCTGGAAAACCAGCGGAAAACCAGTTATATTGAGGTATGAGTGGTAGTTTATTTTATCTTAACACTAGTAGACCAGAAATAAGGTTTTCTATATGTTTAAGTACTAGATTTCAACCAAATCCAAAAGTATCCTATCATACTATTGTTAAAAGTGTTTTTATTTATCTAAAAGGAATTATTATTCAATCTCTTATTTACCCCAAAACATATGATTTAATTTTATTTCATATTAAGATGAATATTTTGGAGGATGTATATTAGATAGAAATAGTACCTCCGGAACCTATCTCTTTTTAGGAAAATCTTAAATATCACGGTCTAGTAAGAAATATAACTCTTTTTACCGATCAACCACTGAAGTAGAATATGTGTCTATGGGTAGTTGTTATGCACAAGTATGGTGGATTAAAAACATCCTCCAAGATCTTATACAAAATTTTGATATTATACCAATTTTAGGAAATAATATTAGTGAAATAAATATATCTAATAATCCTATAAGTCATTCTAGGAATAAGAAAATCAATATAAGGAATCTTTTTATAAGAGATTTTTTCCTTTAAAAGGATATATCTTCATAAGTTATTAATATCTAATCTCAAGATGCCGTTATTTTAAGTATAAAACATTATAGTTAATGTTTTGATTTTATTAAGGGGGAGTTCATATTATTTAATTTTAAATGAATTTTTTATTTAGTTTATTTTATCCCTCTGTGAATATTTTATGTATTGTATATGCGGTAAATATACATTTATCATTATTTATATTATTTAGTTGCATGTTAGTTATATTTTTAAAGAATGTTATTTTATTTTTATTTAAAAATTAAAAAATAATGAGTATATCCTCAATCGGCATGAGAAATCCATCTATATTCTCATGATCTTTACTTTCAAATCTCTTTAGCTGACAGATTATCCCTCTCTTTCTTTCAATTTATTTTTGTCGAAACCATAGACATTCAATCCCTTAATTCTAAAAAATTCACAGATATAAAAATCTTTTTGAATTAATGATTCTATGTTGGACCCATCTATTTACGCATCAGGGAAAGGTTTCAATGTTCTCAAAGAAATGGTAATCAATTTTTGTTATTTAGATTATAAAAATATGTCTCTCAAAGAAGAAATAATATTTCAAGGTTTTGATTATTCTTTTTAGATGATATCATGCCTATAGTATATGAAATTGAAGTAAAGTAATTTTGTAAAAATGATTCCTTCGGTCTCATATTTGTTGAAGATGATATTGTCTATAAGATTGACGATAATGACTTTTTTATTATATAGAAATAACTATGTTGTTATGTTGTCCCCATGAGGGGGAGTTTCATTTTTATTCATGGAATATAGGTAATACAAAAAAAATTATTCCATTATATTTTCTTGATTGGAATGAGAACTATTAATAATGTAATGATGAAAGAACTGACTCCAGATCTCTATGTTATGATGAAATTCATTCAGTATGTAATTTTTCCGAGGACTGCTAAGCAAAAGAAAGTACAATATCCTGACATGTATATCATGTTTTTCTTTCTAAATCATGTAAAGGTCAATATATTTCGGTTTATGATATTGTATTGAAATAATTACCACCACAAGGATGACATGACGAAGTAATATCCCTAAAGAAGGATAAAATATTTTTTCTATGAAGAATTAGAAAAATTGAAAATATGTTTTTTTGAAGACTCATGTCATCACAACAATGTTTTTAAAACTAGGAATGTTAAGAAGTTATGATTTTTTGGTAAAATTATTTCAATAGTTTTTTTCTTATTGGGGTAGAACAACATCAAAGGCTTAGGACAGCTACTTAGGGGGAGTAAAGATTGATTCTTTTAGTTGGTTTTTTCAGAAAGAGGCCTCATGAAGGAGTTGAATCTAGGCCCAAATAATCCCTTGTTAAGTGAGGATGAATATTAGTTGATATTACAAAGACCATGGATAATGCACCAGGAGTAGTTGAGCATAGTATACAGTGGTTAATCATGTTGAGCAAGAATATCATAGTCAAGAACATAATAGGGAATATGTCCCTCATCCTAAAAACATTCTCTCATTATTCTGTATTTTTAAGATACTCTAGGACCTACCTTAAAAGAAAATTTGGTTGGTAATTAAGATCCATGTTTATACTTGGTAGACGTTCGTAATGGGAAGATATCCCTGAACATGGGAATCAATCTTCTAAATCTTTTGATTCTCATTTTTAAGATTGAGATATAATGTTAAATAGGCTAGAGGGTCAAAACATGTTTCTTAGAAAATAATTCATTATTGAGAATGAATTTTTTGCAGTGTTAAATAGTTAATCAGTGACAAGATTAGAGTTTGAGGCCTAGAAGTACCATCTAAATAAATTATTATCAAATATTATTTCTATTGGCAACCTTCATGGGTTTATAAGGAAATTGCCTATAGAATTCAATTTTTTGATAGATGAATCAACCAAGATGTCCGGTTTTGTTGGGTTTAAGATGACTATAAGAAGTGAATTACAATATCATAGGGAAGGAAATTGAGAATCAACCTCCTCCCATCAAGCACTGCTCGAACTGATCAAAATATTTGATTAAAATACTTTAGTACTGGATGATTTTAATGATAGACTGTAGACTCTTCAGTGTGACAACACTCCTTTATGTGTTCTGTTAGAAAATTATAGGCATCTATTTATTTAACCAAATTCTAATTTATCCAAGTTTGTATTATTTTTTAATTATGTTAAGGAAAAGTTTACTTTTTTCATTTAGCCATAGGAATCTATAAATGTGTTTATGAAGGTTAATTTGGTTTAAAATCTGATTACATTCCATTATTCAATGAATATTCTTTTAAAGTGGTCATAAATCTTCAATTGTAATTTCCAGATCTTTCTTTAAAGATCATTGATATTAATGGTTATTTCCAAGTCATTACTGTTACCGATGCACCCTCTTCCCCTACAGATTATGAATATATCCATTCATTTAGAGACCCTTTGATTACTGTGGAATGTAATCTATTTTCAAAACATTTGAATTCATTTTAAAGATAATTTAGTTTATTCTTATTGAGATTTATTTTATTTTATTTACCTTTATTATCCCATTATCGATCCTAAATTTATTTCTCTTATACGAGTGACAAAAACTATTCATCTATAGATTAGTGATAAATTAACCATGGTTTATTTCATTTATTCATTCAAACCATCCCTTTTATATCACATATCGGGGATTATATATAAGTATGAATTTATATGATGACAACGGGGTAATGGGGGAGAATATTTGAAAGTAAAAAAAATTCATTTTAAAAAAAAAAATTCTCTTCAAAATAATACTTTGAAATCAAATTATTTTTTATGTTTATTTTTTTTACAAATCCTGTATTTTCTTTATGTTAGGTTGTGAATAATGTTATGGGTTTTGTGATCATCAAAATGGGGAGACGGTTGGGAATTTATGGATTCAAAAATACTCAATAATTTATTATACTTCATTTTTCACAAATACATTTTTTAGTTTTCTAATGAATTTTCCTTGAGTGATTATTAGGAATTTATATCTGGGATAAAGGAATTTAACATTAAAAAATTAATATAGAAACACCGTTTCGAAAATTATGTTCTCAAAATGAGCGTATGGTTCATCATCCCTACATTATGATAAAACATAATGCTTGTATATGGAATCAACCCTACGTTACACTAAAAAGTCTATTTTTGGATCATTGTCCTTATTCTTGTATAATTGAAAAGTTTATGGATAAGAAACCCTATATAAAAGTGGGTTTTACTATTCATCAACCCTACGTTTGGGAATTTGAACCTAAGGTAAATCAATGCTATGTTTAGGATATTATGCTAAAATGGTATACATATGGTTTATAATCTCTATGTTACTTTTTCTCACCATGTTATATGAGGATAAATGTATGGTTAAGTAACGATATGTTGGTTTGGACCCGATGCTATGTGAAGGAACCCTACACTATGTGAAGGAATCCTATGCTATGCAGTTCAAACCTATGTTGTGTTTATAATAGTGATGTTTTTAAGCTGTGTTTTCAATACGAGATTTCTACAAAGATCGAGTTAGCATTGAATATCGATTCAAGGATCATTATAATTGTTTCAAAGAACCATATTCATCAGAGAAAATCACTCATGTTCTTAAGATAAGTTATGAATCCATTAGTCAATTGGAATTTTTAATTCTCTGATCATTCAGGCTATTATTTTGGATCTTTAATACTGAAGAAAGATATTTGTGGTATTAGTTCCTTCATAGTATCTCTTCAAAAACATGTGTTTGATAAGAGATTAATATATGTGAATTATTTATTGAAATTATCTTTTATTGTGCTACTGCAAAAAATGATCAAATATATAGAATTTACGAAAGAGGCTATGTATTGGAAGTTCTGCACATTTCTACATTGACTTACTACTACTGATTAGTTGATACCTTATTGGAGATCATTTTTCAACAAGAATTTATTAAAACTATTTAATTTCAAATGATATTATTTTCTGAAAAATAATATCCATCAATTATTAGATTCTTACAACTTAACCTATGAAGATCAAAATGATCATTTGAAATCATTATTTTGATTTATTGGAATTTCAAATTCCCATACTCAGTTGGGGTGGAGTATCAGCTTCTTGATATATGCTATTGATATTTGGGGTAAGAACCCAATTTTTGTTATAAAGGACTTCGGAATATTCTTGATATTATTCCAGAGTAGCGCCTTCAGACAACGTGCGATTCCGAGCCCCGGTGTGGCCAGAATTATTTTTTCAGTGCATTCACATTGGGCGCTCAAAGAAAATAGGATAACTCTTAACTGGTGCTTCTGATCATAAAAATGAGTGTACGTATGGGTCTGGAATGGGGTGTTTACACTAGGAACGACATAAAACTTGTCGGCGCAGGGCGTTTGGTCCCCTCACTCACTTCCGGAACGTTAAACGGATAATTAAAATAATTAATTAATCATTCAATGGTTATGCTCATATATCTCATAAATGGTAGATCAGATTGGAAAACCTAGGGCACCGTTGAGTTTGGAGCGTTCCTTTTACCCGAGGAGGGGTGTATGTTTCGCGGGCACGGACCTTCTGTGGAAAATAGTCCTGGGGGAGTTTTCGTAATTTTTCAGCCTCGGGTGTTGAGTTTAATAACTTTTTAATGGGTCCTCAGATTAAAATTCTGAGACCGCCGTTGTGCTCGGGAGGAGGTGTTTACCCTAGGGGAGGATTAACCTCGACCTTACTGAGGGTTCGGGTACGGGACCTACGGGCCGGAGTTTAAGTGATTTCTATTTAAACTCTTCCCCCCCTTTTTTTGTTTACCCCTAGTAAAAAACCTCCAAAAAATGAAGGAGGATCTCTTACCCTCTCCTCCACCACTTCAGCGATGTGCGAGAACTCCGACGGACCGTCAGTGAAGCTTCGGGCTACGCCCAATAAGGTAGGAGGATTTGTTCTTCGTTTTGTTTTCCACTTTGTCTTAATTTTATTCTCCTATGCCGAATGGTATTCTGATTGTTGAGCGAATCCCATACCTGAGTAGGAATTTCTCTAATCTTTTCGATGCAATTTACGGTTTTTAATTTTGAGCTCCAAGGAGTTCGTGGCTATTCGATGAAGTTTGGGTGAATTTCGGGGTGTTTTCCAGCGGTCCGAGGCGGCGGTAGGCGGTGGCGGAGTGAGCTACGGTGGTGGCAATGAGAGGCCAGGTGGAGGTAGTCAGCTGGGTGGCTCGGTAGTGGGGCATTCCAGGCAAGGGTGTCGGTCGGGCTTCAGGTGGCCAGGGCGCGATGGCGAGCGGGGGCCAGCGGAGGCGCTCCGCGACGCGGAGCGGAGACTGGGGTCGCGCCACGCGACCCCTCGGCCAGACGGAGACCCTCCTTTGGCGGGTCTCCGCGTTGAAGAAGCGACCGGCCTCAAGGCAGGTCGGTGGAACAGTGGACCATGGGTCCATGGCCGACCCGCGCGGCGAAACCTCGGGCCTGCCCTTACCGGGCGGACCAGACGGCCGAGGCCTGGTCTACCGACCGGCCAGGCCGGTCCAGCCAAAGGGGCTTTGCCCCCTCGACTCGGACGCCCGTAATTTCCACTACAGGCGTCCATTTTGCATGATGTCTATGGAAGTATACTCCAGACGTAAATGAGAACTTTTTGAGGTGGTCACAGGAATTTTTAATTCTCGAGATGAGGGGTTCGGTGGCACGACACGTGCATTAAATAAGTTTGACATTTTTCCGGGAGTTCTTGTTTTGAGCGGCGCGGACGCATCTGAGGTCCAATTTGAGTTCCATTAGTGGCATTGAGTTCCTAGTGCCGAGGAGAATTTTTCCAGTATGGTTTTGTGCGTTGAAACCGAAGTTGAGATGTGGGCCCCAGCCCCTGGCCTTGGAGGCGGGCTTGGGGTAGTTGTGGCACAATCCCGGGTAGGGTCAAGTCGTGACAAAGTGGTATCAAAGGTAGTTCGTTCCTTTGGAAGATGATCGTACATCCCTAAAAATTAATTGCTTGGGATTTACGACAACAGTGTTAATGTGTCTCGAGAGAAGCTCTTAGGCCATGGAGTCCAGTGGTGGTGCGGCGGCCGATGTATCCATTCACCAGGACCTTGATAACCCGCTTGTCTACTAGGCATGTTGAGACACTCGTTGGAGGGAAAATTGGTTTGTGCATCACATAGAATTGAGTCTTTGAATGTCCTTCTTGACTCAACTACCCATTGTTGTGACTGTTAAATACAAAAATGCTCATCTGACAGCGGAACTCCATAATAATATTCAGGATGTCTCCGCAAAGACAGCCAGCCAGGATACCGTATTTGGTGCGTAACGACGACCCTATGAGCTACGAGGCCTCAGTCCGGGACCCATCATGTGAGTCATTTTCTTCGGTTGGGCCGGTAGCACCACCCCAACCTGGTGAGTAGCAGACAGCTTCTATAGAGCAGACTGAGCTTGAGTGCTATTTGATCATGCTCTGTGAGTTCCAGCGGCAGGGACCGATGTGGTTCGGTGGTGAGTCAGACCCTCAGGCAGTAGAGGTTTGGCTAGAGACAATGTTTTGCCTTTTCTGGATTGTGCAGATTTCGACAGATCTTATGGTTCTTTGGCCTCCAACCATTTCTGTGGAGCATCTTGGTGTTAATGGGGTCTGGTTACTCAGTTTCTGGACGAGTCGTCGCTTTTGTGGGGCGACATTCAGTTGTTGTTTCGTGAGGATTTGTACCCCTCCTGCTTATGCTCCGTTCGTATTCAGGAGCTCCAGCAGTTTCAGTAGGGAGGGATGACGGTGGCCGAGTACATGGCTACTATTGCAGACTGTTCACGCTTTTACCCAGACTTGGTCCATGATGGCAACTTTCAAGCACGAAAGTTTGAGTCGGGTATCCGTAGAGAGATTCATGCTATCATAGTACCCTTGGGAATTCCCAAATATGTGGGCGTGCTGGAGCAGGAGTTGGTGACAGAGAGCATTCTTTCATGCTCTACAGTTGGTGGTGGCAGCAGGCTTGACTGAGCCGAGACATCTGCCGCAACTAGCTGGTGTCAGCAGAAGGAACTTTGACGCTGGTGGCTTTCCGATAACCGGACTCAGGAGCGTGGTCGTATGCCACAGTAGTTCCATAGGGCACCAGGGAAGCCCGGAGAGCGCCGATGATATGATTGTGGTGGGCGAGGTCACCAGGCACAAGACTGCCCGACCTGCCACGCCGAGAATATCGGGCAGGCAGCAGGTGCACCACCGCGACAGAGGCAGCGCAGTGATCAGAGTAGCACCCTGAGAGGCAGTGCTAGCTGAGGATAGGGAGGATATGGTAGTGGGGGATGGCTTTATGAGGTCTTCCCATCACCAATAGGTTGTCCACATCAGGCTTCGGGAGCTGACAGTTGGGACCGCAAACAGTCGTGAGTTTTGGATGTCTACGATACTGTAGAGAAAGAGATGGTAAGAGGTACACTCTACAGCTCTTCTACTCTTTGCAAGTAGAATTGTTAGACTCTATGTGTGAAATGATTTCCTCCCTTCTCTTTACTTAAGTTGTTACCAGGGTGGCGCAGTGCATCGATGTAACCCTGTGTTGGTAAGGTAAAAGGCATGGGACTTTTTTCTTTAGTCAATGGTGTTGACTCCTTCGCTCTCCGAGCATGTAAGAGAGTCTGGGTTGTGAGACATCGACTGTGCAACCTTGCATGACCAGATATCCTTGGGTGTTTCACCATATGGATATTCTGAAGGAGGGAATCCTCATTCTTTGTACCAGGTCCAAGTGGTGATTTTTAGTCACAGCGTGCGATGTGGGGGTTCGACCGGGGCGGTGAGCTACCCTCGATGGACTTCGGGCCATTTGGGACCATGCGAAGGGATAACGAGGTCCCCTACCGCCTTGCCCTAAACACAAGGTCGGGAGTGGGTGAACGACGTCTCCCACGTGGAATAACTGAGAGTAAGTTTGTGTGCTCCTATGCATGTCATCAGCAAGTGAAGACCCCATGTGAAGGGACCAAATCCTTTGTTTTATGCGCGGTGATGCAGAACTGTGCATGAGTTCTTCTTGGTACGGGAGAGCCAATTGTGGGCTTAGTACCCTGAGTTGTTCCCATGTTTTGCTTTTCGAGGAAGAAAAGCATGAAAGAGGGAATGATATAAGAACCCTGTTTTTGATATAAAAGACTTTGGAATATTCTTGATATTATTCCAGAGTAGCGCCTTCGGATTACCTGCGATTCTGAGCACCGGTGTGGCCAGAATTAATTTTTCAGTGCGTTCACACTGCGCACGACAAGGAAATAGTATAACTCCTAACCAGTGCTTTTGATCAGAAATATAAGCATACAGATGGATCTGGAATGGGGTGTTTACCCTAGGAAAGATATAAAACATGTCGGCGCGGGGCGTTTGGACACCTCACTTGCTTCTGGAACATAAAACGGATATTTAAAATAATTAATTTATTCGTTTAATGGTTAAGCACAGTTATCTTTTAAATGTTATCTCGGATTGGAAAGATGAGGGCATCTTTGAGTTCAGAGCGTGCTGTTTACCCTAACAGGGGTGTATGTTTTGCAGGCACGGGCCTTCTTTGGAAAATGGCCCCGGGGGTGTTTTCGTAATTTGGCGGCCTCGGGCGTTGAGTTTAATAAATTTTGAACGGGGCCTTGGATTAAAATTCTGAGAGTGTCGTTGTTCTCGGGAGTAGGTGTTTACTCTAGGGGAGGCCTAACCTCGACCCTGCTGAGGGTTCGAGTATAGGACCTACGGGCGGGGGTTTAAGTGATTTCGATTTAAACACTTCCCGAACATTTTGATTTGTTTCCCCTAGGTGAAAAGCCTCCCAAAGAAGAAGTAGAAGCTCCTCCCCTCTCCTCCAACACTCCTTTGAGGCACGACAACTCCGATGGACCGTTAGTGATGATTCGGGCTACACACAATAAGGTAGGAGGATTTGTTCTTCGTTTTGTTTTCCACTATGTCTTTAAATTTATTCTACTATGTCTTATTTTTATCCGAGCGTCGAGAGATGACCATAAACGAGTAGGAACCATTTTATGCTTTCCGATGCAATTTACGGTTTTGAATTTTGAGCTTCGAGGTGTCTGTGGCTGTCCGACGATGTTCGGGTGAATTTTGGGGTGTTTTCCGGCGGTCTGAGGTGGCGGCGGAGTGGGATACGGTGGCGGTGGCACAACGCCTGGAGGAGGCAGTCAGCCGGGCGGCTCGGCAGCGGGGTAGTCCAGGTGAGGTTGTTAGCAGGCCTTCAGGCGGCCGGGGTGCGACGGTGAGCGGGAGCCAGCAAAGGGGCTCCGCGGAGCGGAGCGGAGACCGAGGTCACACCGCGCGACCCCGCGGCCAGACCAAGACTGAAGTGACATGCCTCAAGGCTGGTTGGTGGAACATTGGACTACGGGTCCACGGCTAGCCCGCGCGGCCAAACCGCGGGTCGGCCCAGGCCGATCCAGCACAAGGTGCATTGCCCCCTCGACTCGGACACCCGTAATTTCCACTACGGGTGTCTGTTTTGCATGCCCGCTATGACAATGTAGACTAGACGTTAAGGAAAAATTTTTGATTTGGTCTCAGAACTTTTTAATTCCCGAGAGGAGGGGTTTGGTGGCATGACATGTGCGTTAAGTAAGTTTGACGTTTTTCTTGGAGTTCTTGTTTTGAGTGGCGCAGACGCATCCGAGGTCCGATTTGAGTGCCGTCAGCAGCATTGGGACCCTGGTGCCAAAGAAAACTTTTTTAGTATGGTTTTGTGGGTTGAAACCGGAGTTGAGACATGGGCCCCATGAGCTGTCTTTTGAGCTGGGTGCTGCGCTTTACAACTTATTCATCAGACATCCGTTCGGGGTGTGCTACCAGTCGAATCTGGGTGTTTTTTCAAGGGTATTGCAATGGTACAATCCACCCTCTTTAATTCATCACGGTGGTGTGGGCCCCACAAGGTCCGTTTTGGTAGTTGGCGGTGATTTCCAGCTTTATCACTGGGTGTCTGTTATGGACAAGTGAATAGCCCATCTTGTGTACTTTTCCGAGAGGATCGCAATGGTGTGATCCGTTGGCAGAACTTCGGGACCGGGATGCAGGTCCCACGAAGCACCGCTCATGTTCGGTTTGGGGTGTGTGATGAGGTGTGGTTTAGATTTCCCCATAACTCTCCAGTTCAAGGGGCACTTTCCCCACCGAGACGCATCCTTATGACGCGACCTTAAACCGTACGGGAGAGTCAGTGCCACCCAAAGCGGATAGTGTCATGGTGTGGTGATTTGAGACCCTTGACTTGCAGTTCGGGGCAGACATGCGGGATGCTGGGAAATGATGGTGTTTACTTTTGGGACTATTGGCTACTCACTGTCTTGGGCTGAGATACAAGATGGAGATCCCCTTACGATCTTGTTCAAGTTTCCTGACATAGAATATATATTTGTATACATTGTTCCTGTACCCACTTCATGGGCTTGGTTACTCTCCCTCCAGGAGAGACGAAGACGCGTGGGGTATGAGACATGATTTCTATGTCTAGTTTCTCATCTTTGGACGAGTATAAAATTCCGCTATAGATAGCGACGACTCGACAATATGTTCATCTTCTCACCATTTCCAGCTCCTTGTGTCTGGAGGAGTCTACCTCCATTCTTTTTTTGGGTTGATCTGGACTCTTTCCTGCACTCCTTGTTGTACTCTTATTGCTCTCTCAGTTTTACTCCTTTAATTTTCCATGTTTGATCTACTGATCACCCTTCGGTACCTCTTTTGTTGCTCCCTTGAGCCTTCGGGGTATCCTAATGAGTATTTTATACTCACCCCTGCTTGGGATTTTCTGCACTTGGTGTTCCATTGAAGACGATAGACAGGTTGATCATGACATCAGTGGAGCTTAGGAGTACAGGATCTTGCTCTGCGTGCAGTGGTCGTAGTTGGGTTCCAGGTGTGGAACTCTCCCAGTTGTTTACTTTTGTTTACCTGTTGCCGGGTTGTGGCACTTTTCCGGTTGGGCGACTGTTTTCCCCTTATCTTTTTCAGTTTACCTCCAGCACTTTCTTTGTACTGTTTAGAGGTCAATGCACTTGTGGTTTACATATAACAGTTGGTACTTTGATTTTCTTTTTATTCTACACCTTTTCATTGACTGTGCTGCGTTTTTGTGTACAGGTACTTAGGAAAAGGCCTCCCCGAGTTGTTGTGCCTTCGGTGCTGGTCTCCATCCCCTGGCCTATGGAGGCGGGCTTGGGATAGATGTGGCTCGAGCCTTTGTAGGGTCGAGTCGTGACATTTGGTTCACTATTATATAATGAAAAGGATTTTTTTAGTTTTGTTATAAATGTGTCAACTTCCTGCACTCAGTTCTGAATTCATGGTCTTTTGATAAGATGATAATTCTAGTGGAATTCACACAGAACACAGAGAGACTGATTTGTAGAGTGGGATAAGGGATATTAGTTCTCCAAACCACTATAAAAACATGCCTTCTTTATCTCTATTTAGTCATTGTATATTATTTATATAGATGTAAATACTGCATATCTGTATAAATAATTGAGGTTGTCAAAATCCATAATTTTAGATAATTTTTTAAAAGTAACAATTCTCCCACTCTTGGGTTACATTGTATATTCTGACCAAACATAATGCATTAATAATTAAGAGATAAAATAATGTAAAAAAATAAAGAAATTAATGACCTAAAATGTAATGTGGAAAACCCCTATAAAGAAAGTGTAAAAAACTAGGGTAAAATTGTAGGATCTACCTATAACTAAAAGCTAATACAAAATCCCTCAAAAAATAAAATTATTATATCCTTCATTATTATCTCTCTTGAATATTTGGGGAATACACATCACAAAATTCCCCATATATAAACACTCAAAATAGTATAAGACATTTGATGATAAAGATGATTAAACCATTGGGGAATCTCTACATTTATAGGTTGTTTCCATACCCTACTGAAGTATTACTCTAGTGGTGGGTTTAGTGGATAGATCCACCATCCACCTAGTTGTATCACCCTCCCCCTGAAAAATTAAGCGTGTGGAATGGTCCATAAATAAATTTCCAACATGTATTGGTTTACATTCTATCATGATAATTCATATCAATACTTCACACAACTAATTATTCTGTAATTTCAAATAAAATTCATTATTTATATCTCATTAAATCTACATCCCAAGGATATCATTTTCTAGTCCCATATTTTTTATATCAAAATCCTTATACAATTGAGCCTATGTCTCATATATTTGATCATTATTGGGGCCTGAATCCGACATGTCATCCACCTAAAATGAAATAATGATGAAATTAATACCATATGGACCACATAAATATGCATAAGGAATTTCATTAAGTCTACTATATCCAAGGATCATGATATAGGAATCAAATATCTTGTTCCAAATCCTCAACACCTCCTTAAGTCATTATAGAGATTTATTCAACCTAAGAACATTGGATCTATTTTATTTTATCTGAAAAGCCTTATGTTATGGTATTATATATTTCCTTATCAAGATAACCATGGTGAAAAAAAATTCACATCCAGATTCTCACGATAAAAATTTCATGTAACACACATCACCATAACTTTCTGAAAACATGTTGATCTAACAATAAGATAAAACATTTCATTGATATCAGAACCATCCTTATGAGAATATAATTTGGCCACCAAACATGTATGATATCTTTCCACCTAGTCCTTTATATATCAATTTATATTAACAACACATTTATTGATGATATCCTTACATCTATAAGGTAATGAGACAATATCTCATTTCTTTTTTAGTGCTTTAAGTTCTTCATTCATCACAACTATCTTTGAGGATACATCTGGACTCGGGTTCACCTCAACAATAGAATATGGATCTACATCATACATCAATAATAAGTACACAATATTCCCCTCAGTGACATAACTTGAGTTCCATATTGGTGTTCTTATGTTTCATGTTTACCGTTGTTGTCTATACTCAATAGGTTTTTGACCATCATTCATTGGAAATGACTCAAAGGAAACTGGTTCTTCATTGGATTTTCCTCCACTTCAAATATTTCATTTTTTATTATCTTTCATCATGTCTCTACCAATTTACATTTTCATCTTGTATTCTACTAAAAAAATCATGCATGATTCTAGGTTTTAGGGTATTCAGTCCCAAAAAATGATATCCCTTCACACAATCAGTGTATCCCATGTCGGTACCTTACCCATATTACGAATACAACGTTGATATCTCCTAGTCATTAAGAGGTACATATCCAAGAGTTCAAAATTTATTTGATTGAAAATATTCAATGGGTTTACCAGTTCGTATTTCCATCAGTGTCTTCATGTCATTCGACATTGAAGGATTTTAGTTGATCACAAAACAGCTGGTATTCACTGCTTATGCCAAAAATTTTATCACAATTCATGCATTATTCAGAATTTCCCATGTTATATCTAACATGGACCTATACATTTTATATTATACACCATTCTACTAAGCAATTTATGCCACCATGAAATGTCACTTGATTCCTTTTCATTGAAAAAAGTATCAACTTTCTTTCTTGTATTATTTCCACCATTTTCTATCCTCAAACACATTATATTATTTCTTTATTTAAGCTCTATCCATGATTTGAATATTTTGAAGACATAAAAATCATCTTCCTTACACCAGATTGGGTTCATAAAACATCTCCTAGAATAATAACCAATGAATGACATAAAGAACCTTGATCATCTCATTTGATGTAACCTGTTTGTACCAAATGTCATAATGGATCAATTATATGATCTATTTAATATACACTATTTACAACCAAATAATTTACCGTTATTTCTTTTTTAAACCACAATACTTTGAAATTGTTAAAGATAACTATTTCAAACTAAGAATTAACTTATGATCATTAGGAATCTTTACGCCTTATTCAAATATTTTACCAGGATTCTAATTTCATGACATCACCAACACTTACATCAAGGTAGTTGATGATACCATAATCTTTACCAACATAAATGTCTCACCCATAAGCGAATATAGGTTCTTTGGTTTATAATATGTAGGCTGTTATCATTCTAAAGCACTTCTTGCATCTTTATTTTTCATAAAAGAAATTTTTTTCTATTTATTTTTTCAATTTTTTGTTTCACCCCCATCTTGGCACTTTGTAATTAAATAACCTCTACTATTTCACTATGGTGTGTCTAAAAATCTATATAATATTTTTGATGTGAATGATTGACCAACATTCACAATCATAGATCATAATCAAATTAATTAGAAATATTGTTACTCAAAAAGGGAACATCACTAGGTCAATGCCTTTCTCTGATACCACGTGTTGGGACCAATAATTATTGGCCTCCTAGTTCAGTAATTATTAAGAGATAAAATTAAATGAGAAAAAGTTATAATTAATGATGCCATATGTAACATGGACCCCCCCATGAAAGTGATAAAAACCATAGGAAAATATAAGGATATGACTATGGGTAAAAGTGTGTACACACTCCCTGAAAAAATATATTGAGAACATCCTTGATAATTATCTATATTGAAAATATAGGGAATAAAACACAAAAAATTCTATATAAATACCCAATAAAAATGGAATAAGATAGTTGGATCTAATGAAGATGAAACCATTGGGGATGCTCCCCATTTATAGGTTTCTTCTATCCCATCCTTCTCCATTCCCCCACTGGTGGGTTTGTTGGAGCAAGCCACCAACCATCTAACCACACAAACCCCTAAAAAATCAAGGAGGATCACCATACATTAAAAATAACTACAAAATAATGAAACCTATATATAATTTCATTTCATAATGCTACCCTTCAATGGGAGTACATAAATCAATGAGTTATATAATCACCCAAGAATAAATTTATGAATTTGTATTTCTAAAAACATGGTTGGAACTATAGGTAATATTATAGGAGTCTTTGGGTAATGATGTTATAGTTAAATAAAATGATATTAATGTGTTTATTTAGGGACTATATGGGATTGTGAGACATCGAAATCACTATATGAAAATTATATCACTGATTCATTATTGTACGTGACCACTAATGACCACCGGACTAATCAATACTAACTATTACCATTATTATGATACATCATTGGATTCTTTGTTTTAATAATCATGGTATCACTATGAGGTTATCTAGTAGAATTATATAAAGACTTTCTTGTGTATGAACTTCATTCAAACCCCATTCAGATTAATTATGGGATATTAAGATTTATGAGTTTCATAATGATAGTTCACTGCCTTTGATGGATAATATTTAAATCATAATGGTATGAGATGGGTTAGGAACACATGTACGTTGTTAAAATGGTAAAAAAATTACACTATAAAAATTCAGTAATTATTGATTTTTATTCTAACTTGTGTGGAGGTTTAAACCACTTATTATTTATTTAGGGGTGGATAGGTAGACCACTACATATTTTATGGTCGAAAATCAAATACTGGTGGTTCAATTTGGTTTAGTAGAGGTATTTTCTTCCGTTGTTGGAAGTTTGATTTTTCAAATAAATAAATATGTTGGAAGAAAATAAAAAAACTAGTGCAAATTGATATTAAAATATTTTTATTTTAATAAAGAAAAAATAAATCATCAATAAATCTTTTCCAAGTGATTTGATTTAGAGATAGTTATCTAAAACTGCTTCTGCAAATATTAATTGTAGTATGCCAATTTTATACAATTTTTATAAAAATTTCATTTTATGAATTCATTAATACAATAAATTCATCCATATATACAAAATAAACTCAATTATACATTCACAATAATATATACAAAACCATTATTCATTAATATATTCAAAGATATAAATACAGAACCATTGGTTCACCATAATCTCAGTAACCATATATATATATATATATATATATAGATAAAATAGGTCTAATATCTACCATCAACCCATAACCAATACATCCATCCAAAAACCTCAACTAAACCCATGTACCTCCATATATAGAGTGATCATATAAAAAACCAACCACATCATTTCATAAACTGGAACAAGAATAAGATTGGAATAAGAAATGATCATAATAAATAATAACAATAGTAGGATCCTTGATAATATTTAACCACACGAAAAAAATGCTAAGCCAGGAGGACTACCTTTTGAAGAGTTTCATGGATCATACTGTTCAATATTCTACCAAATTTTAGTTTTTGAAAACTATAATAAAAATCATGAAATTTAAAAAAATAAATACAAACATAATAAACACAAAATATATTCAGAATTTTAAATATGAAAATTGTTATTTTTTAAGTCATGAGGAAAAATGAAAAGAATAATATTCCATTCATAACACTTTAAAAATATAAACATACCTATTTAAGGTATGATTCAACACTTAACCCTAAAATTGGATAATTTTATAGAAATGTAATAAATTTTTATAATGATATGCAGTGTTATTGAAAATTCACAATATAAAAATTTTAGGGAATCAATTTCTATATTTCAAAAATCATTCTATGTTGATTTTCTAAATAACTCAAAAAAATATGAGGTTATTTTAATTAATTTTTACTAATATATTTACGTTTTAGTTTTTTAAATCCCTAAATATGTGTTTATTATCATTGTGAGAAAATTGAAACATGGATTGATGTGTTTTTTGTTTCTACATTTCATAAATGAATCTACGACTTTTTTCATATAATTTCTTGGCCCTCTAGTAACTTTTCGTTGGTTTTGAAACCATGATGCATGTTTTTAATTATTTTTATAACTTTTATAACATCTTATTGAGTCATTATGATCACACCAATAGTCGGATAGATGTTTTCTCTACTCATACACATAAAAAATAACTCAATAACAAATTATTATTTATTTCACATAAATTTGAGGTCATTTTTTAAAGTTTAGACCATTATATTCATTTTATCATTTTAAAACACAAATATTTATTTATTGTCATCATGATAAAAACAATTCAAATTGAATTTTTTTCACTTATTAAATTTTTAAAAACTATTTATGGTCATGTTTCTATTATTTCATGGCACTCTGTGGTTATTTTATTGGTATTTTCATTCTAGGACCTATTATTAAAAAATTTGATATCTATTAAAACAACATATTGATTGATTTGAAGAACACAGAATGTCAGAATGATGAGTTTTATTCACATAATAATATATTTCAAATATAGTTATTGTATTATTTGGCATCAATCTATGGATATTTTCGTTTCATTGACCATTACCGAAATTTTTTAGTGTTTTAAAACACTAAAAATGAATTTGTTATCATCCCGGGAAAATTGAAAATAGAATTTACCAGGTGTTACTTAATAAATTTGAAAAATCAATATAGGGTTTTCTTCATATAATTTCACATCCCTCTAATAACATTTTTCTTGGTTCTGAGGGCCTGACACATGTATTTAAAGGCATTGATATCTTGTAGAACTACTTATTAAGTCATTTGAATCACCACCCATTGAATGGATGTGTATTATACTCAAATCCATCATAAATATTTCAATAAAAACTATAGTATTTCTTATCAATTAATTATTTTTTTTAATTTTACAATTTGAGACAAGTTTTGGTTTTTTAAAACACTATAATAGTTTTGATATCATCTTGGGTAAATTACCATTCAGATTGTTGTGGATATTGTTTCAATATTTTAAAAACCAATTAATTATAATTTACTATGATTTCATAGAAATATAACATTGTTTTTTTGTTTTGAAACCATGGTTTTTATTTTTTTAGTAATTATATTTCTTTTAAAACTATTTATTGAGACATCATGATCACATCGCTCATTCAAAAGACGTGTTGTCTACTCATACACATAAAAAAATATTAATGAAAAGTTTTTTCTTTTATTTGAAATCAATATGAACCCATGTAATTAAATTTTATCACTTGTCTCACATTACAACAGTCCCTGGAATAGAACAAACCTCAATAGTATTCACTATTGTCATTGAGAAAAAAAGTCATTTGAACATGTCATGGATTGAATTTTCAATTTACCTCTATTGAATGCGCTATAAGACTTGAAATTTCTCTAGGAATTATGTTTATCATCTATTTAAATATATAAACAATGGAATTTTTCATTGTTTTTAACCATTTATCATGGGCTTTCATTTAAGAGTCAGTTCCATACATGTTTTGATTCAGCAATTAAATTCTCCTTTATAATTCCCAATCAACAGAACTACTCAAAACCCCAATAGGTTTACTAGTAAATGAAAATGGTAACATACAAAATATAGATAATATAGTTATCTGGAATCCCAACCCTTATACATGCCTTAGATTCCCCTTAAATAAAATGGTGGCAACTGCATAATTGTAGACAATTAATGATTATTTTTAATGGTTAACATCCAATGCATCATGAATTTTAAATTATTAATAAAAAACTATGACAATGAATTTTAAATTATTTAATCTTATTAATACTATATATTTCTTATTTACTATTAAATTTTATTTAAAGACTACAAATAAATATAAAATAAATTAAATCAATAAAAAAAACCCAAACATAATTAAATGGGTTTGTTACATTGATGAGATGTAACTGATTGTCTCTATTTACATCTTATTTTTAGCAGAGCTAATTGATGAAGTTTTATCCATGTAATCACCCTAATTTTAAAAGGTGTGAAGATTTTTTTTAGATTATTTCCCATTATTTTTATTTTATATTAATGAAAAAAAATAAAATTTTATTGAATGTTACAAAATAAAACACTTCTGGTAGGTTTACTCAAAAAAATCCATCGCATTTCTAGTCAAATTTAAGTCACCTCTTTTTTATAGCCAACTAGGTGATTTAATTACAGATCTATCATAAAGAATAAAATAAAACATATTGGTGAAAAACATTGTTATAATAATATAATATAGATAAAATAATATATAACACAACAATGATATTTGTTTTTCTAGAAAAACCATGTTACCCAATGGTATGAGGAATGACTTAGTTTTCATGATTCATTATAATTCTTAGATAATTCTTATAAAAATTAAAAATAGTAAAAAAATATTATTTTAATATGTTTCTGTTATTATGATACAATAAAATATTCCTTTACCTCATCAGACACATCTTTTTAAATATCAAAAAATATCTTCCACAACTGACGAGACACACCTGCATGCACTTTATCATACCTATGTTTAGTGTTAAAAGATGTGTCATTAATTTTTTTACCATATTATCCATTTAAAGTCTCTCCATTTCTTTCCCAAATTTTTTATTATCTATCAACATGAAATTGTGAATGGGACATTAAAAATGAAAAAAAATATCAAGAAATTAAAAACATAGCACTTTTTACATTTATTTATAATTTTACTCTTGTATTAAAAATTAGTTATCAATATATATTAAATAAATATTACATATACATGGTTATAAAACTCCTCATTTTTCCAGTCTTTGGGGAAAATAATCCAATCTTTATAATTAATATAAAGGATCATTTCCTCAAATTATTCTACCCAATAATTTCACTATAAAATTTGGATGTATCACCAGGGCGTACCATAAATTCATCCAACAAAATGATAATGTTTAAAACTTTTAGGTCCCATTAATTTTTTGGTATTCATATTTGTCTATTTTTTGTTATTATTTTTATCAGTTTTAAAAATGAAATAATTTGTTAATAGAATATATTAATTTTTGTACAATCACATTCATAAGCATAATGGGAACTCACTAATCTACCCAAGATGGAGGAGTGACCAACTACTCCATCCTTATAGGGGATCAGATGATGAGCCTTGAAAAACATTTGGGGAAGTAAATGTGTTGAAAAAATCCTATGATACAACATAATAATTTGGATATAATGATACTAATTGTAAAAATTGTGATCATAGAGATGTTAATTGACTAGGGACTTGGAGAATTTTTTATCATCATTATTATAACTTAATTTATTTTTTGAATATATTCATTTTGGAAATATAAGTAGAAGAAAACAATTTTTACAATAAAAGAATAATGTTTTTCGATGTATATATGATCCAAACACTTATAAAGGTGAAAACGTAATATAGATTCATTACTAAAAAATACATTCAATTATTTTCATCTTCATTTTATTTTCTATCAAACTCCTTTATAAAGAATACTTAATTTTTACCCTCTCTTACATGTTCAATTATTTCAAAACAATAATGAAAAAACTATTTAATGTTTTTCGGATGATGTGGATCAATACCCCAATGTACCATTTAACCTTCATCACTGGTGTCATTAATGTCTCTCTATTTTAAGCATTAAAAAACACTCTATATTTTATATATTTCATCACCCACCTAATAAACCATCTTCACATATAATGATAAGTTAAATAGATCATGATATTCATGTTCATTGGAATATAGGATAATTTAATAAAAGTAAAATGTAAATAATCTTTCATTATATCCCTATCAATTTTGAAAAATATTCATTGGAATATGAATGAAAAAAATTGGACATGATAGTTTAATTTGATTATAGTGGTTATATTTACATAGTATCTAACCATTGTACATGTAAATACCCAACTTTTCTATTTTTGAAGCATTATTTAAGATTAATTATATGAAAATTTTTGCCATAAAAATTTTAGGCCTCAAATCTCTTTCCATTCCTCAGTGGATCTTGAGCCAAAACATCAAATAATTTTAAATTTATACTATATTTTAAACTTTCATTATTGAGAAAATATGATATAAGTTATTAGTTTTAATATAAACAACATAAAAACATTTAAATGATATGAATATTAGTATATACATTCAAACCATGTGAACTATTTAATAATATCTTTATTAACAAATTTTTTAATTCTAAATCATTTCGTGATAGAACCCCTAGTCTTCAATTCGTTTAAAATATCAATTCAAAAATAAACAGATATGTAATAATACTCTTGAGTGACACATATATTATAACCTATAATAATAATAATAATAATAATACAATGAGTTTTAAATTTTAATCAATTCCTACCAATCATCAAATATTTTAAAATACCAATGACTGGTTTTCAGATTGATAATTATTAAAGAATGACATAACATGTTCAAAATGATTGAATATGGTATTAATACAATCTAGATACCCAAAAAATGTATAAATCACCTCATTTATATAACATTTTTCAATATAGCATTTTGGTTGAGATTTTTCTTTAGGCATGATTTCGAATGGCCTAAATACCTAATGAAAAAATATAAAACATTTCCAAAAAAATTCCAAATGGTTGGATAAAAATGAATCCATCAATGAGAATAAAAAGTATAGTAATGTACCAATTTTATCTCCCTAGTGAAAATGAGCAGCAATATAAATACAGATGGTGAAAAATGATGTGGGAAATAATATATCCAACTGAAAAAGTGTCAATGAATTTCTTTTTTTTAAGTTTATCATCCTTAGGTGGATTAATAGTTTTTACACTATTCTCTTTAATAATTTTCACAACTCAACTATAACTATAGTTTCATTTTTAGGAAATATTCTTTGAAATTCCAATAAAAACCACTAATTCATCAGAATTTGTGATTCATGGATTTTAAATCTATGTAACATTCAATATATTAATTCAACATTCCATGAAATGTCACTTCAATATACATAAAGTACAATTACATTCTATAATGTACAATGGAATACATATTTATTATGATTTATCACTATATAAATAGCTTAATGATACTTTTCATAACCATTTTCTAAAAAACAATGATTTATACTCATTGTTTCTAACTACTTTTGAGCATTAATGAGATCCTTTGATTTACCATTCTCATTAGGAAATGTAAAAATTACATTATCATGGATGTTCATCTCAATATGAATTATGTAAATGTTATAATGTTTAAAATTAAACTCCTAATAATTATGTCTAAAAAATTGTACACATTATCTTATATGTTTTTGTTCTAACTACTTGGGAAATTTTACCACACACCCTTCCCCCTTCTATATACTGAGTACTTTTTCTAAATTAAATTCGATACTTTATTAATTTTCCCATGATTTTTTCTTAGATATAACCTTGGGTGACTATATCAAATTAATATATTAGTTGAATTGTGTCTATTTAAACATGTATTTATGAGATATGTTAGGAAATGAGTTACGAAACATGAAACATCATTTTCTAATATGAGGCGATCATTGAGGTTCAAAATCCAAATTAAAAACTAAACAACGCAAACTGTTATGAGTGTTCCAACCAAAAAAGGTCCCTAATATATTAAAGTCACTAATTTTACACACTAATTAATCATGTATTTTGAATATTTTTCTCATTGAAATATCATATGTTTCCAGGCCATTAGCCCATAATTATATCAATTATTTAATCAATGGTTGAATGTAAAAATAATTTTCATTTCCTAGAATTTTAATTCCAAGAATTATAATAGAAATAATGAATTAAAAATTCTTCATAAACATCTATAGGGATATATTATAGGAGATAAAAACAACTATAAATATTTTAAAATTCACACTTAATGTATAAAAGTGGTTGAAACCTTCAAAATCCAACCCAATGGTACATTCCCATAATATGTATAAAATATAGATATAATGAATCAAAAACATTCTAGGATGTTAATTATTTTGTATGTCTCATCAACCCATAATTTTGTTATCTTAAGAATGATTATTCATGCAATATGTAGTCTTAGACTATATGAATAATATTTTTAAACATGGTTTAAAAGGAATGTAATGAAATACCTTTGTAAACAATTTCTTCTCCTACTTAGTCCTATTGTTGAATTCATTTAAAATCTAATTTATTCTCAGTGAATCTCATATTAATGTATGAAATCTTATGAATTTATTATTATCTTACTCTTCTCAATAATAAATCCTATAATCAATAGGGAATTCATGTAAATTTCTATAATATTGTGATGTTTGTTGATGATATTATTTATCTCATAGAACGATACCACAATCTTAGCATCATGAAATATATCACGAAGAAACTCTAAAATCATGGATAAATCATTTTAGGTAAATACATAGAGACATTTTACATGAAAAAAATTAAATAGAAAAGATATGTTTGGATACATTTGACACCCATCATACAGTTCACGTTTTCTATCTTTATGTAATTTATAAAAGTAATTTATTTACTAGCATTTTGAGAAATGTTAAAATACTCAGGATCCACTAAAAGTTTGGTTTTTCTATTTAAATATTTATTATTGTATCATGTAAAACCAAATTCATCATTTATCATGTTTCAAAGTAAAAATTTTCTTGTGGGTCACTTCGTGCTTCATAGACATGATATTCAATGTATTTACTATCAATAAAAAAAGTTCACCATGAAAAATAAACATAGAAATCAAGAAGAAATTTTTTCATTATCAAGCACACATGTACTTTATTTATATTAAAACATTCCATAAATTTCTAATCCGGACAAGAAATTTTAATCTACCATCCACTGATCAGTTTTCAATTATATAATCTAAATGAATATTTAAAAAATTAGCAAACTGATGTGTGTTTTGAGGTAGAATAAGTCTGCATTTATTCATGCATATTATATTACCACTCTTATACATATAAATTCAAAAATAATGATCAAAATATTTAATCAGAAAAGTATAGTAACTTTTTAATATCACCCAGCACCATTGCTGACAAGGGTAGATTCTTATTTTGGGAAAACAAAAAGTTTACCGAAAAATAATCCATACTAGAACAAAAAAATAAACAACAAAATTGAATAAATATTACCCCTCAAAATAAAATGTTTAGATGTCATATAAGAAGTTCACTAATGTTAGGAGAGGTAAATTATTTTCCTATTGGTCAGGGATATGTGTTCACTGATGTCTAACTAGTAGAGAAACATGGTTATAGAAAATTAGGATGAGGCAGGGAGGAGGATGGGGTAATGGGGATGGGGTTAAGATTCTTCCTCCAAAAGGAGTTGTGCCATTAGGAACTAGGAATAACGGGTCACCTATGTGAGGAGAAGAGTCATCGGGTGGGTCATCATCTCTATTTCAAGTCAATGATCTATAATGATGGAGGGGTTATCAAGGAAGTGGTGATAGGGGTAGGGGTGTTGGTGGAGGGGATAATTAGGGTTTTTAAATATTTTACAGTGGTTTTACTAAAAACCCCAATAAATTGTAAAATATTATAAATATAGAAGTTTTTATTCCTCCACACCACTATGTATTAAATAGTAATTAATATGTTTCTAAAGTAGCTGTTACAGAAAACTAACATAAATATAACCTTTTATTGATCTAATTATAGGTTACTGTTGGGATTTATTCAGTTTGGAACTATGGGGTAATTAAAATGATATGTGTATTGAGTTGAGTATCTTGGTTTATACTAAAACTAAATGGGGTGATTCTCCATGAGATCTATATATTAGTGATGAACATGGTTGGTTTCATTAAATGTAGTAGGATAAACATTAAGATTACTCTGGGATGGGGTTTAGCAATGAGGTTAGCACTTTTTATTTTAATGTCAATATTTTATCCTAATTCATACATAATATTGAGACTAGTTTTTTAGAGTACTTACGGTGTCCTTTTTAATTTTCTTATAATCACCCACTTTAGGGTAATATGTATAAATATATACTAATGGTTTTGTAAATGGTGTCACTTATAATAGGTATGTGTTGATGGTGAGTGTCGAAGTCCAAGGAGTTGTTATGGATGGATCATTGGTTCAGACACTGGAGTTGGTGTGTTCTGGTTCTAATGGTGGAAATATACTTTACTGTTAGAGTTTCCATCCCCATATATATCAAGTGCTGGGTTATTCAAAGTATATTAGATCTTAGACACCTATGTGTGTGTGTTTGTGTGTGTGTGTGTGGGGGGGGGGGGGTTGAATCAAGTGGTATCAAATTTTAACATGTTAATTTTTTTCATCCTTATAAACCCCTTTAAAGATTGAAACTCTATAGATGGACAAGATATATAGATCTATTCATTTATCTTAATATAGAACACCACATGAAATAATAGTAGGTATGTAAAAATTTCATGTGGTATATATTAAAGAGTCTCTGCCCGACCTTACCCATCGCCAGATCCATCATGCCACAAGGCTAGATAAACAATACATGTCCCCAAAAGATAGTGAAAATCACTAGGGAATCATTATAAAACATTATGGAATTATCATGCCCATGAAAATACTACACAAAACATCTATGATTTGGACATCCAGACCAACCAATAAATAACATCATTCATATATAAATATAGAACAAATTATAAAATGCATAATCATAAATAGATATCATAAACATCACCACATAAAAATTTATAATGAATACACATACATATGATATCCTTTGAAAAAAATAAAAAATTATGGAATATAAATAAAATTCCAACACAAAACATCCCAATGGTGATAAATATGAAAACATCTCTAAATGAGGTAACTCTATGTGATCATGTCTCTGCCATCTCAAAACCACCACAGGCATTGGTAATCAATATGGGCCACTGAACTTCATGGGTACCTTACCCTTATGTGTTACCTACAAAATAAAGCCTTCATATACCAAAATACATATGAAGATTATGTGGCTGAAATCCATGTAGTATGCCACTATGAATCAATGTATGGTCTTTACCCATGCAGAACAACAATTATACTTCAAATCTCATTTTTCATGTCAAGATCAATTGTAAAAACAAGTTCACGTGAAACAACCATGATAGAAATCCAGTCAGTTTTTCCCAAAAAAAATCATTCCATATTTCCAAAATATGAATAATAAAAACTCATGCTGAATAGAATTATGGAACCAATAAATAACATTCTTAACTAACCCTAAACATAACACACATATATGTAAAAGAATAAACATATTAATAAACAATATTATATACCCCAAAAAGAGAAACATATGTATTAAACAAGATTAAAGTCTTTTGATGTAAAATGGAAATAATAAATAGGAATCATGGGATATTATCCATGGATTATAGTTTGACTTCTTTTAATAATCTCTTTTTTGCTGTCTATTCTGGTTTAATAGGTTTGGAAGCACTTTCGGTCTACCCCATTCCTAGAAAACTTCTATGGACACTCTTTTCCCATGGTTATATATTAGAATCTCCATCAATCTTACTCCCAATGGATCTCATGGTCTACTTGATAACCAAACCCAGTAATTCCATGAAATAGTCTAAGGTTTCAAGTTCTAATGTCACTTCACACACACCGAAGGTATCCCATTTTCCACACATTCCAATAATATAAACACAAAGAAAATTCCAATGTTATTATCCAAAAATTCCCATATTAATAAAATATAATTCTCATGGTAAAAATTTGTAAAAAAAAATTTGAAATCCATTTAAAATCAAAAGTCCTCCTTGAGGATTTTTATCAAACACATCGCATGGTTTTAAAATCTCTTCATTTGTTAAAATATACATTAAAACTCCAAATTTCCAATGATCTCCATGATTCACAACACACATGAATTATTTGTCATTATTAATGAAAATTAATTAAAATTTGAAATATATAAACCAAAAAATAACAATCAAAGGTTATCCATTAAAAAAAAATTTAAATTTAGACAACTACATAATAATAAAAATAAATATAATGAACTTCAATGAAAATAATTATATTTGAGTAGGATATGTCTTCATAACAAAAGGAAACAATGAAATAAACACAAATCTTCTATGAATAACCATAATTTAATCCAAACCAAATGATAGGGTTTATATACTCCATGAAAATGTAAGATAAAGGATGAACAAGGTGAAAGTAAGTGGACATCATGTGAAATCCACGAATACCATCAAGGAAATCACTAAAAAAATCATAGAATCCAACAAAATTCAAAGGGGAAAATTTCCAATTCCATGTAAGAGGGATATTAATATGTGTGAGGGTAAAAATGAAGGGATTTTGGTTAAATAATGAGGAGGTAATTTTGGGGAAAAAATATAATTTTTAATGACTTATACAATCCACATGGTTTTGCCACATGATTATGAAACTTTTCCTATAGCCATGTGGGAGCCACTGTTTCCCCTAAAAAATGAATTACTATATTTGGTAACAGATGCATAATTATAGAAACCATGTTAAATCCATTAAAGTCCTACTATAACATAAACATTCATCTTGTATGTTTACTCAAATTATTATTACTAATTGTGTGTTACCTTTACAAAGGGGTTTGTTTCTCAAAAAACCATTTTTTCAACCTCCAACACTGAAGAACTCAATTAATTAATAAATAAATAAATAATGAAAAAATAAGACTTACTTGTGATATGGAATGCCTCATAATTCTCCCAACCATTACAATTTACTCCCCTAGAGTGTTGTTTCCGATGATTTCGCTGAGGCGCACATCTGTCCTTTGTAAGACATGCTGATCTGTTTCCCCGTATTCCAAAATTCAAAAGCTAGGAAGAATCTTTCACTTATTCAATGATTTTTGATCCTTATCCAAATATTATTATGGGATGTTGTCTCCTTTATTCATAGATTCCTCCTCGGAACATATCTCCTAATCTGGGTCTCCCTTAAATATTAAGACATTGCTAATGAAACTCTTCCTAGTGCCATGTCTTCCTGGAAATTAGTTAATTACACTTCTCCTATCTAAAAATTCCAAGGGTTCAAGTTAGGGAATCAACCTTCAATCGGGGGAGTATTCACATTGGACATCGTTGGAGTGTCCGGATGCTAGGACACTGGTGCGTCTGGGATTCTTTACCTTATGATAGGGCTTCTCGGGGGCCCGGAATCCTGAGGCATCCCACATCGAGTGTGGGGAATTATATTCCATAGGAATTTCTCTGAGTTTTTCCTCATATTCCCATGTTTGAAACAGGGTATTCCGAAAGGATAATGTCAAGTAGAGATGGATAAGACAGATCATAACATCGATGGAAGTGAATGAGATGGGTGCATCCCTGAGAGGGAGCACCTGAGGGCCTACTGGATGAGTGGATCAGGATGAAAAATGAAGGGGGATCTGAGGATTCTTGGCTCCCCATAATAGGGACAATAGGGGTTTCCATTAGCTGGAATGGAACTTATGGGAGATTTTTTATGTACCGTGTTCTGGGAGATAGGGATCAAACCCATGTAGTTCGAAAGAGTGATAAATCAGGGTGTGCTCAGAAGTCAGTGACCTAGAGATGATGTTGAGGCTTACGTGTGGATTGTAGCTCATCACAAGAGGGAATATATTAGTTGGATGACTATAAACTATGTTGGGATTACACATGGTTAGCATCCCAAGGTAAGGGCATGATCTTACTGGGATGTGGTGGCCCGATTATGAATCAGGATGGATAATGGAGGGTTTAATCGAGTGGATGGGGAATGGGATGGATCCAATGTGAGGATGATGATACTATCGGGATTTAGCCTTGAAAATAATTCCAATATATCCCTATGGTAGGGAATAAAAGACCACATAGTTCATTGGTGTGATGGGACACCTAAAGTGGTAGCACTTGAAAATGGATGCATGGATGGGACTCGAAGGAAGTTGATCCTTCATGTTGGGTCCTGACTTCCCTAAAAATCAAAGACTGAAGGGTGAGACCATGATGAGATATGGATGATGGGATTGGACCTCATGGAGGATTCTTAAATATCCATGTCATTGGAAATCAATTTCCATATAGTTCAATATGGGGCATAGAATCGGGGTGTGCACATAAGAAAATGAGCCAACGATATACTGGGGATTACTTGTGATTACCAGCATAGGTTAACCTGTCACCCAGGGGTGGGCCTAGGATGTGGGTCCCAAAAAAGGGGACTAAAACGGTATACCATGGATTGTACAGTAAAATAGATTACCGCTGGTTGGGGGATACAACGACTTACTACTTGTTGGGGGTGCAATGACTTACCGCTAGTTGGGGTCTAAAAATGGATTACCACTATTTCGGGTCTACAATGGCCTACCACTACTTGGGGGTACAACAACTTACTGCTAGTTGGGATCAACAAGGTCATACCACTGATAGGGGGCTACAACGGCTTACCACTAGTTTGGGGCTCCAACAGCTTACCGCTGGTTGGGTGTACAATGTATTAACGTTGGTTGGGGGATACAACATCTTACCCCTGTTTGGGGATTACAGCGGTTACCTCTGGTTAGGGTCTACAATGGATTACCCCTGGTTTGGGGATACATTGTCCATCTTCTGGTTGGCAGCTACAATGGCTTACCGCTAGTTCAGGTTATCCTCATGGAGGCTTCCTATGTACCCTGTCTAAGAGAAAGAGATCCAAACCCACATTGTTCGAAGTTATACAATTTAAAATAATGATGGACAAAAAGTTTCATAGAGTTTAATATCATGTGGGATGAAGGTGAATAGACATGGAGTGTTTGGAACAAGTAGGTGTTGGGATTGAACCACAGGGTGGCTCCCAATGTACATTTCTTATAAATGGGATAGGATCAGAGTCCACATAGTTTAATAGGGGGATATAGTTTAACGACATGTGGGATGAGATGAACCGACTTGAAGTAGTCAGGACTGATGGGTGTTGGGATTTAATATCAAGGAGGCTTCCTATGTACCTTTCTTAGAAAGGGGACAGGATCAATGTTCATGTGGTTTGAAATGGGGGGAGCATGGTAATTACACTAAGGAGACCCAGGAAGGATTCCGTGGTCAATGCTTACTCTAAGCCCACATGAGTGATGATCATTTTGAGAAAGAAGAGGCAGAAAAGACATGATGATCACATCATGAAAGGTGTATATGTGGGGAATGAAGTGGATATTATGCGTGGTTAACTTCCCAAAGTGGAAACATGGGATTATTTTTAGTCAGTGACCCATGGATATGGAGATTTTTTACTTACTCCAGGATAGAGGGTGAATGGCGACAAAGCACGGAGGGAGAGGGATGGGGTATCAAAGTTCCTGGTTCCCATATCTCCTATAGTATTTGGCATAGAATAAGAGACGAGGAGCATGGATGTTACCTTCTGCAAGAATGGCTAGGGGCTTACACTGAGATGGTTTCCCTTCCATGAGGACAGATGTCGCTCCAACAAAGAGGATCTTGTTCCTTGTGATTAAAATATCACTCTCGTGGAGATAAGCATACACGTAGAATTTCTGAGGTGGGTTACCCCATTTATGTGGAATTGTAATAGGATGCAGTTTAACGTCCTGTGCTGAGGATGATGGGTCTTGGTAGATTAACTTCTGGAATCTCAGACGAGGTAGGTTTACTCTTCACCCCTTGGATGTACATGACTAATAGATACCCATCCTTGGGGAAGGGAAGGCATCTGGAATACCAGGACAAGACAATTCTATAGAGTGATCCATTGAGGGGCTCACGGTAGTGTGGCTTTGTAAAGAATCAATAGACGTTAGAGTGCCTATGTGGAGAAGCATGAGGAAAATAAACCCATTGTAAAGAACTAGACAAGGGACCTTGAAATCACTTTATAAAAACCCGAAGGGTCATATGGAAGAAGGGTTTTCAAATCAAAGAGGTTCACTGGATGGGGCCTTGCGAAGCTCTGGTTCTCCATAGAGTGGAGAGACTCTGTGAAGGGGTATGCTTCGCAAAGTGTTGTGTCCTAGCCGATGCATGAAGTATACATGCATATGAATGGTTCTTCGTGAAGTAGAAAGGATTTCATATATAAATATTTTGGAAAGAAATGGTAACTCATAAATAATATCACTATGAAGCAATGTGCTTCGCGAAGTGTAGTGACCCTGCCTTAGCATGTTGTTAACATGTGCAAGGAAGGTACTTCATGAACCATGAGTGTATTGAAAAGACCCGAGTCCCCATAGGTATCTCATTCCTTCGTGATGGCCTGAGGGCTCTGTTAAAGGAATCCCTTCTAAAAGAGGGGTGTTATTTGAGCTAAAGGAAAGTTACTTCCCAAAGCTCAAGTACCTTGATGAGATCATTTTTCACAAGGTTTCATAGAGAAAAAGTTTCTTCACTATTTGAGAGATGAGAAGGAGAAGGGTCGAGGTATCCATCTTTTGAGATCGGGGGAAGCTTAATATTTATAGGTGAAGGGTGGTGTAGAGCTCTGACTACTCGGTGAAATTCCATGTGGCGCTCTGCAATTGATCACGGATTGTGTCAAGTTTGTTGTAACCACAGAGATGACTATCATCCCCTCCTCAGCCTAGAGATCTCCTAAATTCCCTCCATGTACGTTACGAAGGATTCAGTCAAGTTCTCAGGGATCCCAGAGGTGATTCGGTTACCTCTATACCATGAAGCTTCTTGTCAATTGTGTCATAATTGCAGATCCTTCCTCGAATTTTACTATGCTACGACCGTAGAGGGGTTTCAGATTCGTGCTGGCCGTAGTGCTACATGTCTCCGTGATTGATGTGGTGATCGGGGTCTTCATAAATTGGCTTCATGACGCAACCCCTTTTAAATTGGATTCCTCTTTGTGTCCTTTTCTTCTACGCATATTTTTGGCACTAAAAAATTTACCCCCATACACTTAGAGATGAGGAGAAAATGATGGGAGATGTCTGAGGGAAGATCAACAAAATTTTAGGCAAATCGCTAATCTAAATCGCAAAGCAAGGTTGCGATGTGGAGCAGTGATGCACGGGCTGAGAACACGATGAAGCACACCCTGGCTAGGCATGCCACGAAGCAAAGGGGGTCATCACTTATAAATAGGGGAGTTAGACATCTCTTTTTTTATCATATTCACATTCTTGTTCTTGAGCTCATGAATCTCAATGCTCTGCATGCCCTGTGATTATTCTCAGCTAATCGGGTCCTCTACGCTCCGTGATGCAAAGAGACTCTTCTGAATCTACAAGTGGGTGCTCATTGGCTTGCATCTGCGAGGTCTTGGGGTGGGGATTTTCGAGTAGTCTCTATGACCGAGCTTTACGAACAAGCTTCGTGACCAAGATCCACAACCTAGATCCAAAAATTCAACAACTTTGAGATGGAATGGCCCACCAGGAAGCCACAAGAGGGGTCCTTGATGATGTTTCCCAGAGAGTATAAATGGATGATAACATGGACATCTGAATGTGTGTGTGGAGAAACTCAAACCATGAATCTCTAGAGGAGCTATTTTGAGACTGTCAATAGAACTATCCTTTGTGAAAGAGGCTTAAATTATATAGATTTTGGATAAGGGATGATTTTCTCATTCCAGAAGCGAGCAAGGATGAGCTGAGCTACTAGTTTAGAAGTACGTCCTGCCAGAACCAGTGGTTCAGGGCGGTTCAGAACCATACTTGAGAGGATCTCATACACATAAATACAAAATTCTTGTATTACCATGTGAAAAATATTTATTTGAAGTAATTGTAGCTAGAGGTATACCTCCACTATATAACACCATTCTGAATGTGGCCTTGTGAAACCTAGAGAAGGGTGGACCGATGAGAGGGATCTATGCTAAAGAGGAAACTTTACAGATGACTAGGAATGGGCATACTGGGTATGTGCCTCATGCAAGGAGTTTGGGGTATAGGTGAGGTTAGTGATCATGTATGAGGTAGCATGGTCTTCCCAATTACATATATATCTT
The DNA here is from genome assembly GCA_963277665.1 of Viscum album. Taxonomy (NCBI): domain Eukaryota; kingdom Viridiplantae; phylum Streptophyta; class Magnoliopsida; order Santalales; family Viscaceae; genus Viscum; species Viscum album. The sequence continues at coordinate 1,657,455,818 of OY728164.1, read as the reverse complement.
CTGAAGAAGGTGATGCCTGAGTTTTTGATAAGGTGATCATCGAGGACCAACACTTTCCATTTTCACAATGGGGAGGTTGGTATTACTCTCTAGGGCATGCACCAAATCTAGGGGTCCCAATATTGGGGGAATTGTTTGATTATTTACTCCCTTCCATAAATAATTGGGAGGACCCAGAGAAAATGTCGTTGGTGGAAAAGTCATTGTTGGACCTGGTACCTAGGGAGGACAAACAATCAGTGAGGGATGTCTAATTTAATTTGTGGATCATTCGGTTCCGGAATTACCCTATATATTGGAACATTCTGGTGAGGTCTCAAACCTACCCAAAATTTGGTTCAGGGTAGCAAAGAGAACTCATATTTGTGAATCTTGGAGGATAGCTAGTGGAAGGCAAGGGGTTTCGATATCAACATTGAGTGAGAACTGGTTGTTAGTTTAGATACATTCATCTCGATGCTTATCTGTGTATGGAGTCATCTAGTAAGAGACAAAAACATGGGCATGGGGCCGAGCATATTCATCATGGAGTCCATGTTGGCAATAGGGGATCTGGTCAACCTAGGGGTCCCAATTATCGCCAAGATGTATGAGGTTTTGTGGTATATCAGTGAAGGAAAGAAGCCATAGATGGTGTGTGGGATGCTCCATCTTCTAGATTGGTGGATAGAAACTCATATCATGGGAATCTAGGAATACTAAAAACCCCATTTCTCATCTAGGGATGAACATCATACTAGCTATTTTGAAGGCGGTGGGGATTTTTCTTACCAAGCTGACACTGCCTTTGTGCTGAGCTGGGTTTGGATGGCGGACTAGTTCAACATCCAACCATTCCCATTGTCTACAGGTCTGTTCACAGTGAAGACCAGGGATTAGAAGAGAATTCTTCCTATCTCATGGCCTTTTGATATCAATTTACGGGGGTGAAGGTTAACCGTGAGCCTCTCTGTGAGACATACACCCTACACCGTTTCATGAGGATGTTATGGTGCATGTAGAGGGTCACCCTGTAGGTCTATATATGAGTGCACCATGAGGATCACCCATGTATGATATGGCAAAAGGGTCTCATGTTCACACGGGGTGATGGGAAGATGCGGAATGAGCTACCTTCGACCACAACTATCTATGATATGGTAAAGGAGTACACCAAGAGCTGGGAGGTAGCCTCCCTGTGGGAAATGATGAAGCAACAGACCGTTTGTTCCAGTGAAGGGGTGGTACACAAAGCTCGAGGTCGGGGCCGAATGGTGGAAAGAATTTCCTGTGGTGGTGGGGCTTCATTATCTTCAAGACCCACATGAACTTATAGGTAATCTTCAGCGGTGGATTTGGTGGTTCCAGAAAAGAAAAGTTATCTGAAGGGGAGGTTTCCCAAGGGGTTCTGTAGGATTCCAAAATAGGATCTGAGAAAGTGGTTGTGACCTATAAACAAGCCTAAGAATGTTGACTTCATGGAGGGATGGGACATCAGGGATTTCAATAGAAAATTCTTCAACCCTTACTAAATGTGGAACCATCTAGACCATCTCAAGAAGGATTTTCTAGGGATCGACCTTGTCATGGTCAGCTTTGTGGTATCCCTGGTGGAGTGGTAGCAGTACATTGCCGAGATGGAGGACTTCATGGAATCCCGGGGTGCTCCGTGTTCAATGAATGATTGAGTGAAGGGGACAGTCGATCGAAAGACAACTCCATATTTGTTGGCATCTGAGTTGATGGAGGGATTCCCTATACTGGAAGAATCAGACGATTTCTCCTGGGGGAGGAGGCCGATGGAGGGATCCCTCTGGAGGAGGGTAAATTCGCAGACTATGAAATGGAAGAGTTTGTAGAGGCTCTTATTCAAAACCACTAACCACCTTCTCGTAATCCTCATATAGGTCATTTAAAACTTCTCTTGTAACATCTGAACCATGCAGGAGGGTCTCATATGCAAGACCCACACCCATCAAATAGCATATGAGGCTACGGGAAAATTTGGATCTGCACCGACAATATAAATGATTATTATGCCCAGTAGGCCTATGATACCCAAGTTGGATCTCCTAGAGTCTTAAATCATCCCAAAAATATAAATTGGGCCATGCCTTGGGGTCCTGATGACAACAAATTAAGGGAGAGACCAATTGTTATATCTCCGTATGTATTCTTCACAGAATTCTAATTGTCATCCACTGATTAGGATAATTGATGACTATGCAATTTTTTATGAAATTTTTTTCATATGCTATGGGACACCATGGAAAAGAGGGTTGGAGCTCTTGGTTCTACCTTTCCCAAGGGAACACTAGTGGTTGTGGAAGTGCACACCCATACTGACCAAGTTGTTGCTCCCCCGATCATGGGTGGGACTGTTATTAGGATCGAACCTGAAGTCATCAAGGTGGAATCCGATGACGAGAATCAATCAAATTAAATGGGTCCTGACATAGCCAATTAGACACTTGAAGAAGACCCATATGAAGAGTTTCTAGAGGAGTTCCCTTCATATGAACCTACCGACCCTATGGACTAAGATGAGACAACTTCTGATGAAGAAAATACCATGATCACCCAACGCTTGTCACGGAATCTGGTCAAACGGATCATCAGATAGACACCTCAAGTGAAATTGATAGACCAGATAGGGAGGCTTCATTATCGTTTGTGTGAACTATGCACTGGGGGAGTAGATTCCCAGTGTCCCCATATGCTCATCTAAGACATCATGGATGAGAAGATTCAGGGGCACGATTGTGTCCATAGTGTAAGTTGGTAGTAGAGAAAATTAGTGAACATCAAGAGGCTCTAGGAGGCTGAAAATGAGATCCAATAGTTGAGGGAGTGGGCAGACAAGTAATCTTCTTTTCTCGTCACATAATTGGGGCTCGTCAAAGGGCTAAAGGACCAGCTGGAAGAGGCCAATGAATAAACTAAGCAAGCCTTCGAAGATATGGCCATTATCCGAGCTGACAAGGATCAAGACTAGATCGAGGATGTTTAATTTTTCCCTATTTCCCTCAATGAGAAGTAGGAGATAAACAAATGACAATAGATCTTGGGGGCCACAATCCAGAGAGTGGCGGAGCTGAGATGCTCCATTGTAGAAGTCAACCCATCCATGGGAGAGGCCAATACTAAGGTGATGTGAAGTTTGTAAACTCATAAATGAACTTTTCATTATTTTATTGTTTATGTTAACTGTGTTCATGATTTCCATTAGTTGTACTTGGTTTGATACATTTCACCACATTTCCAAAAATTTAGAGATTGATCCCTAAGATCATGTGGTTCATGCCTATTGTGAGAAACAAGGGATGACCACATCATTATTTCATCTGAATATAAGAGTGCCAACCAAGATTCAGGTTTCCTAGTTCAAAATAATCGACCCAAATTTTGGGCAATGAAGTGGGAGGCCTTACTTGTGTATGATGTACATAGAAAATTCGAATTTCTATTTTCCCAATGCAATCTAGTGCACGGGCGGGGTAATGCTAGGGGTGTTAGAATCAATCCGAATAGAGGGGATTAGAAGGTGTCAATCACGATACCCAAAATTCATAACACTATATGGAGGGCATGACAATGGAGGATAACTGTTGTTTGTTTTTTAAACATCATATCCCTATTATGTTATCCTGGAATGGGCATAACAAATGAGGGTTGACCACTGCCCATGTTTGAAACACGGGGCCATGCACAAGATTCAATCCATTAGTCTTCCAAAACGTTATCTCCGGATAGTAGGGGAGCCATCGGCTGAGAATCCATACTGATAGGGGGTTCCTTCAGGCATGACAGAGGGAGAGGATCCAAATAAAGGGAATTCAAGGCATGGAGGGTAGAGTGTTGTGTTGTTCAAATGGAGTCCAAAACTCTTGAAATTATGTCAATATGATGAAAAAATGTTAGGTGAGCACATTGGTCTAATCAAGAATTGTACCTACATCTAGATAGGACATCTCTAGTGCGGACCTAGAATTAATTATATTTTTAGGTTATTATAAGGAATAAAATTGACACATATTTTAATGTAATACGAAAAGGATAGTGCATATAATTTTATGGCCACACTTACTGGACCAAGAGACCAGACCATGATCAGGGATGAGGGGTTAGAAGGGTTAATGACCCTGGGCTAGGTCGAAGGCCAACTGTCTAGATGTCACTTCATAACCCATAATAAAGATAATCAATACAAACATTGTTCTTAAGCACAACATGGTCATAGGACAATGCTTGTAGAGGGAATCTTTTTCTAGAAAAGAAGCTGATCCATCCCATAGTTATCATGGGGTATCTTGAACTTATTTAGGGTAGAACCATAGTATAAATTCTTGTGTTAAGGAATTGGTTACTCAGAAAGGAAATGTGTGGTGTGATACATATACCGAAGTGGATGAGGACATAAGAAGTCCATACCACACAATGTTTTCTAGATGAAATTCTTTAGTCCCTAGACAAGAGGTAGTCTAATTCAAGGCTGGGCCTGGGGAAACATTATCAGGCGTTCCTACATACCCCATGAGGATGGGAATCAAGACATACATAGTTCTAGAAAATTTTGTGCATTTTAGTGTCCTATGAAAAGGATGGATAGTGGAAGGGGAGATCCCAAAGGGGGAAGTACGTGGTGCGGCCGTTATGGACCCAACATGAATGAAGACTGAAGTAGTCCATACCACACCACGTATCCTAGGAGGAGACCTTTGGTCAAGAGACCAAATGTGGAAGCTAAAATGGGCCCAAGACGTGTTTTTTGGGTGTTCTTATATATCCTAAGAAGATTATAATCAATCCATATGTAGTCAGGGAACTATGGATTCACATCATGCGGGATGAGAGGCCTGTGTGGCTTGACTGCACCAGTACACATCCTTCTAAAACTACTAAGCCCATGGGACTTGTGCTCGTTGTGGGAAACAAGGTGTAGTGATGCGATTTACCTGTTACATGTAGGCACACATTAAGAGAAATGGAACACTTGGTGAGTGACATCCCAATATTTCTGACTTGCCTCCTTAACGCACATAGATGTGCAGTGGGGTAAACCTGAGTTTATTGGAATACCACGTGAACTTAAAGGAATGGAAATACGGGATACTTGATGCCCGATATCTGGATCGTAATGATGGTGGTGTGAGGATAAAGGATAAATATTGGCCATGTATAAAACACAACATTCATTTTGTGTTATCATGGAACAAGTACAAACAAATGAGGGTCGACCGTTGACCATTTTTGAAACACGAGACCTATCAAAAAATGTTTTTTGGGGACTTATAGGGTGTTGTCCCCTGATGGTAGCTGAGATAATGTGGAATGAGACCAGGCTATAGAGGGTATCCCTTCATACATAGAAGTGTATGAAGATAAAAATCAAGGGCTAATGAAGTGTTGAAGCAAAATGAGGGAATGTCTAAGTAAAAACCCAAAACATTGGGATTTTTTCCACAATGCATTCGATTATGCCAATGAGACCTATCAGATAAAGGAAGTCGAATAAGTTTTTAAGGAAAAGGGTCATAGGGTCACATACTCATTGCTTAAGATCTTATAGTAGAACATTATTAGGGGACCTGGTTTAATGGAATGTATGTAGGGTGGGGAAATAGCCAGACTAGATGTGAAGTTCCCATAGGGAGATCATTGATTAGGGATGTGGAACTCAGACCTAGTTTGGAATAGACATGAGAGACACGTGGTGCAGTTGTTTCAAACCCTGACATGAATGAGAACCCAAGAGGTACTCTCCACACAACATACTCCAAAAAGAGTATAGGAAAAGGGGATAAAAATGGGGTTGTATTTAGGATTCCTTGGGCTAGACCCATAGATGGATGGTCTGTGCGTTCCTATGAATCCTATGATGATGGGAATCAAGCCATACATAGTTCTGGAATATGTCATCCAGTTTTGTGACCTGTGACACGGACAGTTGGATCTTAGTTTTAAGGTCTTAAATTTCATACCATTGATGGAATGGAGGGAGGGAGATGTGTGGTGTAGTAATTACAAAACCCAATGTCACTGAGGAATGTAAGAGTCCATATCACACCATGTTCTCCCTGGGGAGGTTTTAGGTCAAGGGATCAAAAATGAATGTTGGGAAGGGCCCGTGGAAAAGTGTGTGGGAATTATTATGTAACCCATGATGATAGGTTTCACGATATACATAGTCTGTGAGGTTGAATGATAGGGAACCAATGCCAGGTTCAATATTATCATGCGGTTCTGGCCCACACACACAAAGAAGAAGAAATTGATAGAACATGATTGTTTTTTTGAATGGATGTGTGTTTTTTTATAGAGCAACAAACCTAGGATGATGAATCCAAGCATTGCTACAGGAATCAAGCCATAGGTAGGCATTGAAAAGATGGCATGGTGGGGAACCGATACCAAACATGTCAGGCCCTTGAGTGAGCACATCACAATTCGGTTCCATTTTTTGTCATGCGTCCAGGGAAATAATGTCATAGTTTTAGGTTGTATGGTTAGACTAAACCATGGGTTTTAACATCATGCACTAGATATGCAATAGTTTAATGTCTTGTGGGACCAAGAAGAATAGTTTAACATTATATGGACTTGACGAACAAAAAATAGTGAGGTCATGAAGGGATATCTCATGGTTTAGTAAAGCATACTCAAAGTGAATGAAGATGAGGTCCACACCACACCATACACAATTCCGGGGACAAAACCTCAGGGTAAGGCGCCAAAAAAGATTAGAGAGCATGGGGCTGAACTTGAATAGGATAATTTTGGGTGCAACTATGTATCCCATGAAGATGGGAATAATAACATACATAATTCTAAGACTAAAATTTAACATCATGTGGGACAATAGGCAGGAGAGAGTACCACCTAAAAGGGGAGTACGTGGTGAAGGTATTACAAACCTGATCCGAATGAGGACATGAACCCATACTTGTCAGAACACATAGTCCAATAAAATACAAGGCCAGAAGTCCATATAGAAGAGATAATTAGTGAAACCTAATCTGGACCTGAGAACTATATGTTTGGGCATTCCTATATACCCCAATAATGGTGGAAATCAAGATTCACGTAGATCTGAAAGGGAGATTAATTTAACATAATGTGGTTAGGATTTGGGGAGATCTTAGTTTATGATCATAGAGCTCAGACCAAGGTATGAGAGACTCTTTCAAACTAATGTAAACAATGTAAAAATCCCTAATACCACGTGACTTATTCTCGATGTGAGAAACAAGGGCGTAAAACGTCTTCACAACACGTGGAGAAATGGAAAAGGGAAATGGTGTGGAGCCTCAAATGATGCCTCACCATGGATTTTTCCTCTTAAAGCGTAAACATGAAATGAGGGACAATACCCAAAGTGTCGAAATTCCACTTTTACATGGTGGAGTGGAAAAGGATGTGAATCAAGAAACCAATATTTACGATTTAATGGGGGTGTCCTGATGATGGAGGATAACTGCTGACCATGTTTGAAACAAAACATCCATATCGTGTGACCTATAGTGGGAATAACCAATGTTCATCAACTGCACACCGTATTTAAAATGCGGGACTTGTATCAAATTTTTGTCCATAATCCTCAGGGACATTGGCCCGAGATGGTAGGAGATCCCTGTGGCCAAGCATCCATGTTGTTCAGTGGTCCTTTCGGATATGAAAGATGATGAACACCCAAATAAAGGGGAACATGAAGCTTGAGAATGGGGGAAAACATGTCTATGTCAAATCCAACATTCTAGGACCTAAATCACAGTGCTCCTAGGAACATTATTGAACTACCAAAGAGGGTCTAGGGGTCTAATTCAAGAGTTTCTGACTTTAAAAGACAAGTGAAGAATAAGGGGAGGTATATATCTCAAGGGGGAGAGGTACATGAAATGGATGTTAAAACCCCAATGTGAATGAGGGAATAAGCCCACACCACCCCACATATGCCCCTCATGGAGGACTCAGACCAAGGGTCCAAATAGATGAGGGTGTTTACACAAAATAGGGATGGACAAAAAGACTAAACCTCTGTGTGTTCCTATGTATCCTGCATGGGGAAAGAATCGAGCCACACGTTGTTATAAAAGATTGAATTAAATTTAACATCTTGTGGGAGGAATGAGATAGGAGGGGGAATCCCAATGAGGAATGTGTATGGCATAGAGAATAACCCTACAGGAATGAGTGCATAAACCCACAAACACTACACTATACATAATTTCTGGAGATAATTTTTTCCAAAAGGATGAGAGAAATAATAAATGAACATGTGCTAGACCTGGAAACAAAATTTATGGGACTTCCTATACATCTCTTGAGTATGGGAATCAAGACAAACACAGTTATATAGATGTAGTGTAGTTTAATGTTATGCGAAAAGGGTGTGGTAGTTCTTAGTTTACGGTAATAGTGCTCGGACCATTGATTCCCAGTTTAGTGTCAAGTGTGTGGGATGGATGGGTGAAAAATGTAGATCATGATGCCTTCCATGAGGGAGACCACAGAATGGAAACAATGATCAGGCATAACTGCTGACAATATTCACAACATAGTATCCATATCGTGTAATCATTGATGGAGAAAACAATTGAGCGTCGACCACAGACCATATTTGCAACGTGATACTTGTATCAAATCATCGTCCAAAGTCCTCAAGGGCATTGTCCTAAGATGGTAGGAGAGCCATGGGGTATTGAATCCATTTTGTTCGATGGACCCTTCATCTAAGAATGAAGGCTGAAACCAAAATGATGGGAAACACAATGCATGGTGGGAACTGTTTAGTTTAATATTATGTGACAAGGACGATTGAAAAAGGGGTGTCTCAAGGGGATGTATACAGCATAGTAAAAATATCCTGATGTGAATGAGGTCAAAGATTCAACACCACACCACATGACCTTGAGTGTAAACTTTTTCTAAGAGGCCAAAAATGTCAAGGGACATGAGGCTGGGCCACAGATAGAAATTTCTATCCTATTTGTAGTTTATCGTCATGTGGGACGAGTGCTGAGTGGTATTATGACCTTCAAGAATAGACTGATTATGTAGTTTAATGTCATATGATGAGGATGGTGGTGATATTAGTTTAAGGCCATATACCTTATACCATGATCACATGCCCCTTTATTGGGGTATGAACTTACCACAACTCATTTGACCACATGAGAAATTATCGATGTGGGAAATAAGGAATAAGATCAGGTTTTCCCCACAAAATAAGGGAACAATAGTAACAGAACGATATATTGTGGGATTGATCCCACCCAGACCAATAACCTTTCTCATGGAAATATGACATTCTAAGGGGTAGTAAGACAAAATAAATCATTTCTCCCAATATTTAGGATAAACAGGGGAGGCGATAACTATGGAGGATGGTTTTTGACCATATTCGAAACACATCGTCGATATTGAGTGACCTGAAATGAGAACAATAAATGATCGTCGACCACTGATCATATTCTCAATGCGGGACATGTATCAAATTTTCATCAATAATCCAAAGGGACATTTTCCTGAGATGGTAGGAAAGACCTAGGGCCTAGCACCAATTCCATTTGAGGGCCCCGTCGGTTGGAAAAGAAGGTGGAAACAGAAATGATGGGAAACGCAAGGCATGGTGGGACCTATGCAGTTTAACATATTGCAGAAAGGTCGTTGGATAAGGGGGTGTCTTAAGGGGATTTATTCATTGTGGAAAAAATAGCCTGATTTGAAGGAGGACAAAGTGTCTTCACCACACCGCTTAACCCTGAGTGAGAACATGGGACAGGAGGCTGGAAAGGTCGACGGACCTGAGGCTGGACCATTGACAGAAAGTCCCATCCAATTTGTGGTTTATCATTATGTGGGAAGAGTTATGAGTGGTTTTACGTCCCTTAGTGAAAAACAGATTACACAATTTGACATCGTGCTGTAAAGGCATCACAGTTTATGGTCATGTAGGACCATATAGATCTTAGTATATGGTCATAATGCTCGTAGTGTAATGATATATCTTCAACTGAAAATTTTAATGCCATGCTGGATGAAAAAGTAGTTTAATTCCATATAGGACGTAATTGTTTAAGGTCATTTTGGACCCTAGCCTACTCATCCAAAGTACTGCTTGAAGAATTTGGCATTGGTGGGAGGATTTATACTCTCCCCATCCATGGTAACAAGGGAGTACACACTAATTGGCTAAACCTTGTGAATGATGTATGGTCCTTCCCATTTGGTCTCCAGATTGGGTGGTTTCTTACTAGGTATCATCGATATTCTCAGATCTAACACTATGTCACCTTTTAATAAAGTGTGGAGGATAACATTCTTGTTTAAAGCTCTGGCCATCCTACTCTAATGCCTCTCTAGATTGTGCAAGGCACAAAGCCTATTCTCATCAAGCACTTCCAGTTCTACCAGACATATTTTTTCTACCTTATCTAATTACTAATGCTCCTAGAAAGCTTTGTGTAATGAAGGAAATAGAATCTTGATGGGTTGGACTGCCTCTGTTCTGTACACCATGTAATATGGAGTATCCTGAGTGGAATTTCGATTGATCATCTGATAAGACCAGAGAGCGTTGGGGAGTTTATCTAGCCAAATTTTCTTGTTCTGACCAACCGTATTCTACATAATTATATAGAGGGTTTTTTGGACACCTTGATCATCCCATTTGCATGTGAGTAATAATGGGATTTATTGTTAGATAGGATGTTGTACTTGGAATACAACTTCTTGAGTTAGACCACTCAAAAGTTGGCATCGTTATCAGTGAGGAAGGCGTGAGAGACTCCAAATCAGTAGATGATATTCGAGATCACAAATTCAACTATAGAATGGGACTTTAACTCATTGAGTAGAACTACCACCACCAGCTTAGAATAGAAATTTATAGTGATCAGGATGAACCTGAACTTGCGAGCTATTGCTAGTGAGAAATGTCCCACGACACTAAGTTCCCAGACTGCAAAGGGCTGAGAGTACTTGGTAGGGTGGAGGGTCTCTTTTGGCCGATGCACAAAGTTATCATGGAATTGGAACACATGGTAACCTCTTGGAAAAATTAATACAATCACAGATCATAGCGGGCCAAAAATACCAGAATCTATGAATCTGGTGGGACATTTTTGGCCTGGTCTGATGAGCCCTGCAAGAACCAGAATGAACCTCTTGCTTGACATGAGAAATATAACCTCCCTGAATGAAATGTTGGAGAACCCCATAAAACCTACATCTTTATAGGATCTACTCAAGAATTAAAATACTATAGTGTGTAAACATTAATGTACAACATCAAATTTCTCACACTCTTATCGATCTTCCTAGAGAACACCATGTTGGAGGTGATCGATAAAGGGAGTCCTCTAGTTAGGAGTGGCTTCCAACATTGTGGAAGGGGGGCCTGGTGGTCCTGAAATGGAGGCACCGGTAGTAAGGTGGCCTACAAGTGGGCTATCATCATCATCCGGAGCAATAGGAGAGATGACTCAAAATGTTCCACATGAATAATAAAATCATCCTTGTTAGGATCTTCAAGAGATGTAGCCATGATGTCCAGTGTGTTGTCCTGACAATTCTATAAAATGGGGACATGAGTAACCACTAGACGATATGGGAATTGGATCATAAACTGGTGGGTACATACCAACAGGGGTAGAAGATCCAAAATTCTAATGACATAGTCACCTTTTCTTTTCCATGATTACTAGTTCTAATTGCCCTTTAACATGCAGGTATGAAATGTCAATATCAAGAGCTAGCTCGAGACAAGTGATGAGAGCCTGGTACTCTGTCTCATTTTTGGTACAACCTTATGATAAAAGGAAATAATATGGTAAAATAGCTAGTGTTTTCTTGATGAAGATAATACACAGGACCAACTTGTTGAGTTCGGGCTCATTTATTCTTTTTTCGGTTGGGCTTCGGGATGCACCATCAAAGTGAATCTTCCTACACAGAACAACTTGGTCTACTGATAGGATTTCCTTATCAAGAAAATCATGTTCCAGAGATTAGTGTGCAAGAGAAAGATGAGCAGAAAGAAAGTCTACCTACACCTGTCCATTGATGGTCATATGGGGAACCAACCTAATTTCAAATTGGAGGATCGCTACACACCGAGCTAGATGTCCTTTCAACAGTGGACGGTTCATAATGTGATTCAGTGGATCAATTTAGGATAATATCTGTTTCTCATGATGTTGCAAGTAGAGTCACAATTTCTACACTCTGAAAACCAGTGAAAGGTAGCACTTCTCAATTGAGGAATATCTGGTCTTTGTATCAAGGAGCATGCAGCGGAGATGGTACATACTATTCTTTGTCCTTTCATTGTTTTTATATGTGATAACGGTGCTGAGAGATCTCTTTAGAATGGTCACATAAAGGATCTGCAACTTTCTAGAGAGAGGTGGCATCAGGACCGGGGGTTGTAATTATTACTTCTATATTTCCTTGAAAGCTGTATAACACTCTTCATTCCACTGATAATCTGCACCTTTCTTCATTATATGGGAAAAAGGATTACATAATCTAGCCAGATTTGCGATGAATCAGCTTATATAGGCTAAGTGTCTTTGAAACCCTCACAACTCCCAAATGTCTTTTGGGGGAGAAATCTATCTAATGGCATTGATTGTCTTCAGATCGATCTTGATGCCTCTATAACAGACAAAGAAGCTATGCATATTTATGGATGTGACCCTGAAGGTTCACATCAAGGGGTTCATTTTTGATGGCATGATCGGAAGAAGACGAACACTTTCATGATATCTTTGAGATGTTCTTGACACTGGAGTGATTTGACCACCAGAACATCCACATATCATTCCATCAATGACCCAGATATTGGCTTAAATATGTGATGCATGGCACACAGACAGGTGACACCTGCATTATTTTGAAATAAGGGATTACATGGTAACATAAAGTACATTGTTCTTCCATGAATTCCATAGACTCTTTATCTTTAGGGTCCATTTAAATTATGTTATACCCAAAATACCCATCCTGATGGGGAGAGACTGGATCCTGGTGGTGGCTTCAATCAACGGTTCATTCACTGGAAGTGGAAAATCATCCTTCAGATGATGACGGTTGAGATCCCGAAAGTAAATGCAGACTTGGATCTGTCCATTCTTCTTTATGACAGCCACACTATTGGAAACCTATCTTAGGTATTGGACCTCATCGAAGAAGTTGGATCTAATTATATTATCAACCTTGGCCTCAACCAAGGCACAATGAGATGGGTGCATCTTTTTGCGAAGCTGTTTAAACCCGTGATGATTTGCTGGAAGACAGAGGTGGTGGACGACGACCTGAGGATCAAGTCCTGGAATCTTGTCATAACACAAGGAAAATACATCACAGTGCTACTGCAGGAATCCCACATATCATTTCTACTCTACGATAGGCATAACTATGTGGATCAATGTGGGTTTCAGATCTATCTCGCTTCTGAGGTTCACCTATACCAACTCATCAACCGTGGTTCATTCACCTTCTTAAAAAGCTGGAGGAGCATCCTCTAAATCCTCTTCTTCGCTTATGAAGGAGGGACCCTCAAAGAGTGGAAATTCCTCTAAGTTGGTAGATCTTGATGGGCCACTGGTGCTATCCTGAGCAGCGATGGACACTGCATCAGAGGACTCATGTGTTGCTGAAACCATAGCAATGCAAACTATTGACATGATCCCAACTGGCCTTCATAGCAATGTTCTATGATTAATAATATAAATGAAATAGATGCACATTGTCTTGAGATGGTTTATCACAACCCTAGGAAATAAGAAAGTATGTTGTATTTTCAATATCATGGGGCAGACAACTCAATACCATATGGGAGTAGAGGGATCTTGGATCAGCCGATCCTAATTTGTATAGGAATACGAGGTGATCTTAGGATGTCTCGTGGACTTGGGAATGTTCTTCCCACTAGTTCCATAGAAAATAAATAATTTCCCTAGATTTGGGGTCGTTGATTCCAATAATTTTATTGGGAAGATGTAGGCATCATCTAGGCCTATCCATGGGTCGATCGTAGCCTATGTGGGTTAAAACTTTATAACCTAGATCTCCATTTCCTTGATTTTGTAGTAGTCTCCATCCATGTTCCAGGATTCACAAGAGTCAATGGGAGACGCGCCAGCTTGTAGTATTCCTACTCTACTATTAAGGGAGTACATAAGGAGTTGGTGATATAAAGAAGTGACCATCACATGAATGTAAATCTGTGGCCTTCCCATCAATGCGTTGTAGGAAGGGTCTTGCGAGGAAACCATGAACTTGGTGCCAAAAACATGGAAACCAAACTAGGTCCTTGGTCATATCTGTCTGACCATCGTCTATTTTTTTAGTCATAACCTTTAATCATTAGTTCATAGGGACTCAGATAATCATCAGAAGGACCCATTTCTCATAGAGTCTGGGTTGGGAAAAGGTTGATCCTAGAGCCTATGTCAACTAGAGATCGATGAACCTCAATGCTATTGAAGTGACTAGTGATGTACAGTGGGAGGATGTGCCCCTGTATAAGAGATCATTAATCTTATATGGAGAAAGAGATGATGGAATGAAATTCTACATGCTCGACTACCTCAACATGGAAGGCTTCTGTAGCTGCTAACACTATCTCAAACTAGAGGGAGATTATTAAAGGCTCAGTAAGAGATTCACACAAATCCACCAAAAGGAGAACGGACTCAAGGACAAAGGGCCACATATGAATGCTGGAATGATTCTTAAGAACATCATACTTATATTCCAAGAATGAACTTTTACTGATAGGAAGTCATTCTGTTGTTGGGGGTATGGCATGACCATGTAGCTGAACCAAAAGCCGACTAGTACTGGGAATATCCCATTTCTCTCTAGTCTAAACTCATGGAGTGACTACTTGGTGAGGGTGAGATTACTGAGGCTAATACGTAATAGGATGTGGCTGATCTCAATGTGGTTGGGGTGGCTCAACCTGTTCAAGTGGCACAAACAATGGCGAAGGTGGACCTGATGACATCATATGAGAAGGATGTGCATACTGAGCTCTATTTTGGGCCAATTGTCTAGTTTTAATGGAATGAAAATACTGGATGTATGTTTTTACTATGGAATTATGAAAAAAACATATCTATGACTCCATCGATGCTGGTGATGACTTGGGATGTTGGGAGGATTCATTTGGCACTTATCGCTGTCAGGAATCATATAGGGGTTTACCAGCTCCACAGTGTTAACTGAAATGTAACCTTGTTCATCACTTGAATAATCCTCCACTAATAGAAATATCCAAGGGTAATTTCCATATATGAAGTCATGAAGTCTTTGAGAGTATGAGATGATGAAGGCACCAGTGTGGGTATTTTTTCCCCTTGTTCCACTGATGCTGACCCTTCTAGATGGTAGAAGGTTGAGAGGCCACTGTAGAAGTAGTATTTATGTATTCCAAACAAATTATGAGGTATTAGGTTAATTCAAACATGTATGGATAATACCATGTTCAGGGGGACTTATTTTTGAGCCATCTAGTTTTCATATTTTTGAGATTTGCGGTTAGGAACCTCCTTCCACTCACCTTCGATGTCGTTGTTGCTGTCAAGCTGTACGAATATACACTCCACATGTTTTGATGTTGGGACTAACCTAACAATATTCTTTATCAACCTAATCTTTATGAAATACATTAAAAAAATATCACTACTTGAGGCTGTGATCCAAGATCTGGTGACATGGGTAGTAATTAGGTCGATCAATGAGATTCGCTTCTTCGGGCCTCCTGCATTCTGGTAACCATAGAATTCCCTATTCCAAGGAACATCCAAAATAACTAGAGACTTAAGCCTCATTGAATTATTAGTTCTTGTTTCTCAAATACAAGAATGTGGATTTGGGATCCTAGCCCTGACGAGGGGCTAGAGGAGCATGCAGAGGAAGCAGAACTTGGTAATCTTTCCCTGGTGGTGGCGGCGCTTTATGTGGGGGTGCGTTACAATTTTGGGGTCATCTCTGCTAGACCGGAGGCTATTCCTAAGGCAATAAAACATTGTGAGGCTATATATGTGGCTCTACCAGTAATAACTTTAGTTGACTTGGGGCCACTATTTTTGCCACCATGGCGGGATCGGCCTTAGCAGCCCTTCTTGCGGGTACTATAGTGGCAATCGACATGCCTGTTTGACCTGCTGCAAGGCTTCCTCTAGATTATGGGCCTTATCAGAGAAATCTCGGAATCCCCCATTGTAATTTTGGGAGATAAGAGAGGGTACACATTCAGTTTTGACATTCCCCACACATGTTTTCAGCAGATTTTCCTAAGTCAGTGACATATCAAGGGAGTAGGTGAGTCCTTTCCACCAGGAAAAAACGTCTGTGACTCACTCATCAGGCCTATACATCCATTTGAAGAGTTATTTTGTACTCATATTCTATGTCGTAGAGTTGAACTGGTAAATAAATTTTCTACAAAGATCTTCCCAGCCGACTACTAAGTCAATGGGTTTCTGGCTGTACCAGACAAACACGGGCCCTTCCAATATTTATATGAAACACTAGAGTTTAGATGCCTCTTGTTACATTAGGGATCCTAGCCTGGGGCCAGACATAAAGATGAAGTGGTACAGATGCTGCAGTGGGTCGTCCGTCCCATTAAAGGGGGAAACAGATGTATTTACAAAACCCAGGGGTGTTGGCATATCATCCCCCCATGCTGAACATCGATTAACATCAAGAATAATTGTAACTTGTCAAGTTTGCAATGCCTCGAGATAGGGAATAGGTGTTCTGATTGGATCATATAGGTAGTGGTTCCTATCATGATGAGTATCCCTAACCACCAGTGTGTTGGAAGGTTTTCAACATGATAAGAGGGCCCAACCGCTCATGGAGCGGTTGGTGGGATGACTTGTGGAGTGACTGGGATAACTGGAGTCGGTTCCCAAAGATCATCATGCTACAAAGGTGGATTTGGGGAGGCATATTGTTCCCTCTTTCCATAAACTATGTACTCTATCATCACTATATGTGTAGGATGGTTGGGGTCACCCATGGGAAACTCATAGGGCGGGAGTCGTATCTTCTCCTGATGCCCCGGTTGAGGATCACCGTAGCCTAATCACCACTCCGTAGCACATTATGCAAGGAGGTTATCGACCATATTCTTATTCTATACAACTTATAGACACAACACTGCCTTTTTTGGATCATCTCCCGTATTCTGTACTAAGCCAGATAGGTTAGAGGGTTTGATAGACCCAAGATCCTTTTTCCCCTTATTGGGATGCCGTTTGAGGGATAATGACTAGACAGGTATGGGAAGTCCCAATAAATTTCTTTACTAGCAAGTGATCATTCCTAATTGATCCAATAGGTGTGGATATCCCTTGGGTGGGTAAGTCCTCTTCAAGGAGTTCTAACTCATTCTCTCCCTCTAGTATTTCGTCCATGTTAAACACAACTATTCCCGAAGGCATATCCCTAATATCCTTGGGAAATTCGTGATGGAGTTGGATTGAAATGAAATGAAGGGAAGTATACTACCCCCAACCACATAACTAATCATTGGTGGAAGCCTCCTTGATAATCTTGTAGTCCACTTTAAATCTCTGGACACAAAGCCACTGGAAGGTTCTATGGTGACTGGGCGACTCAGGATTTTGGGCCACAATGAGTGCAACTATGTTGACCTAGTGTCATGGCTGACCAATATTTTCAAAATGTGATTGAATATTTGGGTAACCCACTAAATGATAAAAGAGACAGAAGTGTGTCGCCCAGAGGGTTTGGAGAAAACATGAAACATTCTTCTAGGTAAGTGATTTTGGGGCACAGAAGTTCTTGGTTGCAACTAGCTAGAACATCTATGGGATATGGTCCTCCACAAGGATGTCCCACAAGATCCATAGCTGAGACTTGGGATATGGACCCTAGTTTCCCCATTCATTGACTGGGGGATGTTGCGGGACCGGTAATGGCTCCAAAGAAGACCACAAAGATGGTAGATAGGCCGATGGAGTACACGGTGAGTGAGATAATATTCTACCCCCTCTTAGGTTGTCCTCAGAAGAATGAAATGTCTTAGTGACCACATCCTGATAAGATGGTCTGGTTACCACAAATTATGACTTAGTGGATGGAGTTAATAATGGAGGGTTAGAATATTTTTATTCCTCTATCTGTTCCCAAAATAACTCTCCCTTGTCTCTGATTGATGTAGAGAATGACCTTGTTGAATATATGGTGGATTTCATGGCCATGGAACATTAAAAATCCAAATCTTCCTCCTCCTAGACGTATCTTTAGAGGGAGGCGGGGATCTGGTGGTCCTAATTTTCCCGGAGGAAGAGGCTTATATGCCTCATTCATGCCCCATCCCTTGACACAGAAGATCGCAGGGAGTGTTCCATTGCTGAATAGTATTCCACCTCGGAATCTAAGAATCAAAAGGGTTTAATTATTGTCTGAATCTTATCTGCATTATTTATATGGCTATGGTGACCCACCCACCTTCCCCCGGATGGTCCATTGGGATAGGGTTGGTTTTTGACTCGAGGAGGAACATCTACCGAACTGATGCTAGGGTGGAGAGGACTTCCACATGAGTGAGGTGGGGTGCAAAGAGCACCTAGAAAAATGTTAAAGATAACACGGGGAGAAACTTCATGTCCACTAGCTACTATGTGGAGGAAATTTCAATGGGAAGTGATGGACTAGTAAGACCTCCGATGGAACTAGTTCTAGTATGGGAAATACAACCTTGCTCGTTCCCCTTAGCAGTGAAATTACAAGGAAGGTCTTCATACTGGTAAAACTAAATACAAGGGAGACGTCTATCTTGGGTTCAAATAAATCAAGGAAGTCCTCTACTTCATAGATTGTCGGGATGAGGAGGACCTTCTTCAGTTTATGAAAGAACATGGGGAAGACCCCAAAAATGATTTTTGACCAGAAAAGGAGGATCTTCACATCGGAGACTAGTAAAATGTGGAACAACTCCATACCTGGGGTCACGGGTGCGAGGAGTGCATCCATGCGGAATGTCAGTGTGACAGGGAGGACCTTCGCTCAGACTAATGGTGAAACACCCCAAGAATATTCAAATACATTTATTAAAGAATTCATGGATAACTATGTCTCAACAAACACAACATTTTTATAAAGTAGCATATTAAACATATGTTTGTCACATCTGGGATGTGAATTTCAAAAATCTGACATACACAGTTGCGATGAGTAAGTTGTTTGTGGTATGATAATAAATATTAATTTTTGGTGATTAGTATCCTATCCTTATGAATAGTGATATACACTTATGAATAGTGATATGTTGTAATGAATAGTAACCTTACCTATGATAGTATATAAATAATATTCATGTGGATGTATGATATACATATGCTTTGGAATAAGTAAATAAATATTTTAAAACTGTTGTTTTTAGAATAAATTATAATTTTAACTATATATTAAATTAATCATATTTAGAAAATTATTCTTGAAAAATGGAATTCATTATTGGATTCTACAAGTTTAAAAATGGTTGGGGATAATATTTGTGTTTTTTATGAAATACATGAGTTTTTGTTGAATAGTGAAATACCATAATTTACAAAATAAGCTAAAAACACTAATTATAGAGTCACGTGTGATTTTCTATTGATGTAAGACCAATTGATTCATATTCACATGATAACATAACTATTCTTGGTCATGGAATACTCCCTATTCCTTCTCTTGTGGTGAAATAATAAATTAATGAATATAAAATTGACAAATCCCCTATCTCATCCACTATACACCCTTTCCATCACTCCCTCTTCTCATCACTCCTCTCAAGCCTTGTGCCTTCTCCAAATTATGTCCAAATATCTTCCCAACCTCCTCTCCCACGATAAACAAGCCTTGGTCTCATAAAAAGGAAAAAACCTCTCCCTTAAGGAGATTCTCATTGAAGTTTGGTTCAATAGGTAAATTCCTCTTTTTAATTCTTTGTCGTTCCTTTCAAGTTCATTTGTTTCCTTTTTCTATTATTACCTCTCCTTATCCAAATGTTGTGATGAATCCAGTACCTTACATGTCCTGGAATGGTTTTATGATAGTGGAATAATTTATCATTATCTCTTCATCTTATCTTCTTTTATACTAGTAGAAAGAACACCATCCGAGATGTGTCAATTTACCACATTCAAGGACGATGGGATTTTGATTTCTATTATCATTCTCAATTTTGGTCATGAAACCATTATTGTTATGGTTGAACCCAATTATTATATATTTATTATACCTTATGTAAGGTTTTATAATCCCTTTTTAAAAATGGTATTAAGTTATAATGAATAATGAGTTTGTTGAAATCAAAACCCACAAATTAACCGAAACAGTTATCATAAAAGTTCTATTTAATAATTCATCCTCATGACATGTAACCAAGTTATATAAATGAACACTAGCACCTATGGATGATCACAAATAATATGATAATTCAATTCTGAAGATTTACATCCATTCCACATGAACACCATTAATTAAGATCAAGATAGTCAATTACGAAAATAAAGAAAAAACACTTCAGAATGACGAAATTAAATATAATAACTTATTAGTAATGGCATAAATGAACTAAACAGAATTATGATAAAATAAATAAATTTCTAATAGGTTATAAAATATTTTATTAATATGTCTAATTTCATGTTCCAAGATCTTATTTTCAAGTGAGGAACACGTTTAGATTTAAGTTAAGTGTTTTTCCACATGAACTTCCATTTTCATTCGGCTTAAATTTATTGTCTAATTTCCTCAATGAAATTAAGGTATATTATTATTTTATCCTCATAAAATATGTTTGAGAATTTTATATATGTTTAAGAAATATAACCCTTCTTTATTTTGTGGATAGTTACATGTTTTAAATGGAACTTTCAAAATGGTTTCGAAATACATGCCCGATCCAAGGGAATTTAACTAATTTTACAAATTTTCAAGGGAAATATAAAATCTTTTTTTGGAAAAAATTATCTTTATAAAATCTCTAATTTTATTATGAAAAAACTATCTTACATAACTTCTAGTTTTATAAAAATGATTTTTCCAAATGAACCCTTCTTTTCAAAGTAAAAGAGTATTTATCTCAAGATTTACTCGATGATTTTATAAGAGTATCTTCATCTATTTCAAAACGATTGTTGATTCTTATGTATTATTGGGTTTAGTATTCCATGTGATAATATAAAATATTTAGTGTAATGTTTTATGATTTTTTTTCAATTTACGAGCTATCCTAAAATAGTTCATCGATTTACTTTTAATGGTTAGTGTTTATGCATAATACTCAGGGAATGATATTTACATTTCATATATTAGTTTAAATAGGAATGTTTATGTTGTTTATGTTTGTCCCCATTAATATTAAGAAGGAATTAGACATAGTAAGTTTCATGTGGGGCCCTCTATAGCCCCTCATTGCATCAGTAGGTCTCAGGAGACAAACTATGGTCATGGCACAAGGCCTTGACAAAATGATTATTTTTTTCCATGTCCCGAGGCCTTGACAGTATGGTTATGTTGTCCCTTATTATTCATTTCCTCATTATGGAAATATTTTTGATGGTTCATGTGGCTATTAAACTAGTATAATACCCATTATTATGTCAAATTATGGAAATATTTACTCAGCTCATATTTTTTCCATATTATGTTCATGTTTATTTTTAAAGGCATGTGTTTTCAATTATTCACCATATATAATGTGTATGTTATATTACACTATATTTCTTACCATTACTGAGTTTTTGAGCTCACCCCTTTAATTTTTTTCCTTCCCCAAGTTAAGAAGAAGAGATCATTTATTGAGTTTTCAAGGATGCAATTTATTATCTTTTGTTATGTATCATATTTTTTTATTTTAAAATGTAAAATGGGTTTTAGGTATGTATCTAAATTCATCAATACTATTAAATGATTGGTCTTTTGGGCTGCTTATTACTTTTTTAAATACCAATTCAATCAAATAAGGCACCGGCTCTGGGAAAATATTGTCATTTCCTCATAGTTGGTATCAATGGAAGTATAGTAGAAACCTTAGAAACAAGATTTAGAAAATGTTAGTTAGGGAACAAAGCCATAAGATGGTCTTTGAGGATAAAAAAACGAACGTCCTAGAATTTTGGTAAGTAATATATTATGTGGATCATTCTATTTAATACATCCCTGTCTGGATACAAAAAAGTAGAGGTGGCTCTGGAACAGATTTACCTAGAAGTGAAAAGTCCCACAAGTAGTTTTAGGCTTGTCCTGGGGTATCCTGCTACACAATAATGGGCCTTGCTGTACTCTTGGTTTGACACTCCTAAGTAATATTCTTAGGATAATTCAAATTTTTATTTACCCACCATTGTGATGGATTTATGTCCACAATGTAACCAAAGTATATGGTTCTTGGATTTATGATGCATAAATTTATGGAATGTGTTATACCATGTTCATAGTTATAGAGACTTCATAGTTTTATGAGTTAATATATAATATTGAGGTTATTCGATATGGTGCATAGTAGAATTAATGAGAACTTCACCAATTCATGGGATACAAAGAGTAAGAAGGATCATATCTCTAATGGTCTTAATCCATATTTTGAAAGGAAGATTGTATCCCTTGTATCCAAAAAATATGATGAAATATTATCATATGTTAACAAGTTATGTAAAGACTTATCTGAGTCCTATGGATTCAAAGGGATGAAAAAGAATAACATGATGGAAGAGAGATATGGAGACAAATAGATGAAGGGAAGAAATTGTTTTCCCATAGGTGATAACTGTGGAAAGAATCACCCAAGTAAATTCATGAAGTGATTGTGTGTTTTCTAAAAGCGTGGAGAAAAAGGACACCAAGTTCATGATTGAAAGGGTAAAAAAATTGTTTCCAATTTACAATGCTTCAATGTCAAGGTTATCAGACACAATGTGAATCAATGTCCCAATCATCAAAGGAATATTACCCAAATGACGATTTCGGTTAATGAGAAAGTTATGATGATACTGTAGATGATGTAGAATGATTAATATTTCTAGTCAAGAATCATGCAATTTTTTTATTTTGTTAGTAATGTATTGGTTGTATGAATTATGAGATATATAAGGATTGTATTGTAGTACTCTTTCATTAAGTATTTTTGGTCATATGATGAATGGTACAAAGGAAAAGTGATTCAGTGGAATGTTAAATTTTTTAGAAAAAATCACGATTGAGGGAAAGACAACCCTTAATATATTTCTAATGTTGAGATAATGATGAAGAAATGGTTGATTCAGATAAGTATTGACTACCTTGGAACTGATTATTGACATATCGAGAAGTGGTATATTCTTTCATCAATGATGTTTACTGCACTTTTGAATTTAAGGAATATATCCAATAACATGTAACTTACTTAAGTAATTTGGAAGAATGCATGTTTCCAATATGATTTTTAAATAAATTTAGGTTACTAAGATATTTCAATAGGATACATGATGATGTTTTTCACATGTTTGCAATGTGAATTTTAGAGCTACTTCTTGTTGATTAAGGGTTAATGATAATTTCATCTTGGAAGTTTAGAGGACTTCATTATAATCTGTTGAATAATAATATTTAGTAAATTTTTAACAATTTATGAAGTGGTTTAAGTTTATCATTGTATGATCATTTAGAGGCAAATGTATTTCTTTACCAAATGGAATAACCCATGCTATGTGATGAGGTATAGATAGTTAAACTACAATAAAAAGATGAGTTTATAAGTAGAAATATATATTTATACTCTTATAGAGTTGAATAATTACTCGACTCAAGGAAAATAGTCTGAAATAAAATGTTTTCCTATTATAATTATCATTGATAATATCAATGAATTTATTTTTTTAGTTTATAGTTTTGTAGTAATCAACATTCATCTGAACATGTCCTCTATCATGTTCCATCTGAACTTCATAGTTAGATTTTTCTTCCATGTATAGTTTTTTTTCTTCCAACTATTGTCACCTCATTAGAAATCATACTTTTTATGGTGACCACCTCATCTCCATTAACATTTTTATGATGATATTTTATTAACCGTATTTCTGATGTGGGTTTCTAAAAGGTTATTTTCAAGTATCAACCATTATCTTTCGAAGTTCAATTTCAAATTTCAAGGAAAACATTTTTTTAAGGAGGGGATAAGGTAACACCCCAAGAATTTAAAATATTATTTATTATAGAATTCATGGATCAATTAGTCTACACAAACACCAATTCTTTATATCCTATCTAAATAAAAATAATTCTTTCACTTTTGTGATGTGAATTTCAAAAATCTGACATACACGGTTGCGATGAGTATGTTGTTTAGAGTCCGATAATAAAAAATTAATTTTTGGTGAATATAAGCTACCCTTATGAATAATAACATACCCTTATGAATAGTGATAAAAACTAATTATTAATATCCTTACCTAGGATAGTATATAAATTATATTCAAGTGAATGTACAATATACCTATGCTTTGGAAGAAGTAAATAAATGTTTCAAAACTGTTGTTTTTAGAAAAAAATAAATTTTAATTAAATATTAAATTAATCATTTTAGAAAATTATTTTTGAAAAATGGTTTTCATTTTTGGATTATATAAATTGAAATATGGTTGGGGAGAATTTTTTGGATTTTTATGAAATACTTGAATCTTTGATGAATAGTGAAATTCGATTATTTACAAAATAAGCTAAATAGACTAATTATGGAGTTATGTATGATGTTCTAGTTATGTAATCACAATTGATTTGGATTAATATGATAAAATTAATATTGTAGTTTCTGAAATAATAACTATTCCTTGTCTTGTGGAGAAATAATAAATTAATCTATATAAAATTGAGAAATCCCCTCTCCCCTCCACTATAACCCCCCCATCACTCCCACATCTCTTCACTCCTATAATTCCTTGTGACTTCTAAAAATTAAGTCTTAATATCCTCCCAAACTCCTCTCCCACGTCCATCAGGCCTTGTTCCCATAAAAAGACCAAAACCTCTCCCTTAAGGAGGCTTTAAGGATGTTTGGTTCAAGAGGTAAATTCCTCTTTTTAATTATTTGTCATTCTTTTCTCGTTCATTAGTATTCTTTTTCTATTGTTACCTATCCTTATACAAATGTTGTGATGAACCCAGTACCTTATATGTAATGTAATGTTTTCATGATAGTGTAATGAGTTATCATCGTCTCTTCCTTTTACATTTTTTTATACTAGTAGCAAGAACACCATCGAAGATGTGTCAATTTTCAACAATCAGGGATGATAGAATTTTGATTTCTGTTATTATTCTCAATTCTTGTTAGGAAACCATTATTGTTTTGGTTGAACCAGATTATTATATATGTAATATACCATATGAAAGGTTCTGTAATCCCATTGTACAAATGGTTTTAAGTTCTAATGAAAAATGAGTTTGTTGTAATCAAAACCCCCAAATTAATTGAAATAATTTTCATTAAAGTTCTATATAATTATTCATTTTCATTCCATGTAACAAAGTTAAATAAATTACCACTAACAATTATGTATGATCATAAATAATATTCTAATTCAATTATGGAGATTTACATCCATTCTACAAGAACTCCATTAATTAAGAACATGTGAATCGATTATGAAAATAAAGAAAATGAACAATGAAGAACGATATAATTAAATATGAAAATTTATCAATAAGGGAATAAATGATCTAAATGTAATTAAGAAAAAATAAATAAATGAATAATAATATCATTGATACGTTATTAAAAATTATTAATTCATATTATAGGAAATTAATTTCAAGATCGGAACACGTTCAGATTTAAGGTAAGGGTTTTTCAACCCGAACATCCATTTTCATCCAGGTTAGTTTTATTTTATAATTACATCAACGAAATTATGGAATATTATTATTTAATCCTCATAAAATAAGTTTCAGTGTTATATATATTTTTACCAACCAAAACCCTGCATTATTTTGTGGATAGTTACCCGATTTAATGGGAACATTCAAAATTATTTCCAAAATACAAGTCTGATCTAGGGGAATTTCTCTAATTCTTACCTATTTTCAATGGAACTCTATAATATTTTTTTGGAAACCATTATCTTTATAAAATCACTCTTTTTATTATGAAAATACTATCTTACTTCACTTATGGTTTTATAAAAAAATTATTTCCAAAAAACTTTTCTTTTCAAAGTAAAAGAGTATTTATCTCAAGATTTACTCGAATATTTTATAAGAGTTTCTTCATCTATTTAAACACTCTTGTTGATTATTATGTATTATTGGGATTATTATTCGATTTTATCATCTAATATATTTAATTTACTAGTTTATGATTATTTTTTCAATTTATGTGCTATTTTCAAACCATCCATCAGTTTACCATGAATGGTTTGTGTTTATGCTTAATGTTTGGGGAAAGCTATTTACATTAAATATATTAGTTTAAATATGAATGTGTATTTTGTTTATGTTTATCCAAATTCATATGAATAATGAATTAGACCAGGTAAGTATCAGGTGGGGCCCAATATATCTCCTCGGTGCATTTGTAGGTCTTAGGAGACAAACTATGGTCATGGCACAAGGACTGGATAAAATGATTATTTATGGTCTTGGTACGAGGCCTTGATGGTATGGTTATGTTGTCCCGCATTATGAACTCACTCATTATGAAAATATTATTGATGGTTCATGTGGTTATTAGACTAGTCTAATTCCAATGATTATGTTATATTGTGGAAATATTTACTCAGCATATATTTCTGCTATATTATGTTCATGTTTATTTTTAAAGGCATTTGTATTCAATTATTCACCATGTCTAATGTTTATGTTATCTTCTGATGTATTTCATACCCTTACTGAGCATTTGATCTCACCCCTTTCATTTTTTTTGCTTCCGTAGGTTAAAAAAAAGAGATCATTTATTGGGTTTTGAAGGATGCAATTTATTTGCTTTGGTTATGTATCATATTTTGTTTCATTTCGAAATGTAAAATGGGTTCCATGTATGTATCTAGTTTCATCAAGACTACTAAAAAGATCGGTCCTTCTGGACTCTTATTCATTATTTATATACCAATGTAATCAAATAAGGCACCAGTTTTAGGAAACTTGGTTTGGTTCATTACAGATGGATGCATGGGGAGGACCTCTACAACGAACATGGGATCAGGGAGAACCTGCACTCTCAATGGTGGTGGCATGAGGAGGACCTCCAAGCGGGATGTAATTATAATGGTTTTGCCCACGATGACTGCCACCTATGTCGGCGACCAGAAGTGTTGTCCCAATATTCTCGTGGGGTTTTTGGGGCCTCGATACGAGCTGTGAATATATGATTCCTTTTTCAGTATGAACGAGTCGTTGATGGTATGAATCATTGGTGGCACAAACCATGGTATTTGATGATGATGGAACCCCATGGTAGGAATCCCCCTCATCTTTCATCTGATTCTAGTGTTGGGTTATCCGGACTGCGGTAGGTGGTGGAGGTGCATACGTCACCTACTCCTCATCCTGTAGGGCTGGGTGACGGTGCTCACACGGCCAGTTAGGATCCCTCCTAGGCAGCCCTCGGGATTAGATTATTTTTGGGATGGCCTAGGAATCCCTCACCTCATTGGCATAGGGGAGGGAGTCATCGAAGAGATCTGGGGAGTGGCTGCAAAAACGGTTATAATTCGGAGTGGAGAGTAGTGTATCCCTACGCAGCCCTTGGAGGTGGCGGGGACAGTAAGGCACCGATGCCTCGAGGTCCTATCGGGCCATATCTCAGGTTGGAATGATAGATTTTTCGTTGTATTGTTGAATATGGTCATTAATTACCATTCTCTGAACAAGTTTAGATAGGGAGATGGGGTGGGGCGCCCAGAATCCATGGATGTGGGGATCGACATAGAAGAGGTGAGGTCTCATGGGATTCCCACATTGACGTTGCCCAGACCCCTTTGTCGGTGGATGGGTATTGATCAGTTTCATGTGAAGACAACTTGGGTTTGGAAAAGCAAGGAGATTAAACCATTAGTGCTGATAAATGGAAAGCGAAATCCAGTTCCCCCGCATTGTTCCATCATTCATTGTTGGAAAGAAGGATCCATGATGACAACATCACAGACTAGGATGTACAACATTCAACTACCCCTATCTCTAGTGAGTTTTACATCATACCCACTATTTTTTTGGTGGGACTTGGTCCCGAATAACTGGATCGGGAGACATGCTTATACTATGATGTCTCGAATGCTAAAAATCAGTACATTTAGGAGAAGAAATTCACATCGGTTTCACCATTTCAATTTCTGAGGCATTCACAGGGGCTCATATCCATCCTTGGGAGGATTCGATGATCTATTTCCATGCATGCCCTATTTCCAAAGGTGGGTGGCCTCCGTTACTTCTTCAAGGTCGTTTGCACCTCGATCAAAATCGGATGATGGGATTTCAGATCCTCCTCCTTTGTATTCATCCTCTGAACACGTCACCTCGATCGGGTATCCCTTAAATATTAAGACATTGATCATGAAGCTCTTCTCAGATCTATGTCGTCAGTGATACTGGATAATTATGTTGATCCTGTCTAGACAATCCAAGTGGTCAACTCGGGGAATAACATTTTGTCAGAAAGTATTCATGTTGGACATCACTGGCATGTCTTGATGTTGGAACACTGGTGCATCTAGGTTTATTCACCTTATGATAGGGATTCTTGAGGGCGTATAATCCCACAGAATCCCACGTCAGATGTATGGAATTATATGCCATATGCATGTCTATGAGGGTTTCCATAGCTTCCCATGTTTAACATGGGGTATGCGGTGACTTTTACATCTATCAGAGATAGATCGAACTGATCAGAACACATATGGAAGTGGATTTGATGGGTGCATCCCCTAGAGGGAGCAGTAGAGTGGCTTACTAGATGAGTAGATCAAGATTCCCAAAGAAGAAAGATATGAGGATGATTTGGTCCCCATAATGGATAAACCAGAGTTTTCTATTAGCTTAGAATGAACATCAGGGAGGTTTTCTTTTATACCCTATTCTAGGAGACATAAATCAAACACACATAGTTCAAAATAGTGATAAATAAATGTATTTTCAGAAAAAAGTGACCTGAAGATGATGATGAGGCTTATGCATGGATTGCAGCTCATTGTAAGGGGTAAACTATTGGGTGGACGACTATAAACTGTGTGGGGATTACGCATGGTAAGCTGACTAAGGTAATTGCATGATTACACTAGGATGTCTTGGCTAGAGTATGAATCAGGATGGATAATAGAGGTTTGAATGGAGTGGATGGGGAATGAGATTGAACCGAACTGAGTATAATGATGCTGTTGGTCTTGAGAATCAAATATACTTCGTATGTATCCCCATGGTAGGGAATCAAATTACACAAAGTTCAGTGGGGTGATGGGACACCAGAGTAAGAGGCATGTGTGAATGGATGGATGGATGGGACATGAAGGAAGTAGAACCTTCAATTTGGGTCATTACGGTCTCGAAAATCAAAGGTTCAAGGGAGAACACCAGATGAGACATGGGTGATGGTCTTTAACCTCATGTAGATTTCCTACATGTACCACTAGTAGGGAATCAAATTTCATGTATTTTGGGATGGGGAATAGAATTGGGGTGGTCACATAAGAAAACGACCCGATGATATACTGGGGCTTATGTGTGGTTAGTAGCCCTAGATGGTATGAAGCCTGGGGGTGGACCAAAGATCTGGGTCTCAACAAAGGGGACTACAATAGATTACCACTGATTACAACTAAAATGGCTTACCACTGGTTGGGGGCTACAGCAACATACCACTATTTCAGAGTACAACTTCTTACCATTGGTTGGGGGCTACAATGGCTTAACACTGGTCGGGGTCTATGACAGCTTACCAATTGTTCGGGGTACAATGTCATACCACTGGTTGGGGTCTAAAAAGTTTACCGTTTGTGGGAGCTACAATGGCTTGCTGCTGGTTGGGGTCTACCACTTCTTACCTCTTGATAGGGTCTATAGTGGTTTACCATAGGTTGGGGTCTATAATGGCTTACTACAAGTTGCTGGCTAGAAAGACATAATTTTGGTTGGGGATGAACCTCATGGAGGCTTCTACGTACCCTACCTAGGGTATAGTGATCAAAACCCACATAGTTCGAACGTATACAGTTTAACGTCATGTAGGATGAAAAGGGGAATATAGTTTAACATCATACAAGACGAAGGTGAATCGACATAGAGTGGTCAGGATAAGTAGGAGTTGGGATTGAAACTCTAGGAGGATTTTTACGTACCTTTCTCAAAAGGGGCAAGGATTAAAGTCCACATAGTTTATAAGGGGGATACAGTTTAATGTCATGTGGGATTAGATAAACTAACGTGATGTGGTTGGGACCGATGGGTGTTGGTCTTGAACGTCATGGAGGCTTCGTACGTACCGTGACTTGAAAGGTGAAAGGATCAATGTACATGTATTTCAGAATAATGGTGAACTTGGAACATACACTAGGTTGTCCCAGGAAGGATTCCATGGTCAATTCTTACTCTAAGACCACATGAGTCATGCTCGGTGTGAGAAACAAGAGGTAGAAAAGAACTGACGATCACATCACGAAAGGTGCATGCACATGAAATAAAGTGGTAATTACACATAGTTTATAGCCCAAATTATAATCAGGGTATCATTCATGGTTAGAGGCCTAGGGAGATAGAGAATGGGACTTACTCTATGATGGAGGTCGGATGACAAAAAACCCATAGGGAGAGGGGGGAACATGGATTATACTTCCCGCAATAATGGATATGGGCTTTCACCAAGATGGTTTTCCTTCCATATGGATAGTGCCGCTCCAACAAATAGGATCTGATTCCATGTTAGGAAGATCTCACTCCCATGGAGACGAACGAGAGTGGAGAATTTAAAAGGTGGGGCACCTAGTGTATGTGTTACATGGAGATACTATAGTTTAACTTCCAACACAATGGACGATGGTGCTTGGTAGTTTAACATCCGGCAGCTCGGACATGGCGCGTTCATTCCACACCCTTAGGACATACATGACTAATCAAAACCCACCCTTTGGGAAGGGAAAGCATCAGGAATGCCGTGACGAGGTGGTTATATGGAGTGATCCATTGAGGGGCTCATGTTAGCATGGATATGCAAAGAAGCAATAGACGGTAGTGTTCTTGTGAGAATAATAATGAGGCTAAGAAATGAAATGTAAAGAAACGCCTAAGGGACCTTGAAATCACATCGTACAAACATGGAGGGTCATATAGAAGAAGGGTTTTAAAAGAAAATAGTTTCACATGAAGGGGCCTTGAGACGCTCTGGTGCTCTATTGAGTGGAGAGACTCTGCAAAGGGGTATGCTTCACTAAGTGGAGTGGCCTATATGAGGAATGGATTATACATGTATATGAAGTGTGCTTCTCGAAGTATAAAGGATTTTGTAGAGTATGATTTTTAATGAAAGGGTACATTACAAAGCATTGCACTACGAAGAAATGTGCTTTGCAAAGAAAGGTGAGACAACTATAGCATGTGGTTCACATGGTCATGGATGGTACTTCTCAAATAATGAGTTATTTGTGAAGACCCAAGTCCCCTTAGAGATATCCTTCCTTTGTGATGGCTCATGGGCTCCATGAAGGAAATCCCTACTTGAAGATGGGTGGTATTTGAGATAAGAGGAAGGCACATCACAATAATCATGTACCTTGATGTAATCCTTTTTCTATAGGTTTCTTAGAGAGGAAGTTGCTTTGAAATATGAGAGTTGAGAAGGTGAATGTTCATGGGTTTGTATCCTTTGGGATCAAGGGAATCCTGATATTTAGAGCTGAGGGGTAGCGTAGAGCTCTGATAGCTCAGTGTGATGCCACGTGGAAATCTACAATCAGCCACTGATTACATCATGTTTTTCGAAACTGTGGAGTCTATCATCATTTCCTCTTCAATGAAGATCTCTCTTGAATTACCTCCATTGTAGTCATAGAGGATTCGGTAAAGTTTATAGAGATATCAGAGGTGATTCAGTTCCCTCTGCACTGGGATGCATCCACTCAATTGCATCATAACCATGGACACTCAGGCCTCCTTTACTCTGCGGTGACCAAAGAGGGGTTGCAGCTTCATGCAATCCGCAGTGTTGTGAGGCTCCGTGAATGCCATGGTGCTATGGTGCTCCATAAATGGGCTTCGTGCGGCAACCCCTTCGGAATTGGATTCCTCATTGTGTCATTTTACTATTCACATAATTTGGGAACCCCCAAGTGTCCTCTAGGATCCTCAGAAGAAAGCATATTTGGCCACTAATCCCTCACCAAAACATCCCACTCCAAGGTCTTGTGTTTATTTCCACCATGATTTTATAAAAAAACACCAACAGAATCGACTTTCTATAAACCACATTATCCTAATAATCCATGATATAAAAAGGCTACATCACAATGGTGATACCATGGACTAACTCTAAATCTTCCCACTCTATCACTTGATATTGGTTTGGATTTTACATATTCATATGTGGTATGTGGATGAAAACATGATTCAATGACATCCATAGTGGAAATTGAAACTGATATTCTACCTTCTCAAGATGCACCAAAGTCTGAATTAGCTACACATAATGAGGGACAAATTTCTTATATTTTCATAAGTAACCATGTATCAGTCAAACAGATGCCTAAAGAAATGCCTAATCACCAACCCCAAACTATAATGGTTGACGATGGTGACTGGTGTATGATTTATAGTGAATTTAATATATCATAAATTACATTCGAATCAACTACACTTTCTCCATCATCTCTTATATGATACTCTATCCCAAT
The DNA here is from genome assembly GCA_963277665.1 of Viscum album. NCBI lineage: Eukaryota > Viridiplantae > Streptophyta > Magnoliopsida > Santalales > Viscaceae > Viscum > Viscum album. Next base: position 1,657,422,960 of record OY728164.1, on the reverse strand, counting down.
AAATAATTTTAACCCAATATGGCCTAATATGATGGGAACCGACATGTACAAATATAAAATGCCTCAAAAGGTGACATATTGATTAGGTACTGGTAACTATTTTTATATGAAAGTTACTAACAATAGATACCTTTCCCAGGAACCCCAAAATTTAATAATATATTCACAAATCATATCCTCATGAATATAGATATCTCCATTAGTATGAAAACTTTCTTTGGTTGATATGTTGTGATTAACTTCAACTGGGTTCCAATGGATTCCAAGTGGATCTTTCAAATTTAGAAAAAAATGGGAATCCAAGTCATACACTATCACAGATGGTACCCCATGAAACCTAAAAATATGTCAGACATATAGGTGCATGATCTATTCTACCTTAATTAACACTCTAATGTGAGGACAATGTGGTTATTTATCCAACGGTTATATAATCACCCAAATATTTTATTTCCCACAAGGAGAATAATGTTGACCAGTAAAAAATTCCATATATATCTCACCCTAATTACATACTAGAAAGGAAATAAGTTTATGAATCTTTGATGGACTCTAATGCACCACAATGATCATATGATAAGTACAATACATGGATTAAAAATTTACAATAGAATACCTCATCACATGACAAAAATACCAACTCCTAAAACTATAAAAAATATTATTATCACAAAATTTAATGGAATAAATAATATAATTACCCTCATATATCACCTTTAGACTCACGTTTAAATAAACCACCAATCACTTCCTTATAAAAAGAGTGACCTGGGGAGGTTGAGACCAATAACCTTAGGTTTCCCTGCCATTTAATTCTCTACTAATCCTATGATACTCATGGTCCGATACCTACTAACACTGAAATAGAGTAATGAGAATGAGTGTAACAAACCTACCCAGGCTATCCTAACATGTCACCCTACCAGATCCACTACATTGCCTGAAGTGCATTCTTGATCCCCATTGCTAGAAACTAGGGCATGAGCATCATATGAAACAAATTTGGGGTTGATTTAGCCCAAAATAATATTTAAATTATTTAGAAACAATTAATATGGTATAACATGGATCATACTTATATTAGAAATCCATATAGTATCAAGCATAAAAGAAAAAAAAAATAAACAAACATGTTAAATAGGTCATAACCAACCACACTAATTTAAATCATCTTCATAAAAACAAAATATCATTCCATTAAAAAATGATACTTCCTGGGGTAAGCAGATATAGTTAAAATATTATAATTTAAATGTAATATGAAATTATTTATTGATAGAATGATAAAAAAATTAAAACAAACTTGAACCACACCTGAGACGAACTCCAAGAAACATTTTGTTTCTCACTAACTCTATACTCCGCCAACATCATCAATAAAAACTAATCTGAGGTCCAGAAAAAGAAATCTAGAACATACATTATATATATTTATAATCTAAACTACCAAGTAGGTCACCACCCAATGAGACTATGAAATTTGTTTCAACAAGAAATTCATAAGTGTTAGTCTGAAATAATAACTAGGAATTTGGATTTTCATATATCAATTTTTGAATAACCAAAATCATGCACAATATATCTTTGAAAAACATTCATTATTTTTTTTCATAAAATGAATGTAGACACTCTAAAAAAGTTTCAATGACCTAATTCATTAATGTACCAGAACAACCATTTTTTAATCAAATATAAAAACAAAATAAATAGTTTTTTAAATAAAAATGGGTTTTTAAGAAATCTTGGAAAAAAATTAGAATGAGACTTCTGATACACCCAACGTTCGAACATACTCAAACATTCTACCACAAGGATATAAATTGGAAATGAATGTATAAAATATAAAGGTTAAACTAAAATATAAGTAGTGGAATGATAAAATAAACAATAAGGTAGTATTACCTTGTTTAAACAACCAATAAATCAGTGAATGTGTCATGGTATCTACCCAAGTATGCTAATGTGAGATCTATCTAATTTTATTAATTTCCTATAGAAAAATATTCAGCATACTTTGAGTCTAAACCACAAGACATCTGATAGTCCCACACAAGCCTCATTAGAAATGGAAACCCTCCAAGTCGTAGATCCTATCACAAATACAGAGTCACTATAGGCAAGTTAAATAACTACTGAAATACATGAATAGACAATCCACAATCACTACTGTAAAATTGACTTATATCCATAGATTTTTTCAAAACCGTGTGTATAAAAACATCTATACCCATGGTTGTCTCAAAACTATAGGTATAGGTATTATATAAGAACGTATACCCATAGTTTGACAAAATCAGTGTATATAGGCACCCCTATACCCATGGTTTTGGTCAAACGGTGGGTATAGGTATAGTATGGGAACCTATACCCATGATTTTTACCAAACTGTGGTTATAGACTCCTCTATAACCACAGTTTTGGAAGAACTATGGGTATAGGGTAGTTATTTTGAATCCTATATCCATTGTTTAACAAACACCATGGGTATAGGGTTGTTTTTTAAAGACATATACCCACAGTTTTACAAAACTATGGGTATGTCTTTCGCGCCTTATGGTGCGAAAAAAATGTGCAGGGCAGAAAAAAAATTTCACGAGAACACCTATTCCCACAGTTTTCTACCTATAGCCATGATTTATATTAATATATATAAATAAATATATATCTATATACTAATAATTCAAAGGGGCTAGTGGTTAGGCATGGGAAGAATAAATGAGCAGTCCGGGGATTGAATCTCGTGGCTGCATTTTTTTGTCGAAGTTATACCCATGGTTTTAAAATTGTGGGTATACATGAATGAAACGGTGGAATGTTTAGTGAAACTGGTAAATAGACCTATACCAATGGTTTTATATACCATGGGTATTTCTTAGGCACTATCCTGACGCCTCGGGTTCCCATGGTTCATGAAAACGTGGGTATATGGTAATTTTCCAGTACTGAATGTACCTTGGTTACCATGACCACTTGAAAATTGATAAGAGGGTTCATGCAAGATAAGTATCAACACAAAAGGCATAATAATAATCTCCCACATGCCTCCATTACCCTCATAAAAAACATCACCAATTTATACATCATATTACCATGATATAAATAATAAAATTCCCTAATAAATGGAGAAATAAGCATTAAATAGTGATAGAACCCATATAAGGTGAAACAAGGATCACCTAGTGGTAACAACCCACACATAGAAAAATATGGATCCCTTAGTGACAAATGAACCCTAAAAAATGGGTAACACACACCAAGATATAATCAATAGGGTCTAAAATCATTAAATAATACTCGTTATAATTTTTCAACTGGGTCTTTACCATGAAACACATATTGGGATGTGGATTCCTTCCACACATAATGACATCCCACTTTAACATCATTTATAAATCAATTGAAATCAAACACACCAATGACCATTTAAAGACCACCCTTTACGGTATGGTCATTCCCCTTTAATATACATAACAAGGATAAATGATTTCCATTTACATGAAACAAAATGTAATGATAAGTTAAGGAACTTTCACAATGTAAAAACGACACACTCATTTAAAACCAACATTATAAATCCATCAATGAACCCCTTTATAAACCAATTTTTGTTCAACACCAAATTTCCAAAAAAAATATCAATAAAATATAGTTTTCATTTTTGAAATCCAAAATCATGTTGGAATAATAATGTTATATCAAAACACCTTATAAATTACTATTAGGAATTTAAAAATTGCTTGGCGTGGTAAAACATTCAATTTAAAACAAGAAAACATGGAATTTTAAAGAAAACCCTTTTATGAAATGCTCAAATATCATATAATTTTTTTTGAAACATCAACAAGATATCATATAAATTCAAACATTTAATTAATTTATATTTAAAAATATAAAGAAATCTTTGAATTCCAAAATGTATTATTTTTCAAGAAATGCATAATTTTCAGAAATTGAGACTAATATGAAACATGTAACTATCTTTTGTGAACATATGAAAAAGTATGAATATCTCTTCTAGAGACCAAAAGAGACCAATATACTAGGTAGAACCATATAAGATCTAATCCCTATATTAAATTGTGAAGTATGGTTTCATGAGAAAGGGAAAATATTATTGAGGGAAGGAAAAATAATAAAAGGAAAATTAAGACGGATTTGACCTGGTATTAATTAGAAGACATGAAAAATTAGCTATGAATCAAAAGAGGTTGAAGGTTAGAGAATTAGTTCAACTTCTAGGGTTTAGATGAGCCATGTAGAAAATTTGGGGGGAATAACCCCTCTTAAAATCTAATGGGTAAATAGGTAGAAATGACTCTTTAATTGAATCTGGGAAGGCCACACAGTTTTCCAAACCATGTGGGAGAACCCTTAAAAAACAATCTATGTAATATTTTGGAAGATCTAGATAGTTTAAAAACAAATGTGGAGATTCCAAAAAACATTACTGTATCCATGATATTAAACTCTACAAGAGAAACACATAGTCACCACTAACTATGTCGTCAAATAGAGAAACACCTACGAAACCACTAAAACTCTAAATTTCAAACACCAAATATACTAAAACTGAATGAATCTCAAGATAAGTTTGCATAACCAAAATATCAAACAACAGTGACATGTGGGTGTCAAAATTATCCCCATTAAGTCACTTTATTCCTCTATAATTTATATGGATGAAAAATAAAAGGCAAACAATGATGAAATCTCTTAATAGGACCAAACACAATAGATTCGGTCAACCTGATCCATCCTCATATCTGGATGAATAAGAACCAAAAAAATGGTAAAACTGATCATCCAAAAATATTCTCAAACATCTTCAAGAACCACTAAAATATGAAACTCAATATAGAAATCCTATGAATCAAGGGATGACTAAAATTGTCTCCTTAGCATTTATATTTAATCCAATATGGTAAAACGAAAACAAACTACTAAGATATGAATCCTCATTACAACCATGAATCCATGAGATAAACTCACTCACAAACCACAAACACATTCAAACTATAAGAGGAATGAATAAAGAAAAGGCCTACATAAAGAAATGAAATGAAATCTAACACTAATCCACAACACAAACAAATAGAAAATGGTCACAAATTGGGTCCCCCTCACATGGTGAATCCATAATTTCCTAAGTCAAACACTAGTCAGTGCATAATGTAAATTTCGTGAACACTCACCCTTTTTATCCATTCATGAACCCAAGTCTTCTCTCATGTATAATTAATGATCATCTAAATTTTCCAACACCAATAACCAGTATAATCCACCTCTTAAATGTTTCGTCCACTAGAACATTGAGGAACATGAAAACCAACTCTCATAACCATCCATAAAATAGAAAGTCCTACTATAAGATTATATTAAAAAAATACACAACAATAATATATAAAAGAATCATCCACAAGATTCGTATAGCACAAAAATTGTAGAATACCTAAAATTTGAACTAAAATAAAAAAGTAAAACGAAATGGCTCCAAAATAACCCATCTATAAAATGATTAAACTCAAGGTGTCTTTTAATAACCAAACATACAAAACTTCTGAAGATGACATAAATGTATATAATTGTGAAAAATACTAGGAGCATTAAAACCGAAAGAAATTGAGTTCCCTTGATCCCCACACAAGAAGTACATAAGAGGTATCTTCTTCCTTTGGGAAGCAATAGTGTTCAAGGAAGACCCACACTGAAATCACACATTTGCTTATATTTCTTATAATCTACACCTATAAAAACCCCCCATTTAAATTTTATATAATTGGGGAATCACCCAACAATAATTACATAAACTAGTATGATTCCACATGAATTAATTCCTCAACATTCTATTAAAAGGATTCAAAAGTAGAAACAATCTCTATTGGACCATAATTTAGGTGAATAACACCTCTAAGGAAACAATAATTCTAAGGATCATTAATAACCATCCCTATAGATAAAAAGGCAATCTCTAAAAAGTGATTGATAGAATCCTTCACTAATCACCCACCAAGTAGAAGGATCACAAGATTTATAGCTATTTCAAATTCAAATCCATGGAATACTACAAGTTTATAAGAACCATCCTAAAAATCTCACAAGACATACATCCATGGAGCTGTATAGGTACTTTAAACCCACAACACACTAAAATAAAACTGATAATAAATCTCATTGTATCTCTCACCATTGATGATTTGGGCATATCGATATAATTAAGGATTTTATAAATAATTTATAACCACAAATCACATCTATTAAAACTAAAACACAAAAATGAATAAAAAATATATTGATTCAATATTTCCATGATGGGTTCTGATAGTAGATAAATTTCAAGGTGTATCACTCTATATATAGCCTGTATAGATTATAGAACTGAAGGCACTCATTATAAGAGACATGAGGATTTAAAAATAGGATCACCATCAAAGAAAAGCCTTATAATTTGCCATTTGACAGTTTTTGGAGGTATACTATAAGAAACACATGAAATGGGCATCATCAATTCATTCATCAAAGATAAAATCTTGAAGTCCATTACAATCTAGAAACCAGAAGAAAAAAAGTCACTAAAGATATGAACATATATTTTATAATAAGATAATAAAATTTTCATTCAAAATTACCAACTTACCTAAAGGGAAAAACATTCCACTAAAGAATGAAATTGAATGAATAAAACCCCCCATTTTTGTAAAAAATCATCCTTAATGGAACACACATAATAAAAATATGTCATATCATAAAACTCATATTTCTCTATATTAATATCACCTTTTAAACCCAAATAAAATTCCAAATTTTACATTTATAACCAATTTTGGAAATACCCTAAATAATAATTGAATGTAACTTACTCTTCCATTTAAATAATTCTCCAAATACCAAAATTTTATCAATTATGATATAAAAAATTCATGAAAACCAAGGTAATTTTGTCACTTTTTAAAAAAACCCTGAAATATAATCTTTGAAATAAATAATTTATATAAATTCTCCGATTTAACAATAAAATGTGTTAAATAATGAAGTATTAAATCAATACACAAACCATTAAACAAATTACATTAGTACTAAATCCAATCAAATTAAAATTATCTTCAATCAATCTAAAAAAAGTGACAGTTACTTTAAGAGAAATCCAAAATCGGAAGGAGTCAAAAACAACTCAACATGGTATGAATCTAGGTTGTTCTATATTTGGGAACATATGAAGGAAAATGTAGCACCATCTATGCCACAAGATCTATGATGGTGATATACAAAAATATACAGGAACTGGATAGTTACTTAGACCATGAATTAAAATACTACTCATGTCCTCCTCCATTTTCCCCTTGAATCCAAGAAGAAACCATTGAAATCAATTATATACACAAGTGGGATAAAAAGAAATCAATTCATGTAAAAATCCATTAAAACATCCAAAAACAAACACAATTTCACCATTTTAAACCTAAATTCCCCTAGTATGTTGAGGTTAGGGAAAATAATGTTCTAGATAGACTCTCCCCACCCTTACCTATCAATACCCAATAACCATAATATCATTTCTACAATGATATTCGAAAATATCAGGAGGGATAATCACGAATCATAATAGTTCACCGATGAATTTGGATATTATACCATTGTGTATTGAACCAACCCAGTTCGATACATGGTCTAAATAGAATTTTTATCCCCATGGGATAGAAACTAGCTCTTGGGTCTCATAGAAAAAATTGTTGGGAATATTTTACCCACATATCAAAGTCAAATAATGATAGAGAATATATTGTGGTTTGATATGGTTCATTATTACATTGGATATCCATACAACATGAAAAATATAGGAAACCAAAATAAATGAAAATGATGAATGGTTCATGTTGGTTGGAGAGGACACTCAAGAGAGGGGGGGGGGGTGAATTGAGTTCCAATTAAAATTTCTGTTTAAAAATCATTTACAAAATTTCCCCAAATAAAACACAGAATTAAGTTGTAGTGAATTTATATCAACGTAAAGGTTATGTTAGGTTCTTAAGGGATTTATTATTTCCTAGTTAATAAAATCAAGTTAGTTGATTAACTTTTGAAACTAACTTACTGATTTACAACTAATATAAACACTTGCGAGTTTAATTATCAAAGTTACTTTAAAACAATTTTTGGTTTTAAAGTAGTTTGCAGTAGAATAAAATAAAACTTTGAAAAGAAATAAGCACAACAGATATAACCAAGAGGTTCAGTCTCATGCTGAGACTTAGTCCTCTCAAAACGTTTTATAATAGTGATCCACACCCTGGATCGAGGATTACAATAGTATACAAATTTCCAGGTCTAAGACCTCTACCACTGTTATTCGTGGGAAACAAACACAACAGTAAACCAGCTTTCCATGTCACGCACGACCTCTACCACTATCCTAGTGGGAAATAAAAGATTTAAGAGTTTGAGTGAGGATTTACAGATCCTCCAGTTAATGTTCAGCAGACAGTGTATGTGTAAAAATACAGAAGATGACACACACTGCTCGAAAAGTAAATAATAAATCACAGAGACCAAGATATAGAGTTTAGAATGGCTCTAGTGATTGCAGTGAAGCTCTGGACTTCTTTGGATTGATCAGAATTGGTTCTGAGTCCTCTTCTGGTTTTTTTCTGGAAAATAGAGTGTTGTTCACTTGACATCCAGGTTCAGAGACAATGAAACTGTAGTCGATGAACTTCTTGTGTTGATGTTCTCATTCTCGTTCTTAGCTCTTTCTAGTATTCCAGAATTTATGATCTCTTCATGTATGTTCAGTCATCTCCTTTCATGAACACGTTTCATCACCTTCTTATTTTTTTTCACGCTCTTATTTGTTTTTCCAAAACCTCCTTTTTTTACTAGCAGGATCATCACTTATTTAAAGCACGATCTCCAGCAATAGAAGTGATTTCCTTTTTGCAGGTACGAGGTACGGTTCCATGACATCCAACAATACACAATAAATAAATGTCAGTGTATTGAAATATACCTGATATGACCGTTCGTTAGATTAAATAATGATAAATAAATTAAATCAGCATCGAGTTCTGTCTCTGGAACAATAGATTTGGATATCGGTAGCCTTGTGTATCGGTAGGTCTGAGTATCGATAGCTTCTTGTAATGGTAGACTTTCTATTGGTAGACTTTATTGCATCGGTATCAGTAGAATTTCTTGTATCGATAGCTATGGACTTGTCTTCTATCAGTAGCAATAAGTACCTATCGGTAGCTTCCTTGATGTATCGTTAGGCTTTGATGTATCTGTAGACTTGTCTGTACCGTTAGCTCTCACATAGCGGTAGACTTAACTCTATCGGTACCTCTGTTCTGTATCTGTAGCTCTGTTCTGTTTAAGCATTCTAATGGAAGAATGAGTTAAGTCAGAGTATACATACATCCAGTAACCAAAAGTCTAATACTAAACATAAAATAATAGAGAATTTCTTAACCAAATTCTTTTATTATAATATAATTATCATAACATATGAATATGTGTTTGAAGTAAAAAAATACTAATGTATGTATTTATCCACAACAAGAATTATCAAACTACAAATAATCAATATTGAGATTATCAACATATAAAAAAGAATAATTGGGATTATCAAAATATAATAAAGCATAATTGGGATTATCAAAATATAATAAAGAAAATAGATTCCTAGAGGGTTCAACAATCTACCCCTTTTTGATATTCAAAACTTATGCCAAAATGAAAAGAATTACAATCAGAGAAGAATTAAAATCAGAGGAAAACGATTTCTTTTATTAAAACAAAGCTTCCATATTCCTTCCCCTTTCAAATGTACTATAGGATTCTTTTAGGTCTCATTTTCCCCCTTTGTGTTTTCCTCCCCTTTTCATTTTTCTCCCCTTTGTTAACTCATAAGACTCATGTTTTTCTCCCCCTTTGTGATTAGCAAAAGGAAGGGTATCAGAGAAACGATAAAGACTAGCAAAGTAATAGAAACATAGTACAGTAGAGAAAGTAAGAGGTATTTCATTAATGGACAGGAGATATAATGATAAAATCAAAAGTTCAAAAAAACAAGTGAATCTTATCAAAAATATCTAGAATCACTCAATCGTCCTCTTGAACATGTGTCTTTCCCTTAAGATCAGAAGAGGGTGTAGGGACAGATTGAGTAGATGGCTTAGGAATAGCAAAAAGAACAACTGGAGGGTCAGCTACTCAAACTGTTCTGGATCTAAAATCGGTGCTCCTATGTGGGGTCATAGGTGTCAAGCTGCCAATATCCTGAACGAGAGTCAACTGAGGTGTACTCCCGGAGGCAGAGGTAGGAAGTGTAGGAGGTACAATCACAGGTCTTGCATCAACATGCAAGAAGGGTAGCAACATGTTCTTGAAATCCATTATAATACTCCCTCCTCTCTCCATTGCAGACACAAAACCATCTCTATTTTCAATAAATTTATCCAAGGCAGGAGTAAGCTCCCTGAGCTTACTAACCTGTTCTCTGAAAGCCTGATTTACAGGAGGGAACTTCATATTCTCTAGCAAGATCTTGAAATGGTTGGTCATTTGATTCTTGGTGTAAACCTTCTCAAAATAAGAATCCACTTTATTTTTAATTGCCTCTTGAGAAGAAGTAGATGCCCGTAGGTGATCAAGAACAAACCTACTAACTTCCCTAGTTGTAGCAAGGATCTGAGTATCCAAGGAGCCAATGGTACTGGCCATAGGCAACTCTTCCTGAATAACAGTTCTGATCTGGTCATGGTTCAGAGAGGAGCTGGATGGGGGAAGGGGTTTAACTGAGAAAGATACTGTCTCCTTGAAATATTGTGTCAGATTACTAACCACCTTATGGACAAGTTCATCTTGACTGTTCAAGTTTTCTTTGACTGATTTCTTAAAAGCCTTAAAAACATCCACAAATTGCTTGACTACTTCTTTGATATATATGATATCAGTGTGCACTTGGGTTTGAGAACTGTTCAAAGCAGTCAATGAAGCAATTGATTGTCTTAGAGCCACTACAGCTCCTGCCCAACTCTCAATTTGATTATGTCATACTTTAACTTCATCCATCATTCGTTTCACTGGACTAGCAACAACACATCCCATAGATAGTTCCAGGGATTGCTCCACATTCCTCATCTCTTCAACCAGACTTGTCTTCAAATATTCCACTGACTCTCTTAGTGCTTCATTAAATTCAGCCTTTAAGGACTCAAGGTCCTCCTTGGTTGCCACATTTTCAGCCACTGCAGGTGGGGTAACATATTCCATTTTGGGCTGGTGTTCCTCATCTGAATCATCATAGGATAGTCCAAGAACCATATATCCTGGATCTGATGACCAACCTTCAATGTCATAAAACACAGATACTGAACCAAGATGCTCCCCCTCACTTGGAATATTATCCTAAGGTATCTTCTCCAACTGTTCTTTTTGATGTAATTCTATAATTAGCTCTACAACTGCAGCAGATTCAATAGCCATTTGATCTGATGGCTCAAGAACTCTCTCAACAGAAGATACTACTTATGCTTCCTGATTAGGTACTATTTTGACTCTACTATCTATCAGAGGGCTCAAACTGAGCTCTTCTTCTTCATTCTCCTCATCATCTGCTTCACCAGCAGCCTCCTATTCTCCACTAATAACATGATCAGATTCGGTTGCCTCATCCTCTTCAGAGGTGTCTTTAACAACATACTGACATGCTTTTTATTCTTCTTCCTCAGTCTCAGTATCATTGTCCTTCAAAATAGTTTCTCTCCATGGTAGTTTGTTTGGAGGGCTAGCTGTTCCATAGGAAATGGTTTGAGGCATAGGACTAGGAGGTAAATCAGGGTCTCCTCCTTCCTTAATTGATGTCTCTTCCTCCTCAGCTTCATCATCACTGTAGACCCGTTCTGGCTCATCTGGTCCAAGACCAGGATCTATCACATTCTTTGGAAAAGAGGGATGGTCCTTTGGTGTGAACTTATCATATATCATTCCTTCATCATTCACCCATGATTTTCTCCAAGGATTCCAGTTGACATTCATATATTTACAAACATTCCTAGTGATGCAGAACTTATCCTTAACTACTATCATTTCATCCTGAGGTCCAGCCACCTCTTTTTCTTTCATCATAACAGAAATCAACTTTGAGAAGAACAGTTCATTTGACATAGACTTCGGTCTAGTCATATCCTCAATCTGAATCATAATCAATACACACAGATTTACCTTAACTCCATGCTTCAACAGACGTAACAAATAAATGTCCTGGAATCTCAGTGTAGAAATGTCTCCTCTCCTTGTACTAACTTCATGTTGAAATAATTTGAAAAGAAGTTTATCTTCCCCTGCCATCTCTGCAGCTATGATTTTTCTAGGGGTCCCATTCCCTGTCAGCTCGAACAAAGCATCTTCATACATAAACAAGTCACTGGTTGAGGGTATAGATTTTGAATAAACAGAATAATCACCTTCATGTGAAACTTTTAAGTTCCCAGCCCATTCAACTGAAGTAAAGGAAAATTTGTGACCATTTACATAAGAATATATCTTGTTTTCTTCTTTGGACTTCTCAAAACGAACGAATTCATAGAACTGTTTAACCAGTCCTGGATAATAAGGTCCATTGTTGTTTGTGAAGCACTCGAGCCAACCTTGTTCTTCTAAAACCTTCAGAACCAAGGACTTTCTCTCCATGAGCCATTATGCACACACCTCATTCTCATCAACAATCTCCCGCCTTGAGTGATGCGGGTTTACTGGATTCCTTCGAGATATACTTTCACCGCTTCCACTGGCATCAGCATTGGTCACCTTCTATATTTTCGCTTGCGTCTCATCAATACCATCTATATCCTGAGGTCTCTTCATTCAGGAAATTACAGATCGGAGGTTTAGGGTTTTTCGGCTTGAGAGGTTGAGGTAGAAGGTATTCGAATAGACGAGTTTGTGGTGAGATTGAGTGAAGTCTAATATCGGGTTTAATATCATTTAGGATTCACAAATTAAATAATTGTTTTAAAAACAGTTTGATGTCTTAGCTTTACATAAGTTTAAAACAGCGCGAGATGTACCGTTAAAGTCTCATAACAGTGAGGTCTCCTAACGGTGAGGTTTCTAACGGTGAGGTCTCATAACGGTGAGGCCTCATAATGGTGAGGTTTCTCTAATGGTGAGGATTCTCTAACGGTGAGGTTTATCTAACGGTGAGGTTTCTCTAACGGTGAGGTTTCTTTAACGGTGAGGTTTTCTAACGGCGAGGTCTCCTAACGGTGAGGTCTCCTAACAGTGAGGTCTCTTAATGGTGAGGTTTCTCTAACGGTGAGGATTCTATAACGGTGAGGTGTCTCTAACGGTGAGGTTTCTCTAACGGTGAGGTCCCTCTAACGGTGAGGTCTCCTAACATTGAGGTTTCTCTAACGGTTTAAGAGTATGTTATCATTCCTAATTCGTGTCTAATGAAACATAATCTTTCTGAACTTAAAGGCTTAGTGAAAATATCAGCTAATTAAAGTTCAGTGCCTATAAATTCAAGAGTTATATCACCTCTTTGATAATGATTTCTTAGAAAGTGGTGTTTAACATCAATGTATTTAGTTCTAGAGTGAGACATAGGGTTCTTTGAGATGTTGATTGCACTAGTGTTGTCACAGTTAATTGAAACATGTTTAAACTCAAATCCATAGTTCAATAGAGTGTGTTTCATCCACAGAATCTATGCACAGAAACTACCAGCATCTATATACTCTGCTTCAGTAGTAGATAATGCAACTGAGTTCTGTTTCTTATTACACCATGATACTAGGGACTTTCCAAGTAAATGACATGTTCGAGATGTGATCTTTCTGTCTAACTTGCATCCAGCAAAGTCAACATCTGAATAACTTATTAAATCAAATGATTGTTCTTTTGGGTAAAATAGTACCAAATTGACAGTGTATTTAAGATATTTGAAAATCCTTTTAACAGCAAGTAAGTGTGACTCTTTATGGTTAGCTTGAAATCTAGCACACATACATAAACTAAACATAATATCAGGTCGACTAGAAGTAAGATAAAGTAAACTCCCAATCATACCTCTATAATTAGTTTAATATATTGGTTTACCAGTTTCATCAATATCCAATTTACAGGTGGTACTAATAGGTGTATCACTTCCCTTAATGCTATCCAAACCGGAACGTTTTAATAAATCCTTAGTATATTTAATCTGATTTAAAATAATACCATCTTTAGTTTGAAAGATTTGAAATCCAAGAAAGTACTTATGCTCTCCCATTAAGCTCATTTCAAACTCATTTATCATAACCTTTGAAAAATCAGTACATAAAGACATTTTAGAAGATCCAAAAATAATATCATCAACATAGATTTGTACTATTAAAACATCTTGTGAAATTCTTTATATAAAAATAGTGGGATCAGAAATTCCTTTTGTAAATCCTTTTGAAATAAGAAAATTTTTAAGTCTTTCATACCAAGATCTTGGAGCTTGTTTTAAACCATATAAAGCTTTAGAAAGTTTAAAAACATGATTTTGAAAGTGAGGATTTGAAAAACTAGGAGGTTGTTCTACAAAAACATCTTCAACAATAAATCCATTTAGAAATGCACTTTTCACGTCCATTTGATATAATGTGAAATTCAGATGTGATGCAAAGGCATGTAAGATCCAAATTGCCTTTAATCTAGCTACAGGTGCAAAGGTTTCCTCACAGTCAATTCATTCTCTTGATTGTAACCCTGTGCAACTAGTCTAGCTTTGTTTCTAATGATATTTCCAGATTCATCAAATTTGTTTCTAAACACCCACTTTGTGCCTATAGTCAAGGTGTCTTTAGGTCTTTCTACTAGTTCCTAGACTTTATTTCTTTCAAATTGATTTAGTTCTTCTTGCATACCTATTACCCAAAATTCATCATTGATAGCATCATTGATATTTTTAGGTTCTAACTGTGAAAGAAAAGCTTGATGTTCAACCTGATTTCTTAGAGAAGCTCTAGTCAGTGGTCCTCTATCCAGATTACCTACTATAGAATCTAAAGTATGGTTCTTTAGAATCCTAGTTGGTCTCAAAAAGGTGGGGCTAGAGAATTCAGGCACATCAACAGATTGTGAGTCAACAGAAGCAGGTTCTGGAAAATTTCTAGAACTGGATGTTTTAACTATAGGTCCACTGTCTTTATCATTAAGCTTCAAAATAGAGAGATCATCTTCAATATTTTCAATAGAGGTCTTAGGTTCATGTGGACCAGTTTAATCAAATTTGATGTGAACAGATTCCTCCACACATTTGGTTCTCTTATTGAAAACTCTACAGGATTTACTAGAAATAGAGTATCCTATGAATATTCCTTCATCACTCTTGGATGAAAACTTATCAATATTATCATTAGTATTAAGAATATAGACTTTGCAACCAAAAGTCTGAAGTAGTTAACCTTAGGTTTCCTATGGTTCCACAACTCATAAGGGGTCTTCTTAAGAACAGGTTTGATCAAGACTCTATTGATAATATAACAAGCTGTATTTATAGCTTCAGCCCAAAAATAAATAGCCAGGTCATACTCATTGAGCATGGTTCTAGAAATTTCCTAAAGGGTTCTATTTCCCCTTTCCACTACACCATTTTTCTGAGGTGTCCTAGGGGCAGAGAAATTGTGAATATAGCCATTGTGTGAGTAGTAGGATTCAAACTCATGATTTTCAAACTCACGACCATGATCACTTCTCAAGGTTTTAATCTTAAGTCCACTAAGGTTCTCTACAGGCTTTGAATATTTAACATTGTAAGAACAAGCTTCACTTTTGTGAGCTGGAAAATATACCCAAGTATACCTAGAATAGTCATCTACTAGAACATAGACATAGTGCTTCCCATTTAAACTAGAAACCCTATAAGGTCCAAACAGATCCATGTGAACCAACTCGAGAGGTTGAGAAGTTGACACTTCTTTCTTTGATTTGAAAGAAACATTATGTTGCTTTCCCTTTTGACAGGGATTACAAACTTTATCTGCTGGGAATTCAAGTTTTGGTAGGTCTCTATCTATGTTCTTCCTAGAATTGTTTCTGAGTGAATGTATATTGCATTGTCTTAATCTTCTGTGCCAATTCCAAGACTATTTTTGAAAAGAATTTAAACACATAACATTTTTCATAGTTAAATAATTTAAATCAACATCATAGACATTTTCATTTCACAAGGCAGAAAATACTAAAGCATTTTTAGAAAAAACATAACAAGAATCAATTTCAAATTTAACATTGAAACCATCATCACATAACTGAGAAATACTTAGTAAATTATATTTAAGTCCATCAACAAATAGAACTTTAGAAATTAATACTGAGTCAGTGTTACCAATCTCGCCTAAGATGATGATTTTCCCTTTAGAATTATCACCAAAAGTGACAAAACCTCCATCAACTCTGAGTAAGATTTTAAAGCATGAGAAGTCTACTGACATGTGTTTTGAACATCCACTGTCCATGTACCAGGTCTTTCTACAGGAGCTCTTTAAGCAGGTTCCCTACTAAACAGATTTATATAGGAAATGATTTTGGTACCCATATTTTCTTGGGTCCAGACAGGTTAGCCAATAAAACTTTAGGTACCCAAATTTGTCTTGTGGGTCTCATAAAATTTGTAGAATCAACAGATTTTGAAAGGTAAACTTTATTAGATCCTTAACTGTGAATATAACTAGTCGAAGCATATAAATGTGCCGAACTAGAACTAGAAGTATTCTGTCCAGATTTAGGAATAAATTTATTTTTGGTTATTTTTCTTTGTCCAGGTTGGTATCCAATGCCAGTAGTATATCTAGGTGAAATCTGCTTACCTAGAATTTTAGTAAGAGTATCTTTTCCATTTGTAAACTTTTCTAAATCCTTCCTAAGTTTCTCATTTGACAATTTCAGTTCAGTGTTTTCTTTATGTAACCGAGCATTCTTTTCTATTTCTATGTCAAGATCAGATTTATGATTAACATTTAAAGCATACTTTTTATTTAAACCTTTTTATTTGTCTTTCAGCTCATTACAGGTTTCTTCCAACATATCACAGTATTCAAACAATTCAGTTTTTGACATATTTCCAGAATCAGAATCATCTCTAGAATAATAAGAATTTAAAGCAAGAGTTTCAGATGTTACCTCAGAGGTGTTTTTCATAAAACACGTGTTTGCCTTATTTATGATTTTAGTTTCAGAAGCTTCAGATTCACTGGAGATCTCTTCAGAAGCACTCCAAGTATCCTTCATATATTTCTTATACTTATTATCCTTATACTCATATTTCTTCTTGTATTTCAGTTTTGGGAAATCTGCTTTTATATTTCCTTTTCTCTTGCACTCATAGCAGAAAACTTCATCAGTTTTGTCAGATTTCTTCCAGTCCCTTTTCCAGTGTCCCTTGTTGTCATACTTACCTTTGTAATTTGATTTTCTGAGAAACTTCTTTTTCCTATAAAACTTATTAAATCTTCTGGCTATGTGAGCCATTTCTTCATCACTATTAGATGCACTTTCACTTTCTTCACAGCTTGAGCTATCACTTACAGCTTGAAGTTTCTCCTTACTCTTTGAAGTAGATGTCTTGAAGGCAACTGACTTCCTTTTTGGTTCATCTTCTTATTCTTTGTTTACATTAAAATATTCTTCATACATCATCAACATACCAATAAGTTCTTTAACTGGTAGTTCACCAATATCACAAGATTCTCTAATTGAAACAGAAGTGCCCCTCCATCTTTCAGGTAGGCATCTAAAAATTCTCATGATCTGCTCCTTTGATGAAACATCTTTTCCCAGTGAGATCATTATGTTTAAAATTTCGTTAAAACTGAGATACATATCAAAAATGGGTTCATCAGTCTTCATCTTAAAATTATCATATTTAATAGTATAGGTTTTCAATCCCATTTCCTTAACGTTATTTGATCCTTCATGATAAACACTTAAAGTATCCCAAATTTCATGTGCAGTCTTACAAGAAGATATTCTATTAAATTCCTCATCTCCTAAAGCAAAATAAAGAGCATTCATATCTTTTCAATTATTATTGTAGATTGTCTTCGTAGCTTCATTTCAAGTAGATCTAACAGTAGTAGGAATTTTATATTCTGATTCTATGGCAGTCCAAATATCAAAACCCATGCTTTCTAAATGAATTTTCATCTTAATCCTCCACTGAGAAAAGTTGATTCCATTGAAAATGGTGGTCTATTAGTAGAAATACCTTCAAGTCTATTATCCATGATAACTAGGTTAAAATAAAATTTTTAATGAGATAAAAATTTAGAAATAATAGAGATTTTAAGATCATTCAAATACAACTAAAATCACAGTTGAAAAACAAAGTACTTCAAAAAATATTTTAAATCCTCTGATACCAAATGTTGGTCAGAGTGGACACTCAGGAGGGGGGGGGGGTGAATTGAGTTCCAATTAAAATTTCTGTTTAAAAATCAATTACCAAATTCCCCTAAATAAAACACAGAATTAACCTGTAGTGAATTTATATCAAAGTAAAGGTTCTGTTAGGTTCTCAACAGATTGATTATTTCCCAGTTAATCAAATTAGAAGAGTTGATTAACTTTTGAAACTAACTTACTTATATAAAACTAATATAAACACTTGTGAGTTTAATTATCAAAGTGACTTTAAAACAGTTTTTGGTTTTAAAGTATTTTGCAGCGGAATAAAAAATAACTTTGAAAAGAAATAAGAACAGCTGATATAACCAAGAGGTTCAGTCTCAATATGAGACTTAGTCCTCTCAAAACTTTATATAAAAGTGATCCACACCATGGATCGAGGATTACAACAGTATACAACTGTCCAGGCCTACAACCTCTACCACTGTTTTTCGTGTGAAAAAACACAACAGTAAACCAGCTGTCCAGGTCACGCACGACCTCTACCACTATCCCAGTGGGAAATAAAAGATGTAAGAGTTTGAGTGAGGATTTACAGATCCTCCAGTTAAATTTCAGGAGATAGTGTATGTGTAAAAATACAGCAGATGACACACACTGCTCGAAGAGTAAATAATAAATCACAGAGACAAAGATGTAGAGTTTAGAATGGCTCTAGTGATTGCAGTGTAGCTCTGGAATACTTTGGATTGATCAGAATTGGTTCTGAGTCCTCTTCTGGTTTTTTCCTGAAAAACTGGGTGTCGTTCGCTTGACATCCAGGTTCAGAGACAATGAAACTGTAGTCGATGGACTTCTTGTGTTGATGTTCTCGTTCTCGTTCTCAGCTCTTTCTGGAATGCAGGAATGTATGAGCTCTTCATGTATGTTCAATCGTCTCCTTTGATGCACACGTTTCAGCACCTTCTTATTTTTTTTCACGATCTTATTTGTTTTACCAAAACCTCCTTTTTTTAGCAGCAGCAACATCTCTTATTTAAAGCACGAGCTCCGGCAACAGAAGTGATTTCCTTTTTGCAGGTACGAGGTATGGTTCCCTGACATCCAACAATACACAATAAATAAATGTCAGTGTATTCAAATATACCTGATATGACCGTTGGTTAGATTAAATAATGATAAAGAAATTAAAGCAGCATTGGGTTCTGTCTCTGGAACGGTAGCTTTGGATATCAGTGGCCCTGTGTATCAGTAGGTCTGAGTATCGGTAGCATCTTGTAACGGTAGACTTTCTATCAGTAGACTTGATTGCATCGGTAGCGGTAGACATTCCTATATTGGTAGTTATAGACTTGTCTTGTATCATTAGCGGTAAGTCCCTATCAGTAGCTTCCTTAATGTATCAGTAGGCTTTGATGTATCGGTAGACTTGTCTGTACCGGTAGCTCTCACACAGTGGTAGACTTAACTGTATGAGTAGATCTGTTCTGTATCGGTAGCTCTGTTCTATTTAAGAATTCTAATTGCAAAATGAGTTAAGTCAGAGTATACATACATCCAGTAACCGAAAGTCTAATACTAAACATAAAATAATAGAGCATTTCTTAACCAAATACTTTGATTATAATATAATTATCATAACATATGAATATGTGTCTGAAGTACACAAATACTAAAGTAAGGATTTATTCACAACAAGAATTATCAAACTATAAATAAGAAATATTGATATTATCAACATATAATAAATCATAATTGGGATTATCAAAATATAATAAATCATAATTGGGATTATCAAAATATAATAAAGAAACTAGATTCCTAGAGGGTTCAATAGTTCAAAACTAAGAACACTGATTCAACCCATTCTTATAAATAAAAGACATAAACAATAAATGGAAGTAAGTAAAATGTAATAAACCTATAAAATAAAAAATACATGTGGCCCAATGATGATAATCTTGGTTGATTTAATGATTATTAAACATTAACCAAACATGCTCCATAAATGAAACTAACTCCTTGAAACCTCTGCTAGCTTCCTACCTCTAACTCAACAGAAATCAACCATAATCACTAATCATAGGTCCAATGTATAGAAACCTAGAACCTAAAATATATTGGTGTGAACAAAATAGCTCAGTAGGTTTCCAGCCATTGAAAGTATTCAATTAGTTTTGTAATGAAATTCATAAATTCTTATTTTAAAATATAACTAGAAATTAATATTTTTAGACATAAAATCTTGAAAATCCATAAAGAAAAACACATTCAACATACCAATATTTTCATATTTGTATTATTTAATTAAAAAAGCCAATCATAAAAAATGTATCATCATCCTAATACATCTTTAAAAACCCTAATTTTTAAATAAACATTTAATCCACAATATAATAGTCTTTAAATAAAAAAAATGGTTTACCAAATATCATCGAAAACCATTTACTATGAAATTACCCATTCACACACATGCATATCCAAACACACACCTAGTGGGAACCACATGGGAAAGGATAGTAAATAATGATATACAAGGTAAAGGAGCCACTACAATATTAATAAGGGAATGATACAATCAGTCAGAATATAATAATCCATTATATAAACCACCAATCAGGTAATAAATGTTTCATGGGATGTACCCTTGAATGTTGACAAGATATGCATCAAATTTTAATAATTTAATATCAAAAAACCACAATTATATGTTGATTTCAAACTGGAATCTTTCAAATCATGCCATAAAGGCCTCATTGTAAATACAACTCGCTCTAAGACATAGTGCCAAACATTACTAGAGGGACACTAGTAGTGTGTAAACTAACTACTGAAGCATTTTAAAAGGATTTCTAGTATGTACCTGGGTTTCAATGACCAATTAAAAATATTGGTGATTAAACACATAGGCAAAGAAGAAACACACAGTGTATAAGAAATATTGATGTTCCAAAGGATCAAATAATAACTAAAAAGGGGGAGTTGAATTATTTTTTCAACATTAATGAGTTTTAAAAGGTTTAAATGTCAATATCTCTATCTTTTTAATTCTTCTTTCATTATAATTGTTTTGTATATAGTTATGCTTGAAGAAGAAGGAAATAAAGTAAAGCACACAATATTAACAAGGTTTGTTATTATTGTGAGAACCATCATCCTTTCCATAGCCACTCCCATGGGTCTATATAAATTCAAAATTAAGAATAATTGAATATATCTTCAGAAAAATCATATTAGACACCTTCTATATCTCGATAGAAATGATTATACTAACACCCATCATTTAAAAATGTTTCTTATAAAAATATTGATTTAAAAAAAATTATTAACACTTTTTTCGATTTTATCGACAATTGTTTCTTGGTATGATGATCCTAAGACTGATGGCCTTTAGTATAATAAATGTAGTATAATTGAATAAATTCGATAAACTCTATATGATTCTCTTATTCCCAATTTGGAAAACAAAAAATATGATCAAAATACCAGTATCATCATCCTCTATTCGGTTAAAAATATTTTTATTTCTGACCCTTTCCTGATATCACAATTTGAAATAAAAAAGCACAGAAATAATTATGAAGTGATAATCCTTTTATGCACTCATGAAATGTTGAAATGTGTAAATGATCTTTGGCTCTATTAATAATATAATCATCAAAGAAAATTTGGGAAATTGAAAAACTTTTCCCACTTAGTCTAATTTCGAAACAATGAAAATCACTAACATAAAAACTTAATCTTTGACTTCTTCAAACATAATTAATATTTCTCTGAAATTACTCTTCTTAGAGAAAATATCTTTTCTTAAGTCTAATTATCTTCTGAAAATTATTTTTTATTATCATTAATAGTCTCAGTTTGATTTTATTTCTTAGGATTAGTCTAATTATCTTTCTTAACTTCAGGTCAATTATCTTTCTCATCATTAGTCTAATTAACTACCTCATATTTAGTTTAATTTTCTTTCTCATCTTCAGAATGATTATCTTTCTTAGCTTCATTATGATTATCATGATTAGTTTAATTATAATTCTCTTTCTTAGATTAATTGTGATTTTATTTCTTAGATTTAGTCTGATTATCTTCCGCATCATTATTATGATTATATAGATCAACTTCATTATGAAATTCCTTCCCAAAGTCAGTCTAATCATTCCTCACAAAGTCAGTATGATCTTCCTTCAAAGAGTCAGTCTGATCTTCCTTCTTTCATTCAGTCCAATTTCGTTCTCAATGTTGATATGATCATCCTTTTCATATTATTTCTGGTCCTTATTCATAGAGTTAGTAAAATTTAACTTCTCAGAGTTATTATCATCTTCCTTCTCGGAGTCAGTCTGATTGAACAACATTATGATGGAATTTCCAATTACAATAGAAATTATTCACCATTGACTCCCCATAGAAACATTCACCTATTTCCCAAAGACATTATTTAAAAAAAATTAGTTTTCAATACATTCAAAAAAAATTTAAAGAAAAAACATCACAATGGTTCTGAAATCTTCCCATTTGTATTTTTAGGAAAAAAATCATTAACAAATTTTTCATCTCTCATTATTTTTTCTAAAATCAACATATGAATTTCTACCAAAACATATCCTTTCTCAAATATAGGGTCCTAAAACCAAACCTAAAGATAATGTTAATTTTTAATGAATTCCATACCTTGATGAAATGAAATTTCATTGGCCATGTAAACATACCCCCACACATTTATATTTTCCTTTCACTCTTCTTTTTTTATCACATTTATTTTTCTCTACCCCATTTTATTATAACCACAACTTCTGATTCACTTATGAAATATATTTAATTTTTTTTACAATGTATAATTTTTTACTATTTCTCCATCATTGTCTAGAATTTGTCTCTCTGGTTACTAATAACAAAAAATTAGAGACCAAATATAAATTTTAGAATCTACTTGTTTTCTTTGACGACTACATGATGGTAGGGAATGTGACCAAAAACTGTCGAGTGGTAAAGTAGATGGTTCATCCAAACTCTTACATTACTTCTTGGATAGATGTTTCAAGGGGAAATAAGAATATCTATATGATGTATATAATAATGGAGACCCCTATACCACATAGTATAGTTTCTCCTTCCTCTTCCTCATGGGACACCATTATTGAAGAAGAAGAACATCGACTATAAAATGTGGAGACCCCAATACACCCACTTGAAATTAGTGGCGTAGAAGACCATTCACATGAAAATTATCTCATGGATCTATCAACAGATGTAATTTCTTCTTCTTTTATGGCTTCAGATGTGAATTTTCAACTTGATCTTTTTATCTCAGATGTTGATGCATCTATTCAGATTGACACCCCACTAGACACTTCAAAAAAATCATCTTTCCCTTTTTAACAATAATGGAGGGTATTCCTGAGCCTCATGTGAAGAATCTGAAATGCATAAGAGAAGTTCCTCTTCAAATTAATAGGGAAGAGTCTAAAAGTATGATACTTCAGAACAAACACTCGCTAGATGCCAAGGGGAGTCCAACTGAAGTCAATTTGAACATGAAAAAGTTCAGACTCACTGTAGACACAAGTAATAAAACCCATAGAAAAGAGGATTCCTTTGGTCCCATATAGAAAATTTTGGATTCCAAAACCTCCAATTATGCTAGAAACCCCTCAAAGGATTGGGCTTCCCAAAAATCCCAAAGTATAATGGCTAACATAGGGGAACCAACACCCAAAAACAACCCCAAATGATGGTACTCTTTTGGAACTATTCTGGAATTTCCATACCTAGCATGAAAGGTTCACTCAGTCACTATACATGCAGATATAAAACTGATGTTATTGGACTTATGGAGGAAAATATTATTTCCTAAAATCATACAACTTTATTCAACAACAAGGGCAACTCAAGGATGGGTACCGCCCATAACGAATCTAGTTTTTATGGAATCTGGCTTTTAGTGCCCAGTAGGGTTGAAAATTCTACCATTTTCAATAACGAAAACCAAGTTTTCACCTGTAGTTTTCATATTTCTGGAAAAAGAATGTTTTTCTCAATAGTTTATGCTTTCATTAGTTATATAGACATAAGATCATTAGGGCTGAAAATAAAATATTTTTCCAACATCATCATTGAACCATAGACTGTAATAGGTGATTTAAACTAAATTATTCTTATATATGAAAAACATGTCCCATTTTACAACTCCATATCCATTAAATATATTAGATCTGGTGATGAAGAAGCAGGTCTATATGAAATCAACCTCATCAGAGAAAATTTTACTTGGTACAAAAGGTACATAAATGGAATGAGGGAAAGTAGAATTGATAGGTCCTTTTCCAGTGATGATTTTTATGGAAAATGGAATTCAATTACTTGTTTCACCTTAGTGGAAAATAATTCAGATCACCATCCCGTTTTGATTAGTATTTTTTACGATGTGAAAAGGTAGCCCCTCAATTTTAGATTTAACAGTGCTTGGGCCCCAATTCTAGATTGATCACATTTTTTTTAAAAAAATAATGGATCTCACATGAATGTGAATTCATTCCCATTTCCTACATCTACAATCTCAAACATCTCATAAAAATTGTAAAAGAATGGAGAAAATCCAATTTTATCTCACTTGATGATGAATATGATGCCCTGGAATGCTCATTGCATGAAATGAACTAGTAAAACACAAAGATAAACATTAATGGGGATTTAACCTAGGAAATTGATATGGACTTCAAACATAAAAATATTATCAATATCATGGAATGCATCAATAAATTCGTATTCAAGATAATGTGGCTTACCGAGGGAGACCGAAATAAAAAAATTTCAATTCTGTACAAAGAGTGTGATGAGAAAATAAACCACTCTCACTTCTTAATGATTGTGAATGACTTCTAGATGAAAGGCAATAACAATCAGATCATATTATATCCCTTTATAAGAACCTATTAAATGGGCCTCCTAAGAATGAAATACCTAAGGAAAATATAATTCCCAAGATTATAACCAAGGGAGAAAATTAGTTGATCACATATGCTCCTCTTAATATAGAAATTAAGGTTGTAGTCTTTGGGCTCAAGATAGAAATCCCACCTGTACTAGATGGATTTAGAAATCTCTTCTTTCAATCATATTGGGATATAATTCAGATTGATGTGTGTAACATTTTAACCAATTTTTTAAAGGCGGTTCTTTAATTCTGGTCTTTAATACCAAATTCATTGCTCCAATAACCAAGATGGAGAATTCCAGTGACATCAACCAATTCAGGCTGGTAGCTCTTGTCAAAACAACTGACAAAATTATAACAAAAGATTATTCCCAATAAACTATACAGAGTCCTGATAAAATAATCTATTGGAATCAATTTGTATTGCTTAGTGGAAGGAGCATTCAATATTTTTTTCAGATAGCCTCGAAGTGTGTCATTATCCTTCTCAATACCACCTGGTGTGGAAAAAATTCTCTCAAGATTGTCATTAGATATGTGTTTGACACAATGGAATGGAACATCAAAAATCTGGGCTCCATAGTTTTGATTTCATATTGTGGTTTATTCACTAGATCAATTCTATTTTGGGTTCAACACACATTTCAATCTTTGTCAATGGATCCCCAGAGGGGTATTTTAGATGCTCTAGGGGGTAAGAAAATGGGATCCTCTATTATCCATTATATTTTCAATTATAGTGGATTATCTCAGTAGTATTTTTCCCCAAATGGTGGACATGGAAAAATTAACAACTATCAAGGTGGATAGTGGTATCTCTCCCCCATCACACTTTTTTTTAAATATATCATCATTTTTAAGATAGGGGTATAAGAGGAACATCAACAACCTAAAAAATTATCTCTTGTAATATGAAAATGTTTCTATCCATTAAATTAACCGTAGAAAGTATTTCATCTACTTTGGAAGGAACATTTCAAGGTCATGGAAGTGCTATTTTATTAGTGGACTTAGAATATAGGATGGAAAAAATGCCTTGTACCTATCTTGGTGCTACCATGTTTTTGGGAAATCCTCATGCTTTACATTTCTCTAATACAGTGATCCAAGTCAGATGGACACTTTCATCATAGAAATGCATGTCACTTTTGATGCAGGGATGCATTTGTATTATCAACCATGTAGTGACCTCAATGTTGGTTTAATCATTATTGGTTTATATTTTTCCCTCTACTACCATTCATGTCATCAATTATATGATGAGATATTTTTTATGTATGAGAAATATGATGGAATGGATGATACTAGTGTCCCCTTAGAAGAAGTGATGTAGGACACATGATTTAGGTGGCCTTAGAATCCAGAATCCTTATATTTTAATTGGTATCTTCCAGCACAATTTTTTGGAGGTTAATCAACAAGATATCACCCTCCTTATCATTTCATAGATCATCATTTTTTAAAAAGCACATTGAATTCAAGAAGAATTAAATATAATATGCAATTTAGACTGGATGGAAAAATATTTTCCATAAAATTAACATGAAATCCCATTATGTTCCAAACTATGACTCGGCTTTAAATATTTTTCGTACCAAATTGGGTGGGAAACTATTATTGACCAGATCAGTGCCCTGGATGACATAAATAATCAAAACATATAGAATAGAGTCTAGATCTAATATCTGGAATTGCTACCTAAGGAAATCACTATAGTTGTTGAAGATCATTATTTTACCATCCAAGATGATATGCTCATATGTGATAGGTCTGTGACTATCTAGAAGGACTCCAAGGATCTCTAAAAACACTTTTTCTAAGGGGAACATAGTTTGATGGGCATTTTCAGCAATAGGTGGATGAACCATTCACTTTTCACCCTTATCTGGATAATATCGCTTAACAAAATTCTAGTTGATTGTAATCCATCGAGGGTTGGTATATCCCTGGGATCCTAATGTGTTCATTGTCATAATCATCAACAATATGTCAATCACCTCTTCTTAGATTCCAAAAAAAACTGCTTTATTATAGAAAATTACTCTGGATATCTTCATTCTGGACACACCCTGAACTGGCTCATTGCATTTGATCCTGTGTACCATTTTCTAATTCCTTCTTTACAAATAGATTGGAATACTCCTCAAAGTTTCATGAATAGAACTACTCCATGAAATATGGAATGGCCACAATTTTTCCATTCATTCAACATATCCATTTAAATATCAATCTTGTGGAATCTACAATCACTACAACAATACAATGTGATGAAACACAACATGCCGAGTGATGAAGCAATTTAGCTTGTGATATTACCATCCCCATGATTCTAAATCTTACTGGTAAATTCCATAAACCCCATGCCATGCATGAAGCTTTCTGGTTACCCCCATTTTTTGGATGGTGGAAATCTGATACAGATGGTGATTTTAGGGGAAAAATATGTCCTTCAGGAAAATATTCTATCTTTAGATACCATAACATTAAAGTTGTGGAGTGTCTCTATGACCATTTCCACTATGACACTACCCTAGAAGCATAAATGATGGTATTTATTAGATCAATGTAACATCCATGCCAAAGATGAAGGAATATCATATGGTTTTCATGAAACTCCACTATTATTGTGTATGTCATAAGGATAGAAAAAAATTCATCTCTCACAAAAGATGAATGAGAAATTAAAAAAAATGCCTCAACAAGATTTCTTCTATGAGATTCATGATCACTCAGACCTATCAGGAAGCCAATAATCGTGCTGATGGTCTTAAAAATAAGGAAATTTTGGAAGATGGACAGATATTCTCATGTGCTATTCCATTCAACATGTCCCCAATCCTTTTTCATGACAGATTTAAATTGCCTTCATTCAAAATCTTATGACATTTATTTGTTCGAAATAATGATCCTTTGAGCTCATATTTTCTCAAAAAGATAACCATTATTATGTTGGAGGTAACATCATTCTGAAAAAAGTTACAATTATCTTTACCTATATAAAAATTAATCATTATCAAATAGTTTTCATATTTTTTATACGATGGTCATTGGGATTTTTTCTGCCCATATAAGGCATTCGTTAATCTACAATCCTTTTTTATCAATATATTGTTTAAAACCACATGGTTGTTAAATGTAGACATATTCCATAATCTCAAAATTATGGAAGGATAAAATTAAATATAAATAATTATTATTTTTATTTTTATCTTTTTCCACTAAAAGAAACATTCTTATTGATTCTAATCTTGCAACTGGGGAATGTGCTTCTCCAAAATCCATACATTCCACCTATGCATTTCCTTTACAAACATGAATGGATTTATTTCATGAAACCTATCCATGTACATGTAACAGGTTTCTATAAAACCAGTTATTTATTAAATTTTCACCATATACATGGGGAATATGTTCCCATGTTTCAATTTTAGAAATAATATTAAATTCTTAATTCATAACACCCAAAAATTGATTGTGTTAAATAGCTCCAAAAATTGATTCCGGTGATACTTTTTTGATATGTGAAGTCTAATTTTTTAATATCTTATTTATTTTCGTCCAAAATATAGCCTTCTAATTCCCAATAATTTTTTTGGTCTTAAAATGTATCTCTATGGATAGAAATGTCAGTGTTTTTTTCATAGCAGAACTTTCCGAATCACATGAATCTTCTGAATCATATTATTTTTTTTGTATCACCTATAATTTCATTGGAAACCTCCAGTTTCTACTCCTTAGAATTCCCATATACATTTAATGGAATTTTCATATAAATAACCTTCACATCATATGATTTAACCAAATTTTTTATGTATTTGTTCCAACATTTGTAACTTCGTTCTTTTCATGAATAACCAACAAATGTTCCTTCTTTAACTATCTCATCCAATATTCCCATATCCGGATTTTTTATTATATGTAAACATGGACATACAAAAACATTGATGTACTTAAATTATGTTTTTTATATCACATTTTATAGGAAGTAATGTTGGATTTTTGTCTCAACAAACATCTATTATTAAAAAGTACAATAGTGCCAATAGGTTCTCTCTAACAGAATATTGAACATTTTATTCCACTAATATACTTTTTCCCATATTAACCAAACTTATATACACTATTTATACTACTACAATTTTTTGTGGAGTGTAGGGAGAACTATTAAAATTTTGATACCATTCTCTCTCAGATATGTCTCAATTTTTATTTGTAAATTAAAATCCATTATCTATTCTAAACATTTTTATATAAGCCCTTATTTATTTTCCCGCTTATTTTCTAAAAATGTGAACATTTCTATATCCTCTGATTTTTGTTTCAATAATATGATGTTTTTCATTTAGGTGAAATAAATAGTAGTAATTATAAAGTATAAATATGGTTCCATTGATTGGTTTCTCATTGTCGAATATAAATTGGAATGAAGATGTTAAAGAGGTCTAGTAGAGTAATTCTCAACTCTCATATGAGTTTTTTAATCAACTTTCCTTTATGTAATGTAGTAAAAATATTTTAATATCATCTTTCCTATTATGGAAAGTAACAAAAAAATCATCTTTTGAATGTGTTGTCCGTTTTTTCTGGCAATGGTTGGCAAGTCTTCAGTGCCACAATTTTTTTTCATCATCATTACTCTAGTAACTTGAGTTAATAATTTCTCCATTTTGAAATAGATTACCCATAGTTATTTATCATTTTGTGATAACATTCCCATATTTCAAACTTCAGATGACAAAAGTATCATTTATGAAAAAATAACTTCTTTTACATCACAAATAGTTGAATTATAATAAGTATGTTATGTTTTATCACATAAAAAAATAAAACATCCATAGACTTCATCTTTTTTCTTTATTCTTAGTCATTTAGAATCCTTTAATTTTAAGGAACTATCACTAACAAAGTTAACTATTACTCAATCATGAAATTCAACATGTTTCAAGGTTTTTATATCACCTATCATATATGATGAAAAAATATATAATAGAACTGTTGTTTTTTTATTTTACTTAATTTTAAGGTTGTCTCAACACCAAAAGCACTTTCACCAGATTTTTTCTTTACATCTTCCTTTTCTTTTATTCCATAAGAATCATTTTCTAGGAGTTTCATAAATCTATTTTCATAATGAAAAAACTCATCACATAATCCAATAAACATTATTCAAGGATTCAAATTGATTTTTTGTTGTATGGGTTCTAACAAATTGATATTTTTCTTTTAAAACTATCTGTGGGTTACGAAAGATATTTTTCTTTATTCCACCATTTCATTCAAGTTGTTCAGTAATTCTTCTGAGAAGTGACAAGATATGCCAACAATTATAATAAGTATGCTGATCGATTAAATAACACTATAAATAGCCGTCAAATATTTATTTTCTACTGAAGTGATATATTTCTCGATATAAACATTGTTGAGGTTAATAACTTCATTCTACTTTAACAATTTCTTTGTGCGGATCATCAGTCCAAAAGAATGGGTTTTTATGTTTTATACATGTGATATGATTCTCACATCCCTTGTCCATATAGTCTTTACAAACAATTTTATGATCACTTAAGATGTTATAAAGATAAGATGAAACAATTTTTTTTGGTTGAGGGTTTCACCAAATTCATTAATTGAGTTCTATCAGCCAATTTAGATTCCTTATCTTTTACTTTTGAATTTTTTTGATGTTTTTTTATTTTCCTCAATATAATTTTTTAATCGAGTAGTTTTCACTGAAACTTATTAAATTATTATTATTTAATTTTTAGTTTCGTACTAAGATATTCAACCATCTATCCATTTTCAAAAAATCTATATTTGTAACATAAGATCTCTATAAGGTATTTATCCACATGTTTAGTGACATCTTCTGTACTTTAGAGAATTC
The DNA here is from genome assembly GCA_963277665.1 of Viscum album. Taxonomy (NCBI): domain Eukaryota; kingdom Viridiplantae; phylum Streptophyta; class Magnoliopsida; order Santalales; family Viscaceae; genus Viscum; species Viscum album. Next base: position 1,657,391,770 of record OY728164.1, on the reverse strand, counting down.
TACACAAAATTTCCTTATCATAACAATTTCATTACAGAGATATATTTTTTAAGATATGGAAGAAGTTCTCTTCTGATATAATACCCTCTATAAGAGTTTTCTCCCCCTTCTTCTTTGTTATTTGATGATTACTTTGTTTTATCAGCTATTTCAATGATTTTTCTAACCTTTTATTAACTTTTATCTTTCAATGAATTTTAGTTAGATTATTAAGAATTAGCTTGCTTACATAGAATACATTTTTTTCTCAAGTGAAATTCCTCATATAATTGTTGGACTATTTTTTTATTTAGAACATTTCTACTAAATCTTACAACAATGTGTCTCATCAGAATCATGTAGGTATTATCCAATTTATTTTAGAAAAATTTCATAAAAAAGTGATTGATTCCCCTACACTAAAAACATTTGATTGGAAATTTACCTCTATACATTCATCTTACTATTCTATAATTATTTGATATATGTGATATAATTTTCTCATTCTAATCATCTACCTCTTTATCTTAGGAATCACAATGATTAGCATATTCAATGTCGTGAATTTGTTTTCTCTTTCATAGTTTCAAAATGAATTTCAACATTCATCTTTATTTTGAGAATTGGAGTTTCTATCATCTACTATGTAACAAGATATTTTAATAATTCAGCAAGATACAAATAAATATTTTTTTTAAAGAGTAAATTTTATAATCAATCCCTTATGATATTTTTCCCATATGTTTATTCAAAATTGTTGAATCTTTAAAGAAATCCACGAATCCTCTAATTTCATAAAAAAATACATTACTCTAGTGAAGTAATCATAAATAGTTTTTTATCCCTCATTATTTACTATTCATACTTAATATGCCTAATTTTTAATATTTCTTCTTTTATTTTATTATTCCCGTAAAAATACATTCCATTTTATCCCAATAAACTTTGATATTTTTAGACCCATCAATTTCATATATTAATTTTATGATAAAAACATAATGATAGAATTTTTAGATTTTACAACAACATAAATATTTCTCTTATTAGAAATAGTCATTGGGGCATATTTTGCAATATGTGGGAACCCTATTGATGTTGTATCATAAATATCTCAGCCAAGACATAGGAGATAATAAATCATTATCCTTTTTTATCTATTATATTATTTTCCATCCAATTGTGGAATTAATACAATTTTGATGGAATTGAGATTATCCCTTGTAAGGTCTCAACAACATAACCATGGATCTGATAGCACATGAAGTTTCAATGGATCGAATAACAAATCATAAGGGGGGTTGAATTTGTTGTTCATTTTTTTGAGCACCAATTCTATAATTAATTTAACCTATCCGACATGTTAATATTAATTAACACATAAAATTTTAGTAAATAGATATGCATGAAAAATTAGAAAATAATTTAATGAACATTTGTTTTATAAGGTTCATCCTCAATGTGAGAATCTACATCATTACTATAGCCACTCCTGTGATTATATTGAAATACACTATTAAGAATAATTGAATACAAAATGATGTGGATCCTGTTAAACACCACCTATATCATTAAGTGAATGATTATACATACTTCCATTAATTTACAATGTTATTTAAAAAAAATTGAGATAAAACAAATTAATAAAGGATTTCTTCCATTTTCTCCACAATAGTTCTTCGGTCTTGTTATCCTATGTCAATTTGGATTCAGTCCAATGAACCCTATTTGATTGACTCAATTGGAATGACTCAATATTATTATACATTTCTTAATCTAAAAAACCAACAATCTTATAAAATTATTAGTATTATATTTCTTAGTCTTGTAACAAAAATTAAGATGTTTGACAATATTCTATGATCTTAGGCCAGAAAGAAAAAATAGAAAGAAATAAATAGCGCTCTACCTTTTATGATCTTATAATAATGTTAAAATATTAATGAAATGTGCCTAAATTTATAGGAAAGTAGTAATATAAAAGGTAGGAAACTAAAAAAACATTCCCACATCGTCAAATGTAAAAACTCCAAAAGTCACTCACATTTAAACTCCATCTACTAATTCTTCAAAACATATCCTGATTTATCAAAAATTGGACTTCCCAAACATACTAAATTTTATTATGTATTATTATCTTTCCCAAAATCAGTCTAATTATATTTATCAGCTTAATTTTTATTATCTTGATCATTTATAGTCTAATTATCATGCTCAACATTAGTTTGATCAGCTTTCTAAGCATCAGTATGATTATCTTACTCAGCTTCAATCTAATTATTTTTCTTAGCTTCAGTATGATATCATTGTTATCATTAGTCTCATTATCTTGATCATATTACGAATGATTATCTTTCTTATCATTACTATGATTATATTTATCAACATTAGTAAGATTATCTTGTTCTACATTAGTATGACAATATTTCTCATCTTTAGTTAAATTTTCCTTCTCTAAGTCAGTCTAATCTTCCTTCTCACAGTCAGTCTGATCTTCCTTCTCAATGTTAGCCCGATTTTTCTTCTTAGAGTCAGTCTGATCTTTCTTTTTAGATTCATTCTAATCGTCTTTCATAGATTTAGTAAAGTTTTACTTCTCAGATTTAGCCCAATATTAATTCTCAGAGTTTTTTTATTATACTTTTTTTTATTTAAAATCCCATTATGGTGGAAAGTACACAATAGTGACTCCCCTGAACTAAATTAACATGATTCTAAAAAAATTATTTTACAAAACATTATTTGAATATCAATATTAAAAAATTTAAGATAAAACATAAAAAAAGGTTATATAAATATCTATCCCTCACCTCCCTCACCCTTATAATGAGAAGCCACAAGTTATACACCATATATCCATTGAACTAATAAGAACATTCCCATATAAGGGGAATGAAGGATAAAATATTTATAACAATTGACACTAGGTAAAAAGGGTCATATAGTGAAAAACGACACACAAAACAGAGAACACATGCTAAGGGGAATTCAATATAGTATCACAATATTTATAAGTTACTCTAGATAAAGTGCCAACTAGTAATTTACTATAAAAATTTTCTTGGGATGTAAATCATTTTCACACCATGTGAAATCCCACATTAATATCCTTTAGAAATACAATGAAATACCACACAACATTAAACATTTCAAATCAACCATTTAAAACTTGTGACTCCCTATTTAAAATCAAATATAAGTAAAAATTCCTTTCATCTACACAAAAGACATTTTAAAGGGAAATTATGTCATTTTCACACAATGAGAAAAACACCCTCATTTCAATCCAATATTTGAAATTAATTAAAGAACATAATTCAATTTTTTTATATCATCAGAAGAAATACTTGTAAAATTATACTTTTTAATCATTGAAAACAAAACCTAGATCGAATTATAACACATTCCATCAAATTTATTTGAAATAGTCTCAATGAAATTTTACAAATTCATATCACATTAAAAAATTCCATTTCAGACATAAAAACATGAAATTTCAATGAAAAATAATTTATTCTAAGATAAAACTTCCTAGAAAATTTTTAGAAGCATTGCATGGATATATCATATATTCATAAATATATTAAAAGGATATTTTGAAATATTATGCGCTATTTTAATTCCAAAATGAAATAATTACATATAAACTCATACTTGGAATAAACTAAAACTAAGCTAAAATATTCTACATTTGATGTTTACCACCTAAATAAACAATAACACCTCTATATATACCACAAGACACTAAAACCCCATGTTTTAACCATATCAAATGCAATCTTTATTTTACGTATTAAACAAGGGGTTTTTTGGTGATAGGGGATATTGTGAAAGGATAGAAGAATAATATATGAGAAATGAGGATGGATTTACCTTGGAATCACTTGGAAATCACAAAAAATGGGATAATAATTGAATTTGGATGATGGTTGGACTAATAATTGGGATCATGGGGTTAATATAAGTCATATGGGATATTATAGGGGAATAAACCCCCTTAAAATTGAAAGTAAGATTTAATAAAAAACCTTTTTTTGCGATTTAGGGTTGGTAGCATAGTTTTTTAAACCAGGTGCCTACCATACAGGATTACCCATACACCCTAAACAATACAAAAATCTTTTAAGAATCTCCACACAGTTTTAAAAAACATAATAAGACTGTGTAAAACCTTACTATCTCCACGGTAGTACCCTTTTCACATGAATTTTCAAATTACCACTAATAATAGAGGTAAACTATGAAACACCAACAACACCTTAGAAAATCTGAATTTACAACCTTAAATTTATCAATATTCAAAAATACTAATGATATGATAAAATAACACAAATTAAACACAATATTTACATGTGGGTTTTATTGATGGCATAACCTAAGTACTATTCAATAACATATGTACTCAATCCCCCTATACCACTAATATCATTTTAGTTAATGAACCCTTCAAGATCAACTCATCCACCGGTTCTTTAACTTCCTAGAGTAGTAATTTTCCACTTAATGAATTACTTAACACATTACTCTTCATATGGATATAAGATATATCAAAATAAAATTCCTAATGATATATCTTAATAACATATTTGGTTGAGGTAGATTTACCACTGAGTGAAAATATATTTCAAGATCATTTGAACCGAAGAGACTATAAATATCTCCCTAAAGAGGTAGTGTAACATGATTTTCAATTCATGGATCATGAATTTCATATCCAATTTATGAGTGGGATAATTACTTCTCATGTGGGTATAGATGACAAGACCCACATTCCACTGCAATATTATCCTATATCATCATGCACCCTAACCCCTTACATGATCCAACATAATACACTGCATATCTTTTCCTTGGAGGGGGGTGAATCAAAACTATAGAAGACTTAAATCACACCTAATTCCCCTTAAAAGAATGATGACACTTCTCCCCATAATCAATATTCCCTACTCTTTATGTCAAAATTTTCAACAGATAATATATCTTAGAGTAGTACAAAAAAAATACTTTTAATATATTTATTAGTTAAAAACAATTAATATCTCATACACATTCCTAGTACATTCACAAGACATGGAAACTTTTATTACCTCAGTTTCAACTAAAATACAATTCCTATATATAACATAGCATAGAAAATTTATCAATTTTATCTAGTAATTGCGCATAGAAATCAATGAATACAATTAATTCTACATCAAGGATCCTAAAAACACTGAGAAAGAATTCATGGTCATCCTCCATATCATAATACACAAATATGTCATAAATGAACACCACTATAAATGATTCTATAAAAAGTTAAAATATATGCTTTATCCAATCCATATCGACTACAGGAGAATTGGTATGGAAAAATTGCATTGATTCTATAATATCTACTAAAGGAGGACTTAGTATCATCCTCTTTCTAGACCCTCATCTGAGGACACCCCGATCATAAGTCAGTATTCAAAAACCACCCAAATCCTTCATGTTAGTGAAAAAAATAATTGATTTGAGGGAATAGATATTTTTTTATATATACCTACTTTAACTTATAGTAGTCTGTCAGAATTTGGAGATACATATCTTCCTTCTTCATTAATAGAATTGGAAACATCTAAATTAACATGATAGGATTAATAAACCCCATTCATTAAATAATCTCTAATTCAATCATTAACTCTTTCAACTTGGGATGAGAGATATAGTGTGAAAATAATGAGATGGGCATCATCCTGTGGAGAAAATAAACAGTGAAATCAACCTCTTGATGGGACGGGAACCTAAATTATCATATAGAAACGCCTCAGGGTACTATTCTATAATTACTAGAAGAAAAATATTATAACCTCACTCCAAATAATAATTTCACAACCTGGATAGATAACATGAAATCAACCCCATATCATGAGTGATGATCCCCACCCTCAATGATATTATATCCCACTCACCCTAGAAAATTTGGGTGTTCCCTTCAGGAGAAAGAGACATGACCGTATAGTGATAAAAGTCAATCTGGTCCTTGAAAACAATCATCATTTCCATATTGAGTATGAGATAAAAAACACTTGGTTCTAACATGATGAATTCCCACACAACTTCCATGTCATTTAATGAAACATGAAACTCCATAAACATAAAAACTCTATCCTTTTTCCGTCCTAATGGGGTAAGTAGAACCATCAAAAATGGAATCATCTCTACTTACATACACAAATCCTAATGGAACTTTAATGGGTTAAAGGAATGGTAATAAACTATATAAAACAAATACAAATCCATGAATGAAGTAATAAACATCATACCAGTTATTATGGCCATATTGTAATATAAATCCTCAGGTGCCACATCTATTGTATAGATATCCCAAACACAATAATTCCTTATGTCTTCTTAGATGGTTGAGAATCCCCTAAAGACTATGTGCTATGTCCCCCAACCTTAGAAGCAAATGATCACAACTATAAAAATTTATACAAATAATAACCAACTCTATACCCTTAAAGGTAATCCTTACAGAATAACTGAAGATAACCTGAACACCTACATTTTTGAAACATCCTCAAAGCCTCTGAGAATTTTTTTTTAATATGACCAACATTACCAAATAACAACAAACTAATATCTTTATCCCAAAATAAACCAATGGAATCCAACCTAATGATTGTCGAGCCCCATTTCCACTTATCTGAGGAGGTTCATCTAGATTACTAATAATACTATTGGAATATAACTAGCTATCACCTATTACTAAATAAAACCCAGTGAGAATTATCTTCTCTCCTAAGTCCACCTCATCTGTAAGTACTTATCAACCACCTAAAAAACTTATTTTTGGAAAATGAGACTAATCAACAATCTAATATTGTAATTAAAGAGAATTTAAAAATGCTTCACCTTGAGAAGTTTTTTAAAAATGTTATTGGGATGCAAATGATCTAACTCAGAAAATTGAGTCAAATATTCCATCACTAGATTGTAACCTTTTTCAATCATCATGAAATTTTTCTCCTTCACCACCCCCAGTGTCTTAGGAAAAACAATTGATTAAATTAATTATTCAAGGTAGTCCATGTGAGATCATCAGATTTATTCACATTCACCAAGGAAACCCAACCATTTCATAATCAGTCCTTCCAACATATAAGTTATGAAGCCCGCATTTTAGGTCATAAGGTTCTTTAAATATATATATAAAGACCATATTATCTAGATTCATTCCTCAAGCTCATGGGAATCTTTTTCCCTTTAGAGGACTGATGAATCCTATTTAGTAAAGTCCTCAAAAAGATCCATTGAATATGATTGACCTCATTACCACTATTATTATAAATACTGAGTCATTCAAATAAGTACATCCACCAAGTAGAGGTCATCATGAGGGGTAAACTATTGAACATTCTCTATAGGTCCCTCCCTTAATCTTGAACATGTCATTCTAGAAACCATTATCTATAGAATAAAAGATATAAAATCGTTTAGTAAACAATTTAATCTCAAATAAAAATAATGAAACAACATGACATCCTTAAAATAGGTGTGAAAAAACTAAATCAATATAAATATCATTTTCAAATGAATAAGAGGTGAAAACATCAAAATGTTAAACATTTTTCCTCTCTTCATAATTTGGCCATGTAGTCTGGAAAACCAAGCACGAACCATGTAATAAAGATCTATAATATTATTGAACTATCTATTGAGGATCCTCATGATTACTACTGACCATGTGCCTAAATTGTGTGAACCATATTTTTACTAGATAAAATTACTATTTAGAATCAATGTTTTAACATCATTTGTTATAACCAATGTTAAATGTTATATAAGAAGCTTTTAACATCGATTAAATAAGAAAATACATTAATAGTCAATCTAAAATACCATTAACATCATTTTTTTCAAAATATAATGTTGAAATATGTTAACAAATCATATCTTCATGGTCTTATACTCAGTTTTTGGATGAGGAATTTCTAAAACAATCATCCTATTGAATCATGATCTAATAAGTTATTTTATTTTCATAATTATTCATTCATTTTCTCTTCAAAATGTTCTATAGTTTATCATTATTCCATGTCTATTGACATCATTCAGTCTATGGAAACAATTATCTTCTCAACTTATGATTGTTATCTTTGTTTTTTTCATTCTATTTTAACTTCATTTTTGAATATCATTCTCCTCGATCTTGCATCATATCCCAATATCAATTTCCCATGAGTGCATCCATCAGAATTAAATATCTATTTTCTGTTATCATCCTCCATATATTGGAAGCAAATTTTAAAATTTTTTATGATGAATTAGTTATTATATAGTTATAAATTAAATTAATCCATTCCTTCGATTATATATATAAATATATTATTTTCAATTATTAAAAAATTGTTAAAATTAGATTAAGGTTATAATATTTTATGATTATAAATTTCTTGTTATAATAATTTTTTCATTGTAATTACAATTTATTATTTATAATTGTTTATATTTATAAAACAAATTATAATTTTTTTATTAATTTTTTTAATTCTTAATAAAACATCATTTACAAACAGAAATTTCCATTATAATTACATTTTTTGGTTACAAATTATTTTATGGTTGTAAATTGTTTTTCAATTGTAAAATTTTTTAGATATAATTTTTTTTGAATTTGTTTATATTTATATTCTTACTTTATTAATTTTATATATTTATATAAGTTTTTATATGTTTATATGTATTAATATTTTCATCTATAATATTGTGACTTTATTAAATTAATCGATCATAATTAGATAAATTCTTGATGAACTCGAAATGAAAATATGGAAGGGTTTGAAACATTCTTATTCTTTTATAAAATGAATCTTGAAAAAATATTAGATTTTTATCCATGAATTAAGAGTATGAATATGGGTAAATTGGGGTATAGATAAATAAAAAAAGTTGTATTTTTATTGTAGTTATTTTAAACAGTTCGTAGAATTTGGGATCTGATAATTTATCTAATGAGATATTGGATGGTCTTTTGATGCTGGGACAGATTGTTTGAGGATTTAGTTATTGAGAATATGATATTATTGTTTGATTCTTGGTGAGATTGGAACCTTTTTGATGGAATGGTGTTGAGAGGATTTGGGTATGACTGGGTTCCATTGAGTAGTAGTTTCATAAGGGTATAAGGGACCGATAAGGTTCCCCTTATGAGAAGGTTTTTGATTAGTGATAAGTATGGTGTCATGGATGGTTGTTTGAGGATTCTCTTCAGGGTTTGGTTTTAATTGTGGTAGTTATTGTAGAGGGGGTACTATGGAGGATTGGATTGTGTGTCAGAATGGCAAGTTGAGGTTTCTACTAATGAGAATATCTTTGGGTTTTATTTATATGGGAGGAACCCAAATTTGTGTTTTTTATTGGGGATAATGTTTAAAGGTATAATTAGGGTGGATCATGAAATTTTAAATATTAGTGAGTTGAGGTTGGTTTTTACAGTTTCTATGGGTTAGTTTGTGAATTGGATGAACCTTTCTCTTCTTTCATAGGGCATGGATGTTTGAGGTGTTTATTCTTTCGGTTTTGGATATGAGAGCACATCATTAAGATATAACTGGATTTGGGGTTTCCCCTAAGGTTTATTGGATTCCATCATATATTTTTTAGCTGTTGTTTGGTAAGTTAATGGTGCTTATGAATATTTTGGATGTGTTCCACGCATTTCACAACATGGAAGACTTTATAGGATTATTATTTGGGGGCATGAAACTCCCATGTCTTGGGATATAGGACAGGGAGATACAGCTCCCATATTAAAATATTTAGCCTTTATAATTGAATAGTAATTTTGGATATTTTAAATGTTCCACAATTCATTGACAAAGAGGTTATTTTAATCTATTCATATCATTGTCCACGATTCCTAGAGTGTGATAGTTACATGATGTTTCTTTATACACCTATCATGGTACCCTAGGGTCCATCATTCATTCTTTTATTTGAATTGGGAATTTTTAAATCCATTTTAATATAGTGGATATACTAGATATTGTGTTTTTTGGAGAGACACATGATATAAACCCTTTGTCTTATGATAGAGTAGGGATATAATTACCTTGGGAGTCAAGTTGAATCTTATCATTCATTATTTTCATTTTTTTTATTTTTTCCATCCATTCTTATTTATTTTTATATATTTATTTTTTTTATTCTAGTAGTTGTTATTTTTTTTATACAATGAATATCATAGGTGCACATGCTTGCATATAGTAGAGAAAAATTTGGTTCGCCACTAGGGGGGCCTATTAAGATATATCTCTCACACACTATACTTAAAATTTTGTGCCTGTGTAGACCCATATATCTTCTTTTGGGATTACCATAGGATACACAATGGATGGGGTTGAGTCCCGGTGTTAAATAATCGACTGAGACCACTCATAATGTATCTTATGATCTATCTTGAGAAATTTGACCATTTTAGATACCAGGTGTGTAACACCACAACCTATTCTACTATAAATAGTAGTCAAAAAATACAACCACAATGACCTCGAATATGCCTCCCCAAATTCCATAGCTTTTTGACTTCTAGTGAGGGACTAAGGAGGTTCCATAGAGTGGTTATACCCTCCATATCATAGTGCACAGTAATAGATAAAAATATAATGTATCAAATAGAAATAAGAAGAATTATACCATTTAGTATAATTAAAAAACCGAAGTTGGTAATAATATAAAATAATAAATCAATACTTTCATATATTAATAAAATAATCTGACCCATCGAGCTGATCACACAAACCAATTATTTAAGATATTATAATGAAGGAAAAGTATATAATTCCTTATTACACCTCCATGCCTCCCCTAAATATTTGTCTCTAATTAAAATCATGATACATCAAATCAATCATCATCATTATTAAAGTCCTTGTTTCCACTTCTGCCTATAATAAGAGAAAAATATTCATAGGCACCCATGTGTCATGACTTCCAATTAGAGAGTGATCACATAACTCAATAGGGAACCAACAATGTAGTCCCATAAATAACTAGTATATAAAATTTATATGCATGTGACACTATTAACTAAAATAACTAGATAAACATAGGAAAAATAAATAACTTCTACAATACTTGGTTCATCCTGTGTCAGGTGTCTCTAAGTATGTAGTGATAACCATACCAACCATAACCACTCATGTATCATCCATCCCTTCACCCATTTTCTTCTTAAGAGGTAGCAGTACTACTAATCTTAAATGAATCACCCAAGACATGAAAGGATGGAATTGAATGACAAGAATATACAAGATATTTAGGAGAGGAATTTATCTCAAATAAGTACAACCCATGGATGAAATGTTATGAAAAAAAAATAAATGATTCATGTGATGTAATACAATACAAATAAAACTAGAATAAAATATCAGAGTAGTAGCTAGAATAAAAATGTAAAATACTATCACAAAAGATAAATAAGAATCACTGCCACTGATGTGGAATCAACCAAGCACTATAACTACTAATTTATATGTTTCGACTCTATTTACCCACCCTAAAATATCCTAATTCACCAATATATAATTATAACACCCATCTTTACCTATATATTAGTTTACAAAATCTGCAAAGAACTAATGTTCTCAAACAGGGGTGAGTATAAAACTCAGTATTTAATCCTCAAGTCATAGAAATACAAGCTACTAATAAAAAATGAGTTAGCCCACATTTATATAAAATTGAGGTATGGAATAAAAAGTAGTTTAATATAATAAAACGATTTAGGGAAAAATAGGAACAAATCCCTTTTTTGAATTTTTTATTCCACTGGGCATACCATCCAGGTTTAGCACTCACACATGAGAGTCCCAATACTCATCTATTGTTACTATTTCCATCATAATATCATCAATTGATGGAATAACTTGTTCCACATTGGCACTTATCTCTTGTATGAACTAAAAATGTTGTTCAAATGCAATTCCATGATATCATGCCAGTCACAGAAGTGATGTTCTAAAAAACATTTCTTTTGAAAACTAATTTTTTTCAAGTTGCATAAAAAACATTGTGAGAATAATTAAAAAAATGATTTGTGTAATATAAAAAAGGATGATTTATAATAAATAGTTATAAATTAGATAAAACACCAAGCCTTCATGTTCTAAAATGGGTAGGGTGGGAGATAAGCCAATATCCTCACAACGGTTGAGGAAAAAAACAACGACACAAAAAAACATATAGAAATGGAATTAAAATTTCTTACATTCAATGAATCCAATAAATATATCAAAAAATAACATCATAGATCATTGATATTTTCATAATGGATTAGATCTAACATTATCTGTCAAATAAGATGAGAAGAACTAAGAATATTGGCAGAAAACAATAATTTTTTTATCTTTCAGATCTTTCATGATTACATTCATAAAAATTACCTTCTAGATATGATTTAATTAAAAAAGACTATTATGATAGGAGATGAGTTTGATATCCTAGTAGAATATAATAACAATTAGGGTTTTAGGGCCTTACTCTTAGTAAAAATATATTTTTTATATCATTTAATGAACGTTTCATAGTTTGGTCATATGGTTTTTTGAAACTAAGGACCAACCCTGAACAATATTTAATCTCTAAACCAGAGAGGCGAATGGGTTTTCTATGTGGTTTAGAATACCATCTACTAATCATGAAAATTATACTAGACATAAACGATAGATCCACATATTTTTGTTACCTTGTTTTGAAAATAGTGTATCAACTGTGTGAAAGAAACATTCTAAAGGAACCCATCTCAGAAATTCTCTCTATGGAACACACATAGTTTTTCCATAACATGCACAAAATTTGTTTCTTCCTATTGACTCCCAAAACCTATTAAATGGTTTATTATAAAATGTGCATGATTTGTTTTAACCATGACCAAACCCTTTACCTTTAAAACCCTTCCAAAACACACTAAAATCATACAAATTCTCACAAAAAACAACCCATGTATTATATAACAACAAAATACTTAATAAAATGGAAATTTAAATTAATATTGGGATGCTAAACTCTCCCCACAATTATAATTTCTCTCTATAGTCATTTTGAGATTTATGTTTCTTTTGAAGAGCTCATTCCATAGTTCCTACATTTCTTTCTCATATGAGCATGTCTCTTCCTCATTAAAAACATGTTTTAATAAGACTCATACCAGAAAAATACACTTTACATCTAACACATTATTATACCTATACAAAATTAATATCAAGGAATGAATCAATTATTCATCAAGACCATGCTCAATGTGGTCTTATAGAAAAACATGTACAGGATCAGGTTGCTGCATTTTCAATAGAGATTAAAAAAAATATATATTCCACCTAGAATTATGATAGTGCTAGAGGAAACTAATTGGCCACATTACCAATTTACTATAGTATTTTATAAGTTACATTGTATATAGGATAATATTTACCTTCTTTTACCAAATGGGAATTGACTATCCTTGGAGATAAACATAAGAAAACATGATCACCCACATCAAAGTATAATAGTCATCAATGAAGATCCACATTCCATTTTTGGTGACTCTATTCTATATCTATAATTTTCTTAATCATTTTAAAATTATTAATTTTATAATTCCCTAGGATTGGTCTTATGAATAAATATTCACCTATATCCTCTAACAAAGTGGAGAATGAAAAAGTTATATGTACATTGATTCAGAAGGATCAATATTTGTTGAGACCTAGAATCTATATTGGATGATAACTCCACTAATGATGTGTTATTCTATTATAAGCCTCCAAAATCCATGATGCAGGATCAATGAATGAATTATAACATTTAGATTCTCAATTAAAAATATACATCCGTTTAAGGATGATAATCTATGCTTATTGTGAACTGGATACTGAGGGATTTCTATAAAGATTTGTCAAATCTAGATGTAAAACATTGGTTCTGATAAGTCATTTATGAAACTAGAATTACATTAATATTTACCACTTCCCAAAATATAATTTTTTGACAAGTTTTCCACCATATAGGATTCATGAATAGGGATTAAATGATCTTACTGTGTGATTCAATCAGTAGTCACGCATATGGAATTTAGTTTCTAACCAATTTTTTAAACCCCATCACCAAAATAAAAAAACTATTTTCTCCCATTACCATATAGAAATAAGTAAATATTTCATTATAATGGCAAGATGTTGGTGCCCTGACATGACCTACTAATTGTTGAGGCATCTTGAGACATACTCCTTAACCCATCTTGTCATGAAATCCCACTAAAAAGGTTTTCTCATATCCAAACACATATTTAGAATGGTAGGATAAATAGACTCAATCATGTGGAGGTAGGTAGAAATAACATGTTCTTGATAAGTTGAGGTGACCACAATCCAATATTTAAACTGGAATATAGATCTCCTATCATGCATTCATTCCATAATATTATCCTCATTATTGACATTTTACCACATGATTAGAAATTATGGATCAAATCTATAAGTATATTTATTTATTTCAATCAAATAAATAACAATAGAAATAGGAAGGAAAATATTAATATAACCTTATTCTACATAATGAAAATTAATATCATCTATGACCCCCATCAACTACCATTGACCAGGAGCTACTTTAGAAAACTGACAATACAACTTCCTACCCAATAGACCTTCCATAGAATTTCAGTTACTCAATGTATAAATCAAGTCGAACTAGAACATCTTAAGGTTTTTTATAAATATTATTTTCCAAATATGAAAATTTCACTATTAAAATATCTATTAAAATATTTTATTATTTTTAAACATTATGACCTTCTTATTAAAGAGATATTGACACCATCTTCTCAAGGCATGAAGAGCTAATTAAAAATAATGTGTTGGGTAATTCTTCTCATGATCTAGTAATTATTAGGACCCATAATCCACAACATATTCTTTATATATTATAACACAACCTAAAACAAATTTTGAAGCATCATAATAGACCACTTAGACTTCTATTGACTATAGAATCATAAGAATAGGTGAAGATGTAATCCAGACCATAATCTGATGAAAGGATTTATGACACTCTTAATTGTATTTGAAAGGATTCATTTCTCAATAAATGGTTTAATTATAGTAGAAATTTTGAAAATTCAGGAAAAGGATAAAATAATATCCTACAAAGAAAAAAAACATCATACCTCAAAAAATATCATCGGTGGTTACCAAGAGATAAGATATTCCACCATCTTGAGAGTAATTGAAAATATAATTTTATAGATGACATGTCCAAGGAATCATATCATTATATATAATAAAACATTTAAATATTATCATAATTGTAATGTACCTACAGGATACCCAACACTATGCCCAAATTCTTTTCTTAGTCATCCTAAGTCCAAGAATACACTAGAATGTCAAGGATAAATCCCCCCTAATGGATCAATGATACCATTAAAATATTTGAATCCTAAATTCTATAAACATCATTAGTTCATTAAAAGACCACACGGGGTAGCCATTTATTCAAAATAAATATAATTACATAAACAATATTTATTTTTTATATCATATTTTTTAAAGAAAACATGGTGATACCCAAATAATAATTCAATAAAAGAAATCCTTTTATCACCCATCAATTGTTAAAAAAAATTATTCATTGAAGGGGATATTTAGTATTTATTGTAACACAGTTCATCATATGATAATTCACACATATCCAAAGACTTCCACCAACATTCTTCACAAATAGAATTAGTGCTACCTGAGAAGATGTACTTGTTTAAAAGAATAATTTTCATTCAAATTCCACCAATAAAAACATCAACTCCCTTTTTAATTTTGGTACTATCTTATAGGAAAAAGATGAATTATAACTAGTCCCTTGTATAATGTCAATGACAAATTACAGTTCACTTTTTGGTGGGAAATGAGAGAATGTTTTATGGAATATATTGTAAATTTGACCCAAAAATTGTTAGAAAATCCCATTGTTTGGTTGAATATATAGTTTCTAATGTAACAACAATAAACTGGTAAGAGGTGGTCCTAAACACTAATGATAAAGGACCTTATCTACTTTCATAAACATCCCAATATACTACAGATATTCTCAATTGTATGTAATGATGTGAAACTAACTTTAAGGGAATAGTAGTTAATTTGGGACATTAATAATGTCAACTAATATATTCACATAATCAGGCAATAAATAATAATATCAAGAATAAGTAAATATCAAATACATTTGGCCTCATCGGTAGTTATATAATTGATTTCACACTTAACATCTTAAAATTAGAAACTTCCAAGAGGTGTCTAATATTTTCTAACATGATGCATCATTTAAATATGTAATTTCTTATGATTCATTTTATGGTTTTCATTAAAATATTCAAGGGTAATAGTATCAAACAATGATTTCATGAAGATAGAGTGAAAGAGAATAATTCATTGCATAATAAAAGTGCCATATTGGTTATGGATATCTCTTAAACACCAAAAAATTTCTTAGTGGGTTCACTAAACAATTATTAAATGAAATGTTGTAGTTTTTATTAATTATATGGTGTTGATGTGAGATGATATTCCCCCTAGGTTTCTCATTTCATTGATCAATTACCCTTGGGTCCTGATTTAACAATATTATTATAATAATCTTATGTCATGTTTCATCAATTTACAATAATCATTTATAGAGTCTTCAAATAGTAGAATTTCAAATGTATTAAATTTAAAAAATTGTAGAACACTTGTAGAGGTTTCATTCATTCTCATAGGATATGCTCATAATATCCACAATAACATCCTAGTTGATTAAATAAGTGAGGTGGAGAGGATAATGAAGCATCTAACTGGTTCTCTAGTGCCATACATGCTTGAGAATAATACTTCCACTTCCAATTCTTCTCCATGTTGGAGTTCCGACTTATACCTAGGTAGAAAAAAGTGTTTTCCCAAATGTAGGTTCCCAGTAAATCATTTTCAACAATTTTATCCCTATCCACTATATCTATATAATTTTCAATTCATAAAAAAACCAAGCTAGAGAGTATGTCAGGTCATAGTCATGCCACAAAGATCCTCGCCATGAAGTGATCACTAGTGACAATATCAAGAGAAAAATGAATCAACCTCAGAAATTGTGATGTATAATCCTTCACATATATATTTACCTAATTCATAATAATGATATTTTTTTACCTTATTATGTTTATGGTTTGACAAATATTTTTTGTTAAACAACTTTTCAACATGTATTCATGTAATATCATGATCTTGTTTACTCTGGATAATAATATTCCACCACTACCTAGAAATATCCTCCTATATATATAATTATAACATTAATTTATAATATTTTCATATTCCAAAGAAAAGAAATATCTAATTTATCTTCCATATCCATACATCTTCTTATTCTCAACCTAAATCCCCCACAAAGGATTAGTTGATTCTTCTTCTGAAGGTCAATGGATAAATTGTCATTGTGTGGATTCATTGACTAATTTTGCCTATACTATACTAGAAAATCATATATTGTGCTCTGGTTAAGATACTAATTTACTTTTCCATTCAGTTGCACCATATTCTCAGTGTATTCCACCAATAGATCCCCTGGTTGTCAATGTGGTTCCATCATATAACGAACATAAAAAACAAATAATCATGTCCGAAATTTTCTAAAAATAATGATTGATATTTCCAAGATATAAAAAGTAACAATCATAAATGAAGAATTAAAAAATCACCAATAAATATATGAATAATTAAGTCCTATTGGGACGTACCATCATTAATGCTTATATTCTATTGTCATTAGCTAAGCCCACAATAATGAGATGAAATCACTCCTAGTTGTGTCATAAAATATATTTTTATTTCAACCTCCCTGATAATTTTTTGTTTAGTTTAAAAAGGTTATTCAGATCATTTTATTATATAAATCTTATGTTCTGAGATTCCTATCTCCTTTTTACCTTTCTTTGACAATTTAATGAACAATACTGATACCATTTGTATCATCTATCCCCACACCAATTATCTTGGGAAGAGGAGAAGGTTCTAATGACTATAGGTGACACCTCTAGGACATAAAAATATAGCAATAAGTGAGAAGGGAATAAAAATTTATTGGTTAATGATTTCCCCGAAGATCAGAATATCCTATGGAAGAGGAAACAATAAAAAAATAATATGATTCATGTAACGTAAAACAATACATCCCAAACAAGAAATCAATATCCGAGTACAAGGTTAAATAAAAAGTTTCAATACTGATATTATAAAGGAATATCAACTTAATTAAACTAAACTAGAATTAACCCAAGAACTATACAAACAATTCTCTAATATCTGACTGCAAGTCCCAACCCCATTGTATCATGATTATCATTATATAACTACAACACCTTTCTTTTACCTAAATCTCAATATTAAACATCTATAAATACACAAAAGTTACTATTAAGGGATGGATATAAATCTAATTTAAGTAATCCCCAATAATTCCTAACACACACCACTAGGAGAAAATATATGTTAGATTATATTTATATTAAATAGTGGGTGATGATATTAAAATAGTTTTCTATAATTAAATAGTTTATCTGAAATAATTGAACAAAATCAATTTGTTGATTCTCTCTTTCTAATTGGCTTACCTTCCATGCTCCACAATAAAAAACCCAATAATGCCCAATGATAGTCCCAATAATCATAATCGGTGGCATCTCCCATCACCAATTCATCTCTTAATGAAATCATTTGTGTCACATTGACACTTTTCGCAAACATGAACCATCAAGGCACTACTAATGAAATTTAATGAACTCACACTAACCACACATTCCATGTTTTCAATAAAACCCAACTCTTTTGAAAACCATTTTATTCCATGAAGTTTTAAAAAATATTATTTATATCATTAAAAGAAATATTTCTATAAAAAACCATGAATTTTTAATAATAATGTATTATAGAGTTATTAAACGACGAAGAAATAATGTTCCAGAATTTTTTGGGAAAAGGAAAAGACACATACCACAAAATGATAAAAGAAAATAAAGAATGACATACTAAACCTATAGATACATTATTGAAGAATGTTCAATTTAATATATTAAATCAATATATCATCAAAAACATTATGAATCATACAATTTTTCATAATGGATTATATTAAATGATCCCTATGAGAGAAGATGAGATGATCTATGAAGAAAGAGAGAAAAATGATACTTACCATATATTATAAATATACAAAAAACAATGAATCATTGAAATATCTTTATTGATCAAACAAAATTTCCATAGATGATTAATATATGGGGGATTTCATGATCCTGGAAGAATATAAAGAAAATAAGAGTTTAAGTTCATTAATATGAGTTAAAATATAACTTTTCGATAATTTAATACATGTCTCATGATTAGGCTTCATAGTTTGTTAAAGTAAACACATAATAAATTATCAAAAATAGAGATCTATATGGTTTAGAAAACCATTAACCAAAGGTGTATATGCTACATGAAAACAATGAGAGAGTTTCATTCTTGTGCCATATGTTTTTTGAAACTCTATGAAAATTTTGTACATTCCACCATCCAAAATCACCCTCTAAAATGGTTTCCCTGAGTCACTCACTAGTTTTTTCAAACAATCCACTTTACTAGTGAATTTATGGTATGATGTTGAAGTTATATGGTCTTCCCTAACTGTGAACCCTATTAAACCATTCCAAAATACTCTAAAACAAAAAATATTCTCTTGAAACTCAACTAAATTATTATGTAACGTTAAAATAAATAATAAAAAGACAAATTACCTTAAATTATTGGTTTTATAGATTAGGGGGGAATTCCTACCCTGGAACCAATAAAAATTGTCGATCCCTAGGCTCATGCCATGATTGATTGTACATACTTTGACTAGTGGAATGGGGTCTATAAGGACATCATGTAATTGTGACTCCACTAAGGTAATACATTTGATCATAGAAACTAACCAAGGAATCCATATACATTCTGAATCAAATGGCCAATCATATCATCATAAAAGAATCAATATCCCAATGTTAGGAATCATAGGAAAATCTCTAAAATCTAATATAATTAATAGATAGATGAAAATTCCTAGGAATCTTTATTAATCATTTATCTAAGGGTATCCTACAATTCAATATTCCAACTTGTCAAATCCCCAGAATCTGGGGCATCCAAATCATGTATGTTTAATTTCATCTGTCTTGACCTAATTGATTATAGGGGTAAGATGGAATCTCAATATAATTATAGTGGTCACAATACAGAACCTGAATGGATGGATGATTGAAATTCTATGCATCACATGGCTCTATGGAATCCTGGGTATCCCATAAAGACTAGAGGTTGAATCCTAAAATCATGGGTATTCTTACATTTCCCAATAGGCGGATCCTAAGAATCACATTGGTGAATCCATGATGATGATATCTAATCAATCAAATGACACTACTACTAGGATCAAAATATAAATCCCAATAAGTACCACTTGGTATCCACATCATCACTATCACATCTCATCAGGAACATAATTCGATTCCCAATAATTTTATATATGGATTCATAAGTCTGTCAAAATACATATGTTAATGTAAAAATATATGGTAGGGTTTATTCAAGCACCTAAACCCATAACCTTTATCCATAGTCCCTTAGGCTCACATCATTATCATAGGTCCTATTGTGACCCCTCATACCATCATTACCATTTCAAATGTCCACCATCTTGTAAGGTTAAATTGTCATTTGTATGCCTAATACTATCCTCTTCGTTCTCATAAATATCCCACATACCTCCCGGTTAATTCTCACATGGGATATTTCTATAAGTGAATTCCCTTTCCTGGACACCTTAGGTCAACCTATACCCCAAACTCATAATCTAGTCTATATATCATCTGAATACCTAAGGTATCATATCGTGTGGTGGTATGGATCAATTTACAAATATTTATCTCAATAATAAAAATGGATATCGTGTATATTTCATGGATAACCCCTTCTCCATGTGTCCCATGTCATTGTGTCTTACTACCTAGGGTTCACTGGGCCACTTATCATTGGTGTTGGTGCACCCTATTTATTTAAATTTAATTAAGTCACACCCTTCATTGGGTTCCATTATTCCATGTCAAATGTTATGATTTATTTCAGCATCTATTAGAATCTTTGATGTCCTGTTGTTACATGATAGTCAATTAGGGCCCTTTCGACATTGTTCAATTTGATCATTGGATTTCATTTTTATTAAACAAATAAAATTATTTTAAATAGGCACAACACCTAAAGTGATGGAGCCACAAATATCACTTACATATAAGTAAATTTATAATACAAATGTTTAGGTTCATAAGAACCACATACCTTACATTATGGTTACACCCCTTTAAAAAGCATCCCCAAAACGCCCATCTAGGATCTCCACGACCATCACGCTATTGTCCAAAACATATGAGTCAATGTATCATACCCAAACCAGCTAATTAATTAATTATAATAAAATTACATATAACTTATTAACTCTAAAAAAATAAATATCTGTGAATTTTAGTTTAAAAGTTTATAAATGCTTATAATTTCACTAGTCGACCACATCATACTAGAACTTTGACCAATATATCTCCAATGAAATTCAACATACACTAAATAATATGTGTGGGAAAAGCCCTAAAATTATTCCAAGATTATTTATAACAAAATTTAATTTTACAGAAAGCCTTTTTATAAAATTTATGGAGGGACATAAATAGATTGAATTATTGAGTAACATTGTGTCGATATCATCACTGGGAATCCCATATCCAATCTAAGAAAACTTTCTAACAATAGATGAAAATTAAATTATGAATTAAATTAAATTGAATCCAAAAAATTTTGAAAAACAAAATAGGTGGATCACCTATATCAAAATGTTGTATGATGATGGGTATACATCATCATGGGATCCCATTGTGTATTATATACAAAATTACCATGATAAATGGTTGATTCTAGTATAATATAATGGAATAAACCCTATATCCCTAAATTGGGAAAATGTAATTAGAATATAATATTGGAGAATATCCTAATAGATTATCAAAGTCAAATATTCCCCACAAATCATGGATGAATGGATTAAAAATACACCTTAATCAAGGAAAAAGAGAGAACCTAAGGGGTTTATATGTTGGTTCACATGTGAAATAAGGGTGAACGAGGAGGGACTACCCCCATTAAGTTAAAGGAGAAATATATTTTTTCATTATTTTAGGACCAAATATTTTATGATAGAGGCCACCAAATGTATTGTGGATATCTATAGTATAATTTGATAATTGTAGTTACAACTGACAAGTCGATGGGGCCTATAATCTCACTGGTGTTTTTATTAAATGTTTTTCTATAGCCGCATCCCAACCTCTCTCAAGGCACCACTAAGCACCCGAGACCCATATAAACCTAAAAAATAATCCCAAAAAATGTTTTTAAATGTTGGTACTCAAAAAAACATTATTCCAAGGGTTTATTTGCAAAATTATCCATCCACAAAACTCAAAAATTCACATTCTTCCTAAATTTCCATTACTCATACTTACCCGGGGTGTTAAAATCTCACCACCATTGAACTTCTCATCTATGAGAAGTCCCATTGACCATTCATCCATAGGGCCCAAACTATTTAGTTATAAAATTAAAATACTAAATTATAATATTCTATGATTGAATTCCCCACATGATCATAAATTATTACTCTGAACATAAAGCACTAGGTAACCTGATCCGAAGACAATTGTCATATATATCATCAAATAATTAGGTTAACACTCCATGATTACCATCTAAAATTAGTAACTTATGTTTGATACCCATTTAATAACATATCCTATGGTTCTCTACACCATAGAAAATTGATTATAACATTATAATTTTAACCACATCATTTCTCATAGTTGGAAACACCTAGTATGACACCCACCTCACATTCTATTGATACTCCTAGCACAATTTCAAATTTACTGCAACGGATCACAAACAAAAATACCAATCATAACCTAGTGTCATACCTCATCTAAATGATGAATCAGAATAGTTTAGTATCCACAAACCATGAACAATGATAAAATACATTCCCTTTTCCTTGAAATGCCTTGTTCAATTTTCAAAATACACATGTCATATCTAACATAAAAATTTTAATGTAGTTTTCAATGAACCTTATCCATACACATGGAAACCACATGTTGGAAATCTCTTAGTTGATCTATCTAAAAAATGATCAGTTTCTACTATCGACACACTGTGATATACTTCATCATGATTATTTCATACCTAAAGGCTTTATGTGGTCAACCAAACTCACTCACAAAATTCCAGACCTAACATTCAGTGTAACTACACTATTGGATCATCAACCCATAAAAACCATTGTCATGCCCCAAAACATGCATTAACACTCCTCCAATACAAGATTTTTTGGACCAATGAATTCAATCTAGAGCCCAAATTCGACACACAGATTTGATCTATGATCTCATCCAATTAACAAATGGAATTCCCTAAGGAATCCATTTATGAATTGATGTCATCACACAACAACATCTAAATTTCATACCAATCATCCCAATGTTGGTCCTAAAATACAGTCGACCCTTTTAATACAAGTTTTGTGCATCAATGACCCCCCCATACATTGTTTACCACATGTAATGAGTAGGTTTTAATGTTTCACTCATAATTGAGTCTCAGTTATGAAACATTAGTTGACTTTCATTTTCAAGTTGTGAAAATGTAATCCTCAGTGGACAAAAAATTCATAACAAATTGGGTTCGCAAACCCAAAGAACTATGGGAGAATCTACAACACACAATTTCCCCCAAAATAATAATAGATTCTAACCTTAATAGGTTTCTTCAACACATGTGCATCGCTCCTCTCAGGCCACATTAATCATATCCTATAAATACCTAACTAGTATTCACATAGATAGGTCATTCTACTACACCAAAATTAATTCCAATGACTCCTATACAATATAGGTACATATCTATTTATATCCAAACCCAAGTCCACAATGTCCACAAGTGTTCCATCAAGATCCATTAGCCCACATCTGATAGATAGCATGTAACCAATTTATAACTCACCAGGAAAAAACTATTAACTAGAATTCACTACCCCTATTAAATAAAGAAATGTTTTCATACTCTCATATATCACCCAATTATATAACCAAAATCATGATCAATTAGTTGAATCATTTAAAAAATATGATCACACATAGAAAAAACTATCCATTATAACATGTAGGCCAGTCTCGTAATGTTAAGATAATTCTCATTACTCCACTTCAAAAAATGGAGAGCATTACTATTCCACGCTTAACCACTTTCTTAGTCTCAAAACAAAATCAAAATAAAACTAAAAGTGTCCACCCATACTTTATCCATGCTCTTAAGTGCATCACTAATCAATTTGGCCTGGCACTCAACTGAACATAACTATTAAAACAGGATTCCATATCAAAATTGAATGCATTAAAGGTGATCTCTATGAAATAATCCCAATTTATTCAATTCACTTTATTCCTAAAAACCATCTAATAGGTCTCCCATTTATAGTATAACCACTCTCATGGACTTCCCTCATACATAACTAAGAATTTAATAACTTGTAATATTGGGTCACATCTCAAGGGAAACTAGCTTCTTCCACCAATATCATAAATCATAGATCATATACCAAGGTAAACATTCTACATTTTCATACAAAATCCCTAAGAACTTACATATCAGTTACAACATAAGGTTATCATGTACAAAAAAGTCTGGAAGCTCATGCTAAATCATATGACTAATATGTCACTAATTCTTATTGATAATTTTCACAGATGGATAATCATAATATCATCAATAAAAATTTATGTACATAATATTATTATCTAAAATGATATATTCTATGTGAACAAAAACCACACTGTTCGAATAAGTATAATCTCATTTTATGAAATATAAAAAATACCATATAATCTATTATTAACACTTTAATTAACCGAAAAAATATCTATTTTTAGAACCAATATTATTATTACCATCTATGGTACTCCCCTATGGAATCACACACCCTGAAAAATTTACTTTTTTCATTGTATAACTCTTATGATAACGGAAAAAATCATTGTCATCGAGATGCATCACTCTATAGATCCACATGACCTATTTTAAAAAGGAAATTCCTATACATTTCATCTGAGTTGAGGAGAAGGTAGCTGGGTACTTATATAGAAAAACATTGTTTGAGAATTTGTTCAAAATTTAAAAAACTAAGCATTAGTTTTAATTGAAAATAATCAAACTAGTAATCCTATATGTCCTAGGAACTGTACATACCAAATATGATGCATGGGATTCCTCTTGCATATAAGTCCAATATCCAAAATCTATAATACATCAAGAACCTCAAACATCCATGTGACTCATTCATGGTGGAATTCATGTGAAATAGTAGTATTTAATACCATGAATTACAATCTCATCCCCCAGTAACCTATATTTATTACTAGATAAAATTTCCTAGAAAAATCTAATCTAATATCCATCATAAAATACAACACATTCCCATGTTTCATTTTAACCATATCTGAAGTTGTAATACAAAATAAAATGAAATCTCCAATAAAAATTTCTAATACCCCACCCTTTTCTCATCATAAATAATACCCAGATAAAATTGCTACATGATCTCAGTAACACCTCCTCAAATGCTAGAGGATTTGGAATAAATGTACTAATGAATGTATCATGGGTAGGTAATACCCCCTATGTCTGAGTGCACAATAACATGTAAAATAACCAAGTATCAGATCTCAATAAAACAAATTAGAGTGGGAAGTGTAAATAAAAAATCCAATTAGAAAGAATATTCAATGTGGAATCCATATTTTTATACAGTCATAAAAAATATGATAATCAGCTGGGATGAAAAAACATAACATTATGATATAATAAATGATTAAAATAAAGGTACATATGCCTCATCTACATCTTTGAGACTCCCCAACAACATTCATTAATCTTGATCAAGATTCCTTGTCTCAACAATCAACATCATATTGGGCCTCCACCACACATGTTCATTGAATAATAAAATGGTACTCTCGGTTACCCATGTTTTCAGGTTGCCCAATTAGAATGTGAGTACATAACTAGGTATGGAACCACTGACATGGTCCCATAAAAATCAATATATAATTTTTATGTTCATGTGAAATTATTAGCTATAATAAATAAATAAATTGTGGAAAATTAAATAACCATAATATTATCCTTTGGATAGTGTCACGGTTTCTCTAAGAATGTTAGGATACACAGGACAAGCAGAACTTCATAGGGGGGACTAAGTCGTACCCTGACTCTAGTAAATAGTTTTGATCATCAGGATCATGGCCCTAATCAGACATACCTTCTTTATCCTACGTCGAGGTGTATTTAAACATATCCAATAATCATCTCTAAAATAATATAATACACCAAATTATATATATCTCTCAAGGATTCTATATAAATCCAGGATCAGATGGCCAAACATGTCATCATCAAAGGCACAAAAAAATATCCCAGGTGTCCTAGTAATCTCTCCAGACTCTAATATAATACATGAATAAATTTTAATTATCAGAAATCATAGGGAGTCAGTAGCCCAATATCATCCTCCATGTCTTCATTCCAATCGAGAATATATTAAGAATCATGGGAATCCATATCTGTTATGTGTAATTTCATCAATATCAATCATAAAAATCCTAGGGATGACTTAAGATTCACACCATTGTAATAGTGATCACGATCCCAAAGAATAAACAACTAAATATTCGATATGCTAGGAATCGTGGTGACCCCATTCATTTATGGAATCCTAGAGATATCTGATTTCAAATCCCATCATTCTATGAATTCTTAGTTGGCTCAATATCTAGATTTCATAAATCATATTTGGGAATCCATGATGATGTTATCTAATTTTTTCTATAACACCATGAAAATATATATGCCTCAGAATATATGTCCTAGAAAGTACCTTTGGGTCTCTGAATTTTCACAATTATATCTATACAGGTTTAAAGCCTAGGAATTATGAAGCATGTATTAGAGTCTATACCTACAACAATAATAAAAATGTTAAATTATATGTATACGGTAGGGGTTAGTAAAATGCCTAAACCCATCACCACTACCCATAACCTCTCAGGCTCACATCAACAGTATGGGTTCTATGGTGACACTCACCAGCATCTTTATATGTTCCATGTTTTACCCTCTTTTTGTGTAATAATTCATAAATAACCTACTAGGGTACCCTTAGGTCTCATTTATGCCTCCTTGGTCACCCATGTTAGTCGCACTAAAGATTTAGACTTAAACTAATTCTATTTCCCATGAATATTAGGACATCACAAACATATGAATTTTCCATTGATCTCTATAGGTTATAACCACACAAGTATTAATTTACTAGTGTGTGAAGGAACACTCACACCATGGTCATATCAATGATATCAACAGATCTTGGGCATTTTGAATGTACAACACCTTGGAAATGCATCTCATGTCCTCAAAACACATTACCTTGGATTCTCGAGGTCCCTTATCATAGGTGTTGTTGCATCCTATTTATTTCAGTTTTTTAATTCACACACTCATGTGGTTTTAATATTCCAAAGTATATGATCTAATTTATATCCTCATCCATTGATGGTTAAGATATCCAACAGCTACATGATGGTCTTTCAGGGCCCTCATCACCCAATAAAATTAAAATCTAGGTTTTAATTTTTTTTGAAAAAAAACAATTTTTTAGGTATTGCGAATTCCTGATGTGAAGGATCAAAACATATCACATTCAAATAAAAAAATTCATAATTCCAATTGGTATACTCATAAGGATAACCTACATTAAACCGAAGTGAAAATCCTTTTCAAGATAGAGTTGAAACTCTAATCGATGCTTTCTAGGATCATCTACTCATCATCCAAAACATATGAGGCCCTGTCTCATAAATATTCACCCAAATTAATTATTTTTAATACTATTATAATTATCAAAATAAAACTAATTTTTTTAGACAATTATAAATTTTAATTTAATTAGGCATAACTTCCTAGAAGTTCTCAATTTAAATTCATTTCTCTAGAACCATGACAAACTACTCTCCAATGAGCTATAGTGTAATCCTAATAATGTTTTTACCTAAATAACTAACCATAAGTTATATTATGATTATAAATTAATTTTTATTTTCAGTAAAAACCATTAGAAAATTTTTTGGGAGACATAACATCATTGAATCATCGAGAAACAGAGTGCTACTGTCACTATGGGACGTGTCATAAACAATAGAATAAAATTACCCAACCTTTTATGACAATTAAATTTTTATTTAAATTCAATTTTTGCAAAAAAAATATAAAAATAAAATCATTTTATTAACTCCATATAATAAAAGATATGATGATGATCATAGGACATTATGGAATCTCTTCTATGCAATCTACATGAATGCCCTGTGATAAATGTCTATTTACAGAATGCTCTAGTATAATTGACACATAATAGAAAAATAAAGAAACCAAAATTTGAAAATAAGGGGGGATGAAATCCTAGTAGATTATTTGAGTAAATTATTAAACCTAAATAACCATGGAACAACATAAAAACACCCCTTAATCAAGGGAGTATATGGAACCCATGGGGTGGTTCAGCCCTTGTTCACATGTGAAAGAAGGGAGGAGGAGGAGCTAAATCATCTTTAAGTATGAGGGGAAATGTATTTTTATCCATTTTAATCCCACAATACATTTGATAAAGGACAATATATAGGTGCTATATATAGGAAATATAATTTTATACTACCAAGGACTACCTATCGGTTGGTTGTTCTACTATTATTAAGGATACAACAGCCACCCAACCTCTACTGACGCTCCTCTGAGCCAACAAGACACATATGTACCTCAAAAATCATACAAAAAAATTATTTTTATGTGCTTTAATTCCTATATCCTTATTTTGAATAATATTTCTCAAAACAATTGATCCACTAAAACCAAAAATTTAAATTCCTCTTGATTTTTGAAGACCTACACAGACATGGTGTATTATGGGGTATGTGACTTGGATTAGAGTTAGAAGTAATTCCCATAAATTATTATTATGTTTCTTTCATTTATTGTGTATACGTGTTCTATCACGTGGTAATTTATTTGATGTTTATTAGAAATAACATGAGTCTATATGCATAATTTAAATTTGATATATCATACTTCTATTTGGTTTGTCTATTATGAAAAATATGTTTTCTATTTATAGATGTGTATTTGTAAGATTTAATTCTAAATTAATATCACTCAGATCCAAGGTTATATTCTCCCCAATGTTTCTTTTTATACCCTCATCCGTGGTCAGTGGCCTCTGGCATATGTGGAGGTTTTCTGGAGTCCATTTCGTAATCTCAATTTAGTGAAATGTCCAGTTGATTTAGGATATTTATTGAAAATTATTATAAGAGTTGTTTACTGTTTATTATTTTGTTAGTTAGTAGATATGTAGTTTTATTAATAAATTAGAACATATGATGGACCTCAGACTAGTGAATCGTGAAAAAGTTTTTTAATGGAATTTAATGGTTACCAGGGTGATGATGATTTTTGTTCTTAGTTTACATTTTTAAAATTAAATGATTTAACTATGTGTGATGAACTTGGATTTTCATTGGAAAAAACATAGTTGGGAACCCCTAACTGTTATGATTCTAGAGGAATACTGTTTCTTTTATCCGTATGATGGATTGGGGATGTCTTCCCACATATCTGAGAACTACATATCATATTATTGGGTATATGTCCTACATAAATAATGTTTTTGTGAGGTGAACACTAAAGTAAACTCATTTTATAGTGAAATAAGAATCCTAGAAAACTAATGGTTATAATGAATTTTATAAAAAGGGTTTATCATTTTTGTGGGTCCCCATTTAATAAAATTTATTATAAAATGGTTTATAATATATGAGAACCATATTATAAAAGATTTTTTAGTAGATAAATTTGATCAAATCATTAAAATATTTTTTTATGAATCCTTAAAAGGAGAATATTAATGTAAACTACTCCTAATACTATTAACTTAAGAAAAATTGTAAATATTGATTGATTATTAATGAATAGTTATTAATGAATATTTTATGTCTTAAAATAGTTACTTCCTCAATATCCATGTGTTGATGTTTTTCAATATGTGAATGTAGATGATTATAGAAGCATAGAGTAATTAATTTAAGGTTTCAAATGAATTATATGAAACATTTATCATTAGGTAATTTATATAAATATCATTTATAGAAATAATCCGAAAAATTGAATGAATTCTAGAAAATCTTAAGTGAATTTATCAAAGTGTTTAGAATAGATTAATGAGACATACGATGTCTCAATTATAGTATTTTATGGATAATATAAATGGGTAAAAGTTTAAATTGGGAGAATAAAAGTTGTTTTAAATATTTTAAAATGATTCTAAATAAATTCAATCAAGGTTATTAACACCATCGGTTTTTATGAAGGAATAGTAATAATTCAATTTGATTTGATTATCCATTATATTTTTAAAGATATAAACTCATACTTCATTTTGTAAAGATCTATAATATTGAATGTTTTTTTAAGATATTTTTAAATATACAAGGTTTCAAAATCAAAGGATGAATTGTATGAGTTTTTATTTTATATTCATGATGCAAAGAGTTTCTATATATATATATATATGTAAAAGATATTATAAATCTGAAATTATTCATTGTAAAAAATATGTATCATCATCTAATTTTTCTAATGGTTAAGAAAAGAATTTTTATAACAAAGATTTTTTATAGAAAACCTATGAAAATTATTTGTATACACATGGTATATAATTTATCACATCCTATAACATTTTTTAGAAAAATATTTTCAAAAAAGTTTTTTTGTAGGAAATCTAGTTATCCCAATGTAAATTAAAATATAAGGGAATGTGTTACCATAATCCCTTATTGGCCTATTTTAATAAAGTATTATTTTCAAATTGAATGTATCCCAACTCATAGAATACAATATATGATTTGGGGAAAAAATATTTGGTAAATATTCTTATCAAAAATAAAAAAATGGTATTTTCTAACACAAATGGATTATTGTGTCTTAACATGCCAAAATGGCCCAAAGGCCTAATTTATTTATTTTATTATAGATAATACCCCTTTTATGGGATGAAGATGAATGCATACATAGCTCGTACGCCCAAGGAACAAGGTCCAACATGACTTTCAAATACATGACCCGAAGGCCTAGAGGCATACTATGCCCAATACATGACCCATATGCCCAACCCACAGGAACTATACCTCCCCTAGATTATGAATCATTGATCTTCTAGATCCCCACCTTGCATTGATGATCGGATATCATTGTCCTGTACAAAGTTTCATGATTCTTAGTCCCGATGGTGGTTGTCATTCCCTCTCATTCTTCCAATCTGGTTGCTCTACTTCTAGTGAATGTTAGTCTTGTTTCTCTGATCCTCTTATAGGGCATACTTTGTGTGAAATGGGGTACTCCATGGTCTTTATAGGCACTGAGACCGAAATATATTTGATGACCCGTAGGTCCTGGAGACCCGTAGTCCCAAACCAGTGGCCTGAAGGCCCAAATAGGGTGAATAGTTCTGGCTGCTATACTACTGAACAGTACATGCTACAGTAGTTCTACAGTAATTGATAAATTCACATCCAATCAGTTCTAAAAATCATATAGTATTTAAGATCCTATTGTGAGTATGTTTGGAGTTATAAAAGTTTAAAATTAACAAATAATGGGTAAATATATTATTTTATATTATTTTCCAATTATTATCCTAAAATTATTAGAACATGTGATGGTAAAAGGGAAATGAAATGTTTTACATTTAAATTCCAAATAAAATTTGGATTTAACTGTTATACTATTTTAAGATAAAGATTTTTTGGCTTAATATTCTAAAATATTTTTTTATATGTGATGATAATGAAAATTATATAATGATACATTTTGTTATTGTAAGAAAATAAAAAACACTATTTCTTAAAGAACTATAGCATTAAAAAAATACACTAGTTATCCTATAAGAGTTTTGTTTGTGGTGGTAAATATAAATATAAAGAGTTATATTATTTATTATAAAAATGTGTTATCACTTTATCCAATATTATTTTAGGGTATGGAGATAAAGATAAATTCTATTGTTGAATTTAGTTAATGTGTAAATGTAATTTTCACCTTATCCAAGAAGAGATTAAGAGGGAAGTTAAACACAATTACAAGTAGTTATATTAATAATTTTGGTTGAATAGGGTTCCAAAGGTGATGATGATGAACATAGAAAATGTATTATGTTGACAACAGTAGTTGACATCATAACATTTTGGGCTGTGAAGTTAATAAGTTTTCATATTCTCCAGAAGTTGAAAATTTTAGAATATTATTCCTAAGTATCACCAATGTAACACCCGAGACTTTTATGTTATATGAATCTTTTTCTACACAACACTTTCTTGGCTTGCTTTACACGCAATCGTGACCTTCCTCGATAGCTTGTGTCGTACGCAATACCGAGTTTTACTAAACAACAATATGCTATTAAAACTAGCCGTTATGAATAGTAATAACCACTTTTTTGAAAGTTTATAAATTTTATTTTTCAAAATGGACTTCATTTTTGGACTCAGAATATCGAAATTAGCCTAGGGTGAAATTTTGGTATTTTTCTGAAAACTTTCAATTTTTGATGAATAGTGAAACCACTAAGTGGTAGGTTAAAAACTGAATTTTGCATAAAACTTAATTTTACCGCTTCTGTGAATGGAATTTCAAAAATCTGACAGACACGGTTGATATCAGTAAGTAAAATGTGGTTCAATGAAATAAAAATAATTTTTTTTGGTGAATAGTAACTTTTTACTTTTTTTTACCGCGGTTAATAGTAAATAGGGTAACTAAGGGTAAATATGATATTAATATTACCCTAACACTTGTCCTAATTCTATTGGACAAGTGTAATTCGACCAAAAACAACCTTATGAATAAAATTAGACCATTTAGGCCCACTTGGATTAGATTAGGACATTTATTAATAATTTATTTAAAGAAGGGTTAAAATAGTTAAAATCAAAGTTTAATCAGTAAATCATTTTTAATATGGGGTTATACATAAGATAAATTCGACTATAAATATTCATTAGAAAGCTAAAAATATTTCCTACATAATGGTATTTTATTTGTAATTTTTAGACATTAAATAATTTAATTTATTTATGACACAACGATGATGCAATAATTATCTTATTAATGAAATATTGACATAATTGATGTTATAAACACCGAAATAAATGTAATTTGAGACTTTTATGAATTCCACTAATTTTCTAGGTTACTATGATATATTAGTGTTGATTTAATCAACTTGGTTAGAACATATAATTCTGTTATGACTTTCACAAAAATCATATATCAAATAGTGTCAAAATTGACACAAAATAGTTTTTAAATCAAATATTATATTATTAATTGTTATTTTATTCCTAAAAATCTAAGGTTCGGCCAAATGACTTAGATAAGGATATATATATTAATAATAAACAATTTGGGGTTCGGTTGGCATGTTATAGTAAGTGTATTAACCATATAGTGAAAGAAAACAAAAAGACATGGTAAAAGTTAAATTATTTAACTTAGAGTTAAATCTAATTGATAAGCTTAAAATAATATCCCAAACTTGTCTAAATCCTATTGGTTGATAGGAGTTCGACCCTTACCCACTTTAGCTTCGAAATATGACCCTTTGGAACCATTATAAACCGATTTTGACTTTAATATAAAATAATATTTTGAGATATTCCTAAGGTGCCCCTCTCCTCCCTTATAAAAGGGCACCTCCTCCCCCTCCTCCTCACACCAATTTGAGCACTCAAGCTCGGACAAACCCTGCCATTTTCTCCTCTAAACTTCCCTAGAATAATCCTAGAGGTCCTGGTCTTCTTCAAAGACAAATCTTAGTTCCCTAAGTGGAGGATTCAAAGAGGCGTTCCAAAGAAGAGGTAATATCCATTACCGATCTTTTCAATTTCTTTCTTCTTCGACTTCTTCTTATTTAGTTGTTTCATGATAAATTAATAACATCAGTATTAATTACATACTGATATGTTATTATAAATATGAAACAACACTAATTCACCTTCTATCCATCCTACGGAAAAATGAAATCACCGCGCGTGCGTACGTACGGAATACCGTCTCCACGCCGTGGTGTAATCTATTTTCCACCATCAATTTACAAGGATGGGTATAATGGTGTAATGAGTAACTATTTATGATTATTATAAAGTAATATTGATAATTAAATAATATATATACACTCCAATATAATTCCACGATCATAGGAACGATATCATCACTCGTGCGTACGTACGGAATACCGTCTCCACGATGTGATGTGACTCGTTCTACATGATCATCATTACATAGTAATTATATAAATGAATTGAATGAATAAATATGATATATGTTACACTAATACCATTCTGGATATAAGGTATCGATAACCTTAAAAGAAGAATAAGAATGTATTCGGCAAAACACGCATAAGAACAAAAGGCAATAAAGACCCGAGTAACAAGTAACAATGAAATATTACTAACAAGAAGCTAAAAATATGACCATATATGATATCATATCAATATGTCTGATTCTGGAATAAGTCAATAACATTATTTAAATCATTATACAGGAGCTTCGGACACGTACAAAGCAAATCGGACCTAAGGTAAGGGAAATATCACAATCTCATTTTTATCCGAGATTGTTTATACTTTAGTATTTACTGGGGTCTATTT
Organism: Viscum album; assembly: GCA_963277665.1. Lineage (NCBI taxonomy): Eukaryota > Viridiplantae > Streptophyta > Magnoliopsida > Santalales > Viscaceae > Viscum > Viscum album. The sequence goes on along the minus strand of OY728164.1, from coordinate 1,657,356,840 downwards.
CATCATCCAAATCCATGTGTCCTCGATATGTAATATTATTTCCATCCTCATACAATTGTTTAAATCCAATTTTACCCTTCTGTGAGTTTTTAGTAAAAGATATGAAAGGAATCTTTTGTCGTTTTTCGTACGAGGTACTTTTTGACTTTTCTGACAAAAGTATGAGAAGAATGTTTTTTTAAATTATACGGCATGGATGGATTTTTAAAACATTATTTCCAAGACGCTTCCCTTACAAGTTTTCAAGTTTATTTTTAATCAACTTCTTTTAGTTTATAATTTTATGACATGTTAAGAAAGGAAAAGTGTTTTTGAAGTATAAGGGATATTTTCCTCAAGAATGAAGTTCAAGTGTTTTATCAAAATTATTTTCCATCTAAGATAATAAAGGGTTCTACTTTTATCCCTATTATTACATTGATTTTATCATGTTGTGATTGAATTATTTTTATGAATTCCATTATCTTGTATGAATTGTTTTATGATGTCATGATGTTTAAGATTCCAATTTGTATTACATGGGTTATGCAATGATGTATGATTTATGATTATGTGGCACACATAATAAAGGATTCATTATAAGATGGGTGGGACCTATATCTCCCTCCAATGCATTGGGTAAAGATTTTATATCTCATGAGATAGACATGGCTGTAACGGAAGGTTATTTCGGTTCAGTGATACAGGACTGAAACGAGGAGTGAACTCGGTTCAGAAAGGGACTTTGTCCACTAAGATAGTCTTGGCAATGAGTCATGACTAACAAGAAATGATTTTCCATGATTATGTGTGCATGCCACAAAGTTTCAAGTCGTATGTTATGATTATGGGGATCTCATTTTCACTTCTATGATTTATTCCATGTTAAGATATTATGATCTCTTTTGCAGGTTTTGATTTTTAAAAAGATATGATATGATTTTTATTTCCTTTATTTGCCCTTGCTGAGCGTTTGAGCTCACCCTTTTATGTTTTCTTTTCCCCAGGTCAGGAAGATGGATATTAAGTAGAATATGCTAAAAGGGACCCTAGATATGATGAATTAAATGGGAGACACTGTAGAAGATTTATGAACCAGTTGTTTATGTTTTCCAGTTTCTAAAGACACTATACCTATACTGTCCTTTGTGGTTTTGTCATATGTTGTAATAAGTGTGCTTCAATTTTGAAGTATTAACAATTTATGTAATGTATGGTTCGTTATAGTTGGTATCAGAGGAAAGGTATAGTCAACCTTTGGAAACTAGGATGTGAAAGCCTTAGTAAGAACCCTAAGGATAAGTCTAAGCATAGAACACAATCTTAGTGTTTTAGAAATGGCCATGAATACCCTAGGATAAAACCTTAAGTGTGAAATTTTATCCATGATTATGTGGTTTTCCTATTATAATTAGTGTTTCTCACACTATTCTTCTTGGTTTTAGTCAATGGATGGAACCTGAAGGAACCGTGTTAATGCGGAATGCGATGGGCAATGCAATGATTGTCCCCCTGAGCAACCAAACGATATGGGAGCTGGAATGAAAAATCTTGTATCCATGCTCACAAAACTTTCTCAAGCTATGAATCATGAAGGATTTACAAATGAGAAAAGGAAGGAGCAACATTCTGTTGAATCCTTCATGAGGCAGCATCCACCTTCTTTCAGTGGGTCTACTGATCCATTAGTTGCTGAACAATGGATTAGTACTACTGAAAAGATATTTTCAGTTCTTCAATGTTCTGAGCATGATAAAGTTTTCCTAGCAGTGTATCATTTGGAAGGAGATTCTGATCAATGGTGGAATCTTATTAAGAATACGAGGCAAAGAGATGAAATTGAGTCTATGGAAGGGGACGAGTTCAAGAACTTATTTTTCAATAAGTACATCCCTCGTATTCTCCGAACAAATATGGAGAAAGAGTTTCTTGAACTGAAGCAAAGGGATGATGAATCTGTTGGTACCTATGAAGCAAATTTTACAAGACTTGCAAGGTACGCTTCTGGTATTATTATCCAACCTGAGAGTAAGATTGATCGATTCTTTAGTGGCTTAAAACCAAGTCTTCTAAGGGAGTTAGCCATAAGGGACTTCAATAGCTACGAGGAAATCATTCGATGTGCTCTCAAAGTTGAGATTGAGATTGGAGTAACCCATCAGTCATATGGGTTTGATAAGAAGAGGAAGATGGAATTCAAAGAAAAATCTAAAGAACACACGTAAAAGAAGATGAGCTTTTCCTTATGCTCAAAGTGTGGAAAGAAACATGGAGGGAGTTGTCTTAAAGGGACAAGTAAATGTTTTAAATGTGGAAAGGAAGGTCATCGGGCAATTGAATGCCGTGATAATGGGAAGAAGATGTCTAATGACGCAAACAAAGGAAGGTATACACAGAATGAACCTACTACACTTCAATGTTTCAAGTGCAAGGAGATAGGGCATTATGGCAATCAATGCCCAAATCCAAGGGTTGATGATGATGGTCGACGTCAACAAAATCTTAAGGCTAAAGACAAAGGAAAGTCACATGCAATTTCTATCAGTGATGTGGAGTACGATAACGAAGTGGTGAAAGGTACATTTACCATCCACTCTAAAGTAGCAAATGTTTTATTTGATTCTGGATCCACCCACTCTTTTATTTCTAAAGAATTTTCTAAGGGTATCACCGTATTACCTCAACAATTAGATGTTGAGTTAGCTGTGACAACACCTAATGGCACAACAGTCGCATCAAAAGTTTATAATTCTTCTCCGATCGAAGTTTGTGGGAAAGTGCTTCCTGTAAATCCTGTGATCCTTCCTTTAGTGGAATTTGATGTGATTCTTGGCATGGATTGGCTTTCTCTACATGAAGCTCATATCAATTTCTAAAGAAGGGAAGTCACATTTCCTATTCCAGATCAATCTACGATCGTCTATCGATGCAAGGATGAATATAACCTTCCAGTGGAAATTTCTTCCATATTATGGGTATTGATTCCACTAAATGAAGGTTATTTATCTCAAATAGTTGGTGAGAAACTCATGATTAAGAATATGCCCATTGTACGGGAGTTTGATGATGTATTTCCGGAGGAATTACCGGGTCTTCCACCAAATCGTGAAGTTGAGTTTTCAGTAGAACTCGTACCGGGTGCTTTGCCTATTTCAAAGACACCTTATAGAATGGCCCCGATTGAGTTGCAGGAATTGAAGAAGCAACTCCAAGAGAATCTTGATAAGGGATTCATACGCCCTAGTGCGTCACCTTGGGGAGCACCTGTCCTATTTTTTAAGAAGAATGATGGATCAATGAGACTCTGCATTGATTATAGAGAACTTAACAAGATCACTATCAAGAACAAATATCCTCTCCCACGCATTGATGACTTATTTGACCAACTACGCGGAGCTCAATACTTTTCCAAGATTGATCTTCGTTCAGGGTATCATCAATTAAGGGTCAAAAGGGAGCATATACCAAAGACAGCTTTTCGTACAAGGTATGGACACTATGAATTTATAGTGATTCCATTTGGTCTTACTAATGCCCCTGCTATCTTCATGGATCTAATGAATAGAGTCTTTAGAGACTATCTTGATCAATTTGTCGTAGTCTTCATAGACGATATTATTGTCTATTCAAAGAGCAAGGAAGAGCATGAAGATCACTTGGGAATTATATTGAAGACCCTGAGAAAGGAGAATCTTTATGCCAAATTTACCAAGTGTGAATTTTGGCTTCAAAAAGTTGCATTTTTGGGTCACATAATCTCAAAAGAGGGGATATCTGTGGATCCAGCAAAAACAGAGGTTATTGAAAGATGGTCAAGACCAACAACAGTAACTTATATCCGAAGTTTTCTTGGTTTGGCTGGATATTATCGACGTTTTGTAAATGATTTTTCACGATTATCTAATCCACTCACCAAGTTGACTCTGAAAGGAGTTAAGTTTGTTTGGACAGAGGAATGTGAAGAGAATTTCAAGGAGTTGAAAAGAAGGTTATCCAGTGCACCTGTGCTCACACTGCCTTGTAGTGGAGAAAGGTTTGTGATCTACAGTGATGCATCCAAGAAGGGATTGGGGTGTGTTCTTATGAAAAATGATATGGTGATAGCTTATGCCTCACGACAGTTGAAAATCCATGAGCAAAATTACCCAACTCATGATTTGGAGTTGGCTGCGGTAATCATTGCAATAAATATTTGGAGGCATTACCTTTATGGTGAAAGGTGTGATATTTATACTGATCATAAAAGTTTAAAGTATATTTTCACACAAAAAGAGTTGAATATGCGTCAAAGAAGATGGTTGGAGCTGATTAAGGATTACGACTGCTCAATCCATTACCACCCTGGGAAAGCAAACAAGGTGGCAGATGCATTAAGTCGACAAGACCATGCTAGTTTATCTATGATGAGGATCACAAAAGATCCAATATTTATGGATTTAAAAAGGATGGATCTTGGAATTATAATGGAAGGGGAAAAATCTTATCTTTCTCAAATGAATGTTCAACCATCTATACATGCGAAGATTAAGGAGGCACAGAAAGAAGATGTCGAGTTACAAAAGAAGGTGAGAAATGTTCCTGAATTCAACCTTGATTGTGATGGGATAATAAAGTTCACGAATCGGGTTTGTGTTCCTCCCATCCCCGAATTAAAGAAGGAGCTGCGGGATGAGGCTCATAGTTCTTCATTCTCTATTCATCCTGGAAGCACGAAGATGTATAGGGTCTTGAAAGAGTACTTCTGGTGGGATGGCATGAAAAGAGATGTTGCTGAATATGTCTCTCGATGCTTGGTTTGTCAACAAGTTAAAGCTGAGAGACAGAAGTCTAAGGGGATGTTACAACCATTACCCATACCTGAATAGAAATGGGAAAACATCACTATGGACTTTGTCACAGGACTTCCTAAAACATCCAAAGGCAATAATGCTATTTGGGTCATAGTTGATCGTCTTACAAAGTCTGCACACTTCATTGCTATTAGAGAGGATTTCTCTCTAGATCAGCTTGCCAGGATATATGTAAAGGAAGTGGTAAGATTACATGGAGTACCACTTTCTATTATATCTGACCGGGATCCAAGATTTACCTCAAAGTTCTGGCGAAGTATTCAGCATACTCTGGATATAGAGTTGAGTTTCAGCACTGCTTATCATCCCCAGACAGACGGTCAGTCTGAGAGAACAATTCAAACCCTAGAAGATATGTTGAGAGCTTGCTCTATAGATTTCAAAGGAGGTTGGGATCAACACCTACCTTTGGTGGAATTTTCTTATAATAATAGCTTTCACTCCAGTATTCAGATGGCTCCTTATGAAGCTCTCTATGGAATGAAATGCAGGACTCCAACTTACTGGGATGAAGTTGGGGAAAGAAAGCTATTAGGACCAGATCTCGTTGATGAAATGGCAGAAAAGATCAGATCTATTCAACAACACATAAGAGCAGCTCAGAGTCGACAGAAAAGTTATGCCGACACCCGAAGAAAAGATCTAGAGTTTGAAGTGGGTGATAAAGTGTTCTTACGAATATCTCCCTGGAAGTGGGTTATGAGATTTGGAAAGAAGGGGAAGTTGAGCCCTAGATATATCGGTCCTTTCGAAATACTGGACTGTGTTGGGAAGGTAGCTTACCGATTGGCGCTTCCACCGAATCTCTCTCAAGTTCACGATGTGTTCCATGTATCTCTCTTGAGAAAGTACATACCAGATCCTTCACATGTACTCAGCTCAGATGTTGTACCGCTGGAGCAAGATCTTTCTTATGAAGAACAGCCGATAGAGATTCTGGATCATAGTGAAAAAGTCCAACGAAACAAGACCACTCGATTGGTGGAAGTTTTATGGAGGAACCACCAACTTGAAGAAGCTACATGGGAGCTTGAGGATATGATGAGGGAGAAGTATCCTCATCTGTTTGTTACAATGTGACGAATTTCGAGGGCGAAATTCTTTTTAAGGGGGGTAGAATGTAACACCCGATACTTTTATGTTATATGAATCTTTTTCTACACAACACTTGCTTGGCTTGCTTTACACACAATCGTGACCTTCCTCGATAGCTTGTGTCGTACGCAATACCGAGTTTCACTAAACAACAATATGCTATTAAAACTAGGCGTTATGAATAGTAATAACCACTTTTTGAAATTTTAAAATTTTTATTTTTCAAAATGGACTTCATTTTTGGACTCAGAATATCGAAATTAGCCTAGGGTGATATTTTGGTATTTTTCTGAAAACTTTCAATTTTTGATGAATAGTGAAACCACTAAGTGGTAGGTTAAAAACTGAATTTTGCATAAAACATAATTTTACAGCTTCTATGAATGGAATTTCAAAAATATGATAGACACGGTTGATATCAGTAAGTTAAATGTGGTTCAATGAGATAAAAATAATTTTTTGGTGATTAGTAACTTTTTACTTTTTTTTACCGCGGTTAATAGTAAATAGGATAACAAAGGGTAAATATGATATTAATATTAACCTAACACTTGTCCTAATTCTATTGGATAAGTGTAATTCAACCAAAAACAACCTTATGAATAAAATATGACCATTTAGGCCCACTTGGATTAGATTAGGACATTTATTAATAATTTATTTAAAGAAGGGTTAAAATAGTTAAAATCAAAGTTTAATCAGTAAATAATTTTTAATATGGGGTTATACATAAGATAAATTCGACTATAAATATTCATTAGAAAGCTAAAGCGATTTCCTACATAATGGTATTTTATTTGTAATTTTTAGACATTATATAATTTAATTTATTTATGACACAACAATGATGCAATAATTATCTTATTAATGAAATATTGACATAATTGATGTTATAAACACCAAAATAAATGTAATTTGAGACTTTTTATGAATTCCACTAATTTTTTAGGTTAATATGATATATTAGTGTTGATTTAATAAACTTGGTTTGAACATATAATTCTGTTATGACTTTCACAAAAATCATATATCAAATAGTTTCAAAATTGACACAAAATAGTTTTTAAATCAAATATTATATTATTAATTGTTATTTTATTCCTAAAAATCTAAGGTTCGGCCAAATGACTTATATAACGATATATATATTAATAATAAACAATTTGGGGTTCGTTTGGCATGTTATAGTAAGTGTATTAACCATATAGTGAAAGAAAACAAAAAGACATGGTAAAAGTTAAATTATTTAACATAGAGTTAAATCTAATTGATAAGGTTAAAATAATATCCCAAACTTGTCTAAATCCTATTGGTTGATAGGATTTCGACCCTTCCCCACTTTAACTTCGAAATAAGACCCTTTGGAACCATTATAAACCGATTTTGACTTTAATATAAAATAATATTTTGAGATATTCCTAAGGTGCCCCTCTCCTCCCTTATAAAAGGGCACCTCCTCCCCCTCCTCCTCACACCAATTTGAGCACTCAAGCTCGGCCAACCCCAGCCATTATCTCCTCTCCACTTCCCTAGAATAATCCTAGAGGTCCTGGTCTTCTTCAAAGATCAATCTTTGTTCCCTAATTGGAGGATTCAAAGAGGCGTTCCAAAGAAGAGGTAATATCCATTACCGATCTTTTCAATTTCTTTCTTCTTCAACTTATTCTTCTTTAGTTGTTTCATGATAAAGTAATAACATCATTATTAATTACATACTGATATGTTATTATAAATATGAAACAAACCTAATTCACCTTCTATCCATCCTACGGAAAAATGAAATCACCGCGCGTGCGTACGTACGTAATACCGTCCCCACGCCGTGGTGTAATCTATTTTCCACCATCACTTTACAAGGATGGGTATAATGGTGTAATGAGTAACTATTTATGATTATTATAAAGTAATATTGATACTGAAATAATATTTATACACTCCAATACAATTCCACGATCATAGGAACGATATCATCACTCGTGCGTACGTACGGAATACCGTCTCCACGATGTGATGTGACTCGTTCTACATGATCATCATTACATAGTAATTATATAAATGAATTGAATGAATAAATATGATATATGTTACACTAATACCATTCTGGATATAAGGTATCTATAACCTTAAAAGAAGAATAAGAATGTATTCGGCAAAACACGCATAAGAACAAAAGGCAATAAAGACCCGAGTAACAAGTAACAATGAAATATTACTAACAAGAAGCTAAGAATATGACCATATATGATATCATATCAATATGTATGATTCTGGAATAAGTCAATAACATTATTTAAACCATTATACAGGAGCTTCGGACACGTACAAAGCAAATCAGACCTAAGATAAGGGAAATATCACAATCTCATTTTTATCCGAGATTGTTTATACTTTAGTATTTACTGGGGTGTATTTCATCATCCAAATCCATGTTTCCTCAATATGTAATATTATTTCCATCCTCCTACAATTTTTTAAATCCAATTTTACCCTTCTGTGAGTTTTTAGTAAAAGATATGAAAGGAATCTTTTGTCGTTTTTCGTACGAGGTACTTTTTGACTTTTCTGACAAAAGTATGAGAAGAATGTTTTTTTAACTTATACGGCATGAATGTATTTTTAAAACATTATTTCCAAGAAGCTTCCCTTACAAGTTTTCAAGTTTATTTTTAATCAACTTCTTTTAGTTTATAATTTTATGACATGTTATGAAAGGAATAGTGTTTTTGAAGTATAAAGGATATTTTCCTCAAGAATGAAGTTCAAGTGTTTTATCAAAATTATTTTCCATCTAAGATAATAAAGAGTTCTATTTTTATCCCTATTATTACATTGATTTGATCATGTTGTGATTGAATTATTTTTATGAATTCCTTTATCTTGTATGAAATGTTTTATGATGTCATGATGTTTAAGATTCCAATTTGTATTACATGGGTTATGCAATGATGTATGATTTATGATTATGTGTCACATATAAGAAAGGATTCATTATAAGATGGGTGGGACCTATATCTCCCTCCAATGCATTGGGTAAAGATTTTATATCTCATGAGATAGACATGGCTGGAACGGAAGGTTATTTCGGTTCAGTGATACAGGACTGAAACGAGGAGTGAACTCGGTTGAGAAAGGGACTTTGTCCACTAAGATAGTCTTGGCAATGAGTCATGACTAACAAGAAATGACTTTCCATGATTATGTGTGCATGCCACGAAGTTTCAAGTTTTATGTTATGATTATGGGGATCTCATTTTCACTTCTATGATTTATTCCATGTTAAGATATTATGATCTCTTTTGTAGGTTTTGATTTTCAAAAAGATATGATATGATTTTTATTTCCTTTATTTGTCATTGCTGAGCGTTTGAGCTCACCCTTTTATGTTTTCTTTTCCCCAGGTCAGGAAGATGGATATTAAGTAGAATATGCTAAAAGGGACCCTAGATATGATGAAATAAATGGGAGACACTGTAGAAGATTTATGAACCAGTTGTTTATGTTTCCCAGTTTCTAAAGACACTATACCTATACGGTCCTTTGTGGTTTTGTCATATGTTGTAATAAGTGTGCTAAAATTTTGAAGTATTAACAATGTATGTAATGTATTGGTCTTTATAACCAATATTCAAGCTGGCTTACATCATAGATGTTTCTCACATAAAGAGTTTAGTGTGAGGGTTTTATTAGATGGTCACAGAGATATGTGACTTTAATTACATATTATGTAATGAGTTAATAATGACTTGAAATCATAAAAAACATAATAATAATCTCACAATTAAACATATATGATATTTTAAGATAATATATATGTTGAGATTTTAAAATATTCTTAAATAGTTAAATAATATTAAAATGTATCAGATTTGAGGAAACATTAGTTTTTAATTATTTTATTTAGAATAAATAAATGTCTGTATATGTACATATTCATTTTATAAAATGAAAATATAAACGATCCCTATAAGTATAACATGGAGTTTATCCCTAAACAATTTTCATTATGTTTTATTATATATTTTTAGAAAATAATAATGTTAGTTTGATTAAGAATATTTTATAGAGAAAAAATTCCCATAATGTGTAGGAAAAAAATAAAAGATTCTTTTTTTGTGTTGGATTACCCTATAAGTATATTACATAGAGTATCATATAGATGTAATTGGTATACAAGGATAGAAATGATCATAGTTCAGTTCCCACTACCTAAGAATAGTGAGATACCTTAAATGAGAAATTTCATACTTTGATAACCTACTTATGAAATTATACATATTAAGATAATTAATTTAGGTGTTTTTTGGTATATTGATTTTTTTTCAGTTGGATCTCAACCATGATGTGATTTTTATACTCATAGGACTTATATGACATCGGGGAGATCGATTGAGATAGACTATGGAAATGCGAAGACAACCCTATATATTATATTTTAGTCTATATAATGGATATGTTAAATACGTATCTATAAAGATGAATGAAGTTTTACTTATTCAATGATTAGATCATTCTATACTCTAATAATCATGAACAGATGAGTTGGCTATATCGGAATGACCTGTATTGTGTCCCATGGAAACTTTATATCTTGGGAAAATGGAATATATAAGAATTTACATTTTCATATGATGGAGAAGAGTGGATATAGGTATAGTGATACATGTGTTAGATGGAGATCATGTCAGATGCCTTTATTACTTGATTATTGTTGATTATTTTCTAGAGGCCACTCTATTATTACATATATGGATCCAAAGATTCATATTTGTTATCAATGCTATCAATTCACATTGTCATACACTTTGTTGTTGAAAAAATGGGGATATGGTTTGACATCGAATGATAATCTGAATAGTCTTTTAGTATTGATAAAAATAAATGAATGGGTATTTAAAATGTATTTTTTATAATCCGATACATGGTGAATCTACTGATAGTGTTCCAAAAATTATTTTCATAATATATCCCAAAAGGGTTTTTGGATGTGTTTCAGAAATTATTATATATATAAAATCCATGGTGAAATGGTACAAATTTTATTAGTCATTAGTGAAAGAGTTAGAATAAAGGAGATATTCCCAAAATCCATTTTTATATATGATATATATATATAGATTTTATATCAACTTCCATGAAAATTATGATTTATGTTCATTGGTTATATTATATCTTGTGTGTTGGAAACCCAAAAAAATTTCTACTTAAGCTATCATTATATGATATATTTATATGAAACATACATGGAATACATGCATGTGACACATGAACTACACATGGAAATTATACATGGGTTTTTAGAAATGAGTTAATGTGTACACCACTAGAGAGTGTACATGGGTTCTTTATAAAATCTACTACTATATTAAGGAATGGGGTGTGGATATTTCAGCCAATGAATTTTCGGGACCAAATTCACTCATTCATCTTCTTCTTTTGCATTTTGATATTCTAGCTCATCATGGAGGTTTTTGGATCCCACTCAATCAATGAGTAATTTAGGTTCATCCCATTGATACAATTTAGTGCTATGAATATTTTCTTCCTACAATAGTTATCTAAATAAAAACATATGAATTAATGATCAAGATTAGTTGTAGAATCTTTGATGTAAGGTACGCTAGATTTTTTGAATTCATTATTTTTGTATTTTATTCGGTTTCATATTTCCTACATGGGAGATCTTCAGTAAAGGGTTTATTATTACTTCCTCTACCACAAAAAATTATTTTTATATTTATATGAAACCTACAACTTTTGTGGTCCATAGATTTTGAGATAGATTTCTCAATTATTAAGGAGATGAGGTCCTATTGTTTTATGTATAGATCAATTCGAGCCTTTTATTCTAGAATGGAGTTGACGTACTTTGGGTACATATTGGTTTCATTGAGATGTTGTTTGAAAATTGGTTATGGGGACCTCAATGTTTAACATGTGTTAAATTTTATGATCAGTGAGTAGTTTGTTTGTGTGAATGGTTGTTTGAGAATTAATTTTGGGGATGTGGTTTTTATTTAGATATCAAGTTCATGTGTAGTGGTATTAGGTTTTTGTTTTTATGTCGAGATAGTCTACTTATATATCTATCTATGGTCATAGATTGAGGTTTTTCCCATTATAGGGGGTCCCTTTTTATAATTTTTTATTTCAAATAATGTTTAAAGGACCACTGATGATCCCTTTTGACCTATTAATGTTAATAGTGTTGGAGTGGGTTTTGTGGGTTTTATTTGTAGGTTCAGTTATTGGTCAGACCTTCTCCTTGTGACTTAGGGATTATATGGTTGAGGTTGGTCATTCATAGGTTTTGGATTTGAGAGTATAAATTTTTTATATTATAAGATTGGGTGTTTCCCTCGAGTTTAATCAGATTTTATCCTCTATATGTTGATAAGTGTTAAAATTATCTTGGAAACTAATGGATTGTCTTTTTGTGTGCCCCTCATTACATGAAATAACTGGCTTTTTATGAAATTTTTTCCATGTAAAAAATTACAGTGAGGTCTTCATTTATGTACCATCGATATAATGCATTAAGGTTGGGTAATTTAAAATAACTAGTTCTATAATACTTCCAAAACATTGATAGGTTACCTAGTACGTCAACTATGTGGTTCCTATCAAAAGGTAAAATTGTGCTATTCGAGTCCTAGAACCCAATTTTTGTGTGGTGAGGTGTTTATACCTAGGTTAGTACCTTAGTTTCAAAAATTCATGTCTTTCCCTTACATGTATGTTTTTTATATTCTTTTTCATCTAGAGGATGTTCCTGATGTTTTGTGGTTGGGTGAATCACATGTTATAAATCATCTGGATTTGTTCAATGTATGGTAGACTTACCTCATGCTTCAATCTATATACTTTAGTTTTCTATTTTCATTTGTTTATTTTTTTGTACTTTTTTATTCATTTATAGTTGATTCTTCTTATGCTAGTAATTTTTATTTGACTAGGTTGTGAATAACATATATGTAAACAATTTTATATGATAGTAGATGATAGGTTCAACATTGGGGGTTTCCAACTAATTTTTATTTCTAACCCCAAGTATGTTACCAGTTTCATCTATGAAGACACATATATCTTCATTATGGTTGGGCATGTGATGTATAGTGGATGAGGCTAAGGTTGAATGTTACTTGATTGAGCAGGGCCTCCCATGTCGAGTTTAAGAATCGAGTTAGAGTAGTTCAACCACTGTAGAGTCTAGGTATATAGTTTATCTTAGAGTTAGCAATTGATCCATTGTATTTTAATTTTAAATGTTACTTATTTTTGAAATATGTCCATCAATGTTTTTGATCATTTGATGTGTGTCTATATGACCATGAGTATATATTCTGAATATTTATTTTATATGTTATTCTTCTATTTAAATTATTTATCATTGATACATTATTATTTATTTATGTACTTGTATGTGTTTTGTTTATTTTTACTATTATTACACTATGTTTAGAGGTATCAATAACCCAAATGTATCTATTTAGAGCCTCAACACTGGTTAGTAGCCTCTAGAATATAGAGAGGCATGATTTATTCCCTATCACGAGCTAGGTCAGTTGTTGTATCATGTAGATATGGGTTGGTTCATGACACACACATATATATATATATATATATATATTACTGGTCTTTTATTGTGCTTCATCCATCTTGTGTTGTCCGATATAGCAATCACAAAATTTTTGTTGCACATTTTAAGGACTAATTAATCAAATTGTATGTTTGTGATAATGGAATCAGGAATTGTGGTTTATGGAATTTCAAAACCCCCAAACCATATCTTTTCAAGTGAAACAAAAAAATTGGAATGTAATAATGGGAAAAACCCTATGCTCTAGTAATTCAATATGTTTGATCTTTATGAAGGATTCAATAAAAAATTTGTGTTTATCAATAGTATACAATAATTCCTTATAGTAAATATATTTTTTAATATAATATTCAAATAAAAATCCATTGTTGGAGATAAAAAATAGAGGAATTTCTACACACCATGGTTTTTAAGGCATGCACTATCACATAAAACCAATTAAAGAGATTAATTTCTCTTCTCGTGATTTTAAAATATTAATCATTTATATTCAACAAATGATTTATAAAACATTCAACATTATTATATTAAAATTATTCATAAAATTAATAGAGATTCACAAATGAAATATTTATTGTAATTTATATATTTTAATTGAATGTGACTTGATATATAATCCACATTAAAGAATAATACATTCAGATATTATTATTTTGAAATTATGATTAATATCATATAAAATTTTAATAATACTAATCTTTGAGAATTATCTTTGGTGATGGGATATTTTGTACATGTGAATATTGAAGAAATTTTAATAATAAGATCCCTACACCAATGTTGAATAACCATTGAATGTTGATCACTTTATGTTTCATGATCATCATTTTTACCAAAACCATGAAGGACTCCTAGAAAATAATGTATCCCGCACCAATTTCAGAAGAGATAATATTTATCTCTAGGGAATTTGTTTTTTCATAGGAGAGAAAGAGAGAGTAAATCATTCCAACAAGGATAATGTATTCTGGTAAAGAAATTATCTCTTCCCATATTTCTATTTTCTAAAATTTCCATCAACCCCCTTAATGGTTTCCCCTCATAAATCCATCCATTAATTCCCATGTTATGTCTTAAAAAACTAAAAAATATCATCTCTATTGGTATCCCCAAAAAATTATTTTCATATCTATTTGGTCATTCCAAAAACACACCACCAATTAATTAAATTAATTAATACCTATATATTATATTTATTTGAATAACATGGTGGTTTTGAATATTTTTTAAAAATACAAAATCTATGGATTGTCACTCGAGAACATAATTACTAACTCAACTAGGATAAAAAACCATTCTAGACATAACCACGATGTTCAAATTTTTACTAGAACTTCTAGTTATGTGTAATTAATAATTTTGACCTATAATTAATTATTTATTTTTATAAAACCAGATGTCATTAAAAATTAAACTATCATGAAAAATTTCCAGACTTCATCCCAATGAAAAATTCCATATTATGAGATAAACAAATGATTTAGTTTTTTTATAAGTCATATGCTAATGAAAAATTAACACTTTTAACCTTTGAGGGAACCAAAGTATATTTAACATTAAAATGAGATAAATAATATCCAAGAAAAATTTAGTTCACTAAATTCATCCCACATTATAACCTTTTAACATTCAAAAAGGGAACAACTTGAGCAATCATATATGGAATCCCACTAATCATCTCATGTAGTGAAACATTTCACACTGACATAAAATTCATCATACAATATAGGTCCAAATATTGTATTAACCTAGAAGAAATATATAGATAATAATAAATTATATGAAATAAATTTCACTCTGATAATATAATCTATGTGACATTTATCTATTTTTACAGATCCCACTAGCATGAAAGAAACCAAGAGCTAGGAGCTTCATTTTGCATGTAGTTCACCGGTATAGGCTCTATGGAAGTGAAAAGATCAATATATTTTAAGAGATACATAATTAAATATCATTAGAATAATTCCACCATATCAATCCTTACTACAGGATGACCCACTCAAACCTTACACATAATGCCCTAAAATGATCTTATAAAAAATCTCTATTAGGAATGTTTCAATAAAACATTTCTACTCCACAAGTGATACCTTATAACAATAACAACAACAATATTAAATAAATCCTCAACATTAAGATTTATATTTCCTATATTATAAATTAAAACCTCACTATCATTCTAATGAATCAAAACGAGACCACATCCAAAAATAAAAGTATCTCATTTGGGTTATAATTTAACTTCCTAAACTTGAATGATGAGTGTATCAAACACACAAATCCATCCTCCTCTAATCACTCTACTAATTTCTTTTAGTTCATTTGTGACCCATATTTCCACTATCTAATGTAGACTATCCCCATCCATTTAGATGACACTAATCTATCCGCACTAAACCCCAAGATAGCACCTACTAACACATGTTTTCTTTATTTGTTCAGTATGTTAAAAAAGTAACTCTATTCTATCATAGGATATTGATCTGGCTAGTTTCATTTATAGTTTTTTACTATAGATTATTATTTTACTCTAGAACATGTCTACGTTCTATTTTGGGATTCCGCTATGACTATAATTTTCATCAAAATGATCGATTGTATTATTAAATGGATCATAAATATTATTTCCTTAAAATATAATTAGTCTCCCATGATTCCATTATAGAAACATTCAAATAAAATTATTTTTTTATTTATATTTACATTTATTAAGTTTAATATTTTAAATTCTACAAGTAATCTATTTTTTGTTTAAAATATTAAAATTGAGTTAATAAATGATAATTTTTATATAAACATGAAAATTATTCTTTTTTATTTCATTTCCAACTATCATTCTAATGTTTATTTTATAAAGTATTTGTATAGATCCTTGGAGTTATTTTTCTTGGAAACTAATCTTTCACCTACAGACACAATTGTTTTGTATATAGAAATGATCTCTTTGATTCACAATAAGAACAACACCACCTTATGAAAAATGTTGTTCGTTAGCTTGGGATTGGGTGTGGATGAGATGATAAGTTGGGGATTAAAACTTTTTAAATTTATATGGGAATCATTTTCATATTTTCTTATTTTTATATATATTTTTTATCACTATATATTTTTCCTTATTGATTCCCCTTCCGCTTCATTCCTCATTATTTAATTTTATTTGCATTTTTATATAATGGATGGTGGGATATGAACATTTTTCATTAGGTAAACCTTTAATATTTTTATGGTTTATACTGACTGAAAATTAAAAAATTTATTTTCCAAACACTTATAAGGGAAAAGTGAGAAACCAAGAAACACATTCAAGGAAACTTGATAAAACATACACGACTTCACAACATACAACATTCAACCACAATGAACCTTAACAAAAAGACCACAAGAATCAGTTATATATCATAATAAATGTACCCTTCACCACATCGATCATATGGATCCTCCTCCACAGTGGTTGATTCCCACTAAGTATTTTGGTTTTACTACAATAAGAGATTGTTTTAATGCTTACGAGACATCGGTATCTCCAACGACAGTGGTTCCATGTATGCATGATTGACCAAACAATATTGTTTAAGTATGAGGGAAACCATATTTTAATCTTCGATGAAGACCAGGTCATCATAAGTTTCGGCAGGTAAGAATAATCTTTCCTCATCCTTATCCTTGAAACGACATGCATAATTCTTTCACATTTAGGAATCCTATTTTTTCTTTTTTGAACAATATAACTATTGAACGCTATGCCAATACCACTAAAATTTTATTTATCATTCCCAGAGACAACTCCCCCATTTTTAGTGGTATGAATAGAGATATTACCCTTTAATACATCATTGTATCCAATCAAATGTGTGTTCAAGTTAGTATCAATCACATCAAGGCACTGCACCACATTTTTATGGCCATCAAGTGACTCCTTACCTTTAGAAACATCCTCAACCATTTCCTACTAACTATTATACATATTATGAATGCTAAAATCTCCATGGTATTGGTTTTTACCTGACTGTGTTTCCATAGGTTTTGGAAAATGGGATTTATCCTTATGCAACCTCCCTTTCTTCTTCTTCAGGATCATCGCCTCCTCACGAACCTAATCTAATTCAACATCCTCCTCAGACTCTGATCCTTCTAATGTGCCTCCATTAGGATTGTTGTACTTATACTATATAAACACATTGGTGTCCAAACACACAAAAGAGTTGTGTGTTTTCAAACCATCACAAACTGATTCCTGCCCTGGTGATTGCTTGGTGACCCCCCGAAGTAGAGGTGATCTTGGGTTCATTCAGAAACCCCTATGTCCAAAGAACAATTTATTTTCAAGGTAAACTCCCAACTTAAGCATTATTATCCTAAACCTGCACTCCTATTGTTTTACCCTAGTCCCTATTCCTAAAATTCTCCTAGATCTGATCAAAGACTCTCAACACATAGGGTTTAACAACCTTCTTTGCCAAAGGCTAGAACTGCATTGCGCTGCACGCTTGGAGATTCGCCTACAAACCAGTTGTTACCATCCTCTCAAGCTCTTAATTCATCCACTAGTAATCACCCCGCCTACATGGGTCACCCACATGACCCATCCACCGACGGGAAGAGAAAAAATCCACCCAGTGGTCATTGACTACTATTTTTTTACACTAGATATGCTCACCATCTTCAATCCACACATATTCAACTAGATCTCTCGACACGTCCACCTCCACACACATTCGTGGAATGATTGGATGAAAATTAGTGACAGTACGCAAATCCAAAAAATTGAAATTGTCCCACCACATTCCCTAACATGCACATAATAGCAGGATTCAGAAATGGAAGAGGCAGATGAGCATGACTTGCCATATTTGGAACCGTAAGAGAGTCCTGATTTAGGTGAAAATTGTAGCTCCATCGAGACAGGTGGTATCTTCATTCAACAAACTTCTTGGGAGAACATAATAGATCACGAACATGATCCTCCATCTAAGAACATAATACCATAAAATGATTCTTAACTAACATACCAACAACCACCTAATCTTGAACCCCCAAAAATCGAAGTCAAACATGTCTAAGTCATCAACTGACGGTCATTTTCTCCTAAATCTTACAACCAGAGTTAGGTTAAATAAGCTCTTTGCCTGAGTAAACTACAAATCCCATAATCTAATCACTGGCATGCCATCTCGAAAACCATGGATCATTGGATCTATATTAATCAAGGGGAATCTCGGAATAGAATCGGGATTTGTGAAAGGATTTAAAATGCGTCGCTATCCATTACAAGGATGTCGAGGATACTCCCCCCACTCACCGAATAGCGGGGAAGAGTGGGGGGATGCCATCGACCCCATTAGGTTTTCACCCTTGACATACCCGCATCTCTTGTTTTCTCACCTCTTTCCCATTATGGTTTTTATTTTATTGATTTTTCTTGTATTTTAATTCCTCATTTGGTAAAATTAATTTTCAGGATTCTTTATTAAAAATATATTCCAACTATAATCTATATAATTATATTGTGAAATTGATTCTTACGTGTGAATTTCCCAAAATTAGTTGTCAGTATATGGTGACCATGAATATACTTTAGGATTTGTGGTAAAATAAATATCTTATCAGGATAAGGTGCACTGGATTACTTTTTATAGTAAGTTCTTTTTAGATGGTCAAAAATAAGTGAACATGTATGGAATTTTAAAAGAAATTAAAACTAAATCTATATTGGTTTTGTTTGAATTGGTTAATGAATGGAATGTGGATGTTTAGTGGTTTCAAAACATCCAAAAAATCATTTTTCAGATTTTAGTGTTTAAAATATGTGAATCAAGAAAACCTGATCTTATGATCTCAAATTTTCATTAAATTACAGGATCTATATGAAAAAACTATACATAAATATGATGTGTGGTGTATTCAAAATTGTAAAAAAAAATATAAATAATTAATTCTTTTTAAATACAAGTTAAATATATATAATAGAAAATCAAATGGGTTTTCAATTTAATTTTCAATTATTTTTATTATTTTACTATATTTTTTTTAAATTTAACTAATATCATAATAAAATATAACATGTTCATATGGATAAATGAATTGTTGGGGATTAATTAATTTTATATTTTTAAAATTATTTTATGATAATTGAAATGGTTATAATATAAAAATATTTTAATGTTTTGAAATTGTTGATAAAATGGTGTGTTTATCTGATTTTTTATTTTGTGTAAGAGTAGTTCAATGAATTAAAAAATTTATAAAATGTAAATAGATACCTTTATTAATTCTTCACTCTAAAATACTTGAAATGTTTTTCCCAATCCTCAAAAATCAGTACATCATTTTTGTATTTTATAACTTTCAAATGGTGTCAGTAAAAGGTTATATAGAGCATCGAAACAAGATCACCTTTTATAGTATGTATTATTACCTCTAGTGATGGAATTATATAGGAGATATTTCTAATTTCAATGTTTTGAAAATATATTTATTAAAAATTTGTGGTTTCATAAATAATAAATCATTCATTATTTGTCTCAGTGCCTGAAAAATATATGTATATTTAATTAAATGTAGGATTTTATGTCCACTAATATTATAAAAAATATTTATCAATAATCTCTCAAAAAAAAATTTACAACATCAATATATATATATATATAATTTTAACAATATATATATTAATATTTTTAATTTAATGAAAAGACTACATGATAAGAGATTTAATTCATATTTATTTTAGAAATATGTGGGGTTTTTAAAATGATATTATTTATATTTTAGAAATTAGGAAAATTGAATATGTTTTGAAATTTATTGAACACTAATTAAAACTAATAAGAATTTTGAATCTAATAATAACTGATCTATCGAAGGTGATGAGTATCATTAATAGAACTAGTATCGAATATTCATATGATTACGATGATGATAAAAATATAAATACAAATATAAGATAAAAGTAGGATGCATTAGGAACATAATGTTGATCCAAAAAACCTCTCCAATTTTATAAAAACATATCCATATATATAGAGTATATATGATAATTTTCAATTGTTAATATTAATCGCTATAATATCTAATCCAATGGATGGAATTCCAAAGGATAGATATTATGGTAGGTTGAACCATGAGAAGTGTGGTATTTTGAATATGGGATTCAACATCATTATCACCATTATGACATCCAAAAATTAATATTTCATAACAGTCCCCCATTGTGTCATAATTTCAAATAATCTTATATAATATTCCCTTGAAAATCCCATATGGGGGAAATAAGTGAATTCAAAGTAATTTAATTCCATGTCATGATGACTCATTAAAAACCATATCATCAAAACACATAAGAAAAATCCCAATGAACAGAAAAAGAATTTGGTGTTCCCAACTCCCTCTAATTATATAATTTAATTGTGTCTACAAGACATCAATTAAAATTATTATTTAGTTATGTCTTAGTGACATGGTTGGAAGACCATAGTTAATAATGAGTGGTATCATTAAAAATTATGAATCATTGGGAAGGAAAAATGTTTCCATTAGTTACATATATCAGTAATAAATTATAACTCCCTTAGATATATGTTATATTGTATAACTATCTTCTTAAAAAAATCATAAAGTGAAAACCATTTTGCAAAAAACCCTTGATTAGGAAATTTAATTCAACATTATCGAGCACCAATAGTGTTTCATTATTAAAAATATAATAAATAAAACCCACTAGGAGTACCTTATTATGGGAAAGGTGTATAAAATCTATATATCCCGCTCATAATGAGCATCAATAATAAATTTAACTAATAAAATTTTAATGAAAAATTCATAATAAAAACATTTGGGTTTGTATTTAGGAATAATTTACACTCTTTAGATTTCAATGAATAGGGAAGAACATTACCTTTCATCATAATATAATTTCAATTATTTTACATGGTACATATGAACATGTAAATGTATTTTCTTTTATATATAAATAAAAATTCATTGAAATTTAATCCTTCTGGGATAAGTTTGTTCTTCATTAACCCCTCATGAATAAAATATATCACTCCTAGAAGAAAAATATTTAATTACTCAATAAGGATAAAATCATTCATAAATTTAATTTTTCATATTTGGAATGATCGATTAAGAGTATATGAATATTATTTTTAATTATATCATTAACCTAAAAATGATATGGTGAAATCTTAACAATTTTTTATGTTATATAATTCATTTAATTAAATAAAAAATTCATTTTATACAAGGCCCTAGATTATAAGATCAATTATATATTATTATTATAAAGATATATCTTAAGATTGATACTTGAAATATATTTCATGGATTTTAGACCATTCAGGGGTTCCTAGTTATCATTTAGATAAATAATTACAACAATAGTTGTATATAATCTAAATATCAAAATTTATAGTGAATAATATTTCTTATAATAAGATAATTAGTATTCATTTTCCTTGGCTGCTTGTATAATTGATCAGAACCATTCAATTTTAAAAATATCATAAGTTACTTTATTCATATTTTTTTATTATATTGATGTTGTCATCTATCAAAATCAACTATCATCAGTGGATTTTTAAATAGTTAAAAAATTTCAATATAGTATCAACAACATTAAATGAGATGTCATAATTTTTTTACTGGTGTCACACCAATAACAATATCTAAAAATATATAATTATGTCTTTGTATTCATTTTAATCTTCAGGGGAAAATAAATTTATGTCTTTTTAATCATTACGAACAATGATTCTATACAATCATTTTACCCACACATATAGTGTATATAATCAGATGGTTGGTTTTTAAAACATTACATTCACGTGAGAGTAATGATCATCTTCTCAATGGTTGTCCATAACCATTTTTAATATAGTATGTGATGTTAAATATTTGATTTAATAAACAAGAATTGCATGAAATGTATACTCAACATCATCTAATGACAGATTTGTCCAGTTATTATATGCATCTTTTATATAGTATTTAAATGGATCACATGCTATAGGTGAGTGAACTCGAATATACTTCATATTATTTTATTCATAAATATAATTAAAATTCATTTCCAAAATAGCTGCAAATGATATAAATAATTTAACTCAATAACAGGTACCTTAATAATTGGTAAATTTTGGTAAATTATTATATAAGTAGAAATGGAAATAACCTAATGAGAATGAATTATTTGATTATTTAATTGATATATATCAATAAAATAAATTCATCATTCTCCAATGATGGATGTAAAAAATGTTATCAAAATTAATATTTCTCATCTATACTTGAATAAATATTTTCATTGTAAATGATCCTGGATATCCTAAACCAAAATTTCATATATTTCAAGTGTTAGGATAATTAAACATTAGTTTTACCATTATTGACTTGATTATACATATCAAATTATTTATATTAACTCTGTATTAAATCTTGTTACATATCGAGGTACCTCTTTTTTTTAAATGTATATGTATGACATACATCTTCAATAATACCCATGATATATCTCATTAAGACATCATATATAAAAAATCGTTAAGAATTTATACTACCAGATATAAATGTATTCAATTGTATAGAGTTTTTAATTAATTTTCTATATTGATAAATTTACATACTTGTGCATATACTAACACATATATCAGTTTTTTTGAGTTTATTTAAAATAATATTTATAAATATTTTCATTCATGATCAATGAATATAAGATATTCAAGATCTTATATTGCACATACTCATATTTTTCATTTTAATTTCCAGTTTTATTGGTATATGAATTCATTATATAATCATAAGTTTTTATTCCCATCACCATGTAGATTATTATATATTTTTAAATATCGGGCTAAAATATTATCTTATAATACATCTTTATGGGAGAAAACCCTCATATTAAATTGAATATAGTGAATGGGATAGCGATAACCAATGAAGATGAATCTTTTTTATTAATAACACATGCCTCATCACCAAAAAATTTATAATTAATAGATTATTATTTATACTAACCCCATTTTTACAAAATTAAGGAGAAATAATTTGATCAAAATTCATTAAATCGTAAATATTTATGACAAAATTCAATGCAAGAGTACAATAAATCATATCCAGAAATTTCATGAATAATTTCATTCTCTTCAATAAATAATATATTTTAATTACATTCACATCACATATTTCATTCATTCAATTTCATGATTCATGTATGATAAATCAATATTTATCGGTAATGATCTTAACACATAAAATAGAAATTTTATTAATTATGATAACCATTTTTTAAACACATCATGTGGTAAAATTATTTTTATAAAATATATTATTTTATAATGGTTATGCTATTCTAATATCACTATAATGAACTATAAGAGGAATAATATAAACATTAGGGTATAAAGTCAAATGCATTACATGAGATGATATTTAAAGGAACCAATATGATTTCGTATTCACTAATAGAGGGAGGGGGTGAATTAATTGTATTTATTTATTAAAATTTCATTATTATGAAAAAACTTCACATCTTCTTAAGTATTTACAAATGTACTAATAAAAAGAACATAATAACATTCCATAAGAACAGAATAATTTAAATGGGTTACTAATAATTATTAGTAGTTAGACTATTACACTACTTTTAAATAATCTAATACCATTGAATATCATAGAAAATGGAACTTTTTTTGGTTATAGAATGTAGAGTTATCCCTACACTTAGATTGAACTTCTATGAAAACTATTTTATATTTTCATTCCCAAAAAATAATATGTATGAAATATTCTGTGACAAATTTTTGAAACATTAACTAATAAGATTATGATTTTTTCATTGTGATACTTGTACTTATTCTAAAAAGCGATTATTAAAAATAAATATTCGTCATATTCTCACCTCAGAGAATGTAAGAAAATCATTCTAGGAATTTAGTATAAAACTCCATCTATTTCACATATCATTAAATTTATGTAATCAGTTTCTATATATGATAAGTCTTTTTAAAATGTTCATTCAGAATGTTCGTCTCATGCCTTTTAATAATCATGATACCTATCTAAAACTTTTATTGTCAAATTTCACCAGACATAAAAAAATCAATGAATTTTTTTTCATATGATGCCTTCAATTGTATAACTTCTAGTTAATACAATATTTTTCTTCTTATTCTTCTAATATTCATAAAATAGATTTATGTCTAGGACAAAAGGTGGGATTATAATTTTACATTCCCTCTTAATGAAGACATAAAATTCAATTCACTTTCTCATAATAATTTGATAAAAATTTTATCAATGAATATAAATAATTCCTAATACATCTCATAATCTCAAGTAACAACTTATTTTAACAGGAATCCTTCAGACATGGTATGAATCATTAATTATCCTTCCATAATAATTGGAACATTAAAATATTAGAACAACATATTCACTTCTAATATCTTTACAAAAAAAATTAATGTCACCTTTGAAATGATAAAACATTTTAAAATTGAAATTATATATTTTAGAATACTTTATAAAACCTTTCATTTGATGATATCATCAATGAAATTGTTCATATAAGAATTTCCAAAAAAATTAAAAACATTCTTTCAAACATTTTTCCCCTTCGAATGAATTTCATCAGAACCATTTGTCAGTTTCCTTCATTCTCCACCCATTTTCCAACGATTATTAAAACAAAAGGATTATCCAATCAACTTGTACCAATTTAATATTCATAAAATCAAAAATAATTATATGATGTACACTATAAGAAGATTTTTTTTTCTGGAAACAATAATTTAAATAATTTTTTTGATGGATCATCGTTTGATTTGGACTTCATCTGAGACATTCTTCAGCATCCTCCCTTTGAGCTTCATCCCCTATTTTCTATTTTCCAAACACCGTAAATGTATGAAAAAGACAGCATAGAAAATAATATGTTATCTATATGAAATATTCCAAAAAAATGTATTAACAAAAATACATCTGAGCCAAAAAATTTTGATATATATTTTTTCCATTGAACTTCACTAAAATTTCAACGTGTGAAAGTTGTATAAATAAACACATTTCTGCCACTTTCTAAATAAGTCATGGATCATGAGATATTTCTAACCCATGATGTTAGTGAATTCAAGAATAGAAAATCATTAAAAAATAATAATTCAACAAAAAAATCATCTGATGTACCATTATATGTTCGATGGACTCGGTTCAGAAATCCTACCTACTATATCCTTATGGTGGTATTTCTTCAATCGATGGACTTTATCAATATGATTAACTTTCTTTCAAATATCACTAGAGTAGGTTGATTTATGTATCTAAAAGAGTTATGTTTATTAAACATTATCATTTAAAGATAACACCTTAGATAAATTTATTTTGTCTAGTATCTTCCATAATTTCTTCAATGGCTTCATCACATCTCCATAATATTGGTTCCAAAAATACCCCCATTGGATTTTTTGTCATCCACTGAACATAAATCAATAAATCTTTTTAACTTTTTCAATGGATCATATATCTAACAATTGTTAGCCAATGTGGGGGAACATGGTGTACATAACAAGAATAATTGAAAAATAGTATAGTGTTTGTCCAGAAGTAGTGTTTTAAGAGACATACTTAACTTCGTCATAAAAATTTTATTTGGAACACATATTCAACCTATAAAAACTTTTTTTTCTACTTCTATTACAAAAAACTATTAAAATAGATCACACACATGTTTAATCACATCATACCTCTTTTACAAACTCATTATAAATATACACCTTTACATAAAATGATTAATAACATAAAAATGAATAGGTATATTTTGAAAAAATTTCTAGTCTTAAAAACACTATCCCAAGAAAATATGTTTGGGGATCAGTGTCATATAACTTATAATTGGAGAGAGGTAGGCTGAACACAAAATTTTAACCCTGTATAATAAAATATTTCTTTCAGAAAAGATTTTATAACAATATAAGTAACACATTTTATTTTAAGAATGATCTATAACATCACATAATTCATCTCAACATAATCATTGATGATGTCATATTTTATATTAATTTCATTTGAATGAGAATGTAACACTTGATTTTTAGTGAGATTTTTAACTCTATGGTCATCACATAACAAGAGTAGGGGAAATTCATACCAATAAACATGTCTTCCAACAGTGTCTTCATTCAGATATGTTGTGTTAAAGCTTGAGTAGAAGAAACATACATGTCTTCTATTTTAATTATAATTAAGTAATTCTATTTCATTATATATCCACTAAAACGTCTTTATCCAAATAAAAATACTCCACCAAATGTGGATTTTATTTCATCAGCATTTCCTTCCTAGTATATATCTTTATAAACAGATAAAATGATACTTCTTATGCTTTTATATGTCATCCCATATTATTTATTCCTTTTATATATCTAAGAGTTTATATTTTGTCCATAATATGGGATAATTTTCAGGAACTATGGTATCTGGCACAAAGTATAACCAAAAACACTATATCTATCCATGAAGCTATGAGATATAATAGCATTCCAATAAAATTTACAAACACTTTATAATATATACAATTTTTATAACAATATTTTGAAAAAATAATTCTCACTGAAATTGGTGTGGAAATTTATTTTCTTTAATTCATTCCAAAATTCCTTGGAAGTTCATTAGTATACTTCTCTTGATTTAGGAAAATATATTTGTTATTTTATGAGATCTATAAGCCATGAAAAATTTCATGTCTTCCAACATGAATATCTCAAAAATATTCTTCATTTACTTAGTAAACTTAACATAATATTATTCATCATTCCCATTAATGATAATATTGTCAACCTAAAATATCATAACATGGGAAACTCGTGGATTTTATATAATGTAAATGCCACTATCAAATTACCATTTCGTAAAGTTCAGCTTCATTAATCATGTATCAAACATGGAATACCAAGATCATGGAACATGATTCAACCCATAAATTTTAAATTTCCCAATCAAGATACCACATGGTTATCCAATATAGACTTCTTTACCAAGAAATCTATTAAGAACTGATAAATTTACATCTATCTAAAAAAATTAAATCATCATTAAGAAGAAATAGAAATATAAATTCATATAGATTATATTATTTCCACTAGAGATTAATTATCATCAAAATAAATTCCTTAATGTTGCGGGTAACCTTTACAAACCAACCATGACTTGTTTCTTACCGCTTCACCTTCTACATATGGCTTTTTTAGAACACTAATTTTGTACCAATCATATTTTTATCATTTTATTTTTCATTAATTTACTTGGTATCATTCTTTTAAATTTATTCCATCTCTATATACATATCATCAATCCGATCCTAATTTTCTAAATCATCATCAACATATTTTGTCTCAATTTGATAATAGAAGGATGATTATGATAAAAAAATGATGTTATTCTCATTTGAACTTGTTTCCATTGATTTCCAATTATTTTTTCAACTTCCACTTTCTTATTCATCTTCATATGAGATGTATGAATTGTTTCGTAATCACTTGAGAAATATGAATCCGAATATTAATCTAGAGAATATTCACCATTTTTATTAATATTAAGATATTTTTCATGTTGTTCAACTAAAAAAATTTAATATTTTATATCTTTTACATCTATACAGGTTTGCGAGACTTTCTAATCATAATTTTCATAACCATTTAAATCAATATAATCTATGGTATTTTATTTTCTTTAATAAAACATTTATTTCATATACAATTATATTAGATTCAAAAAAGTAGTTCATCAATACATCTTTTATCAAACTTCCTAGTATTTCCACTCTTGAATTTTAAAAGGCATGGACTATCAAAAAACATTAGGTGATTTGTACCTCTGGTTTCATTATAAAATATTTTTTTTGGATTCATATCATATAATATCTATAAAATTTTTGATTTTGAATATAAACGAATTTATTAATAGTTTTACTCCAAAAATAATGATAGGAATCATGTTTGATACACAACTTTCATTCAATTTCCACCATACTATTATTTGTTATTATAAAAACACCATTATTTGTTGGTGTTTATAGTGCAATAAACATATGATGAATTCTATTTTTTTGATAATCTATTTTCTAGACATTTTCATTATTCACCACTATTACAAATTCATAACATCATCACTGAATATACACATGCTTTCTCTATGCCTCCCTATAAACTCATAATCATGTTAAAGCCTCTGATTTATCTTTCAAAATAATAATACTCATAATGTGAGTAAATTCATTAATGAAATAAATAATGTACTTATATCAATGTGTTTAATATTTAATCATCGAACCATAAATATTTGAATATATCATCTCCAATGGATGAGATGAATGAGTCATAACTTTCATATGTATTATGTTTGTATATTACCTTTCTTACAAATGGAAGAAAATCAATCTCTTATTCATGTAATGTTAGGAATATCATAAATACAATCAATCATTATTAGATTTATATTATTTAATTAACACATATATCCCATCCTATTATTCCATAAATAATATTATTCTATCAAGCTCAGATGGCATGAAAATTCAATACTTCTAACATGAACATTCAACACATTTTTTGAAAACATTACTACACTCATCATGAAGTTTGAAAATCACAATGAATTGTTTTCTATCCAATTAAAAAACAAGGCTATATTGGATTTCATCATTTCTTCCACAATAATGTTAGATCCAACAGCATTGATTTTGAGTGAATAATCATTTCCAAAATTCATTATACCTTATTCAATGTATTTGAAATTAATTAATATCTGTAAATCTATAATCAAATATAAATAACACATGATACCCAAATTCTAGGGACCTTATTCTTTTGTATCATAGAGAGTAGTTTAAAAAATAAATATTTTTCATTAACATTTTATTTATTCTCCAAAGAATTTTTAGGATTTTTGTATAAATTATTTCTATTGATATCATGAGAATTCATCAGTTTTCATGATTTCTAGGTTGACCACATCATTCCCAAATAGTTTCCGAAGGATGGAACATTTTTTCAATCTTAATACTAAGTTTATCATGATGTCTATTTTGTGTGGGATGACTCCACCTCAAACATTTCTTCTATATCCATTTGGATTCACTATAACGTTGATGATTAAAAAATATTTAAATAAATTTTTTAACTCAAAGCACCAAAATTTCATCAATTTCAAAAGATGGCATGTCTTATTATATACCTTTCATGAAATTAAGAGTTTTCTTTCTATATTTTATCAAAATCCACACTTTCCACATCAATATTTTTTACACCAATGTTTTGGTTTCCTCCTGATATTTTCTTTTACATCTTAGATTTCTTCTCATCCTTAATTTTAATCACATGTATAAGAAAGGTTTTTTTAGAAATTTCAATTTTGGAAAATTCATATTAGTCTATCGTGTTGTTTTTATTTTTGTTCGTACATGACTTTATCAAATTTATTAATCTTCTGGACATCATCTTTGATATCAAATTTTGAGGATAACATTTTTAGTCCTCCTTTGGTTTACACTTCTATTTTTCTCCAAATTTCATAACTGATTTTGGGAATTTTGTAACACCTTGATATTGTTTAGAAGGTTTTTGTTGGAAAATTTAAACACATCCCATTTCACCATAATCATTCCTGTAGGCTCGATGTTGAGGTTCTTATTCACATTAAAAAACATTATAATTTTATCTATATCTTTTTATAACTTGTATTTTTTTCATAAAAAGATTCTTGATTATTTTCATTAAGTTGATATTTCTCTAAATTCATGTTCTCCATTTTAATCCATACAATATTTCAAAGACATTCCTTCAACTCTCTTTTGAGAATATATTTCACATTAGTCTATTCGAATTCACAAATATTGAATTTATCACTAGAGAAATTTTAAACATTAAATTTTTCAATAAATGTATTTTTAGTAAGAAAATCAGTGAATTTGTAATCTTCTAATTAACTACCTTAATAACCTTCTTCAAAACCACTATCATCATTGCATTTAAAAAAAATTCCTTTAATATAAATAAAAATATTATACTTTCGACTGGAAAAGTATTTTTATTTTATCCATTCTTCTTAAATTATATTTTTAAACTTATTTCATATTCATCACATTATTAATCTTCCATTTATTGAGGATATTTTACAGCAAAATTCCCAATAACACAAGAGTGAGAAAATATTAGTGGTAAATTAACTTTGTACTTTCCTTTTCTATTCTACATTTTTTTAATAAATGGACATTAATTTATCAAAAATTGTACTAAACTCATTTTCTGGGATAGATTCACAATCTTTTAAAACATTATGAACATTCTTGAATTTTATTTTTCTTAATGTATTTGAAAGAAATTTCCCAATCAGCCTTATCTTTGTTCTTTATAATAGTTTCTATTCTCATTACATAAGTAATTTCTATTATATATAGATAATATAGATATAAATTTTTGGAAAAGGATTTCTCCAATGATGAAAAATTTTCACCAAATTTAACTAGAATAATTCCTTGGATCTTTTCAATAATGGTTAAATATTCCAAGCTGCCACTAAGATATCTTATGTGGATTAAAATGTCATTAAAAATTGTAAATAAGTCCAAAAAAATTAAAATCACCCATTTTAGGATCTCTATACTTTAAACTATAAATTTTTATCTCTTTATTATTCTATATCGTATTTCTATACTAGATGTTTTTTAGCTTGTCCCATACTCCATTAACCATTCAAACTCCATAAACTCTAAGAAAATCACTTCAAATGAGTGAGAAAAAGTAAAGAATTTTTGGATCACAAGTCATTTTATAAATTCCTCTTATTATTAGTTGTAATGAGAATATTCTTCAGAAGAGGTGAAAATCCATTTGTAGCAGCATCAAGAATTTCATAACCATGAGACATAAGATAATGTAACATTATATATTAATAAATGTGATAGTTCATTCCATCAAAAACTAGGAAACCCCTTAATATTAACATAATTATATATATTAATTGAATCTTATCTTTTATTCAATATTAATTGAAGAGTCAACAAAAGAAACCTTTAATCAGATACCAATTGAAAGGAACAAATAATATCTATGTGATAACTGAGAGGTGGGGGGTGAATTGGTAGTCTTTCATTCTTAAAATTTAATTATTATGAAATAATACTATCCAATCATCTATGAATTATAATTTTCTAAAACCAACAACAAATGAACATTCCTTAATAACATAATAATTTAGATTGTTCACTAATTAGTAAGGGTAGCTTGTCCCTAGAATGGTTTAAAATAATTTAATACCAAAAAATAATGTATAAAAAATCTTTTTTGTGGTTATTTAAAGTAGATATTATCATTACACATGAATTTTAATATTATAATAACTAAAGTAGAAATATTATCCCAAAAAATAAGATGTAATTATTATTTCATAAAAATATTTTAAGGAAATATTTAATAGGATTAGAATGTGGTAATTGTATGTGTCGTACTTCTTCACAGATTTTCTTCTACATATGCTTCTCCACTTTCTCACCCAGTGGCAGGTAAGAACATCCATATTTGAATTCAATAAAAAATATCTTTATTTCTAACTTCGTTGGATTATTTTTTCTGGTTTTTCTATTTAATATGTTTTTAGGAATGTTTCATCAGGAATGTTCATATAACACCTAATGATAATGAACCCTTTTTTTAAACTTTTTTCATCTAAGTTCACATGATATAATGGTTTTTCCATATGAATTTATTTTTTCATTGATTACCTTAGATTGAAATGATTTGGTTAAATAACAACATTTTCATAAAAAAATAATATATTCCTTGGTTGGAAACATCCACAATCTCTAATTGGGGTTTATAAGCTCAAATAGTATCTATGCCTAAATTTCTTTTGGTGTTTCTTTAGTAATTTACTTTTGTTAATTTTACAAAAATCATACATTGTACTTTAATTATATTTATAGATGCGTCACTCAGAGAAATGGTGGGATTCAAATTTTATTTTCCTTCTGAATGAAAACATGAAATTCAAATATCCAACTGGAAACAAGATACTCAAAATCTTCTCAGAGATTCTCGAGAATTTTGGAAACATCTTGTACACCAATGTAATAAAATTCCTTTAGTATAATTCTTTTAATCATGGTGAGAATCAAGGATTATTTATCCATTATATTTGGATCATTGAATGATCATCACATCATCATCACATTTGATATCTTTAAAAAGAATTCATTAGAAACTTTTGAACTAATTAATCATTATACCATGAAATGTATTTCTGATAGAGACTTGTAACAAACTATCAATCTGATGAGAATCGGCATCCAATTTTTCCTATTATAACATCATAAAATCTTCTGAGAAATTTATCAAAACATTTTCTAATGTCAAATCACATCGATCAGAACCCTTTTTTCATATTTCCTTCAATCATATTTCATTGTCTGATGATCATATACACCTGGAAGCTTATTTGATCATAATATAGGAATTTTAATATCACAAAATCATAAGTTATTGTCTAAATGAAATTGTACATAGATTTTATCTGATGAACTTCATAAAAATACTTTGTTAAATTAATGTTTTTTTATTTGAACTTTTTCTATTGACATTCTGTCGCACCCTCATTTTCAGCTTCATCAAATTTTCTCTCTTTTGAAAAATTCAGAAACATAAAATATATACTTCATAGAGAATTATATTTTTCAATAAATAATATTCCAAAAAAATGTATTAACAAAACATCATCTCATCCAAAACATTTTATAGTATATTATATCTATTTAACATCCATATAATTTTTAGTGTGATCATTCTACACCCGAACATAGATCTCCCCCTTTCGAAAATACACTTGGATCATCATATGATTGTAATTAATGATGTTGTAAAATATAATAATTATAAATAATCCTTATATTTTATTAACTAAAAACTTCATCTGATGTAACATGTTTTGTTTGATGGATTGAGTACTGAAATCCTACCATGTATCTCTATCTGATTGTCTTTATTCTTTTGAAGAAATTTACTCATATGAACAGCTTTCTTGGAAATATCACCAATGTTGAGTGATTTATGTACTTAACAATGTTATGGTTATAAAAGTTTATTATTAAAAGACAACACCTGACGAAAATTTCATAGAACTAGTATATTCTTTGTCTTTTTAGTGTCTTTAACAAATCTCCACCATCATAGTCCCAATGGATCTTAATAATCCAAAATTACATGACTAATGATATCATTTTTATTCGATAATTTTTCATCCACAGAAATAATTGATAAATAAATATATCATTTACCAAATTTCCAAAAAACAAAATTCTTAATATCATCCTTTAGGGATTCGTTATTTTATATTCATTATTAAAACTCACTGAACTTTTTAATTGTTTATTGACATCAAAACACTTTTGTTCATTATATTATTATTTATTATATAAAAATATAAACCACAATGATCATTCATAAAACAAAATATTCACCTCAAACATCATTTAAAATAAAATCATGTACATTTTTATTCACTTCATGGAATTAAATAAATCTGGTCAGTAAATATTCTCATTCACCTTAGGGGAGGGAATGCAATTATTTATTCAGGTGTTATATCTTCTTCAAGATATAACAAGAATATTCAATTAAGTATTATAATCCTATATTTGGTGATATTTATTAATAAAATAAATATAATATCTATCATGATTAAATAAACATCATAATCATTATTTTACCTTCTGGGTATAAAAATAGACAACAATTGTTAAATTTGTGTATGTATCCATAATTTTCCTCACATGATTAGTAAAATTTACTTAAACACGTCAATATAAAAAATGTTCACGGTCTTCATCCTTCAATCACATTAGGTGACATTGTTTCATTATTTTTTTATGAATGATGTTTGTCTCAAAATCAACTGAAATTTTTATTTTCCAAACCCATACACTACAAGAAACATACTAGAAATTTTATAGTCATGTGTCATTTAAGCTCTCAAAAGAGCTCATTATTTTTACCATAACAAAATATTAATAGAATATTTCATATATTTTCTTATTTTATCATAATAGAGAAAATAAATATGATATAAAATGTAAGACTCTCATGTGGATATATCACTTTAAATACATTGATATGATGTGCACATAAAGAAGAATTCCAAAAAATGATGTTTTGAGAAAGGTGAGAGATAAATTTTCTTGTAATAATTATTTTATATTGATGATAACATCATCCTATTGTGAAATACGGAGATGGTTATCCTGATGATAACATGTTGTGAAATTGATTAACCAATGATTGAAACTGTTAGGATTCTCAAAATTAGAAAAAAATGACTGATCGAAGGTGATTAATATTATTTAAACAAAACTCATTGAATATTCTTATGATTATGATGATGATGATGCTGATAAATAAAAGTAAAATTATAAGAGCAAAATAATAATTCAATAAAACAAAATGAATATTTCAAAAGTTTAGACAAATCAATAACATGTATCCATATATATAGAGTATATGTGATATGATCTAGTGATTAAGATCATTCCTTGTCATATCTAATCTAGTAGTTGGAATTCCAAAGGATGGAGAATAAGAAATGTTGGGTCTTGGTAAAGGATGTATTGGGATGCATGGATTCATTATCATTATCTCCATTATATCACTTACACATTAATATTTCATAACTGAAGAGTAATTTTTAAAAATAAGGTTATCTTAATAAATATTTACAAAAATAGGGTTTTTGTTGGAGTATTTACCTAAATAATGTTCTTGGGGAGGAAATATCATGAGAAAATGGGATAGAAACTTGTTGTTATAGACAACACAAAGGCTTATTTTTTAATCAAGTTATTTTATTTTAAGACATTGAAATTATTTAATTTCTTTTTAAAATATATATTGTTAATGTGTATGTTATTTAGATATTTATGTTTTTTATTTTAATTATTTTATTCAAGTTAATCATTTTATAATAGTCATATTTTTATTATGAAATGTTTTATTCATTTATTTTTTTATTCATTCTATTTAATTTAGATATTCAAATTATTTTAATTTTTCTTTAACTATATTTATTTTAAATATTCTGATTAAAGAAATTTTATTATATATTTATTAAGATAGTGTTGTTAGTAGAATATTTACAACAATAATACATCCATGGATAAAACCTTGTGAAAAATGGTGAAAGAATAGTGTGGTTGAGAAAAAAATGAATTTTTATTCATGTTATTTAATGTTTTTATTAAAATATATTTTTTAAATAGTAAAATTATATAATTTAAATATTTAAATATTTACTTATTTTGAAACATTCATGTTATATATTTTGAATTATTTATGTAATTTTAATTTCTTATTCAATATTTTTATTTATTTTAAAATATTCAAAATATTTTAATTTTTTAGTCAAATTCTTTTTAAAAAATATTCACATTATTTATTTAATTTTTTATAAATAGGATAATTATTTTAAATATGAAAATATATTTAAATATTTTTAATAATGTTATTTATTTGAATTTTTTATTTAAATTAATATTTTACATATTCATGTTATTTAGTATAAAAATTGCAAGTTATTTATATTTTTAGTAAAAATAGTAATTATAAATATTCAAGTTATTTAATATTTTATTCATGTTATATATTTACTTTTCAATTTTTAAATTATTTATTTTTTATTAAACTTTTTTATTTTAATCATTAAATTTATTTATTTTAAATTTCATTTTTTCTTGTTTATTTTACATATTTACATTTTTATTTTATTTTCTATATAATCTATTTAGTTTAAAATATTATAATTATTTAAATATTCAAGTCATTTATTTTAAATTTTAATTCATGTTATTTAATTTAAAATATTCTTATTATACTTTTTTTTTCATGTCTATTATCGTAAAAATTTGTAATGATGTTATTTAATTATTTCAAAATATTCACGTTTGTTTTAATTTTTTTATTTATGTTCAATTATTTTATATTTTAAATATATCTAGATTTATAAAATTCAGTTATTTATATTGATTTTATATGTTTATTTAAAAATATTTAACATATTTAATTTATTTATTCAAATATGTTTCTTAAATATTTAAAATAAACATGTAAAATAAATAAGATGAATAAAAAATAATTGAAGAAATAATTTGAATAAAAAATATATAATAAAAAATAAATAACATGAATAATATAAAATAAATAACATGAATAAAATTTTAAAATAAATTATTTGAATATTAAAATTAAATTTATTAATTAAATATTTAAATAACTAATATAAAACAATATCTTGAATAAAGATTAAAAAGGTAAAATATGAATATTTAAAATAAATAGGTTGAAATTTTTTTAAAAATAAATTCATTTATTATTTAAAATAAATATATTGAATATTTCAAAATATTTTATTTAAACATATTTAATTCAAATTTATTTTAAATTAATGGTACATAAGAAAAATTTAAGAAAATATTTCTTAAAAAATGTATGATCTATACTAATCCTTTTGTGAAAAATATATATAGAGATGCATTTCTATGAATTGTGTATTTCATAATTTTTGGCATTGATTCCTTTCTAAAAGATATTATTATTTTATTTATTCCACCAACACACTTATTTTGGTTGATATTCACTAAAATAAACCAATTTTTCAAAAGTAATCAATATCGTTCATCATAGTAAAAAAATATCCCTTTTTAATTAAATAAATATTTTAATGAAAATTTTTAATAACATACTTTAAACTAAATAACTTGAAGAAAGATAAAAAATCTATAATTTTAATATTTAATAAGTAAGTTGAATTAAAAATTTATATTAAAAATATTGAATTTTTAATGTAATTTTTATTTATATTCATAATTATTTAAATCAAAGTTTTATAAGTAAAATTTATTTTAATTTAAAATTATATAAATATATTTTAATAAAATAATTTCTTTTAAAATGACTATCAAATAGAATGACAATTGTGAAAAATTATATATAAGAATTTCTTTAAAATAAGTACTTCCATTTTTATATAGTGATCATTTTTTACCATCACATGTATACATCTATATCTATATATATATAGACACACACACGCACACATATATATATATATATATATTTCAGCTACCATATTGATAGTAATAATAATTTTTAGGTTTAATATTTTCTTCATGTACCATGAAAATAATATTAATCAGGAATGCATATGGGTTTGAGGACTTTGTGGATCCCACAATGTCTAGGTAATGTACAATCATGAATGATATCAAACAATAAAAAAAATTCAATGTTATTAAGTTTAGAATAATAAAAAATAATTTATTAAGAAGATATTAAATGAAACACAAGACAAATATTTACAAATATTTCATTATTCCGGGTTTATGGATAATCAAATGAGTTATTAAATCAATGTATTTAAGTTCAATAATTTTATACTTCAATCGATCACATACTAGTTAAACTAGACTAGATATGCCAATCCACCTGATTTCACAGATCTGGGATGGCTTTTATGAGGGAAACTCCCTAAAAACATACAAGTGGGGTTTGGACCACCACCCTGAACAATTTGCTAACATGTAATCACTCCTCATAGGTCATAAATTTATAATGTGTATATTTATTTAATAGTGAGAAAAAAATTAATCAATGTATTGAATATCTGTTGAAACATGCATCTGAATCCAATAAGGGAAATCATCCAAACATATAAATGAACCGCCAGAAAGGCCTTGTGCTGCGAGAAATTTTTTTAGCCCTATCCCCATCCTTTTTCATGAAGGAAAAAGGGCACGTGCGGAAGCAAATTCCAAGTGAGTAGATCTTAATCTCAGCAGGACCAAATGATTGGTGGCTAACATACAAATATTTGATATCATTGATGGTATGAAAGAAATCTAATTCTGAAATAAAATAGTTCTAACCTCTCTCAACAGCTAACATCATGACAGCAAGGATTTCTTGGTCCTCCAACACTAGCGGTGCCCAGTTTGTAGAAAAAGATAATTTTCCAACTGTAATAACTAATCCGAATGAGTCACGTGAATCAATTTAAACATTGGAGAAACCATGATTAGAGATAGATGCATTCACATCGATCATCAAAGAGCCCAGGGTGGTATAATTTACGCATATTGTAAGCACAGAAAGCCTGTCATATCACAACCTAGATTATACAGTCTCCAGGTGTTCAACTAAATAGTGTCCCACTCAATCCAAAAGAACCATGTTTTAGTGACCTTTTTATGGAATAAATCATTTATATAGACCCAAATCATCTATTTCAGTGTACTCATCAATATCATATTTTCTACTATAAGTCTAAAAATCTATTCCCACCAAATCATCAACAACACAGGTGATGAATCTGATAATTGTTTTTACATCAGTGAACCACTGATACTAAATGTCCCTAACACTAGGGAAATGTAGGATGGAAAGTTATGAGAATCTATTAAAAAATAACATAATACAAAATATTAACCCTACACTAAATTGAGGAATATTAGATTGTCCTTTTTATAAATGACCCCCAAATATAATTTCAATAAAAATTAATTCACCATGGGTGGAATTGAGAGGCTCTAAAGGAGTTTCCAAAACTCATAATCCCCATTCTCAGTGCTTCAACTACCACCTTATAGCCAGTATTGATAGAATAAACTCCAAAACCATTAAAAATTTATAAAATAAGCTCCAAGTATAATATCCCTTACACATGGGATACTATGAATAATCATTCAATATCTATCATTAAACTCAAACTCCACCTTCGCAGTAAAACACCAGTTCCAAGCCCCATTAAAAATATATTTCACCATTGAACTATCCAAACCTACCAGTATAGTAGATGCTGCATGTGATCCGATATTTTCAACAAGCCACATGTCCTTCCACATTTTGATAGTTGTCCCATCTATGAGTATCCAGTAGATCCCTTAATTAAATAGTTCATTTGAACCCTACATGCTTCTCTAGAATAAGCTGTTGAGGGGTTAAGAAAAGCACCACAAAAATTAAACTGAATGAAATATTTTCAACAAAGGAATTTAGTGATAAGGGAACATGGGTCTTGAATAATCTACCATATTTTTTAATCAATGATGGAATATTTTAATTCATTCACATCCCAAAATCATATTCCCCCCCCCACATGTTATAAGAAGACAAAGTTTGTCCTAAACTATATAATGGGACTTGTTCCAACTGTTGAATGTGCCCCATCAGAAATTTTCCAATCAGGAATGTAACTGATCAACAAAAAATCCAAGTTATTTAAATATAGACATGAAATAAGTCAAAAAATTTTGTGTCACACAATTAATGGTGATTAACTTCCCTATCAAAGATATTATTTTACTAGTCCACTATTGAATTTTCTTTTCCACCCTATTTATAAGGCATAAGAATACCGCTTTTTTTTAATATAAAAAGAGTGTGGGGTGCCTATGATATTTTTTATGTTTTTTAAAAACCTATATTCTAGAGGATAACAAAATTTAATATTTTCTACTTTAAGTAACACCTCATCTAAAATAAATATCAATGTTTACAAGATTGACCAATTACCCTGACGTAAATTTATACTCATGAGTATATTTTTAAATTGAGTCTCATTCTCCAAAGGTTGTCCTCAATAGTAAAAATATATCATCCTCAATGAAAATATGATAAATAGGGGGATAATTTGTAAAATCATTCATTCCATGGAAAAAGTTACAATTATATTTTTAATATTTAATATTAGAGAAATTATCAACAACTATTATTAAAAGGAAGCGAGATAGGGGATCCCCTGGTGGAGCCCCCTAGTGGGGAAAAAAGGCTATTTGTAAGGCCACTATTGATTTAGATATTAATGGAAGATGACGTGAAAAAATACATTAACACCTATAACCATTGAAGGAAAAATCTAATCTTACTCATCACAAACAAGTGGAAGGACCATTCCACCTAGTCGTTTGATTTTTTCATATCAAGAATCCTTTTCGTAACCCCTATCTTATCTGTAGAACATTTTTTCATATATTGAAATATTTTATGATCTATAATGTAAATATCAGAGATGATCCACCTATGGAAAAAAGGTACACTTATTCATAGAAACCATAGAGGTTATACATGTCGGAAGTTAGTTATTCGGAATTCTTTAAAATATTTTTTAAATTACAATACATAAGCTGATAAGAGTACAATACAAAAGTAAAGATGGGTTTTAGTCTTGTAAATATGGGTTATAATAGTTTCGTTGATGGAAATGGAATTTTCTTTCCATCCCAAATATCCTTCATGATCCCTTAAATGTAATATAAATTAATATTCCATATCATTGTAATGAATAAGCCATGGAATCCATCTATACTTAGTGCCTTAGTTTACTAGATATGACTGAGAACCAGAATAATTTCATCATCATAAATAACCTCCACAGTATGGTGGATCATTTCATATATAACAATAGGTAGAATTCAAGAACTAATATCTAGTGAAATGGAAGACTCTCATATGGAATATAGGTCTTGAAAAAAAGATCATTGATATCATTGTCTTTTGAAAAATACATACTACCATGATTAGTAATGGTGTATATATTATTTATGTGACATATCATAGTTTCCATTTGCTATATGTGGAGATTATTAACATCCCCTTATTTAATATGGTCTTCTCGCACTTGAATTTACCATTAGGTCTCCTTCAATTTGAGGGATATATATATTTCAGCTACTGGTTTGGATATTTTGTATAAAGTCACTTCTAGGGGTGAGTAGAGTTTTTTTAGCTTCCATTCAATATTATTACATTGGATTCCTGAATGGAGGAACTTATAAAAACAACTCTACATGAAATTTATGACCACTTATAATAAATTATTTGAGTCCTCAGAATCCCCCTTTCCCATTTCCACCCCAAGCAGACAACTTACTCAATGTCCTCTTCCCTTTCCCAACAAACAATCAAATATATAGACTTATTTCTCTCTAAGAATTCCTCCAATGTGATAAATATTGATGATTATCGTAAAATGGTTAGAAATCATGGGGAGAGAGGTTATACACCTTGAAATATCGGATGAGACTAACCCAATAAGAGGATTTTAGGATCCTATCATGAAGCTCCTCATTGAAGGTAGAAATCGAATTATCATCGAACTAAGTAAAGGGGGAATGAGTTACCTATGTTGGTGAGTGCTATTCTCAAGGATACCATTATGAAGTCCTCTATTTAATTGAATGCCTTCTAATGAACCTATCATCACAGGTTGATACATGAATTATTAATATATTCAATTATAAGGTGATATCATAGTATTCTCTCTCAAAAAGAATAAAAAATCTCCCATGATCACCATTTGTCATTCTATATCAGCCAACCGTAGAGTCACACGAACATCCTCATAGGGGAATCTAGTTGACTGGAAACCACCACAATATGATTTTGAGAGATGTTCCTAAATTTGAAATCCATGTGTTCCTCCCATAGGTGTCAAACCCCACCACATGGCCTTTTCAGGTCACAGAAGACATCCCTAGAAGCCAATATTTACCACCAATCCACTCATTTACTTTATATCCAAAATGTTTTTGGGCAGAAGAACCATGTAAATAATAATTTTACAGCTCTATCATTAGATCATATGAACTATAT
Organism: Viscum album; assembly: GCA_963277665.1. NCBI lineage: Eukaryota > Viridiplantae > Streptophyta > Magnoliopsida > Santalales > Viscaceae > Viscum > Viscum album. The sequence goes on along the minus strand of OY728164.1, from coordinate 1,657,314,640 downwards.
GTGGGTTACCAATCCCACAATATTTCTGGTATCATGTTTTCATAGGGGTATGTGGGGATGGGTCATTCTAGCCTCCTCTAAAATTTAAATAAATGATCCATAACCCACCACCTTCCACCTTTTTGAGCGGTTCTCAGACATATGACATGTCCCTATACATCATTTAGGTGTATAGGGTTCTAAATTAGGGGGTCCATGCCTAGGTCCCCTCTAGTTATCCCTCTCCACATACAGTGTTTTTGTGCGTGATGACATATATCCTTGAATTCCATCTCTTTTCTGTGAGGTGAGAATTGAATGTTTTTCTCTAGGGTGGAACTAGGTCTAAAGGGTCAGTACAAATGTGTTTGAAACAGGATGGTGGTTTTAAAATTATTCCCATAATCTACATGATAGATTTCTTGTGAGATTATCTTCTACATAAGGAATTTATCCAAAACAAGAGTGGTGATCTAAGAGACATATGTGGAAGCTAGGGTGGATGGATTCTCTACCTCCTTTGGTTTCATAGGATTATCGTAGTATGTATTTAATCATGGTGGCCCCTTTGTGATAATTCTCTCTTGGTTGATGGTGGCATTAATACATGGGTCCTTATAATGTTTTTCTCTATCCCAATGCATTTATAAATCTAGAACCAAATATCTTCTAGTGCTTCACAGGCAGATCCAAAGTCCATATTATAAATCACATTTATGATAACCATAATTGTCTTTTAGATGCAATCCATTTCAATTTTTCAATTTTTCTTTAAAATATATAGAATATGATTATTTTTTCACTCATGATTCCAATGAATTTTTTTTTCATTTTACCATGGATTGAAAGGTGGACATTATAAGTGGGTTACCTACATTAGCCAAAACCATAATCTATGTAAATTTTCCATAGTGAAGAGGGTCATGTCGAACCCACTCCATAAAACCCCTCCTATGTTCCTCGATCTCTGACAAAAAATAGTATGATCTACTATATAATACAATTCTCATAATATGCTCCATGAAGGGAGATTTAGTGAATGTCGCTTTCAATGTGACTTTGTCATTATTAGGTCCATCATCGGGATCTGATGTTTGTAAAAAGAACAAGGTCTCTCTTGGAGGACCCACTATATTTATTTCTCATTGAAGAACTCAAAAACCATGTAACAACCCAGAAATTCCTTGTAATTTTTTAAAAATTATTTTCGACTATTGCGAGTCTGAAAAAATTGATAGCGACTGTTTTTATGCCCGAATAGACTGTAATAGAATTATGATCATTTTTACGTTATATTTAGTAAACATGTGGGCGTCATTTTTTATCTTTTGAACCGGTGCTTAGATTAAAAATATGAGGGCAATGATGAATTTTTCTTGCCGATATTCACTTAAGGGGAGCTTAACATTGACCATCAAGGGGCGGACAAAAAAATTAATTTCATGTAGTTTACAAAATAATAAAAAAATAAATGAAGTTTATTTTATTTTTCTTTTTTTCAACAGTTGGACAAATAATGGTGGGACTGCGATGCAACATCAATCCATTTAATGGCTTGACTGTTATTTTTTTGTGTATCTGTGTCACTGGGGGAAATTACAAGATTTTTTAATTGTAGCATTGAGAGAATTCAATAGGTTCATTAATTATACTCATTAATGATCCTCATAATTTTTTGGTGAACTGATACTCTCCTCCAATCTATTTAATCTGAGCTCAGGCATCGGTTTTGGGGGAGCTATGAGAGGAATCCCTAATGAAGCACTAATAATATTCTTCTTTAAAGAAGAAAATCATAGAGTGACATACATTGGAGGGAATCTATGAGAAATTAAACGTGTCGATGAACACCTTATTATGTGTACACTCCCTCCTTTTCTACAGCACCATACAATGAATAAAAAGTAGGGGGTTTATGACTGGTTTCTCTCCTTATTCTCATTCTTGATTATTATGATTAATACAAACCAACAGTCCAATGTATTGATCCATTTTCATTCATAAAATTGAAGAGGATATTGGGGAATTTTATTTATGGGAGTTTTTACATTTAGGTAGTCCTTCCCATGTTATAATGCTAATTCAGAGGGCACGGTCCAAACGAAATATTCCCAGACCCTCCGCTATTTTCAGTTTTGGTTGTGTATTTGGTGGAAAACCAGTAGTTATGGCAGCACATGGTGGTACCGACCACATGCCTGATGGAGAAGAGACGGCCCGCTGGCCAATCCGACAACTGCAGGAGGAGGCGCGCCCCGACGGCATGACTGGGCGATGGAACATGTGACCACAATGGGCCACATCACTAGAGGAGGCACACCCTGAGGGTGTTTCGGGGCAATGGAATCAACAACCAAAATAGGTTGTAGCACTGGAGGAGGATCTCCCTGGCGGCTGGCCTGAGCGGCGAAGAAGACGGGGTTGCGATGGGCCGCGGTGCGCAGGAGTTCTGTGGCACTAGTGTGGCGTAACATGGAGGAGTCAACACATCGAGTAATTTGACGTAGAAGGTGCGGATAGGTCCACCGACCATGGGAGAATGTGTTGAATGCTACATACCATTTCTGAGGAGAATAGAGCCAGGCCACAACTGCGGGCTGGGGTGATCAAGGTAGGCTACTTCACTGGGTGGGGCGGACTGAACAAGCAGGCCTAGCGGACCGAGCCCGCAGGCCCAGCGGTCCAAGACTACAGGTCTAGTGGGCCGGACCTGCGGCCCAGTGGACTAGTTCGGACCCAACAGTGCCACAATGGGTTGGGCCCAGCAGGCCGGTTCGACCTAGTAGGGTCTTACCCAGGTCTGGTCTGGTCGATCTGACCCAGTCGGACCCGACTCAGACCCCTTTCGGCCAAGTTACATTTAATTGGTAGTAACTCCTAAATCAGACATTTGTTTCTCTAACCGTTAGCAGTGTCAGAACCCTTAGGACAAGGCGGCCCTTTGAGATACTGCACAAGGCTTTCTGAGAAAGTTGGAGTTTGGCTAGGTTGTATCGTACCTGAATCCAACCAGGCCCCTGGAACTAAAATTCATATAACATATAGACTGGGAATCTAGTTGACGCACCATCTATTATGTTGGAAACCTTATGAAAAGACGGATCAACATGTTACTTCTATGTGAGACTTCGTGCTAGTTGAAATATGATCGATGGATTGAAGAGAGGTTCTCCCAAGCACGCAATGTACAGAACCCTAAGACTGGATGAGACATTAAGATAGCTGATTTTCGACTCTGTGTGACTGGACAACCCAGTTGGAACCACCTCTGTGTGAATTGGTAGACCCATGGTGGGGAGCACCAATACGTGACTTGGCAGACCCATGGTACTCGACTGTAGGAGTACCTCAGCAGGATAAAGTGGGGAGCGGCTCTGTCTGACCAGGTAGACCCAAGGTACGCGATGGGGAGGAGTACCTAAGCAGTTCAAGGTTAGTGGGAAGAATATTTATGTGACCGACATTCCCACTATACTTAATAGAGGAGGAGTTCTCCAGCATCTAAGGTGTTCGACAATGTCACTGGTATTCTTATTGGTACTGCCCTAAAATATACATGGTTTGAGATATATTTCCATTGATCATGTGATTGAGATTATGTTATGTGGTTTTTCCTAGGTGGATTCCTAGGAGACCTTTGGGGATCGTGGTGTCCTGACTAGGTATTGTTATACTCACCCCTACACAGGATTTTTCCACACATTATTGTGTCTCGTGCAGACGACGAGCACATTGGACTGAGATTCGGGGATCCAGGACATGGTGGTGGATGGCGATGATAGTTAATGTGGAGATCCACAGTGATGAGTTATACCTACCCTTCAAGTAGGATCCTTGGAAGGAGACCTTAGTATTTGTTTTCCCTTTTGCTGTTTTTTATCATTTTGATTGGGATTTTATTCTAGCCACTTTACTTTCAGTTGTACTTGTAATCTGTTTTTAAGTGGTATATTCTTTCCCTTTTGTAAATTATGGATTGGTTGGGTGTGTGTGTGTGTAAAGGAATCTAGGTAAATTCCTCCCACTGCCAGGTTAACACCTTCAGTGCTAGTCGCCAACCCCTGGCCTTTGGGAGGCGGACTAGGGTTAGTCATAGAATAGGCACCAGGGGATGGGTTATGAAAAATTTTTATTATAGGGCATTGAGTTCCATCAAAGACCAGAAGTCTATGTTTTTCCTTGTAGCAATAGTGGTAAATGTCGGGATTCTGAATATCATATTCGAGGAGTCTACTGTTGGTGTGGTGGACAACATGTCTATACACTTGGACCTTGAATTCTACTTTTTATCTCATTACCTGAAAATAGTGGTTGCATAAGTGTCTCATGATTTTGAATAAGAGTAATCTCATTAGGTATAGTTTTCTAACCATGGTACATCTTGATCTATCTCGGGATGCCTCTACGTGTTAGTCAAGCCAGGATCCTTATACGATGTCGTGAGGACAGCCTGCCTAGCGATGAGGTGTCTTTTTAAGGACTATGGTTTGAGATGGCCCCAAAAGAAGGTTCACTAGTTCTACCACCACACGATGGCCAGCATATACTACCGGTAGTTTTGGAAAAGTATGTTCCTAGGATCAGTTCCCTACATGAGATTCAGTGACAGATTCCTCTCATGTTCTGGATAAGGATGGATGCTTAGGTCACTGAGGATTGGCTAAGGGCTGTGACATGTGTATGTCGCTTAGTGAGGACACCACCTGGACAAATAGTGATCTTGGTTGTGAGGCTTCTATTGGGCTTAGCAGGTAGGTGGTGGAGCTTGACCATCTAGAATCATGATGAGCAAACCCTCAAAGGGTTTGACATCGAGAGCCTTTTACAGGATGAGTTTTTCCCCATGATGTTGCGATCTATGTGCATTAAGGAGCTATTTTACCGACAGCAGGGCATCATGACAGTGTTCTAGTACTCGAGGAGATTATATGACCTCTATCACTACTCCAAAAACATGGTACAAAACCCATTCTTCAAGGCTTGAGCCGTCGAGTATGGACTCGGGTAGGAGATTAGGGTTTCAGTATTGTATCTCTGCATCACTACCATACTGGGGTGCTAGAGCGAGCCTTTATGATGGATAGATTCTTGGAGGAGAATTTACAAAAAAAATAGAGATGCTAGCAGACCCCAGGTGGCAGAGTCTTTGGTAGGAAGCAGACAATAGACGTGTGGGCCCATGTAGGCCAGTTCTTTCAGAAGCTGACCCCAGGACTCTAGGTTGGCAGTACGAGTCTTCGAGGCTAGAGAGAGTCTGATGGGGCCCAGGATTTTCTTTACATGTGGAAAGCAGGGTCACATGGAAAGTGACTACCCAACCCTCCATACATATGACCGGTAGATAGTCTAGGGACCACCGAGGAAGTGGATGAGGATCCAGAGTGGAGGTCCACAGAGTAGAGGATGCGACAGAGGAGTTGGTCATGTAGTAGGTTGTGGACAACGATTTGAAGTTCTACCACCACCACCACTAGGTGGTCCAGCCTGACCACATGGAGTAGATGGATAAGGGATACCATAGCTCCAAGCAGTAGAGACCAATTTCAATGGTTCTCTAAAGATGATTAGAGGTACGATATATGTCTATTCCACCCTAGCTATAGTTATTTTAGACATAGGTTCTAGTCACTCTTTCATTTCAACAACACTGGTTTGGAGTTTGGAGTTTGGAGTTTCCTATGAATACATTGGCTCTATACATTAATTTAGAGACTTTTAAGGGAGAGGATTCGATGATTACACACTGGTTCAAGTTGTCTGATCTCACTCTAGGAGGCAAGAGCTTTGACTAGGATCTCCTAGTAGCATCATCTAGGCCTTACGATGTCATAATGGGTGTTGAATAGATATCCATAGTCCATGCTTAGATTGACTGTTTTAGGTGTAAAGTACAGTGTGTCTGTGACGATCGGATTAGGTTTTCCTTCCCTGGGGAGTAGGAAACCTTTATATCACATGATAGGCTCTTTCAAATGAGGGTTCATCTAACTATTCATCAGTTGCCTAGCCTCACCCTCGGTGTAGTAGACGTGAGGATTCCGATCAATCCTGTAGTGGTGGACCAGTATGCTGATATCTTCTCCGATGATGATATGGGACTACCACTATTTAGAGAGGTAGAATATTACATTGACCTATACCCCATGATGTCACCAATATCAACACCAGTGTATCGGATGGCTCATATGGAACTTAATGAGCTGAGGGTACAATTGGAATATATAATGAGTAAGGTGTTCATAAGGCCCAGTGTTTTTCCTTGGGCAACCCCAATTTAGTTCACCAAGAAGGAAAATTGTAGTCTAAGGATTTGTGTAGACTATCAGCACCTAAAATCGGTGACCATGAAAAACTAGTATCGTCTACTGAGGATTAATGGTCTTTTCGACCAGCTGAAGGGAGCATTTTTATTTTTGAATATATACCTCATATCAGGATGTCATCATCTCAGGGTATGGGATGAGGGCATACAAATGATAGACTTCAGATGTCGGTATGGACATTATGAGTTCTTGGTGATTCCTTTCGGCATGATAAATACTCAGAAATTGTTCATGGGGATAATGAATATGATCTCCCAACCTTACCTCGATCGTTTCATGGTAGTATTCATTGATGAAATCTTGGTTTACTCGGAATCGGAGGAGGAGCACGCCACACACCTGCATATAGTTCTAGATACATTATCTAAGCACTAGAATCATGGAAATCTCTCGAAGTTCCAGTTCTAGATACGGGAAGTCCACTTCTTGGGGAACGTTATCTCGAAGCTTGGATTTGCATTAGATCCAATGAAGATATAGGAAGTGAATTTTTGGGTTCCACCCCAGAGTGTGACTGAGGTGTAGAGTATCTTGGGATTGGCTGTGTACCACCAGATAATTTTACATTACTTATCTACGGTAGCATCACACATTTCAGCTTTGATGAAGAACGGGCATCCTTTCTTGTGGATAGAGAAGTTCCAGCAGAGTTCCATGTGCTGAGGTCGAGAATGATGTGCGCCCCCATTTTGAGGATTCCAGAAGAGGGCATTGGGTATGTAGTCTACTGTGACACATCATGAACTAGACTAGGCTGTGTCCTAAAGAAGGAGAGATCTCTGATCACTTATGTCTCATTGAAGTTGAGAAAGCATGAGGAGAACAACACAACCGATGACCTGGAGTTAGCATCAGTGGTCTTTGCGCTGACGATGTGCAGAACTACTTGACAGGATAACGGTTTACTATTTACTAAAATAACAATATTCTTAGGTATATATTATCACAAAAAGACTTAAACTTGAGATACTGGGGATGGATGTAGTTCCTACAGGACTATGACTTGGATATAGTCTACACTCATGGTAAGGGAAACATAGTAGCAGACACCCTCAGTATGAGGTCTTGTCTATAGTTTCCAAGTGATGCGATAGACCAACTAGTCATGTTGCAGATATCCTTCTTGGATAGAGATGGATCAGCCTACCTCCAATCTATGACTACCACTCCCCACTTCCTCATCATGTTCAGGAGGATCAACTTGGGGATGTTGTCTACGAGCCCCAACGTTCTCAGATATCCTCAAGACAGTCTCCTGGAATATTTTTTGAAGGTGGGGAGCATATCATCAACTTTAGAGGACGCACCATAGTAGAAATGATGCTATAGAGGATATTTTGAGAGAGTTCCACAAATCCCCATTGGCAGTACAACATGAGGTTGAGATGATGTACCAGGACCTCCGACATCAGTACTGGAGGCCAGGGGTGAAGAAAGAGATGATGGAGTTTGTTTCACAATGCCTCACTTTTCTGCATGTGAAGGATGAGAATCAGGTACCTTCACGATTAGCTCAGCCACATGAGGTGTTGTAATGGAAGGGGGATGGTAAATTCATGGACATCATGAAAGGGCTACCACATTCATCCAGGGGACACGATTCTATCTGGGTGATCGTTGAGTGACTCCCCAACTCATCCCACTTCCTAACCATCTGAGAACATGGATCAGTTGAGTGCATGGGACACCTCTTTGTATAAGAGATTGTACGACTATATAGAGTTAAATTAATGATAGTATCTGATCATGACACATGTTTTACACCCCACTTTTGGAAGGGATTGTATGACCTGTTCGGGACACAGCTACGCTTGAGAATCACCTTTCATCCATAAATAGTTGGTCAGACTGATCATACAATTCAGACAAACAAAGACCATTTTGTTCTTGTTTCCAAGATTTTGGAAGTAGTTGGGAGGACCACCTACAACTGGTGGAGTTTACTTACAAAAATTGTTATCACTCCACCATTGGAAAGGCTCTTTTTGAGGCCATGTACGGGCAACCTTATAGATCACCACTATGATAGGAATACCTTGGACAATCAGAAATTATGGGTTCAGAGTTTTTACAGTCTACCACAGAGATGGTGAATATCATCTAACAGAGGATGAAGACTGCATAGAGCTGGTAGAAATCTTAGTCTGTTAGGAGATGAAGAACCTTTGATAATTAAGAGAGAGACCATGTATTCTTATGGGTCTCACCCAGACGAGGATTATGAATGTTTGTCCAGGGAAGCAAGATATCTCCACAGTTCATCACCCATTTTTAGATCCTCAGTAGAGTAGGTGAGGTGGGGTACCATCTAGCACTTCATCCATAGATTCACCAGGTGAAAAATGTTATCCATGTGTCGCACCTGGGGAGGTACACACATGATTCATCGCACATTATCAACTGCGGAGAGCAGGACATTGATGATGGGGTTATGTTTTCTGAGTTCCTAGTGGAGATAGAGGATCAACATGAGTGGTTCCTTCATAGGCGTTCGATTCCTCTAGTTTGTGTTCATTGGCAGCATGGGAATCTCTAAGAGAGAACATGGGAGAGGGAGGCTCAAATACATTCTCATTACCCCAATTTTTCCCCTAGTTTTATTGTGGATTTTGCAAACAAACATCCCTACGGTGGGGAGAATGTAAAGACACAGAAATTACATTTAATTTTTTAAAATTATTTGCGATTTTTTCGAGTCTTCAAAAATTGATGGTGCGAGCCTCGGAGATCCAAAAATGAAATTTTGAACCTTTTTAAGGTACATTTAGTAAATGTATAGGTGGTGTATTCAATCATTTGACCCGGTGATTGGATTAAAAATATGAGTGTACTAATGAATCTGTAGCATCATGATTCCATTAAGGGAAGCTTAACAATGACCTACAATGGTCGAATGAAAAAGTTAATTTCTTGGACTTCATAAAATAATAATAAAATAACTGATGATTATTATTATTTTTCTACAGTTGGAAAAATGTTGGTCGGACTGCGATGCAACATCAAGCCATTCAATGGTTGGAATCTTATTTTTTTGTGTAACCACAATATTGGGGGAAATTAAAAAATGTGTAACCACACCATTGAGAGAATTAAATATGTTAATTAATTATATGCATTAATAAATATCATTAATTGTGTGGTGCGTTGATCCTCTCCTCCCATCTATTTAATCTGTTCTCAGGATTAGGATTTGGGAGAGCTACCAGTGGAAGTTATGAAGAAGTGCTAACAAATTTTCTCTCCGACAAAGAATGTGATCGAGCGATGGAAGATGGTGGGAATAAACAGGCGATGACATGCGTCGATGAAAATTGATGGAAGTGTACTCTACCTCCTCTTTTGAAGCACCTTCCATAGAATATAAGGTAGGGGTTATGCTTGGTTTCTCCCATTTACCCTATTGTTGAATATTATGAAGAACACAAGTGAATTATCCAATGGGTTTATTCATGTTCATTCTTAAAATGTGGGAGGTTATTGCGGGGGTTTTCCTTATTGGAGTTTTTACATTTAGGTAGTCATTCCAATGTTATAATGCTTAGGCGAAGGGAATGGGAAAACGAACAAGGACTAGACCCATCATCGTTTTTGGTTTTGGTTGCGTATTTCTTGGACGATAGAATGTTATGGAGGCATGTGTTGGAACTAGCCGTGTTCTTGATAGAGAAGAGACAAGAATCCAGCCTAACGGGCTACCGTAGGAGGATACGTGCCTCAGCGGTGCACATGGGTGGATGTAGCCACAACCATGATGGGCTGCAGCGCTGGAGGAGGCGTTCCCTAGCTGTGTTCCTTAGTAGTGGAAGACCCGGCCACGATGGGCCATGGCGCTGTAGGAGGAGTGCCCCGGCGGCGCGCCTGGGCGGCGAAGAAGCTGGGGCCGTGATGGGCCGTGGTGTGTAGGAGTTCTAAGGGGCCAGTGTGGCACCACATGGAGGAGTTAACCTACCATGCGGGTTGATTCAGACGACACAAACAAGTCCACCGGCCGCCTAAACAAGTACCAAACGTGGCTATTCCGCATTCGGGGAGAATAGAGCTATTCACAACTGTGGTCCAGGGTGATCCTGGCGGTCCGCTCCGCCAGGCAGGCCAGATAGAATAGTCCAAACCAACGGGCGAGACCCGTGGACCAGGGGACTGGCTCAGACCCAACCATACTGGGTCGGCCAGAAACAAAAGGCCACTTCAACCCGGTCGGGTTGGTCCGACCGGGTCTGACCGGACCCGGACCCATTTTGGCCCAGTTACGTTTAATTGGGCGTATCTCCTAAACTGGATGTTTGTCTGATGAACCGTTTGTGGCGCTAGAACCCTTAAGACGTGGTGGTACTTTTGAGATACACTGCATGGATTTCAGAGAAATTCAGAGTTTGGATGGGTTGGATCGTACCCGAATACAATCGGGCCCTCAGCACTAAAATGCCTATAACTTACAGACCGCATGTCTGATTAACACACCATCTATTTCATTCGAATCCTTAGGAAATTATGGATCATCGAGCTACATCATTTTGAGACTTCGTGCTGGTTGAAATATGACTGATGGATTGAGCAGAGGTTACCCCAAGAATGCTACGTACGGAACCCTCTAATGTGATGACACCTGAAGACTACCGATTTTCGAATCTCTGTGACTTGACGGCCCATTGGGAAGTACCTCACCATGACATAGTAGTCCAATGGTTGGAAGCACCTATGTGTGACTTATCAGACCCATGGTACTCAACAGGAGAAGTACCTCTACAGGCCATGGTGGGGAGTAGCTCTGTGTGACTCTGTAGACCCATGGTACGTGATGGAGAGAAGAACCTAAGTAGTTCAATGTTAGTGGCATATGGCTTTGTGTGACTCGATAGGCCCATTATTCTCGACAGAGGAGGAGTACTCTAGAAGCTGAGGTGTTTGACAATGTGATTAGTGATACTACTATTACTACCCTTGAATATACATAGTGTGAGATCTCTTTTCTTTGTGCTTGTGATTGAGAATATGATATGTGGTTTTCCTATTCTGGATTTCTAAGATACCATTAGGGTCCTTGGTTTCCCTATTGTGTATTTTTATACTCACCCCTTCATGGGCTTCGCCCGCACCTTGTTGTGTCTTGTGCAGACGATGGGTATCTTTTACTGAGACTTGGGGAGCTAGGAACTAATAGTGGATGGCGGTGACTGTTGATGTGGAGAGCTATAGTGATGAGTTGTACCTACCTTTGAAGTAAGATCCCTGGAAGATGTCCTCTAGAGTTGTTGCCCTTTTTTGCTGATTTTTTTCCATTTATGTTGGTCTTGTATGCTGGACACTTTTGTTACAAATGTACTTGTACTCAATTTTTCAGTGGTATGTTGTTTCCATTTTTTATTTGAAGCTTGGTTGGGTGTGTGTGTGTGCGTACATGAATCCAAGAATGTGCATCCCACTTGCAGGTTGACACCTTTGGTGCTAGTCGCCAGCCTCTGGCCTTCAGAAGGCGGGCATGGGTTAGTCACAGCACGGGCCCTGGGGTACAAGTCGTGAAAAACCAGATGCCTAGATCTGATTTCATGTATAGAATCTCCATATTCTAATCACCATACAGATTGCAGTATGTCATTTAATGCAAGAGAAATAAAAATATTAAATTCGAAAAAATATAAAACATATAAATAAAAATAATTTAAAACAAAAAATAACAAATTATTTTAAGTCTAAATAAAATTTTATAATATTAATAATAATTTCTTCCCATCAATAAAAATTACATTAGTAAATAATTAATTTAATTTAATAAAAATTCATGAAATCAAGAAGAAGTATTATTATAGAAAAGTGAAAAAAAGTTAATTCTTTTAAAACCTGAAATACGATTAGAATAAAATTAAAATAAAAATATATAAAATTTGAATAGGGAAAATCTAAAAAGTATATTTTAAAATCAAATAATATAAAAATATTAAAAAATTTATTTCAATAAAAAATTATTAAAAAATTTTAAAAAAAAATTTATATTAAATTTTAAAAAATTTTAAGCAACATAAAAAATTATATATAATTTTAAAATAATTTATAAATTATTTGAAGAAATAAAAATTATAACCTTATTAAAAAACATTCATCATTTAAAAGAATTTAATTTATTTTTTTAATTAATGATAATTTATAATATGAAAAAATATTTAAATTTTAGAAAAATAAGAATGTCAAAAAACAATTAAAATGAGAATAATTGAAAAACAGTTATACATCATTTTTATAAAAATTTAACTAATAAAAAAATTAATTTTCTTTTATAAAATTAAAACATTAAGGAAAATGATTACGAAGAAGGGAAATCCAATATGTGGTAATTTTATTTGACTTTGAAATAAATTATAAAATAAGAATAAAGTGGTTTTCCTTAAAAATTACAATGATAATTATGAAACCATAATATTTTATTTTATATTCAAATATATAGAAAAAATATATTTATTATGTTCTAATATAATAAAAATTATATTAAATAAAATAAAATATAAATAATTTTATACATTCAAATTAAATATAAAAATGAAACCCTAAAAAAATTAAATTTTTTTTTATATTTAAAAAATTAAATAATAATCAACAAAAAAAAATTTACATTAAAAATAAATAAATCAAAAAAAATTAAATGAAAATAATAATATAAATCAAATAAATGTATTTGGTTGATAGATAAATAAATTAACTAAAAAAAGTGCCAATATAAGAAATTTAAGAAATATTTTACTTCTCAATAAATTATAAAAAAATAAATATCTATTTATTATAATAATTTTTTTTATTAAATACTATAATATAGAAAATGAAAATAATTAAAGCATTTGTTAACTACTTAATAAATTAATTTAAATGAAGAGGAAAAACGTTTTTATAAAAAAATCAAATGTTGGGAATATGAAATATTTATTTTAAAATAGTGTAGAAAAAAAATAATTCATTAAAACCTTATTTTATTTAAATTAGAAATATAAAAATATAAGAAAATACTTAGAATTTACAAAATTGAAGAAATTTATGAAAAAATGTTTTAATGTAAATAAGATTAAATAAATTTTTTATTAATAAAAAATGAAATTTAGAAAACTAAATTCTATTTTAAAATAAAATTTAAATTTAAATAAAAAATTAAAAGAAATAAAGGGAAATTAAATAATGTAATTCTATTTTTTACATTTTTTTATTGGTAATTATTTTTTAATAAAAATAAATTTTCTTGTTTTTGTAAAATTATTAAAAAATAAATAAAACTTCAATTTTTTTATCATTTAATTTTAAATTTTATAAAATATGGTTTATTTTTATGTTTTTAAATATAATAGAGTATTAATTATTTTAATTTTATTTAATAAATGTTTAAATAAAATATATATATATTAAAAAAAATTTCTTTTTTATTTTTCTTATTTTTTTCTTCATTTTTTACATTTTTCATTTTAATTTTTTGAGGGTTTGAATAGTTAATTTAATTTCCTTAAATTATTTGATAGAAATGTTTCTTTTAACTAATATATTCTTTGTTTATGAACTTTTTTGATACATTTTTTCTTGATTTGTTTATTTTTATTATTTAATTTTTTTGGCTTTTATTTTCCCTCCTGAAGATTTATATTTCATTCTTAAAAGAGATAAATGTTTTATGAATTTTTTAAACATGAAATTTTAATAATTTTTTTTGGTATTTTTTCATTTTTTGAATTTTAAATAGTCGATGATTTGGATGATTTTCATAATTTTTTGAAAATAAAGTAAAATATATGGATATTTTAATAAACTAATTTTTCTATTGTTATTTATTTATTTAAATTTAAAATTTAATTCTTCTATTTCATTTTTTGGTAGGATGATATACTTCTATATTTATATAATTTAAGCTGATTATATATTTTTAATGTTTCCCATTACCTTTTATTTTATAAATTTGTAAATTAATTTTTATAAACATTATTTAGAAATCCATAGTTTTAAATAGAATAGATTTTTTATGTTTTTTATATAATTTAAATGATAAAACATGATTCTATTTTATTTTTTGAATTTTTATTTTGTTTTACCAAGTTTCCTTTTGTAAGTTTGTTCTGATGGATTGTTAAATGATTTCTAATTTAAAAGAAAATATTTTCCATGGTTTACATTTTCATAATAATTTTACTAATTTCTTATTTTTCCTTTTTATTCATTTTTTTATAATATTAAATATAATAGAAAACATATTTATTTTTCATTTAATTTAAAATAAATATATGATATTTTAATATATATATATATATATATATATTTAATATTTAATATTTTCCATTTTCTATTTTCTTACAACGTAGTTTTTTTCAAGAATTTTCTATTTATTTGAAAATAAAATAATGTTTTTCTTTTATTAACAAAATTGACTTAAGTTCCTGATAGTATATTTGTTGGAATAAATATAAACTCCTTTATAGTAAGAATGTGAATACTTATAGGAGGAAATGAATTGCATGAATTCTTGAAGATAAATTAGGGGAGCATCCATTCAATTACTTGGGAATCCCATTATCTATTAGAAGAATCAAGGCCTCATATCTATAGGGGTTGTTTTCTACAGTCACCAAGAAACAGAATAGTTTAAATGGTAAATCCCATTTAGAATTTATTCATAACTCCCTTATTAGATTTATTATCATATCTATTATTATTTATACATTTGACATTTACAATTACCATAGAGGCCTTTTGAAGAGGCTTTAGATGTACATTAGAAATTCAATATGGATGGGATGAAAATACTTGAAAAAGAGTGTCACTGTGGAATGAAAAAATACATTAATCCCACTAAATTAAGCATCATGTGTATTACGAGTTATATATTGATCAATGAATATGTTATTAATATATTTTTATAACAGTTACAATTATCACATTCATCTATTTCCTTAATGAATAGTTTATTCATATATTATAAAGAGGAAACCATTTCTAAATGAAATCATTGATTTGTATTTCCCCAATAGATTATTATAGGACTATTATATTTCATTCCAAATGTGTTATTTCTGATTAGTCATCCATAAAATATTGGATCATGAATTAATTATCATTTATTATATGTCTTTTCCTACTCTGTACCTCTATATTTTTTCAACCTGGTTATTATGTATGCGATTGATTAACTAGATAATATTAAAGCTCGTATTCATGTTTAATAATATGAGTAGATTAAGAGTTAAACCTTCAAGGATACTGATCATTAAAACTACATGTTGATAGTAATTGGTATGATTAACATACAACTATTTTGTGATCACCTGTGTATGACTTTCATATCCCTACACAGCTGACTTTGAAAGTTGAATGCAGGGATTATATACCCTTCTAAGTTCATTATCCTTTGGGAGATTTAAAATAATAGGCTCTCCACGAATGAATGAATGGTCATTATTGGTCTCAAGATTACCTTGACCTATTAACATTTTATGATGTATTGGGATAATTTTGTTAACATTTTCTATCATTGAGATAATTTTAAATGAATACGATACTTTTTTAGAGGAATTATTTTCAATAAAAAGTTAGGTATAGGTGTATATTAATTCATGGAAGATATTATGGATCTATACATGGGTGAATAATTGCACTATATTGTAATTATATTGGTGGTCGGTGGGTTCCAGTACTTGTAAAAATCTCAAAAATCTATTTTTTATAGTTACCTAACGAGCTCTCATGGGATGTGTTTCGACATTTATGGGGACATTCAGTTATCCTCAAAGCATAAGAAAAGAATAAACGAATATTTTATTAAATGAACTGATAAAATATCATCTTCTTGGTATCCCAAATATTCCCATTAGACCAGTATAATAAAAAACATCAAACAGATTTCACAACTTTTATTTTTTATTAAGGTCAATGTGGATAGTGTAGCTAGGGGAGCCTTGGTCTTGGATGGTTGGGGAGGTATATTTAGGAATAGTAGAAATATATTTATGAAAACATTATCTATCATTATATTTTCTTATATTTCTAATGTAGTACTGACTTGGGATATTATTTTTGTGGTAAAATAGGTAAGTAAATGAATTAGGGGTAATTTATGGATTGAGACTAATTTTCAATAATTTTTATCCTCGTTAATAATATGATAGATGACATTTCATGGAAACTTTACTGGATAAGGAGTGACTATATTAGATAAATAGAAGGAATGTGCATATTTTTAACTATGTGTACTGGAAAGAAAACATTGTCATATATTCTGTTGTAAAGATGTTAGATGATGATCATGAAATATATTGTTCATCTTGTTTGTGTTACAATATTGTTTATCTTTATGCTTTCAACATAGTGGGAGACGTTTACACTCACATTATTTAGTTTGTTCCTATATTATACACCAGATTTATTTCATTTAATGGAAATTATTTAGTCTATTCCATATATAAAAATGTCCTAGATTAATAAAATACAGTATTTAATGATTATTTTTCAATTTAAATGAATATGAAATAATTTTTTTTGTATTTTTTATATTTTTTCACTTTTGGGGTAATTATTTTATTTTTTCTAATATTAACATAAAACATTGTTTTAATTTTTATTATAGGAATTTATAAGTAAAAAATGTATTTCGTTCCTTATTATATTTTATCACATTTAATCTTCTTAACTCAGAAATTATTATAAATTTGTTAAAAACTTATAATGACTAGATTATTTTATGTCGGATTCACAGATTCTAGGGGAACGACAACTATCCAGAGAAATAGATATACATAAACATGGAATTGGAATGACATATGGGAATAAAAACTCTCGCATGAAAATAAATAACTATTAATGAAAAAAACTAACAATTAGAAAATTTAGGATGATTTTACATTACCCTTACCAAAATCTTTTTACCAATACTTCCATAAATGATCTCAAATGTTAATATCTAGCTTGAAATGGATGTTTTCATTAATGATAGATTATATATGTCTCATAACATCAATGAATTCATCAAAGGAGTATATATTAGGATTCATTTTCACAAATATAAAACCAACATTTGAGACTAGCCACTACAATATTTTGTTATTAGGGCGTTGAGGTATTTTTTTCAATTCCATAACGTCATCCTTCAAAGATAACGCATGAAACAATAAAAATTTAATGAAATTTTCTTCCTTATAAGAAAGAAATAAATATTAAAAATATTGTGTTAAAAAAATTTATATTAGTCTGAAATATTATTATTGATTACTTTTTATTAATAATTTTATTATTTAGTGTTTTCTCAATTTTTTTATAAAAAATGATATATTTTTATTTATTTTACATTTTGAATTACATAATTATACAATAATATTTTCAATGGAAGTAATGGAAAAAAGTTATGAAAAAAATTAAAAAAATTAAATATAAATATAATATTATCATATTTTAATTTTAATTTTCGAAAATATGGTAATTTAAAGAAATTTTAATCTCTATAAAAGTGAAAAAAAAATTTAAATGAAATTTAAAATTGTTCTTTTAGTCAATAATATTATTTAAGAAATCAAAAAAACATTTCATTTTTGACAAAATTAAAAAATATTGTAATTTTTTTAAGATTTAAGAAAATTAAATTAATCTTGAAAAATTACATCTTTTTAGAAATCTAAAAAATAAAATAAATATGAAAATTTATTGATAAAATTAAAAAAATATAAAAAAATAATAAAAACTAATAAAAGAAACTTCCAAATATATTATTTTACCTATGAATAAATTAAATAAAAAATAAAAAAATTTGTTTTAATTAAAAAATAAAAAATATATAATATATTCAAACAAATATTTTTTTTTCAAAATATGACTTAATTTCTAATAAATTGAAAAAAACTAAATATATTACTTTTAAAAAAATAAAATGTTTTCAAATTTTAAAAAATAAAAAATTTACATTATGTAAAAGACAACACTAATAAATGTTTTAGGATATATGTCAATTTATCATATTCCCATCAAATAAATAATAGATGACTGTATAAAACAAGAGAGTTGAGTGGTGCAGTTATAAACATCCCTTGCCACATTTGAAATATGGAGAGACATAAAATCATTTTGAAGACTACTAAATTTAAAAGAGTTACAATCCACTACTATATTCATTGATAATTAATTTTTAAACAATGTTTGGTTCCCTATAGAATTCATTGATGTGAATTTTTATCTCCCCCATCTATGATGGTTATTTTTACCATTCTATATAATGTTTCTTGGATGCATTAGATTATCTATATTTTATGAGTTTAAAAATGATCTTAGAAATAGTCTAAATCTAAAGGTTAAGCCACTAGAATTTCCATGCCTACATCACATCATAATTAATAACCCAGGTCTCAGACTCAATGTTTATATATGGGATAAGAATTCATTTGAAAAAACTATTAATGGGACTCTATATTTCCAAAAAATACCACAACCTGCTAAATCATGACTTCCCAAAGTTACACCATCATCATTAACAGTATTCTTTTGTGGAAGTAGTGGGATCAATTTAAAATATTTGTAATGAGGGGTATTCCAATAAATGTATGTGACATAAAGAAAAAAATATATCATTTTTAAATTTTTGAAAAAAAATAAATATCTTGAAATGTTATATATTTTAAAAAAAAAATTTAAATCAACAAAGTAAATAAAAAAAATATATAATAATATATAATTTAAAATAAATCTTATTATTGTAATTTTAATTAAATTAAAAAATATAAAAAGATAAATAAGATTCATATTTTATTATAGTTTAATTTAAAAAATATCAAGAAATACTTTATGCTTTTAAAATATAACAATTTAAAAATTATAAAAAAGAAAATAACTATTTTTTTAAAATATTTAAAGGTGGTAAATATTTATTTTACATTCAAATTGATTTTAATAACAGACAATTAATTAAAATTCAAAAATAACAAATAACTAATCAAATAAATTATACAAATTAAAAAATTAAAAAAATTAGAAATCAATGAAATATATATATATATTAACAAAATATTAAAAATTTATTTCAAAAAAAAGGAAACAATATTTATATTCTTTTTATTACAAAATTTTTAGTAGATTCTTCATAAAATTTTTAATAAATAATAATGAAAATGTAATAAAAATTGAAAAGATAAGAGAATATCGTAATAGAATAAAATGAAATTAATAAATTCATTTTTCATTAAAATAAATTCTAAAAATATAAATAAAATTTATTTCATTACAAAATTAATTAAAAATTCAGAATATAAACGTCAAACAATTAAAAAAATAAATAATTTAAGGAAGTAAATTATAATTTTCAAAAAAAATATTTTTTTATGGATGTATAAGTTTAGTAACAAAGTATAAACTCATTTTTATTAAAACATATGACAATATTTTGAAAATTTTAAAAAATTAGAATTATTAAAAAAAATCAGTTGTATAAGGTTAAAAATTAATAGAAGCATTATTATGTTATATTAATTTCAAAACATGAATTAACTAAATATTCAATAATTTTCTATTAATTTTAAATAATATTAATAAATATTAATAAAATATATTTACTAGTATGTAACATAGTGAAAATTTTTTAGAATAGTAGAATTTAAAAAATAATCAAACCACTTGAATTGGATATTCAAATTTCACCAATACCCTAAAAGTGGTTCGAATTATATATTTATGATAACAGCTTTTAGTATCCCAATGTTTTTACAATTATAGAAATTGGTGCATAGAATTTTGAGCCCTTTAAAGGATAACTTTGCCAACTAGCCTTCCCTAAACCATAGAAGTTTCATATCCCTTAGCACACAACCCCAATTTTACTTGGATATGTTTAGTTATTACTCACAAACTAACATAGGGACCAATGAAAAAAAATTAAAATATAATAATAATAATATTTTTAAAAAAAAGGAACAATACATAAAATATATAATCCTTATAAAATAAGAAATGTGAAAAACTACATTGAATAATGATATAAATAAATAATTTACTTTAACTTTATAAAATTTAAAAAATATCAACAAAATTTTCTTTGTTGATTATATAAAATATGAAAATAATTTAAAATAAATTTAAAAAAATTAATAAAAACAAAAAACAAAAAACATATTTTTAATAAATATTTAATTTTTTATTAATAAATTAATATGTATGCTACTAATAAATAATATATACTCTTAAAAGGTAAAAATTATTAATAAATAAAAATAGAAGATAAAATATTGAAATAAATAATTATAAATAAAATCCAGAGAAATTAGATCATGTCCCACAAAAAAAAAGGATGCAAAATGATCGCAATGGGGGTTGTAATATCCTTGAAGTTTTAAGAAATTTAAATCCTCCTAATAAAATTTAAATCCAAAAATGGAGTTTCATTAATGTCTATTATATAGAAATTATTTATCATTTCTATTGATAAGGATGTTCATGAAGGATTTTTCATTAAACAATCAATATCATTATAAATATAATGATTTTAAGAATTCCACATTAGGTGGAAAATAAATATTATGGACGAAAGAATGCCTTGAGTAATCTTAGTTGAAAGATTAACATCTAAGATGAAATGAAGAAACCCCATTAAAGAGTATTCATTTAATTGAGTAAGATGAAATATGCCAAAAAAATATGTTCCATAAAGACATCAAAATCAAAAAAAAAAAGAAAAATTGATTAATATAATCTTTTTACTGATTGTATAAAACAAATATCAAATAGAGATCAATACTAACCTGTTGAATCAAATTGTTTTTGGGATTCTAACTATGAAATATATTATATATGAACCAAGTACTATGGGGCCAAAACTATGGTATAATAAAGATAATAAGGATGAAAAAAAATTCATGAGGTTTACAAAGAATAAAATGAAAAAAATCCTTATTATTCAAAATTTTATTTCTCAAAGGATCCCAAATTATCTTATCATATGGAATAAAAAAATAACGATTAATGATAATTTTTATTTTAAAAGGAATATCCAATGAAAATTGATTCATAATAGAAATGTTATGATTAATATAATTTTAATTTTCAGTAATTTAATCTGTGTCATACATGTTTAATTATCCATTTTGAACCATATGGGTGATGACCTAGAATAAATCCATCTCAAATGGAATATAATAGTTGAACATGACTCCCTCTAATTAGGATATATATAGATGATTCCCTAAAATTAATGTTCCCATCATTAAGCCTTTCCATATATATATCCATAAAAAACTATAGGATTCATGTTCTCATATTGATGAGCTTCCAAATAAATTTAATTTGATCAGATACATTGAATACCTTTAGAATCATAATTTTATGTCCCCTTCTTAGAAACCGTTATATAATGTAATTATTACAATTGAATCCGGTTTATTATTCGTGATACTACCAGACCAAATGAATTTATTAAATCAATTCCTTATTCTTTTGATTAGATTCGTAAACAATTTATACGAAATAAATAAATTTTTTATAGGATCACATGTACAAAAATATTAAACCATATAATAAGGATCTACCTTTCCAAAGTTCTATTTTATTTTTCATATATGCAGAAATTTAACTAAGGTTTTTATCAATTGGTAATCTCTAAAACAATGGTATTCCCAAACAAATTAATGGACGTGTTTTTTCTTCAACTCCCAATGAAATCACAACTCTTATTTTCATAAATTGAGTGAAACCTATGAAAAAATAATAATTTCCTTGTTTCAATTGATTCTATTTTTAGTGGCATACACAAAATGATAAAATATATCATAAAGACAAAAAATATTCATCATATCTTCTTGGTATAAAATTATCATAGCATCAATGTACAACAACCTTGAAGGAGAATGGATATTTTAGGTGGCCTTTATGGAAATTATATTATTATAGTTCATCATAATATGTTTATATTTTATAAGGTAGTATTATAAAAATCCAAAATAAATAATTAATATTGGTCCACCCTTCCACAAACATATAAATCATGAAAATTATTCCTTAGGGGATCCATTCACAGGAATCAGGTTATGTGTAGAAGAAAAAATTACATTAAATCAATTTATAAATGAATCATTGAACCCAATTTCCTAAGGACCTCAAAAATGAATCTTCATTTCATATCATCAAATAATTTCGTAATTATACCCGTAAGAGTAATTCTACATCCTCAAAATTTCTTCATATGTATATTGATATTCACAGATGTAGTAATGAAACATTCATGTATATTTCTATTTTTGAAAAAACCTTTCTCATTCGAAGTAACATGATTTCCCAAAATAAGTGAAATTATATTATCCTTAATCATGATAATGATTTAATGTGATTATTCACAATAGTAATATATTTAAACAATTTAATCTCAAATTAATTATCAATTTAAAGAATCAATGTTAAAAATTTAAAATTAATATCTCTAGAGAGTAATCCTTAAGAGATATAATCCTTAAATATTTATCAATATTTAAATGTATTATAACATATATTTCATGGAAAATAAATTATCCAAACCAGAAGGCCATAATGTGAGGGTTCTAGGTGCAGTAGAAGCATGTGATTGGTCCTTCCCATCTTTTCTTTTTGTAATGATTGATGATCAATCAATTATTTTCATGATGATAAACACTATGATCAATTAAACTAAATCATAGAATAAGGAAAATGGATAAGATTGTGGAACTAAACTATTGGATTATCATATATTATTTATAATTTATTTAAATAATAATTAATTTCCATGTTAGATATTATTTCTTAATTAATGGATATAACAACAAGACTATGCCATACTATCTTTATATTACAAGAATGAAAAATAGATTCCCTCCACTGGTGATCTACAAGTCCACTTCCAGTCTCTGAACATCATCATAGGAATCTATGGGTGATATCAACGACAATCATATTTCTTACATCATTCACCTTTGATTGTCCTAAAAATCATTTCCCAAGGATTCACTTTTACCATTATTGACTTGAGAATGGATGGTGGATGAAGATCGCTCTCCATTCATAGGACAGTTTGTGGAGAAGGAATCTCTCTAGGGATTTTATAGGATTCCTTAAATTTCAATGTGGACAGCAAAGGAAAGGAACTAGTTCATGTGAAAAATAATATAATTGAGTTTATTTGCAGTTGGGTCTAGAAATAAATCATTGAACTAGTGACCTTTATTAATTTTTAAATCCCTTATGAACTCCATGGCAATAATAATAATAATATTATTATTATTATTTCATGAAATGTGCTAAACTCATGAATTAAATTAAATATTATGTAAGAAAATAATATTCAATATATATTATTTTCTCACCAGACCATTAAAATTTGTCCTCAATTCCTCCACAATATTTATTTTCCATTGATTAAGGAATATTTATTTAATAAATAAATATCTAGGAATTATTCAATAATAAATAAATAATATTTAAATTTACTAAATAAAAACTAATTATTTATTAAAAATCACACTCACATAATAATTTTTGAAGATGTTGGGGAAAGAATATATGAGATCATGAAAAAATGAGATATTATTGATACATGTAGGAGAATAATATTTACTCTACCTATTTAAGAATAAATAAATTATATATTATTTGACTAAGATTATGTATACTCAATGTGTGTGCCCCTCGAGGACTCTATTTTGGTGAAAATAAGTAAAGCATAATAATATCCAATGTATCATCTAGAAACCTTAGAAATAACTCATGAATAAAGAAGTTAATTCCACAATTAAATAATAAATCATATGATGTTCACTTGACAATATAACCCCTTTATCGTAATATCTATAATAAAGCAGGTTACATGCAGTTTCCATAAAACTATGTTCTCAACACCTCTTCATAGAAATTCCAAAAAATCTTACTTGAATACAAAATACCAAGGATATATATTTATTTATGAAATAAAATTTCCATCAAGGTGCATCAGATATCAGCATCCATTAAAGAAAATAAGGAAAAAATATTTTCTCACATTATTCATTAATGTAATATTAATAATTAGACAGCCATTGTATGCCACCTCACTGTGACCATGTTTCATCACAAACTTCATCAATACATCCAAAAACATGATATATAATAGTCATTAATAATAATTTTAAAGTCTACGAATCAATACACACACCCTTACATAGTAACATCTAATGAAATATATAAATGTTGATTTCCTACCTGATCGTATTGTTCTCATAATATCCGACACTAGATATTACAATGAGAGTACACCTATGAGTTTTTACCCAAGATATATTGAATCATTTTTGTCCCTCAAATAATTTTATAGAGATATAGAACATGTATATAATCATGAATATTATCCTCGAACATCTATGTTCTCATCAAAGTAGGGAACTTCTGTGGACTTTCAGTGTGAAAACAACTAATCAGACATTATCGCATACTATGTAAAGTAAAAGAACACTTTTTATGTGATAATAAGAATACTAACATTCAAAACTATGAATATAGTTATCATAAAGTTAAAATATGTTGGTTATAGGGAACCAACTCTAACCAACTCACACTTTTGCTTGATATAATAGATAACAACCTTCAGTATGCTAGATCTCTCATGATACTCATTCAAATAGGTCATCGGTCAAACTTTACACCATGTTTTCTTCTAAGTGAACTCTACATACTATAATTTCACCCCTATAATAAAAATTCCTCAAGAGGTGATACTAGTATAGTATGTTCTTTGTTCATTTATGTGGTATTGACTCTTTTACAAGATCCGATGCTCAAAGTATTATTACAATATAATATGATAGGGTTGTTACTGGTAAGTAAAACCTCAAGCTCCTATATTAAATTTCATATATAAATTTCTTCCTTGGATACATTTGAAGCCAATATATACACATACTCTAATGTAGAATCATTGAAAAATGGATTATTTGAACTATTCCATCTCGAAACTTCTCAATTGAGATATAAAAAATAATCCAAACTATGAATTCAGATCATTATGATCTGTTTGAATTCTATAATGAGAAAACATCAATACAAATAGATCCATTTATCCTCCATAAACTAGGAACATATCCCTACTTATGCTCAGATACATGAGGATATCCTAAATTGTAGACAAATGTTGTCCTCCAAGATATTATCGATATATGTAATCCATGTTAAATGTATAGGAAACATCAGGTCTAGTACATAACATGGATTACATGATTGGTCCTATCAATGATGAATAAGGGATCTTACTAATTCCCTCTTTCTCCAGTTCTTTCTAAGGTCACATTTTCTTAAAATGATGTATACCATGTGACACTAAAACAAATCCCATAAGGGATTGGTCTAAAATAAATCTATTTAGTATACAATCAATGGATATACTTTTACATAGTCCAATTAGACTCTAGTGGTTATAAAGACTGATCTTAATCCCTAGAATATATGCTTCTTCACCTAATTCCTTCATGGAGAAACACTTGTTCAACCATTCCATAAAATATTGTTAGAATCTTTTTTAATAAGTATTATATCATCAATGTATACTACCTGGTTAACTAATTCATTTCCACCAAACATATTTTAAACACATAGATCATATATATTCTTAAGGAAAACAAATTATTTTATAGCTTCATCAAATCATATGTTTCATGACTTGGATTATTTCTCCAATCCATAAATGGATCTATTCAACTTGAAAATATTTTTTGGCATCACATGTAGTCACAAACACTTCTAGTTGTGTCATATAGACTTCTTCCTGAAGGTTCCCATTAAGGAAAACTGTATTGAAATTCATCTTCCTATTTCACTGCCATATTAAGTTGTTATAAGAAGTAAAATCCTGATGGATTTAAACATGGAAATTGGTGACAAGATTTCATCATAGTAAATTTGTTGAAATTGTTTAAACTCTTTATCAACTATGCTTTCTTTATATTTATTTACATTACCTTATATATCCCATATTATCTTGAATAACCATTTACAACCTACAAGATTTTCATCAACTGGAGCATCAACTAGAAACCAAAAATAGTGATGATACAAGAAAACCATTTCATAATTATTGGATTGTTTCTATCTTTCTACATTTGAGATATATATTTCCTCTTCGTAGGGGAGAGGTACATCATTGTATAAAAATATTGTTTCACTATCATTAGTGAATATAAAACCATATCTTTTATATTCTCTTACCTCTCAAGTATCAAAATATGTACATGTTTCTCAGTAACTAAATAATAGATGGGGACCCATGGAATCTATTCTTGTACATACTCTTGTGTATCATGAGAATATACTTCATTGATGTTCACATTTCTCCAACTATCATTTTTTAGTATGATATCTCACATACGACAGTATTCTTGTACGAATACAGTAACTCACTTGTTTGAGTGGTTTTATAGATAGTATCCATTTGTATCCTTGTTATACACTATAAAAATATACATTGTTTCATAGGGTTCTAGTTTGATTGATATGTATGCCTTAAAAAATTCCTCACAACCCCACACACATGTATGTGACAAAATGATTTTTTTCGACCCTATAACATGAAGGGAATTCTATTTTCCAGTTTAATTAGTACTCTATTTATTGTGTATGATGTATCTAGTAATGCATATCTCCAAAAGGATAATAGATGATAATATGGCTCATCATTTATATAACCATGTCTAAAAAGTAATTTTTCTTCCGTTAACTAACACCATTCTACTATGGTGTGTAAGGTGGAGTGAGTTGAGTTAGAATTCCAAAGTCCTACAAAATGATGAAAAAGTCTTGGTTGTAATATTCACCAACTAGAAAAATTAATGGTTTATTTTTATTTTACAATATGATTCTCTACTTTATTCAGGAATTATTTGAGTGTTTCAAAGGACCCAAACATATACCTCATCAACTAGACATAACCATATCAACTCAATTCATCAGAAAAATATATGAAGTGAGAATACAAACCTATAGCTTATATTGGAAATATTCTGTACATATTATTGTGTACCAATCCTTAAAGCTCTGTGACCCTTTCACCCCATCCACCAAATGGGGGTTTGGTCATTTTGTCTTGTAAACAAGCATGAAATCGTTAAATTGGATTTTTTTTAGATGATTTTAAACAACCATCTTGAAAGAGGATTTTCAAATTATTCTATTTACATGACTAGAATATAGATTCTATAACTGGGTGTTATATGCGATGTGTGAACATGATTTTCTATCTCTTTAAAATACTTTATTTTCATATTATTATACATAAATTATATTATTTAAATGTTTCATAACACAACATATTTTCTCTTTACAAAATAATGCAATTTATTCCCAAAAATGAAAGTAAAACCATTTAAATCCATGTATGATGTAGAAATTATGTTCTTGGTAATAGTTGGTACATAAAATAATCCTTTAAAACCAATATCATTCCTACTAGAAATTAAAGGTTGTATTCACCAATGGCTAGAGTATCTAGAGTACAACCATTAGATGAATGGACATCAAAATCTACTATATAAATCATTCAGAATCTATATGGCCCATACATTTTTATACATATGTGAGCACTAAATGTTCTATATAATATCCAATATATAGATTTTGAAATATTAAACTCGATAATGAAGCCACCTTTGGCTTATCTTTACTTCTGAGTGCATTGATTCCTATAACCATTCTTTCCATATGCCAAACATGCTTCATCCTTTTCCTTTCCCTACCTTTCAATCTTAATATTCTTCAAATGACAATGCTAGAGAGATTTAGAAATTTATGTTTCTTGGGGGAATTTTACCTATTATTACTTTTCATATAGACTATAAGATCCATGGGTTTGTAATGAACCATGTAATTATACACTAGATAATCAATGTAATATGATTTGAAATACTATTCTCATTATTTATCAAGTTATATTTAGAAATAAAACTAGATATTGACTTGTGTACAAAGGATAACATAATATATGTGTGCAACTAATCTGAGAATTTAATACCTATGATGTCTAAGTGTTCAATATAGACGACAAGAATCAATACCTAGGGTCCAATTCACATGGACTATCCCAGAGTATTTGTAAACAAAGTATTCGTTATTTGATTTCACTTTTTCAATATCTTCCCTTGATATATATCTCGAGGGAGATACATCATGCTAAACGCATCCAATTACTCAAGTTCCATTAGAAGATCGTTATTTATGGAAGATGTCAAGAAAAATTGAAAATAAATAGCATCATTCAAATGTTTATCATAGAGATATAACTCTTCCCCACTATCATTATTACTAGGAACATCAGGAATAGGTTCTTCTAGTCCATATACTATCATTTCATGGGGTAGCAAATCGTGCACACAAATTTTTCACACATGGAAATTTGTGCTAATGATAAAATTATCCATATAATGTATTTATAACAATAATATGTTTTAATTATTATTTATATATGTTTCTAAAATTAAGATGAGAATAGATTTAGTACATTTAATGATAAAATTTAGACAAATAAATAAAAAATATATTTATAAATCATCGATAATTTTTTCAAATCCAAATAGTGATCATCATTGGAGTTAGAATATAATGTTTTTCCTTCTAGTTTAAAGGATCCATATTCTTTTTTTCATCCCCCCAAATTTGGTTGTTCAAGAAATCTAAAGGTTTTTAGGTTGGCAGTTAAAATTACAACTCTATTAACACATAGTTCATTGATTTGTTGAATGGAATACCCAATCCTAAAATCCTTAAGTAGGATTTCATTAAACATACAATCATGGTTAAAACAGGCCCTTCTTTTTAATTAAAACATTGATTTAAAATGAGTTAGGTCAGCCCAAATTGTCATTTAAAAATTCCCTATTAGTTGAATGCTTCCAAAAATTGTCTTTTTAAGCACTTTGAAATTTGGTTTGACATTAACTCAAGTAATAAGAGGCTATTATAATTTAATATTCATAATTCAGGGATTCTATCATTATGCATAAATTTAAAAATATTATTTTTATTATATGTTATCATAATATTTAGTGTATTTACATAAGTCATTAATCATGTCATATATAATATTTACACATAATCTTGTTTATTTTAGTTCTCACTTTTCATGTTTGTTAATTAATTAATTCATATGATCCCGAAAAAACATCCATAAGTAAATAACTATGAAACTTGAATAATTTAATTAATAAAGTATTATGATCATGAGATTTTTCTAATTGTTAGTTTATCTAGTATATTATAAAGTAATGAACAACCTAGAGGAGAAACACATTAAACTAATTAAGGTTTGTGTTTAATCGTTCCACATGTACACATATTTATATCTCTTTGATTGGTTTCAACATAGCACCAAACATGATCATCCTACATTATCAAGGTAGCTCCATCAATTACCTATGATTTTACTCACACACTTATGAGGGGAAATGGTTTTTATAAAAGAAACCATGGGAACACATTCCCTTAAATAATAATAGGAGAGATAGAACATGGTCTAACAATTTAATGTAGTAAATTAATTAATAGAAACCAATTACAATAAATTTTATGGCCTAAGATCATGATCATCCTTAGACATTCAATGAATTATGTATTTAATAAAATCAGATATCAAGTCTTAATCAATCTAATTGAAGATAAATCACTCTTGAATTAATAAATTATCATCTTTAATTAATAAAATATTGTATTTTAATTATCATCTAAATTTCACTGAAATATTAATCCATCATAATTTTAAATAAATTAAATAAATTTATTTAAAATTAATTATGTACCAAACGAAATGTACAATGAAGGAAATAAGATAAGCACCCATTTGAACTACACAACATAAATTATACTCATATATTTTTTACTCTTGCGATATATAATAGAAATAAATTATCATGTAATATCATGATGTTTACTATAAACTTAATGACCATTAAGTTCTAATATTTATATTTTTAATATATATTTTTATGATTCAATTCATAGAGTATTAATTGTAATATGACTTATACATGATATATATATCTAAACATTATGAAAAAATTAATTAGGAATTTATATATTTAAAAACCCATCAAATTGAATTTCATATAGACTTAATAACCACACACAAGCACATGTCAATATAGTTTTCAAAATATAAAAAATTAGTTTTTAATTCCATATAATTTGGTTTAAGTACATTTCGTGTACAAGCTAGCTACATGGAGTGTACTATTCTCACCATCTACCAGAGGCACATTCCTAGGTATTCATTCTATAATTTTTCCATGTAAAAAATTGGAGTACATATAGTGTGGTATCTGAGTTACATGTTGACCAATCAGGTAAGTCCTTCAAGAAGACATATGAACCGTCTAGGACTTATGGACTATACATATTGTATTAATGTTAAAAAATATGAACACTTACTGATAGCGCACCAGGTTGGACCGTTAAAATTTCATTGTATAATTAAAATCACCATGTTTAATACATAAACACACCATAAATTAATTCTAAATTAAATATTGGTTCATTAAACTCTTGTACACATCATATACCTCTGGGTTAAATAACACATACAATTTCATTATCATTCCAAATTCAATTCCATCTCCATATGAGATCTTAAAATTTATTTCAATAATACAATTAAATTATTTGATTATATTTTTGAGGAATGAAGAGATAGAATAAGAGCTCAAAATTCATATTTAACGATTAATAAAATGGAATTGAAAACTAATTAAAAAATTCATAAATTAGTCAATGATCTTTATATAATTATAAATTATTGTAGATCCCACTATGATACCACATGAAGGTTTTGGGTATACTAGAAGAATGTGATGGGTCATTTCCAGCATTTATTATTTCTTGATTGATGATCAATCCAATATTTACATGATGATAAACACTATCATCAAAATAATTCAATCAAATAAAAAAACAATGGATAAAATATTCTAACAAAAACATTGGATTTACAAATATTATTCTTAATTAATTTATTCAGTTAAGAATTACCATATAAGAAATTATTTCCTTATTGATGGATCAAATGTACATCACACCATCATTTCATTATTATAATCATGAATATATTCTATCCAACGGTGATCCACACATGTTCCACCAATATCTAAATAACATCGTTGGAATATATAATGGCTAGTACTACAGATCATATATCCGGTGTTGTTTTCCATGGATCACCCTAATAATCACTTCCAAATTATTTTCTCTAATCTATCATGACATGATACCTGAAGGTGGAAGAATATTGGTATTTGTTCTTGGGAGTGTTCTTAGAGAAGGGAGATCCCTAGGGATTCAAGTGTATTATTTATATTTTGTTGTTCATAAAAAAATATATGAATTATATATCATGAAAAATAATATAATTGGTTTTATATACTGCTATGTTTTGAAATAAATAATTAAAAAAGTTCCATTTATTATTTATTTAATTCATAAGGATCTCTATTTATAAAATAATAATGTTATTATTATTTTTTGGGATGTTCTTAAAACATGAATTAAGATAAATATTATTTAAATAAATAATATTAAATGTATACTATTTTCTCATGGACTACTAAACTCAGTCCATTACTCCTTAATAATCTATATTGGGGATTGAATAATGAAAATTTACCTAAAATGTAAATAAAATTTCATTATTAACCAATTAATAAATAAATATTATGTTCACTAAATAAAAAA
The DNA here is from genome assembly GCA_963277665.1 of Viscum album. Taxonomy (NCBI): domain Eukaryota; kingdom Viridiplantae; phylum Streptophyta; class Magnoliopsida; order Santalales; family Viscaceae; genus Viscum; species Viscum album. The sequence continues at coordinate 1,657,282,673 of OY728164.1, read as the reverse complement.
TAAACATTTATTAAGTATTCCACTCATATAATATCCTCTTAAATAAATGTGGATTGAATATAAGTGATCAAAAAAATATGAATAATTATTAAACCATTTGTGGGAATAATATTTATTGAACTTGTAAAATAATAAATAAAATATATATTATATAACATAGACTCTGGATACACATATTGTGTATCCCCTGAGAACTCATTCTTAGTGGAATTAGGAAGATCTACCTAAAGTCCATGGATAGCATATAAGAACACATAAAGGAGTCCAAAAAAAATTATATAATGAAGAAAATGAAATAATATCTCATACAGATACTCAGTATGTAATATAATCACATTATCATTATATCTCTAATTTGGAATGTTCCATGTCAGTGCCATAAACCTATGTGATCGACGTATCATTCATTGAATTTTTTAAAATCAAACATGCCTATAGAACACCATGGATATGTAATTTTTAGGCTATATTATTTACATCAAAGGGCCCAAGATACAAAATTACATTAAATTATATAAGGGAAAATTCGTTTTTTGCATTATTCATTACTGAAATTTTACTCTTGGAGTACACAACGTATCCTACATCATCATGAACATATGTCATCATGGTTTAATAAATAAATCATATTACGTGAATTATAATAATAATTAATATCAATATTAATGTCTAATAACCAATAAAAACAACCAACAATTAGAACATCCAATTACACATATAAATTTGAATTGTATACTTGCAGGTCACTTTCTCAAAATATCCTACATTGGATATTACTAAGGGTGTACATGATGATAAGACTCTGCAAAGTCCAATGAATCTCCACCCTTGATATCCCAAATCAGTTGGGTTCCTCAAATGAATTCATCCATCCATAGAACAAACACACACACACACACAAATACATATATATAGGAGTATTATTGTGGAACTTATGGGTTCTCATCCTAGTTGGCAACTATTATGAACTTTCTGTGTGATTTTTACTCTTAGAATATTAACACATACTGTGTTATAAAAAGTAAAATTGTGATGTAATAATAAGATTATTAAAATTTAAAAATATTAACACAAGTTATCATAATGTATACAGATGTTAGTTCTTGGGATCTAAATCCAACACAATGAACTCCATATAAAGAGAATAGAGGAAAAAATAATAATTTCCACATCATCAAGTATAATGAAATAATAAAATAATCATCCTCATTTATAATGTATGGAATAATTATTTATTTCAACTAAACATTTCCTATGTTTTTTGTGATTAGGTTATTTTTATAAAATTTCAAAAAATGATCCACTATGTCCTCCAACTAGTTAATATTACCAACATACCATTATGTTGACTAAGATGTTAGTATAATTTCTTTTCCATTAAAATAGAATTATATATTTTTCATATTAATACTTAATATAACTAGATTTATAGTATTATTTTTGAATATCATCATTTATATTTAGAAAATTCGTAATCATTTAATGGATTTACTCATCAACTTAAAATATAGAAATATTAATTTCATTATTGTAATAATTATCTTAGTGTGAAGGAATGATTTCCTTCAAGGTATAAATTTCATAATATAGACCATTAAAATAGTCACTACTCTATTATTTGATTCTAGTTGTATGAATTTTTTATTCTTTTAAATTATCATAAAAATCAATTCTATAGATAATTGACCTCCCAAAATTATTATATTTGATGGTTAATATTCCTGGTTCTTATAATATTTTATCTTATTTGGGCTTCCTACCTCCTAGGTTTTAAGATATTGATAGATGTCCTGCACTTGTGATGCATCACATTAGGTCCCACTTTTCTTGTTTCTTTCCTTGTATCATCTGATATAGATTTAATAAAAGAAAAAATGGCTTATGTGAGTAAAAAAATAGATAATTGAAATCCAAACCACATTAATGATTGTTATTTATTATGGACAGTTTTCCGAATAATATTTAAAATAAAATGGAATATAAAATTTGGAATACTTATTTACTAGCATAATTATCATAAAGTAGTGTTTAGAATTACTTTCATGAAGGGTGATTCTATTCACACAATCCCAATAGCTAAAAACATGATCATTAACAAAATTCTTTCCCAACAATCTAGTAACCATTTATTTATGAAATTTTATTAACCAAGTGTACCTCATCCCACAAAATTTACTCCTAATATATTATTACTATCAATTCACTACTTGAATTTAGTACTATAAATATTACTAAAAGTAGATACACTATTTTTTAGGACATAAAATAACATTGTAATTACCTAAAATAAACAATTTATATGAAATCATCTATTCAAACCTCCTAATGTCATTAAAAATACTCCTCATATATATATATATATATTACATGTATGTAAAATAGAATAGAAAATGTTTTTACCTCATTATTAAAATTTATAATTATTAATTTTTTTTCTAACATAGAAAATTACCATTTTGAAGATAGAAATATGAGAAATAACCAAAAATGTTTGCCCTATAGCTGAATGGTTATTAGTAATAAAAAATATTATTCACCAAATTCACTAAATCGATTGGGAAGAGAGGATATGTGGGATTCATGTTAAAAAATTCCTTATAAGAGAATATTAAACTTATGAATGATTATTTGTATAGATCTCATAGTGCCAAGGTTCAGAATCTAGAAAAAATTATATAATATTATATTAATTTGGATATGTAATTTCTTTTTCATAATGAAAATATCTTATTATTAGTAAAATAAATTTTAGGGAAATCAGTTTTGTGCTTGTTATGAGTTTCAATAGCCAATAGATTTAATCTTTTATAGATATTTCTTATATTTAACTTCAATATTATTTTTATAAGAATTTAAAGTCATATTTTTAATAGTAGAGACTACCCCCTCTAGTAAATAATAGTAGTGGAAAAATTACTTACATAGAAGGACCTATAGCCACTATTTTATAGATCTGTGGTTGAATCATAATATATATATACAATGATTAATTAAAACTATGGCTTTAAGAGTATTTTAATCCACTATTTAATAAAAACCAAGGCTATAGAGTTTGATTACATCGGGTGGTTTACTCCTCTCCGCAACCCCCTCCTATTACACTTTCATTTATCTGACCCTCCTTCCCCGATGGTACCCCTTGTGGGTTCTCCTCTCACCAACCCTCCACCCCCTCTGGTTTCCTTATGATGTTGCCCCTCCCTATCACTGAACGAGGTAACCCCTCTATGATCTCTCATCTCCGACCCTCATACCCTAACACAACTACTAAATGTGGACACCTCACCTCCCCACTGATTCTACTTCTATGTAGCCTCAACACCTCCTCCTTAGGTGAAACTCTGAATTAGCCACCCACTCCTAGTGATCATACTCAACCTCAAGGATCTTGGTCTGTCATAGCTCTTGAATTCTCTTTCCCAAAATGGTATTTATGATTTTATCTTCAACATTGTGTTCCTCAAATTCCTTATCATTATAAATGGGTAAATTTAGCTAAAATAATGATAAAATATTAGGAAATATGTAGTTAGAATTATACTAAATATATGAATCATCAAAATAAAATTAATTTAGAGATTGGTTTACTACTTTAAGTGGATTAGTAGTGAGATATTGGTCATGAATGACTACTTATAGACAAGGTTTTTTTAGAGGGGTATCCTTATGTTTTACTTCAAATCTATGTATATCCTTTGATTTATCTTCTCACAACTCATAATCAAGTTGATAAAGAGAGATGTGTAATCATAGAGAACCCTTGGTTTTAGTGAAGATACATCATGTAACATTCCATGATTGAATAATGTAACCACATAACAAAAATATATAATAATTGACTATATCATAAGTGTAAACCACACGGTATAGATTAAAAATTTTAATAAAGTAGAATGAGGATATTTGTGTGATGATATGCTTATGTGACCTCATGATACTACTATATTCCAACAGAAAACGATGAAAATATATTGTGAATGTTTGTTTTTCATGTAGATATGATCACATAGACTATCCAATTCTAATATATGATGTGAATTTCTCTTGTAAAATTATAATACACATATTTTTCTTATAGTATTTGATACTTTTTTGGAGTATAATAATTTATATTTAATTGTAAAACCTATCAAACATTCTGAATATATGATCCAATCTGAGTGTTCATTGTCTTTATTAACTTATCACTTCCTTTTTCCCCTATTATCCTTCAATAAATAGTATGTTATGTGTTCATTGGATCCCAATGACTGAGATATGTGTAACGAAAAGGTAAATTCAATGGCCAAATATACATTTTATGTGGAATGGATTATGATTAGTCTAATTACTCTGTCTTCGAACTACCTGAGTTGGATGCATCATAAATAGACAGGATCAATCTATCTATGAGCCATATATTTTTTTTAGAGTCTAATTACATTGATACTTCCTAAATGTAGATGAAATGATATTTGGTTGATGATTTAACTTTATAGGTTTATGTTTAATAAGTGGATTCCATAGAAATACATCACTTCATCTATACTTATTCAGTTGATTAAAGAATGATAATTATTAATTTTTTTAGTTCTTTTCCTCCATTCCTTTAATATTTTGAAGATAATGTCAGTGAAATGGCCTGATGTGCCAACAACTGCATCATTCATGATTGAATATGGGATGAAGGTTGATGTTACCTCAGTTCAGAATCTAATCTTGTTATCAGGTATAGAAATTTTTTGTTGATTCTCTTCACTTCTTTATTCACTAATTATGTAACATTATTGTAATGATAGAAGATTAAGTGAAATATGGCTGTCAAATATTCCTTCACATCACTAATTTTTCTGAACTTTTTATTGCATTAATAAAATTACTCATGAATATCTTAAAAATAATTCAAATGAATGACCTATCACTTTTAAAGAAAAGGTCTTTTTTTAACTCATTTCAAAAGTTTCTTATAGCTATTAAATGGTATTTTTTTCAACACCTCATTTTTTTATAAATATATTACATTTTAATATCTAAATTGAAATTTTTAATATAAATTTTTATTTTAATATATTATTTGGATATAAATGATGTTTAAAAAAATGTTTTAGGGAGTATTATATATTAATTTATGTAACCTGTTTGAAGTGATATATTAGATTGGATTTTATTTAAACATTGTATTTAATTTCATGTTATACTTTTATAAAATGATTCTTATTTCATATGTTATTGGGAAAATGGTATGAAATCTTTTTCAGTTTTCTCAATATTTTCTTCAATAAAATAAATGTGGATATGATGATTGTTATGTAATTTTTGACATAATGTTCTTTTTATTATTTATTGTATATGTATTTTCTTATATAATAAATATTATAAAAAATTCACTTTGTATTATTTTTAATTCCCATTATATTTTCTCTTTTTTTCTATAATTTGTTTTTGAAATTATAAAATTAAATTTATAATACAGGTGTGATTTTTCCACTAAGTAATGTTATTTAAATCATAGTACTAGAAATTTAAAATTATTTTAATAATATACTCATAATTTTCAACATTCATTGATTTGTTCACAAGACCTTTTACGTTTTAACAAGTTAGAATGTATGTATTTCTCCCAGGTTATCATAACATAACATTAAGAAACCATATGTTCCATCATTAATGAAATTCTAATGAAATGGTCGATGATTAGAATTACCAGGTAAGTTATTGAGATGTTTCACAAGCTACATAGTTTGATTAGTTCTCTAAAAACATATGTGAAGATATATAATAATATATTGATATATATTTTCAATTATATCTAGAATTTTTGTATAATAACACTTTCTACTATAAAATCATGAAATTGATGTGATTTTTGCATGATACACCATATAATTAGTTTATAGTGAATGCAATCAACACCATTGATTAATAGAACAAAAACCATTGTTATTTATGAAATATACAGATTTATTCATTTCCTAAATGATCCACATAGATACACAAACAGTTTAATTTAAATTATTTAGAATGATGTTTTGTAGATTTCTGATACCAGAATGAAATACTGGCATTCTGTGAAAACATCCTTGTTTGTAGTATTATAACATATCCAAAAAATAGAATTATTCCATTATTATTAAACAAAGTACATAATTATTTTGGTTTGTATAGTTATGTACTGTATAATAACTTTTTCTTCAATCATTATTAATTTAAATTATTTAATATTTAAATATTATTACAAAAAATAATTTATATTTATGTTTAAATTTTGGGGAAATGATGATTTTCCATTGGATATATCTAAAAACCACATCTAGAATTATAACTATCTATTGGAAAAGAGTTTCACAGTTCTATAAAAATTGGAAAATTCCTCACAAGTCATGATTTTTCATAAAAATTATTTCATCCATGAGGTTTCTCAATAGGAATAACTATGGTACACGCTATTATAATAAATATTAGTAAGTATATAGAGGTAAACACGTTAATCATGAAATATTACCATAAAAGGATTCTCTAACTGCTATTTAGTTGTTCTAGACACAAATCAAATTTTTATATAAGATTTCTCAAATGAAAGGAGTGTTTAGTCAGATGTGATGAATTTGTTTCATAATCCCTATATTATTATTATGTTTTCCTTTGTAAAACTAATAATTTTTATTAAAACAAGTTATTATGATTTTTATAGGATTTTATTACAAGACATCATTGAATAAGTTTCTCCTCACTATGATGGATCTGATATTGATTTATGTTAAACTCACTGATGTTAATGATATACTTTCACATCCATCATATTTTTTGATAAATTATTCATAAATTTACTGATGTTAAAAAATAAAAAAATATGTGTGTCACAAAATTATATTAAAAAAATCTATTATATGTTTTCCATATAGAACTGACTCTTTTTATTTTATATTTTATTGTGGATAACTATTTCTATATTTTGTATGCATGTGTTTCTAGATTTATTCTGATAACCAAACTAGGTTGATTTGGATAGTTTAACATTCAACATTAGGTTGTACTAAATGAATCCCAATATGATATGGGTTTTTACTCTTTAATTTGGATGGTGTATTCTTTAATAGTATGTATTGTTATTTTTTAACATTATTGTATCTATAGGTAAAAATTTTAGATGAATTTATAGGTTCTAAGCTCATGGATTATTACCTATTATTACATCACTCTAACTCCTTTTTATATCCAAAAATCTATGTACAACAACAGATTTATTTTCTTGAAGCATTTTCATATTGGTCATCAATCAATTAACATCTTAATTTTGTTAGTTACTTTTTTTTCTACTAAATCAGAATTGGCATGTATTATATCAGTGTTTTATTTTTTGTAATTGTGGATCTTTTATTTTATTTGAATAGTGGATTTTATATTTTAATTTAGTAATGGGTTATTTTTTAAGCAGTGGAGGATGTTTTTTATTTGATTAGTGTATCATGAATTTTGTTGGGGTAATGGATCATGTAATTTGTTTAAGCAGTGGATAATGTGTTTTCTATCAATGGATCATTTGTTAGAGCAATGAATCATGTGTTTTATAGTAGTGGATATTTTATCTTATAACATTAGATCATGTACTAGAGTATTGGATAATTAAATTAGGTCAACTAAATATGACTTGATTTTTATTTACATCAGTGGATCATTTTATTCTATTTTATTTTAGTCATTAGTTTCTTTTAGAGCATTGGATCATTTTAATTTTAAATTTTACTTCTACCAAATAGATTTTCTATGTATTCAAACTTAATTATTTCTACCATACTATTGATGTATCCCTATTTTAGAAGAGTTTATCATTTTTTCCTTAATAGATTTTTTGTATATGGCTTCATTTTGTGACTTACCTACATCACCATTGTCATGAAGAGAGATTTCCTTGGTATCAGGTCATGGTATGTCATTTAAATCACTAGAACTCCTGCTATTATAAACAATGTTCCTAGAAAAGTAATATGTGATAATTTATTTTCTAATGGAAACATGATAAATGAATCTTATTCAATTGAAACAATCATATTATTAATAAGTCTAGAACATATGGTCATTGGTAGAAGATATCTTTTTCTATTCAGCCTTAATCATGAATTAATAAAGGGATAAAATGGTTATTTAATAATGGAATGGATAACATGTTTTTGTTGAATGAATTGTTTTAAATTTACTATCTTTAACAGAAATATCATGGGACTGATTTCTCCACGCACAACTTCTTTTATGGGTTCATTACTTTTTTGATAGGAATGAAGTTATCTTCACTGGGAACTCATTAATCGTGATTATGGTTAGATCATCAAAATCCACCATGATATTAGAACTCATAACATTCATCATATTTTTCTTCAAACTCCTCACTACTATCTCATAGATACAATGATTATATAAATTTTTCATTAAATTTTGATGGAATTAGGTTAAGTTACTGAATTTTGAATATAAAACTCATCACATAGAATAAGAAGATATAAAAAAAGTGAGTTTTAATTTTTTTAATTCTAAATGTGAAGAAAGATTCGGCTAAGCAGGTGGTCAGGAAATACTGCCACAAACTGAATAAATCAGGTCCCCTTTCATGTTACCTATGTGGATCATTGTTCATAATCTTTCAATGTGATCACTATGTTAGTGACGAGTGAGTTGTGGTGCACTATGAAATTTTACCTGATCTATTTAGATAAATAATGATTCTTTCAAGGTTTCTTTGAGGTGGAAATTTATTATTCTCTTGGAAGATGAGTTGACTAGAAATGATCATGTGAGTCATTCATTCTATAAAATTGAATCCAAAACCATTTTTGGGTGATGAAACATCTTATTATAGCTGAGATAGCTATTTTTGGGCTCTGGAACATCTTATCATATCCAATAATACAAATTTTTCCAACGAAAATAGATCATTCATTAAGATAACATGATTCGTTATGGATAGACTACCCACTCCAAAAATTTCTATAACATCTATTCATTCATTGTGTATTTTTCATTTTTGATTTAAATATTTTAAATAAAAATATGAATTATTTAGTTTGATTAATGGTATTATTTTATTGATAATGATAGTATAATTATGGTGTTGTGAAAATGCATGAGCGGAGTACTAGTAGTATTAAATTCATCGGTCATGTAGTAGTGGTGTGGGATATATTTATTTGTATTAACCATCTATTAGGATTTTCAAATAAATATTTTTTATTAAAATTTTGTAGGATATAGACATTGTTCAAAACCATTGTTGTAGACTTACTACCATGGTTTTAAACCATGGATATAGGTGTGTCACCATGGTCCTCAACAGTGGCTACAATCCGATATGGAAAAATATATAGACACAATATCGATATGTGGCTACTGGTTTACTACCACGGTAGAAATTGTGGATATAGACTTATAACCATGGTGGAAACTATTACTATATACATATAGCAATAGTTTAACCCATGGATATAGTAATTTCCCTATTACCATGCCAATAGAAGCTAAGTTATACCAAACTTTGGCTATTACCTATAGAAACAATTGGTAACTGTGGCTATAGCCTAAATATCAATTAGTGGATGTACCACCTTTTATATCACTCATATTTTTCAAATTGGAATATCCTGTATCTAATTCATTATATTTATTTAAATTATGACTCCAATTCTCCTCTTAATTCATAATTTGACTACATAAAATTTTTCAATTCCTTTTACTAGGATCTAATGTCTCATTGGTATTATCTTAAATATCAAAATCTTTTCTTGAATGATTAACCTTAAATTATACTAGTTTTTCAACCATATCCCCTTTTTAGTTTTCATTCTCTTTGAACTAATATTAAACCATAATAGAATCTTTGTCCATTTTAACTCTTCTCTTTTATAAGAACCTATTTACATGAGATCCTTCTAATTTTACTTTGATTTTAGGGGGATAAAATCCTCTAATTGTGTGTTTTCTTATTTTATTCATTGTTAATATTTTTTAAAATTATCTTTCCCCTCATTTTTAATTCCATTATACACAATTATCTACGCCTTATATTGATCATTGCTAACATGATTAAATTACATTGTCACAACACTATAATTTCAAATTGAGTGTCCAAATATATTACATAGATTAAAGTATAATGGATTAAATTCAAATATAATAGTAATATCTATTTTACAAATATCAGATTTTCATGATATAGAGTCCTGAAAATTTGATTCCATGTTATCATATATAAGAATTTATGTATTATATATGAGCTCCCTAGACGTTATATTCCCATCAATCATCAGAAACAAAGCTATACATAAGTAAATATAATTAAAATTTTAGGAAACCACTAAACCCAACATAGACCATGAGGATGAATCTGAATCTTCACAATAATATATTATTCAGTATATGGATTGAAATTTTCATATCCCAATAAGATAATATGAAGCATCCTAGTTTCAAATTACTATTATCTATAGTCTAATCTTTATTCATATCAACTCCTACATTAGAAATAATATCTAAGTATCCATTACCAATAGGGACGGACATATCATTTGAAGAATCCCTTGAATTAGATAATTTTTCCTTCATCCCATTTATCATACAAGGATTATTTCCCATTACATATATCATTTTTTACTATTAATGACAAAAAGAAATATTATATCATTTTTTAAGGATTCTAGATCTGACATGATCAATAAACTCCCATCAATAAATTCTCCATACAATAAGTTTTTTTATTTCTAGGTTTGACAGCCTAGTCCTATGACCCCTTATTTATCACCTCCATGAACATAAATCATTTTCTTTTAGTTTCCATTTATACCATTTAGATAACACATAAGCAGGGGTATACCTATCCTTCATATTCAAGAAATCCTTATCATGGACACCATACTAATAACAATTGATTGATTATTTCAATGATCCACTAAATCTGGTTGCACGACCTCCATCAAAATGTACAATGTCAAGAACTGGAATATTCAAGAATGTTTTTGAGTAATAGTAACACAAGATTGTAGTAGAAATATCATGATCACAATCGAATTATATTTTTTATCAGATCCAACCCCCAATATAATCTAATTACTAAAAACCAATAAAAAAGTGGAAATAAAGATAAAAATTATTATAAAATTTTTTAATTTATTAAAAATCAAAACCAAAAAAAAATTATATGTTTCAAAATATATTATATTTTTTAATTAGATTTTCTACAAACTAATTTTCAAAAAAAGAATTTTTTATATTTTATATAATAAATATTATTTTAATACAAATATAGAATATACGTCATTGGAGATGATATGGATTGATTTTTGAAAACTCAGGTGAAGAAACAGTCTATCTTCTTTATTTTTTCGTGAATGCTCGTATGCATGTTTATACCAACATAAAATATTTAGATGGGGGAAACACATTACACCTTGTGTATACACTGTAAAAGTTGTTTTCCTTAATATATTTTTTGAGTTGTATCAGTTGGGAGACCAACCTATGTCTCATACTTTTACAAATTACTATTTTAATTAATTCGTGTTTATATTATGTTTAAAATTTATTTTTATTTTTAATAAAACCTTGATATTCATTATATTTTTAAATTTAAATAATTTAAAATATTTTTCTTAATTTAGTAATTTAATTTATTTATTTTAATATAAGAAATTATTTATTAATTATTTAATTTATTTTAAATTAAAATCTATTTCGAGATTTTACTTTATTTCATATTTATAATTATTTTTTCTGAATAACATTTCATGAAATATTTAATTTTTATTAAAGGTAAAAAAATATTTCTAATTTTTGATTCTCAGAAAGGAAATATTTTTATGATTATTTTTTCTCAATGAAAATATATATTATATATTAAATTATATTACATTAAAATAAAATTTATATTATTTGGATTTTAAATAAAATAATTATTTGAGGTATAATATTTAAATTCCACTCATATTAAATATTTTTTTTCATTTTTTATTTCTAAAAAATTGTATATCTTTTATGATTATTTTATATTTATTTTTGTATAATTTTAAAATTAGTAAAAAAAATTTAATTAAATTAATCTTTTGGTTTTCATATTTTATATTTAGATAAAATCTTTTTTAAGGGATTGTAACTTATTGAACATAAAATAAAATATTCTGAATTATTTTATTTCTTTATTTGTATATTTATTTATTTTTTTAAAATATGATGGAGTTTTTTTATAAAGTAAAACAACTTATTCTATAATAAAATAAAATCAATGTTTATATATTTTCTATTTTCCATTAGAATTTTACTCATTTTTTTATTTTAACTTTTAAATATATAATGTAATTCTAATTTACATGTATATAAATAAATTTTTGATATATATATTTCTAATTTAATAACATTTCATTATTTTTTAATTTTACTAGAATTATAAAATATAATGTGCAATATTTTTTATTTTTATCCTATAACTCTAGTTGAAAGGTGTCATTAATGATTTTTTATTAAATTTATTTGAAATAAAATTTGATATAATCATTTTCACAGTTATTCAATTTTTATATTAAATTTTACATTTTCTATTTTTTTTCAATGGATCAATTCTTTAATAATTTTTACATTTTTATGAATGGTAAAAATTGGTATATTCATATTTTAAACCTTTTATTTTATATTAAAAAATAGTTTCTATTGATTTTATAAAAATTTATTTCAATATTATATAGGTTTATTCAATTTTTTATATTTTCCCTTTTTTAACAATATTAAATTTTCCAAAAAAAATAATTAATTAAATTAATTATTTATAATTATTTCTTATGTATAATCTACTATTTTTGTTTCCAAATTTATTATTTTATTATTTATATATTTGATTATAGTTTTTATCCATTTTAAAGTAACAATGTTCTTTAATTATTATAAATTCAAATGAAATATTTTATTTTATTTTTTCAAATTTTAATTTTAATTATTATATATTATTAATATTATTCAATTTTGAATTTTTATTTATTTACAATATTTATTAGTTAAAAAAATATTTTTAATATAGTTATTGTATCATGATTATTTTAATATAATTGAAATAAAAAAAATTCCCTTTTGATTTTTTCATTATATTTATTTTTAATAGATTATAGGGTTTATTATTTTTATTTTATTTTTTAATAATTAAAAATATTTAAAAAAATAATTTTCATTTTCCATTATTTATTTGTTCATTTAATTCCTATTTTTAGGTTTTATTTTAATATATTTTCACCTATTTTTGAATTTATTTTAAATTAAAATAAAATTCTTATTGAGGTCCGAGAGGGAATCATAGACTATCGGTATAGGGAGCCATCTTTATGGATCACATTGCAGATGTTATTGAATGTCTATATATGTCTTATATGGTTTAATTAGAACTTGAATATGAGATGGTTGGTGTAATTAATTTAGTGGAGTGCACATAGCAATTTGGCTGACATAATCTTTGGTAGGAGTCTGTCTCCACCATTATTGTCTGGGCCACCAGAACTGCCTACTTCCACCTCTCTTAGAAGCTGACTACTCGTTGGATAAAATACTAGGATATACTTTCTTCCATGGATCTCATCACCACTCATACATACGATTGTCCAACATTTTTTTGGATGGACTTATTAATGATGGCATCAAATGTAGTGATCTTGTCAGGGATTATGAGTTACCGACTGATTTGAGTTCTATCGTTCAAGGAGATCACTGTAAAAAACCTTACTTTTGACACTTGTAACTATTTCCTTCAGTGAAAGTTCCATGACACATTAGAAAATTTCTCAAACCTTTTGAGTATTATATGATATGATATTGTTTTGTTTTATTATATTGTTATTTAATTAATAAATGTTTTCGTAATTTTATTAAAATATTGAAATATAATATAAAATTATTTATTTTATTTTCATATTCATTTTTGAAATATATTTTTAAATTTTTATTATTATTTTTATATTTAATTTTTTAATGACTATAATTTTTATCTTCCATTTTTCATTATTTTAAAATAAATATTTTTTATTTTTTTATTTTTTTATGACAGAACTATATTTTTATAGCATTTTTAATTATTTTAGATAAAATATCGACTTACAATATTTCATATTTTTTGATAAAAACAAATGTATTGTTTTTAATTTTTTAATTTAATGTTTATTTTGAGGGCTAAAACTTTGAAAAAAATTCTATATTATTCATGGAAAATACCCCCTAACTGATTAAATCACGGTTAGATTAGTGATTATTGATCACATTTTGAATTATGAACATGATTTTTAATTGAATTAAAATATATTTTCAATTATGCCTACATTTTTTGAATTATTATCTATATCCCAATTTCTATTTTCATGTTAATGTTTAACTATTCCATTCAATATAAAATTTGATGTTATGATGGAATTAATTTATTGTTTAATTGAATTTTTTATTTTTCTTATTAATTAGAAAAAACGTTTTTTAAAAAATTATTTTATTTGCAAAGTGGAATAATGAATTTTTTGAAGGCATGAATCATCTGTAGTACCCATTCTTGTGTTCGACCAATAAACCATGAAATTAAAAAACAATCCATGTGACTTCACACCCCAATCTACTGCACCATGTGATAAGAAAAAATGTCACAATCGATAGTTCCTCATATCCTCTCCCTATAGATTTAACCACAACACTATACTTTAATCTATAGTGAGAATAACTAGAAGTATGAAAAAGAGATGAAGCGACTGTATCTAGAAATATGATCAACTTTAAGATCCTTAGAAATCGACAAAAGATGTCACCCCCTTTGTAAAATGGATTACATTGGCCACACCATCTCCATTGAAACCCAATCAAATATATCTCTTGTTCCGCCTATGCCATTGATAGAAATTGAAAAAAAACAATTTAATATAAGATATTATCATCACACATCGATCGACCATGCCACTAAAAATCCTTAAAACATCGAAGTGACCATGACGATGAAATCGACCATGCATCCCTCTATTAAAACTTGACTATCCCAATCAACCACACCCTCGCCATATTTTATTGAAGAACCAATCGAAACCCCCATGCTTAGAGAAGTTTTTAAGCCTCTACATAATAGTGTAAATCTTTCATTTAATATAGATCTCATCAATGTGATAATGATGAAACCATAAGGTTGTACCACCCTAACTAGATATCAACGATCCAGATGAAGAAAAACTAGGTGTTGATACTGATTAAACCTCCAAATCATAAGAATTGTACACTAATAATTCACCAGTAACATTATCTTCATGAAAAATATGGACCCTCGTTCTAGCCAATGGATATCTATATCTGAATATAAGCATAGTATGATGCCCTATTTTTTTCCAAATAATCAAACACATAGACACTAAGAGGCAAGGTTTCACAATATGTTACGACCCATATTTGTTTGAAGAAGACACTCCCCCATTACATCATAGATGAAGCCGCAGCTAATAAAAATGAATGAAATACAAGAATGAAAAATCAGAATTTTAAGAACATGGTCTCATGAGTAAAATGTTTGGGATTTTAAGATATTTAAAATAAATCTAGGATTCTTATAAATGTTTGAAATTGAAGTTTATTGATCCATCTAGTGGATCACTAATACCATGCAACCTGTTCTGGCCGAAGGAAATAAATGAACCCATTATTTGGATAATCCCAAAAAGTATTGGCATAAAATATTCCACCACCTTTTATATCTCAAATATCATTCACTGAATTATTTTAACCTTAAATTTACATTGATAATTTTGGATGATTTTATGACATTCTATTTTTTGAAAAACACAAGCTTGCACAGATGGAGCGTGCATAGATAATTAAATCAAGATCTCTAAAAGCTAATGAATAAAAATGAATAAACTCATTGGAATGATGAAAAATCTAAAAACATGGTGACGAATTGGGGATCAACTTTTGAATTAGATTCCACTAATGAAGAAAATTGAAAAATATAACAAAATGAGAGCATGTAGAAATCAAAGATAGTATAAGTGACATCCAACATCATTATAGGAAACACCCAGTTATTTCTTGGATGAAGTGTCAAGGACTACATATGGGTATTCTCAACAATAAATGAATCTAATTTTAGTCCTAATCAAATTTCATAGTGACTAAATTATTATTTTACATCTAGTTAAGCCATAAAGAATAAAATAATTTCTCTTTAATCCTTCATGAAGGAGTATACTTTGCGATTTTGTGAAGATGATTCTCACAACTGAATCAATCGTGACTATCCTTTGTGATATATGGTAAAAATTTGAGCAAAGATGAGTTAATTTGTATGCTCATACTTAAAAAAGAAATCTCACCTCATCTTATAAATATTTCACCTCCGTCGATAGATATATTTATATCCCACCGACTAAAGATTAGTTTGTCCTCTATTTATGTATGCATTATAATTCTAATTATATTCATTATATTTTCATTTTGATGTTGTCGACCACTATTTTTTATTCAAATCACATTTTTCACATCCCAAATATCTTATTATTCATGATCTTGGGGAACTAACCCACTATAAGTGTCTTGAGAGGAATAACAATGGTGCACATGAATTCAAATGCTTTAATTCATCACTTTTTTCCTCAAATTCTCATTTGACAGTGAGAGTGAATTATGGAGGAGTTTTTCATCAATATTTATTCTATTAACACTACTAAACTCATCTACTTTTTTAATATAGAGATATCAATATATTCATATCACACATTATACTAGTGGATTATTGATATTTTTGTGGTATAATGGTACGCGATTGCTTCCAGCTGAGTCAGTAAATCCATTCACTAGATCCATTAGTGTGTTTAACCTTTTGTCAAAGAGAATTTACGAGATTAATAATTTGTTTAATGAATTTTTGATAGGATTACTTGATTCAAACAAAATTAAAATAGAGCAGGGTGTGTTGATGAATGTTATTATGTTTATGTATTGAGTTTGAAAATTTAGAATAATTGTAAATTCTGATCCAACTAATTAGTATTCACCTTAAGAACTCTTAAATTTATTCCTAACCCATTTCATGATTTTTTTCATTTATTTTATTTCCAATGGACCATATTAGAAAAAAATAGACGCCACATTTCTTGATTTCTTTATATCAAAATATAAAATAAAATAAGTTACTTGGGATTTTAAATAATCGTCTCACATACTCTATTAGGGAAATGAACTTGGTTAGACCTATGATACATTTTATATTTTCATAAAATAAAAATTATATTTGATGATATCCAATGACACCCATGATATCAACTTTGAAGTATTTCTACTATGAAATGTTATAGTTTCAACATTTGTATTCACTTTGTAAATAATTTTATGATTTTAAAATTTAAATCTAAAAAATGTTTCATCAATCAGTATAAAAAAGGTGTAAGTAATTCATATTATGCATTAATTAAAAAATGTAAGGGTTTCAAATGAACATTTTTATGATGTAATGGTTGTGTATAAAAAACATTTTTTAATTTTTTTGAATCTCATACTAAAGGTGTGATAGTATTAAATCATGGACTAAAATATTAACCTAAATCATATAAATAAGAAATATAATCTGTAGAATTATTTATGGATCCCTCTCTACCATAAAATTAAAATATCATGCATGAGACACTCTAGGATCAAAATAAGATACCAACTGAACAACTTGACAGTGACGATCAAACTCTTTACTATCTAGAATTTAATTATTTTAAAATTAAATTGGAATATAACAGCTCATTTTAATAATATAGACTTGACATTGATATAATGTGATTCAGATTGAGAAAATATTGATTATAAATCTTTATATTATAATATAATTCATGATAAACTCTATTATTGACTTTTATATATTAATATTGTTGGGTTATCTATATTAATAGAAACCACCAATAAAAAATAAGAAGATCCACCTCAAGAAAACAATAAAAATTGACTAAAGGGAGGGACAACAAATGAATAAATCCCAATAGTACCCAAAAAAGACACAAACATTCACGATGAAACTTATGATAGTGGAAAGTTTTATTTAAACTTAATTTCTTATAATTATCTTCAATTTAAAATTATTTATGATACACCAATTTATCTTTTTTTGTATAGTATTAACGGGGCAGCCACTCGATAAAGAAGTGGACATAAAAGATAAGGTTGAGATAGGGGAGACATTGTACAACATCCGACCACCCCAACTTATTAAATACACCAAATTGATGAGGGGTTATAATTTTGAACTCTATCATAGGGGAACTACAATTTTGATGTTTTAAAGATCATATTTAAAAAAAAGATATTAATCTCTATGATTATAGGTATCTGGTGTGTGAGTAATCCTTCTCTACATATCCAATAATTTCCTTTGCATGGTGCTTTGCACATTGAAGGCTCATAATAATTTTGATAAATTACAAAAAAATCAATAAAGTACAAATATTCAAAAATGAATTCATTCTTATAATTGTAATACTAAACACAAATGAAGAAAAGGAAAAATGATTTATAATAAATTATTTATAGTTTAATCAATAAAGTCAAAAATTAAATTCAGGTTTAAGATGATAAGAGGCAATGAAAATAGAATATATTCTTGTTTAAAAATTAATAACATTCAAATATGATTTGAAACACTCATGAACATAAATTTTATATTGAATATAAGTGAGTCAATGAATTTAAATCATAGAAAACACACGATAATACAAAAAAAGTGGAAAAATGAGAATGTCTTCTTCTCTAGATTGTAGATTTAGATTTAGAATGGTTTATTATTATTTTTTTCCTTTTAATAAACTAAATTAAATGAATTTACAAATAGTTCAATAACTCATATAAGGGGGTGATATGTGAGCTTAAAAGCTAAAAAAATTATCTGATATTCATTGACCCCCCCAATTGATTAAATCTAAATTAAATTTGTGATTTTTTTGTGACTGTGAAATATGAATATAATTGAAAATTGGATCCCTAAATGTTTTTTTAATAATTTATTAATTTCATGAAATAAAATTTTAATACAATTTTTTATTTTTATATAAAAATTTAATTTTTTCCTTTTAGTTTGATAGTTGATGTAATGGTAGAATTATTTTTAGGTTTAATTTATTAAATTATTTTTGTTAGTAATTAGAAAATATTTTTTCTTCTAAAAAATTATAATTTTTTGTAGTGGAATATGGAATTGTACACAAGAATGAAAAAACCATGTCACCTATTTTTGAGATCAAAAAATTAAATAAGAATATAAATTAATTTTCCAACAACCATACCCCTCATTTGACTACACCCAACCACAAGAATGAAAGGTTGTAATCTACTCTATGTCATTTCCACTTCTTAAAAAATCGATCGTACCACTTAAATGAAATATACCATGAGAATGGGATAAAACACCCAAAAGTGAGGATGTAACTATGTGGGGAAATAATGGATCACAATATTATCTTTAATGAACCTAGGAAGTTATCCCTATCTTGTGATCAATTCTGTATATTGTGGTAACTCAATTGAAAACTAATTGATAATAACTCACATTCTCCCTATGAAATTGATCATATATTAATTTTTGGAAAAGGAATAAGTTGATCTCACTCATAAATCAACCATACTATTATAGAAATTGACAATGAACTGAAATGAAACTATTGTTTCAATTGGCCACATATCCCAATCATTACAATCGACCATCCTGATCGGTTTCACCCTCACCATGTTTTGTTAAAAAACTGAGACAAATTCCCATACATGGAGATGCTAAAAAGTCTCCATTAAGATTTTAATGTTTAATTACAAGTAGATATCACCCGAATTAATGTGATGAAATCTTAATGTTGCACCACCCTAGCCATATATCGATATTACAAATAATAGAAAACTCAGTGTCGACACCAATTCAAAATAAAACATGGAAGAATACTAAATTGATGACCTTTCATAAGAACTATCTTCCTAATGATGATAATCTTCCTTTCTAATTAATTGATATAGAAAACAAAATAGATTTTGATAATGATACCTTATTATTGTGGATAAAGAAAACAAATCTTCATCAATAATAGGAGAAGTTTTTTTGCTTTCAAAACCCAAATCTTAAGGAAGAAGATTCACCCAAACTCATACTAATGAAGGGGAACCTATTAAAACCAAATTGAACCCTATAATACTTCCATGACTGGTGATTAATATATTTTTGATAGTCTATTCCTAGAGATATCATGTCACCGAGAATGAATCCAAGTTCCTTATTGATGTTTGCAACTAAAGAAAATAGATCATTCTAATGATTTTTAGATGTTTTGATATATTTTCTGACTAGAGGAAAAATGAATATGTGATTTGGAAAAATAAAAGAAATCAATTCAATGAAATCCAACAACAGATATTTAATTTTATCTCACTTTCGAAACCCACATTTTCAAAATCATAATTGTTAAAATGCAGGAATATATGTGGCTGCATAGCTTATTGAAAACCATAAGCTCATAAGAATGATGATTTAGAGTTATTTTAGTCTTATATTTCTCAGGAAATTGAATATGAATGATGAATATTTATGAAAGGATGAACAAGATGAAAAAATAATGATGAAATGGGGAATACCACGAGTTATAATCCCAACTGATAAAGAAAATCTGAAAATAGAAAAAAAAATAGAGTAGGATGACATCGATGATGAAAGAGGTTACATTCAGCCTCGTTCTAGAAAACACCTAGGCATGTTTAGCTTCAAGATATAAGAACTTTGTGTAGGTGTTTCAAGTATTAAATGCAACCAATTTTACTCCCAAGAATGTATCATGAGTCATAGAGGATGATTTGATGATTTGTGATGCCAATGTAGCAAAAAATAGTTTCTCATCAGACCTTAACAGAGGAGTAAAAATCGTGATAATGAGAAGATGATGTTTATAATAAAATAAATTATGACTGATGATTGCGGCATGTGGAAGAAATTTGAAAAAAGGGAAGCTCATTTTTTATTACTAAATTTTAGATGAAATCACATCTCAGATTATAAATGTTTCCCCCTTCCCCGGTAGAAATATTTTTCTCATGCTGACTTCAGATTAGGTTTTCCTATATTCCATTCCATAATTGATTCCAAATTCCTTTTTTTTAATATTATACATGATGTGTTTCTCCCATATTTTATTTTTTTCCACCAATGTGAAATCCCATTGATCTAACTCTCTAAAATCACATAGAACTAAATAATTTTGGTTGGTACAAAGGGAATCCAAGTGTTTATTTGGAATTTATATGGTACTATTCTCCTCTCTATTTTTTCTGATTCTGGTGTGGTAGAGTCAGTGAAGTGTATATGAGAAAATCATCACATTATATTCTGTTAACAATTATGAACTCTTATACTTATTCAATTTAATATCTACCTCAATTTGGATCACAGTTCATACTAGTAGTGTTGTTTGATTTTTGTAGAACAATATTCTGTGATTAGTACTAGTTTAGTCTGTAAATACTATCACTTAATTAAGATGTTTTTTCCCATTCATCGATAATAATGTATGATAATTTTGACCTGTTTAATGGTTCCCAGATTATATTGGTGGTTCCATTATAAATGAAAAATAATATATTGTGTATGGATGAATGATTTTGTTTTTTTGAATTATGATATAAAATTTAGAATAATTTTAAATGGTGATCTGACCCACATGAGTTCAAACCGGGACCTCTTGAATTTATTCCCAACCTCATTCTCACATTGTGTACCTTTATTTTATTTCCAATTCATTATATATATTTCCAAAAAAGCATTTCACTTATATATTTCTCACTTTCTAAATATAAAAAAATGCATAAGTGATTTTGAATAGTGAAGAATCGACCCATACATGCTCCCTATGAAAAGACATATATCAACCCTATGTTGCATCCTATATTTTAATAAAAGAAATTATATTTGACTATGTCCAGTGACAACCATGTGATCATTTTATTATGAAACATTAAAACAATTCAAATGTAAAAAAAATATTTAGAATTTTATTAATTTTTAATTTTTAATTTTTAATATTTTATATTCTTCATAAAAATAAATTAATTTTTTATTTTTTATTTTTTTATAATAGATTAGTTTTTATTTACAAAA
Source organism: Viscum album (assembly GCA_963277665.1). Taxonomy (NCBI): domain Eukaryota; kingdom Viridiplantae; phylum Streptophyta; class Magnoliopsida; order Santalales; family Viscaceae; genus Viscum; species Viscum album. The sequence goes on along the minus strand of OY728164.1, from coordinate 1,657,260,559 downwards.
AAAATGTTTTAATTAGAAAAACATTTAATTATTTTTTACACTAAATTTATAATAAATTTTTTTTCCTTGATTTGAAAATTAATTTAAACACAAAATATTTTTTATTTGATTTTATATTTTATTAGAATTTCTTCTATCTTGATTTCTAATTTACTAATAACTAAAATACTTTTCTAAAACTTTTTTTCTAATATTAAATTTTTATATTATTTTATATTAATTTTATTTTTATTTTTTAATTTATATTTTCTTAAAAAATAATTTTTTTATGTTTTAAGAATTTATTCGGTTGGAATTTTTTTCTAAATTTTATTTAATTTTTTAATATTTTTAACAAAAAATAATTGATTATAATTTATCATTTATGTTAATTTTAAATATTTTTAATTTTATTTATTTATTTGTTTTTTTATTTTAGAATTTTTGTATTTATATAAGGACATTTTTCCTCTATTTTTTAATTTATATGAAATTGAAAAATAATTGTCAATTTTATTTATTTTTATATATTTTTAAATTATTTTAATTTAGATTTTTACTTAACTTGTACACAATTTTTAATAGAAAAATTGTGTATTGTTTTTAACATTTATTTTGTAATAATTTTTTTTCAGAAATCTTTTCCTTATTTATTTGTATTTTTAAATTATATATATAAATTGATAAGTCATTTTAGATATTAATCATCTATTTAAAATTATATTAATTTCAAAAAAAATATTTTAAATTTTAAGAATATTTATAGATTTTTTATTTAATTTAATTATATATTATATAATATTATACAATTAGTTTTTAAATTTTCACAAAAACATTTTTCCTTGTATTTCATTCAATTTAATATAATATAAATATTTTGTACCTTACTTTAGTTTTCATCCATATTATATTTTATTAGCATTTTATTTAAATTTAGTAAAAATGAAAACGTTTTTAAAAGAATGATATAATAATAAATAATAAATAATAAATAAAATTTAAAAAATATTAAAATAATAATAAATTGTTAAAATTATAAATATTTAATCCTAACTCAAAATATATTTAGAGATTAGGAAATACATCTTTTTATATACTAATAAAAAACAGGATAGTCGATAATTTTTTTTACTTAAAAACTAAAAAATAAAGAATAATTTGACTCAGTTAAAAATTCAATGGAAAAATAAAATAAATCTGAAATAATTTGTTTTAGATACAAATAAATTTTAAAAAAATCATCATTTAAAAAATAAGGTATAAAATATTAGAATATTAATGATAAAATATGAAATAACAGGTAAATATGAGTTATTAATTTTAGTTTTTTGAAATAAAAAAATTTATAAAAAATTATCTTCAAATTAATAATTAATAATTAATAACTAATAACTAGTAATAAAATCTATAATGAATAATATATAAAAAATTAAATAAAAAATTGCATTCAAATTAATTTTAGAAATGAAACATCATTTTATTGAAGAAATTGGAATAAAAAAATAAGAGATAAACTTTGAGTGTCATGCCAACTTTATTATGGAAAAGAGAAGGGGGAGAGGATGAGGTCGAACAAGAATTGACTACCCCCATAATAGAGATAACCAAAAGCATAATTTCAATTCCTTGTATTACATATTCCTTGGATATTATCAACATTTGAAAGGTCAGCCCCTACCCTATAAGTTATCCCATTATAAATGCACATGATCTTCTTTTTAAGATGTAAAAGATTCCCCATTCATGTTGAATATGGAACTTCACTTCCATGTTAAATCTCTAATATCAATCCCTAGTGAATCTTTCTTGTGAACCTCATTATTGAGATAAATAGAATTAATGATTTAAAAGTTATTGTTAAACTAAACAAAATAAACTTTTATTTTTGAAAAAATAATCTCAAATTTCACGTCAAAAAAATATAATGATTCCTTATTTAGATCATTAGATAGTCTCTCACTCTTAAATTTTTCTAAAATTTTAAATTTGATGTTTCAAATCATTTCCACTACACATTCATTACAAAGACCTGCATTTTCCATGTAATGTTTATTATTATATGGAATTATTATGAGTCTGAGAAAATTGATAGCATGTGATTCTGAGGCCCAGGGTTCTCAGAATGAATTTCTGATTTTTTTATGGTATGTTTAGTAAATGTGTGAATAGTGTTTTCTGACATTTGAAATAGTGCTCAGATGAAAAATCTGAGATCACTGTTGAATCCTTAGTGCTGCAATTTGCTTAAGGAAGGATTGAATTCGACTATAGTAGGTTGGGAGAAAAAAATAAATTTTGGAAATTTAAAAGAACAATTAAATAAAAAAAGTTATTTTCTTTTTCTTTTTCTTTTTGCTCCAATAGATAAGCAGAAGTGGCAGGACCAATGACACGTCAATCCATGAATTGTCTTGGCTCTTCAATCATTGTAAGAGCACCATTGTAATTAAGAATGTTCCTAAACTAAATGAACCCCATTAAATCCACATGAGTTACTCACCCTTCCCTCATCCTATTTATATGGAGCATGGGGAGAGGTATTGTCTTGGATTCACCAAGAGTTGATGTTCTGGTACGTACCGCAACACAAACCACTTAGAGGAAAAACTGGTTCCATCAAGCGGTGACGAGTGCCACCAAATCACTAACTAAACAAAACGAACTCCTCCTCAAGCGCGGATGTTTTTCGAGGAAACATGAGGTAGGGATTTATCTTGTTTGATTTCAAGAGTTTGTTGAATCCTATTCTTCCCATATGTTATCATGATAATGAGGAGGGCACTGGCCAAACAAACAAGGCTTGGACTCTCCACTAATTTTTTGATCTATGTGTTCTTCGCTGAATTTTTATTCGGGTTGGACGAAATTTGGAATAGAGGGTAAAACAATGAAGAGGGTGTCCGGGGGAGGCTGTTGTTACCTTTGGACGGAACAATGAGAAACCAGAGCACACCCAGTGACCCATGTAAGACTGCTGGCATGACACTAGCATGGTAGGACTGGCGACCGGCATTGGCAGGGGACAACGACGGTGTGCCGTCACGTGCTACTGTGAAAGGAGATCATGGTCGTAGCAGTGGCGGACAGTGGCAGTCGGCACCAGATGCTCATAGGTAGAGGCAGAGCAGCGCGCTGTCTTGCCCCATTGGAGATGGCCACAGCTCGAAGTTGTGGCAAGAGAGGAGGCATTCTCCCTTGTGGATCCTGCAATGTCTTGGCGGTCCCACGTGGCACCGCCGCTTCAAAAACTGAATGGCTAAGACTATTCGGGAAAAATCATGGGGAGCCACTCCCGCCCCCCGTACCAGTAAGGGCTGACCCCAGCCTGTGGGCTGCACCATCCATGGGTCAGGCCGCGCGGGACCAGCAGACCACACCCCTCCAAGGGAGCCGCCGCATGAGCTCCACAGTCCACGTCCATCTGTGGGCTAGTTCACGTGAGCCCATTGGGCCGCGCGAGCCGAGTAGGTTGTGCCCTCTGCGGGTAGGACTGCACCCCCCTTGCAGGTTGGGTTGCGCCAACTACAGGTCGAGACAGACTGCCGCCCAGTGGGTCGATCCCACCATTGCCCGGACCAGCCATGCCAGACCCAGAGTTGGTCCGACCGGGTAGGTCCGACGGAGTCGGAACGGACCCAGACACCAGCAGGTGTAGTTTCTCCTATAGGGCCTTAACATGGGAACCGGTAATCCATTTGACAAATTTTCTATGGAGCTGGGATCCATGGAGCGAGAAAGAACTTTGGGTATACTCCAGTTTTGTTTTGAAGGATGTTGGTGTATGACCGAGTTGGATCGAACCCGAATCCAATCGGTCCCTCGGCATTAAAATGACAATAACCCATAGAAAGGGTGTCCAATTGACGCACCCTCTATTGAGTTATAACCCATACGACATGGAGGTCTTTTGGATTACTCCTTTGTGGAGCTTAGTGGTGGTCAAGGTATTACTGATATCTCGAAGGGCATGTTCTACGGAACTCGGGCACACTGGGTGCAAGGAATCCTGTGGCTGGCTGTAACATGAAGAAAGAACATCAATCCTATATGGGTCATCATATATTGATCCCTTGTGGGTCAACGCGTAGGGATCTTGTTAGGGATAATATCTATCGATCTTGTGTGGGTCAGTGCCTAGCGATCCTGTGAGGGCCATAATATATCGATCATATGTGGGTCAGTAGCCAAGCCCATCATAGAATAAGATGATCCATCGATACATCTAATCATATGTACTTCTATACTAGTGTTATATACCTCGTATGAGATGAGACTTTTACCTTCTTCATGTTACCTTTATGGTATTTTAAAATTCTTGTTGTTACCTTCATGGAGTTACCATTGTTGTACTCTTACAATCATGGTATTACCTTCATGGTGTTACCATTGTGGTACTCTCACCATCGGGGTGTAACCATCATTGTGTTACCTTTGTGGAATTCATCCTTTGTGGATCAGTTGAGAAAATGGATTAAGAGTTGGAGCATTATGTTTCCTCATGAATGAGATGAGTATCTTTTGATGACATAGGTATATGTGTGGGCATACACCTATGTAGAGTTGATGACTTCTTCATTCATTGTGATTGTAGTATTTATTTGTGGTATTTTCCTTTGGAACTCTGGGAGACCTATGCGGGTCTTGGGGTACCTACTGAGTATTATTATACTCACCCTTACACGAGCAAAGCTTACACCTTGCAGTGTCTTGTGTAGATGAGAGACAATATTGATTGAGTCTGAGGGAGCGAGGACTAGACGATGGTCAGAGGTGGACCATTTGATGTGACATAGTGTAGTGACTACTGTTCATGAGATGTACCTAACCTTCTGGTAGGATCCTTAGTGGAAGATCCAGGAGTTGTTTTTATCATTTCCGTAGTACATTTACTTTCCAATTCAGCCTGTATTCCGACCCCTTTACAATCAGTACACTTTTTACTACATCAGTTTACATCGTGATTACTTCTTGTTGTGTGGTTGGATTTTGTGTTTGTATAGGTTTAAAGTAAATTGCTTCCCATTATAGGGATACACCTTTCTGGTTCTAGTCTCTAGACCCTGTCATATGGAAGGCGGTCTTGTGGTAGTCACAACACGGGCCAGGGGGGTGGGTCGTGAAAAAGTGGTATCATAGGAGTTGGTTCTACCGAAGAACTAGGACTCTGATCATTTCTATGTGGTAATAGTGTTAAGTGTTATGAGTGTGGTTTTGATTTAGGGGAATCTATTGTCGATGCGGTGGCTGGATTATCCATACACCAGGACCGTAAATTTTGATTTCTGACTCAGTGTACAAAAACACTGATTGCATGTGTTTTTGATTTTTTTTTTCATATGATCTATTTGAGTTAGAACACCAGTTATAACTTATTTATCATGGAGAACCTTTTTTTTAAGATGCCTCCATGTAGACAGCCATCCCTGATTTCTGAGAGAGTCCTTGATGACATCCCATCGAGCGATGAGGCCTCAGTTCAAGGCCCTCTTACTATGTTAGCACCTTTGGGTGGTGTACCAGCAGCACCACTACCCGTTGGGCAACAGATGCCACCAGCCCCACCATTAAAGGGAATATTTTGACATAGTGTGTTGCATGAAATTTAGTAGCAGAGGCCTTTGGGGTTCCTATGAGGGAGGGATCTGTAGGCAGTTAAGGACTAGCTGGAGGCAGATGCTACAATTTTTCACTTTGTTGGGACACTGGATGATCTGATTGTGATCCTGGATGCAAGTCTCTTATAGGGAGAATCTGGGAGATGATGGAGTCTGACACTCTAGTTACATGATGAGGCAACCCTCTCCTGGGTGGACATTGAAGGATATTTCAAGGTAGAGTTCATCCCAAAAACCCTACACTTAGTGCGTATACAAGTGCTACTGCACTTACAAAAAGACAGAATGATGGTTGCCCAGTACTTGTTGAGGTTCAGTGATCACCATAGGGAGATCAGAGCATCGATGATTTCACACAACTTTCTGATGGAGGATGGGGTGTTAGAGTGAGCACCTTTTTGTGGAGAGCTTCCCAGCTGAGTAGGCACCAACATCGAGATCCACCACTGGACGTCAGGTAGCAGATTCATTTGCAGAAGGCTGTATATGGTTGACATAGGGGCCCAAGAATGCCAGACCTTCTAGTAGATGACCTCAAGATATAGGGTCAGTGGTGTGGGGCTCATAGGAAAGAGGATAGAGAAGGAAATATGAGGAGCATATAGTGCTACTCTTACGGCGGGCTGGGTCGTATGGCTCACAATGACCCGACCCGCTATACAGACAACCAGTAGACAATTGAGGGACTGCGGAGGCAAAGGTAGAGGTTCGATCAATGATGTTTGCAGCTCATTAGATGTGGTAGAAGAGCTGACCATAAAATAGGTGGTGGGATGTGATTTGAGGTCCTACCGCCATCACCTCCAGGTGGTCCACCCCAACCATAGGAAGCAGGTGGATAGGGACAATCTCAGCTCTACGCAGCTGAGGCCTACAACCACGATGCTCCAGAGATGATTTTATATACGATATTTGTGTAATCCACTGTATTTGAAGTAATTATAGACACATGTTCTAGTTACTCTTTCATTTCCACAGCTCTCGTTCGGATATTGATGATTCTGCTAGATCCCTTGGCTCAATCCTTATAGCTATAGACTCTAACGAGATGGGATTTGACGATTAAACATAGGTGAAGGTCATGGGATCTTACTCTAGGAGGCGAATTCTTCGACTGGAATCTTCTAGTAGTGGTGTCAAGGCCTTATGAAAATGTATTGGGTATAGACTGGTTATCTACATTCCATGCTCATATTGACTGTATTAGGTGTAAAGTGTGGTGTTTCTATGAGGATGGGACTAGGTTTCCTTCACTAGAGAGAAAGGAACCTTTTATGCCCAGGGTGGATTTATCCGAAGGAGGGTGCAACTGATCACACATCAGTTGGCTAGCCTTACCCTTAGAGAATTGGATGTTGAGAGTCTGAGCTATCCGGTAGTGGTGGAGCAGTATGCTGATATATTTCATGATGATGTTCGGGGAGTACCTTCTTATAGAGAGGTGGACTTTCACATTGACGTGTCCCCCAGGATGACACCGATATCTACACCAACATATCAGATGGCTTCCACGATGCTTCATGAGTTATGAGTACTACTGGAGGACTTGCAATGGAAGGGGTTCAAAAGGCCTAGTGTTTCTCCATGGGAAGCCCTAATTTTGTTCGCCATGAAGGCAGATCTGAGTTTGAGACTCTTCATGGATTATCAGTGCCTGATCCAAGTCACTGGGAAGAACAGGTATCCACTTCTTGGGATAGATGACCTCTTCGATCAACTGAAAGGAGATTGTTGGTTTTCAAAGATAAACCATAGATCAGTCTATCATCTGCTCAGGGTACGAGATGAGAATGTGTAGAAGACGACATTCAGGTGTCGGTATGGCCACTATGTTTTCTTGTTCATTCCATTCGTCATGACCAATTCCTCTGTAGTGTTCATGGGAATCGTGAATAGGATCTTACATCCATACCATGATCACTTTGTGGTGGTCTTCATCAAAGATATCTTGGTATACTCAGTAATGGAGGATGATCATGCCCATCATCTACAGATAGTTCTGGATACACTCTTTGACCACAAAATTTATGGTAAACTCTTGAAGTACCATTTCTAGATACGGGAGGTCCACATTAAGTGAAATGTTATCTCAGAGGCTAGATTTACAATGGTTCCAGCGAAGACAGAGGTTGTGCTATCTTGGGAGCCACCAAAGAGTGTGATTGAGGTGCGGAGTTTCCAAAGGTTTGTTGGGTACTACTGTAGATTTGTACCAAAATTTTCTAGAGTTGTGGAACCCTTTTCAGCTTTGAAGAAAAAAGGACAACCCTTCATATGGACGGAGAGATACTGAAATATTTTTCAATAGTTGAGGTAGAGACCGATGAGTGTCCCCATATTGAGGCTACAGGAAGAGGGCGTTGGTTATGTAGTCTTTTGTGATGCATTAGGGACCGGACATGGATATGTCCTAATGCAGGAGCGAGCAGTGATTGCTTATGGTTCACAATAGCTGAGACAACATGAGTAGAACTACGCTACCCATGTCCTTGAGTTAGTAGCAGTGCTCTTCTCCTTGAAGATTTGGTGACACTACTTTATGGGTGGACATTTTACATTATAATTTTATGAAAAGAGTCTTGGGTATATCTTCTCACAGAAGGAAATGAACCTTAGATACTGACATTGGATAGAGTTTCTGTAACAGCCTGAGATTTTATAAAAAATATTCTTTTTAATATCATTAATGTGTTGTGTTGTACGCTACACCAAAAGGACCTTTCTCAACATGCATCCTTGACTTGCCTTGCATTACACGTAATCGCGACCTTCCTCGATAACGTGTGTAGTACGCAATACCGAGTTTCACTAAACAACGATATGCTATTAAAATATTATTAAAACTAGCCGTTATGAATAGTAATAACCACTTTGTAAAATTTTAGAAATTTTAGCTCTCAAAATGTACTTCATTTTTAGATTCAGTGTATCGAATTTAGTCGAAGGTGAAATTTTGGTACTTTTCGGATAACTTTCATATTCTGATGAATAGTGAAAATTACTAAATTATAATTAAAAACAACTTTTTTAATCAAAATAATTAATAGTGATATATTATTAATTTGAGTAGTTTTGAAGTATATTTAGAATATATTTTTACAATTTAATACAATGTTGATCATTGGATGTAATTTCACATTTAAACCAGTCATAAACAAGTGTCAATCTTTTGATAGTTATTATCTCTTAAGAACACGCTATTTGTTTTGACGATGATAATTAATTTTTAAATTCATTAATGCAACTAATATGTTTTGAATTTGATAAAATAGACATCACATTTGAATTCATAATATCAAATATATCTTAGATCTAATTTTTGGTATTTTTCTGGAAACTTTCATTTTTTTGATGAATAGTGAAACCACTAAGTGGTAGTTAAAAAACTGAATTTTTCATAAAACTTAATTTTACCGCTTCTGTGAGTGGAATTTCGAAAATCCGAGATACACGGGTAATATCAAGGACTAAAATGTGGTTCAATGAGATGAAAATAATTTTTGGTGAATAGTAACTTTTTACTTTTTTTTCTACGGTTTAAAGTAAATAGGGTAATTAAGGGTAAAAATGATATTATTATTACCATAACACATGTCCTAATTCTATTTGACAAGTGTAATTCGACCAAAAAAACCTTAGGAATAAAATATGGTCATTTAGGCCCACTTGGATTAGATTAGGACATTTATTATTAATTTATAAAAAGAAAGGTTAAAATAGTTAAAATCAAAGTGAAATAAGTAAATCATTTTTAATATGGGGTTATACATAAGCTAAATTCGACTATAAATATTCATTAGAAAGATAAAAAGATTTCCTACATAATGGTATTTTATTTTTAAATTTTAGACATTAAATAATTTAATTTATTTATGACACAACGATGATGTAGTAATTATCTTAATAATGATATATTGACATAATTGATGTTATAAATACCCAAATAAATATACATTGAGACTTTTTAGGAACTAGACTAATTTTCTATGTTAAACTGACATGTTAGGATTGATTTAGTTAACTTTGGTCGAAGTAATCATTCTTTTATGAGTTTCAAAAAAAATAAACTATTGAATAGTGTCAAAATTGACATAAAATAGTTTTTAAAACAAATATTATATTATTAATTGTCATTTTATTCCTAAAAATCTAAGGTTCATCCAAATGACTTATACAAGGTTATATATATATATAAAACACAACCTGGGGGTCTCTTGGATGTATATGGCAAGTTTATTAACTATATAATATAAAAATACAAAGTGACATGGTAAATGTCAATCGAATTAACTAAGAGTTAAAACTAAAGGATAAGGTTCATATAATGACCTAAACTTGTCTAAATTCTATTGGATGAGAGGATTTCAACTCATCCCCACCTTATCTTATAAATAACTCAATTTGGAGCTATTTAAAACCGAACTTGACTTTATAATAAAATAATATTTTTAGGTATTCCAAAGGTGCCCCTCTCCTCCCTTATAAAAGGGCACCTCCTCCCCCTCTACCTCACACCACATTGAGCCTTCATGCTCGCCCAACCCCTTCCAATTTTTTCTCTCAACTTCCCTAGAAAAATCCTAGAGGTTCTGTTCTTCTTCAAAGACCTATTATTGTGCCCTAAAAGGAGGTCTCAAAGAAGAACTTCAAAGGAGAGGTAATTTCCATTACCGATTCTTTCATCTTTATTTCTTCTTCCACTTCTTATTCTTTAGTTATTTCATTATTAAGTAATAACATCAGTATCACTCATATACTGATATGTTATTATAAGTATGAAAAAACCCTATTTCACCATCTATCCATCCTACGGAAAAAGAAATCACCGTGCGTGCGTACGTACGGAATACCGTCTCCACGACGTGGTGTAATCTATTTTCCACCACCACCTTACTTGGATGGATATAATGGTGTAAATAATGACTATATATGAATATTATAAAGTGATATTGATTCTGAAATAGTATACATACCCTCCAATACAATTCCATGATCATAGGAATGATATCATCACTCGTGCGTGCGTACGGAATACCGTCTCCACGATGTGATGTGACTTGTTATACATGATATTCATTTCATAATTATTATATAAATGAATTGAATGAATGAATATGATATATATTACACTAATAAAATTCTGGAAATGTGGTATTTATAACCTAAAGATATTAATAAGAATTGATTCAACAAAACACCCATAAGAACAAAAACTAATAAACACCCAAATAACAAGTAGTAATGAAATATTACTAATAATATGCTAAGAATATGACCATATATGATATCATAAAAATAAGTATGATTATTTAATAAGTCAATAACATTATTTAAATCATTTTACAGGAGTTTTGGACACGTACAAAGCATATCAGCACAAAGGTAAGGGATAATTGTGCAAATCACATTTTTATCCGAGATTGCTTATTCGTAAGTATTTTCTGGGTTTATTGTTATCATCCATGTCCATGTTTCCTAAAAATGGTTTCATGTAAGTTTAAAGTCCTTTTTACCAACTTTTGACTTTTACTACGTGGTATGTAAGGAATCTTTCTTTTGTTTATGTTACGAGGTACTTTTTTGACTTTTTTGACAAAAGTACGATAAGAATTTTTTTTAACGTATACAGCATGAAAGGATTTTTATGGTTTTATAAAGCCTAATTTTCATGAAGCTTACTTCCAAATATTTCATTGCTATTTTCAAAAAAAACATTTTCTTCTAAAATTCCATTACATTTTGTGGAAAGAAAATGATTTTGAAGAAAAAAGGATATTTTCCTCAAGAATTCATTTAAAGTGTTTTATCAAAACCATTTTCATCTAAGATGACATTATTTCATATGTGTGTGTTTCAAGTATAATGTCTCTATGATTTACATGGATTCACTTGTCTTATTATGAAATGATATCCATTTCTTTTATATGGATTATGTGATGATGGTATGATGTTTATGAAACCCATTTTATTTATTGGGTTTTTATGAATGATGTATGTTTATTTTGTGGCACAAGTATGAATGATTTAATTATGATATGGGTGGGACCTATATCTCCCTCCAATGCATTGGGTAAAGATTTTATATCTCATGGGATAGACATGGCTGGAACGGTAGGTTATACCGGTTCAGTGAAAGAGGACTGAAACGAGGGTGACTCGGTTCAGAAATGGACTTTGTCCACTAAGATAGTCTTGTAAATGAGTCTTGACTAATAAGATATGATTCTCTATGATTATGTGTGTATGACAAAAAGTTTCATGTTTTATGTTATGATTATTGGGATTTCATTTCACTACTATTATTTATCCCATGTTATGAAATTATGCTCTCTTTTGCAGATTATGATTTCCAAAATGTTATGTTCTTAGGAAAATGATGTGATTGATATTTCTTTTGTTTACCCTTACTGTGCATTTGAGCTCACCCTTTTATTTTTTCGTTTCCCCAGGATATAAAGAAAGGTTTTAGGTAAAAAAAAGTAAGATCTTTATGGGAGAGGTCGAAGACCATTTGTCACGATTAGAAGATTATATTCCGAGTTTCCAAAGACACTAAACTATTACGATCCTTGTGTTTGTGTTTTTATTATGTACTAAGTATTTCAAAAAAGTAATGTAATGTCCATGTACGTCAAGCTTCAGGTTTCTATAGTTGGTATCAGAGGAAAGGATTAGTCAATATTTGGAAACTAGGATGCGAAAACATTAGTGATATCCCTAGAGATATTTCTAAGGTATGTCTAGGGATGTCCCTAAGGATAAGTATACGTATTAGATACAGTCCTAGAACTACTGTAACGATTATTGAATTTAACCTAAGATGTTATATATTGAGGATACTCCCCCTTTATTATGTTGTTTTCCCTAGCATGATTTTTTCCTCTCGCACTATTCTTTTGGGTTTTAGACGATGGCTAGAACCCAAAGGAACTGTGTTGATCAATGTAATGGACAATGCAATGATTGTCCTCCTAAACAAAAAAATGTTATGGGGGATGGAGTGAAAAATCTTATTGCTATACTTACACAAGCTATGAATCATTCTGGACTTCCAAATGAGCAGAGAAGGGAACAAAATTCTATTGAGTCCTTCATGAGGCAACGTCCACCTTCTTTTAGTGGGTCTTCTGATCCACTTGTTGCTGAACAATGGATCAGTACTACTGAAAAGATATTTTCAGTTCTTCAATGTTCTGAACCTGACAAAATCATCTTAGCAGTATATCATTTGGAAGGTGAAGCTGATCAATGGTGGAATCTTATCAAGAATATGAGGCAAAGAGATGAAATTGAGTCCCTGGAATGGGACGAGTTCAAGAACTTATTTTTCAATAAGTACTTCCCTCGTATTCTTCGAACAAAGATGGAGAAGGAGTTTCTTGAACTTAATCAAAAGAATGATGAATCTGTTGGTATATACGATGCGAATTTTACAAGGTTTGCAAGGTATGCATCTGGATTTATCATCCAACCTGAAAGTAAAGTTGATCGTTTCTTCAGTGGCTTAAAACCAAATCTTCGAAGAGTATTATCTATAATAGACTTCAGTAGCTATGAAGAAATTGTGCGTTGTGCTATCAAGGTAGAAATGGAAGTTGGTGTTACTTATCCATCTCATAGATTTGACAAGAAAAGAAAGGTGGAGTTCAAGGAGAAATCTCATAATGGTGAAAAGAAGATGAATGTTTCCTTATGCTCAATGTGTGGAAAGAAGCATGGTGGAGACTGTCTTAAAGGGACAAGTAAATGTTTCAAATGTGGAAAGGAAGGTCATCGGGCATTTGAATGCCACAATGATGGGAAGAATATGTCTAATGATGCAATCAAAGGAAGGGATGCACAGAATGAACCTACTACACATCAATGCTTCAAGTGCAAGGAAATGGTGCATTATGCTAATAAATGACATAATCCAAGGGTTAGTGATGATTGACATGAGCAACCACTTAAGGCAAAGGACAAAGGGAAGTCACATGAGATCACCATTGGTGATGTTGATTATGAAAACGATGTGGTGGAATGATTAAGTGTTTATGTAATGGGATTTCAAAATAATGTTGAGTATTGGAATATTTATTTATTTGTCTATTGTGGTCTTCAATAATATTATACTGGTAACCATGGAAAGTGATTGAGATATTTTTGGAAAAAAGATGATATGCGCATAATGAAGGGAAAACGAGAAAATGACATATTTTATAGTATTCATGAGCTCATGATTGATATAAGGACTAAGTGATATCATGGTTTGAGTATATAGAATTTTGAGGATTTTGGTTTGTGGAAAGTGTTAACTTTTAACTGCATTCATGTTTTCACTATGATTCAATGGGTATTCATTTTTCAAGAGAATACATGATTAATGCCTTAGAATGTTTGGAATGTGACCAACAAGACATATCTCATGATATACGGGGATCAACGATGGTATTAACATGCTTGTTATATGAACTCTTTGGTAATCTTTTTCACTATAATATGAGATTGGACAACAGTATTATGGATAAGCCTAAAAATTGGAATGGACTATGTTGGACATAAGTTAGTATTGTTTATGGATAAATTTTTTTTTCGATATTATTGATGGGATGTTATAGTAATGTTGTTTTAGAAAAAGGATAACCTGCAGGACGAGCGACAACCCATCGCGTCGGACAATGCTGTGGGAATCGAACCGATAACCGAAGTGAGACTGGCCTTTATCGCCTACCACTAGCCTACAGGAAGTCCCTGGTTAGTAGAAACTAGTTTTATTTTATTACACCATATTATATATGAAGTATAAGTTCATTTTTGGAGTGGTACACAATTAACCTCACCATAGATGGACTTATGTATATTTGATATCTTTTGATAACCTTTTGATTGAAACAGATGGAATGACCCATCATTCTATCACATGATCTGTTAACACATCACGAATAAAAAATTCAAATTCATTTATTTAAGAGATGAAGTGGGAATTGTTCAAAGCATGAACAATAGTGAGATTGTACCAAAATAAAGTAAGGATTTATTCTCATTCAAATTATTCAACTTTAGGGAAATGATCTTGAAAACCAAAAATGTTTTCCTAGTGCCCTTATATCCGATGAATCAGACGGTACCCTAGATCATCAAAATTTTATGGCTTTGTGATTGTTGTATTTTTCAAATCCATGTTCTCTACCACTCTCCATCAGAACATGACGGTTAGATTTCTCTTCCATATCCATATTTTCACCTATGTTCTCCTATGTGGAATCCCAGTGATTAGTTAATTTGGGTAACCGTTACGTTTCATACTTTAGTTTTTAAAGCCATGTTTTGGTATTCCTTTTTACGATGTGGGTTTCTATTAAAGAAACTTTCGAGTAGTAAACCATTTATAACCCTGACGAATTTTGAGGGTGAAATTCATTTTAAGGGGGGTAGAATGTAACAGCCTGAGATTTTATAATAAAAATATTCTTTTTAATTTCATTAATGTCTTGTGTTGTACGCTACACCAAAAGGACCTTTCTCAACACGCATCCTTGACTTGGCTTTCATTACACATAATCGCGACCTTCCTCGATAGCGTGTGTAGTACGCAATACCGAGTTTCACTAAACAACGATATGCTATTAAAATATTATTAAAACTAGCCGTTAGGAATAGTAATTACCACCTTTTAAAATTTTAGAAATTTTAGCTCTCAAAATGGACATCATTTTCAGATTCGGAATATCGAATTTAGCCTAAGGTGAAATTTTGGTACTTTTCGGATAACTTTCATATTCTGATGAATAGTGAAAATTACTAAATTATAATTAAAAACAACTTTTTTAATCGAAATAATTAATAGTGATAAATTATTAATTTGAGTGGTTTTAAAGTATATTTAGAATATATTTTTACAATTTAATACAATGTTGATCATTGGATGTATTTTCACATTTAAACCAGTCATAAACAAGTGTCAATCTTTTGATAGTTATTATCTCTTAAGAACACGCTATTTGTTTTGACGACGAGAATTAATGTTTAAATTCATTAAAGCAACTGATATGTTTTGAATTTGATAAAATAGACATAACTTTTGAATTCTTAATATCAAATATAGCTTAGATCTAATTTTTGGTATTTTTCTGGAAACTTTCATTTTTTTTGATGAATAGTGAATCCACTAAGTGCTAGTTAAAAAACTGAATTTTTCATAAAACTTAATTTTACCGCTTCTGTGAGTGGAATTTCAAAAATCCGAGAGACACGGTTAATATCAAGGACAAAAATGTGGTTCAATGAGATGAAAATAATTTTTGGTGAATAGTAACTTTTTTACTTTTTTTAACCACGGTTAAAAGTAAATAGGGTAATTAAGGGTAAAAATGATATTATTATTACCCTAACACATGTCCTAATTCTATTGGACAAGTTTAATTCGACCAAAAACAACCTTAGGAATAAAATATGATCATTTAGGACCACTTGGATTAGAATAGGACATTTATTATTAATTTATATAAAGAAGGGTTAAAATTGTTAAAATCAAAGTTTATTAAGTAAATAATTTTTAATATGGGGTTATACATAAGATAAATTCGACTATAAATATTCATTATAAAGATACAAAGATTTCGTACATAATGGTAATTTATTTTTAATTTTTAGAAATTATATATTTTAATTTATATATGACACAACGATGATGCAGTAATTATCTTATTAATGATATATTGGCATAACTGATGTTATAAATACCAAAATAAATATACTTTGAGAATTTTTATGAACTAAAATAATTTTATTGGTTAATATGACATGTTAGGATTGATTTAATTAAGTTTGGTCGAAGTAATAATTCTTCTATGAGTTTCAAAAAAATCAACTATTGAATAGTGTAAAAATTGACATAAAATAGTTTTTAAAACAAATATTATATTATTAACTGTTATTTTATTCCTAAAAATCTATGGTTCGGGCAAAGGACTAATATAAGGTTATATATATTAATAAAACACAACTTGGGGGTCTCTTGGATGTATATGGTATGTTTATTAACTATATATTATAAAAATACAAAGTGACATGGTAAATGTCAATCGAATTTACTAAGAGTTAAAACTAAAAGATAAGGTTAATATAATGACCTAAACTTGCCTAAATTATATTGGATGAGAGTATTTCTACTCATTCCCACCATATCTTCGAAATAACTCAATTTGGAGCTATTTAAAACCGAACTTGACTTTATAATAAAATAATATTTTTAGGTATTCCAAAGGTGCCCCTCTCCTCCCTTATAAAAGGGCACCTCCTCCCCCTCTACCTCACACCACTTTGAGCCTTCAAGCTCGGCCAAAACCTGCCAAGTTCTTCTCTCCACTTCCCTAGAAACATCCTAGAGGTTCTGGTCCTCTTCAAAGACCTATTATAGTGCCCTAAAAGGAGGTCTCAATGAAGCACTTCAAAGAAGAGGTAATGTCCATTACCAATTTTTTCATCTTTATTTCTTCTTCCACTTCTTCTTCTTTAGTTGTTTCATTATTAATTTATAACATTAGTATCACTAATATACTGATATGTTATTATATGTATGAAACAACCCTATTTCACCATCTATCCATCCTATGGAAAAATAAATCACCGCGCGTGCGTACGTACGGAATACCGTCTCCACGCCGTGGTGTAATCTATTTTCCACCACCACCTTACTTGGATGGGTATAATGGTGTAAATAATGACAATATATGACTATTATAAATTTATATTGATTCTTAAATAGTATACATACACTCCAATACAATTCCACGATCATAAGAACGATATCATCACTCATGCGTACGTACGGAATACCGTCTCCACGATGTGATGTGACTCATTCTACAAGATCATCATTTCATAATGATTATATAAATGAATTGAATGAATGAATATGATATATATTACACTAATAAAATTATGGAAATGAGGTATCTATAACCTAAAGAGAAGAATAAGAATTTATTCGACAAAACACGCATAAGAACAAAAAGTAATGAACACCCGAATAACAAGTTGTAATGAAATATTACTAATAATATGCTAAGAATATGACCATATATGATATCATAAAAATAAGTATGATTCTATAATAAGTAATTACCATTATTTAAATAATTATACAGGAGTTTTTGACACGTACAAAGCATATCGGCTCAAAGGTAAGGGATAATTTTTCAAATCACATTTTTATCCGAGATTGCTTATTCGTAAGTATTTTCTGGGGTTATTGTTATCATCCATGTCCATGTTTCCTAAAAACGGTTTCATGTAAGTTTAAAGACCTTTTTACCCACTTTTGACTTTTACTACGTGTTATGTAAGGAATCTTTCTTTTGTTTACGTTACGAGGTACTTTTTTGACTTTTCCGACAAAAGTACGATAAGAATGTTTTTTTAACGTATACAACATGAAAGGATTTTTATGGTTTTATAATGCCATATTTTCATGAATAATCCTTCAAAATATTTCATGACTATTTTCAACAAAAAACTTTTCTTCAAAAATTCAATGAAATTTTATGGAAAGACAATGATTTTGAAGAAAAAAGGATATTTTCCTCAAGAATTCATTTAGAGTGTTTTATCAAAACCATTTTCATCTAAGATGACATTATTTCATATGTGTATGTTTCAAGTATAATGTCTCTATGATTTACATGGTTTCACTTGTCTTATTATGAAATGATATCCATTTCTTTTATATGGATTATGTGATGATGGTATGATGTTTATGAAACCCATTTTATTTATTGGGTTTTTATGAATGATGTATGTTTATTTTGTGGCACAAGTAAGAATGATTTCATTATGAGATGGGTGGGACCTATATCTCCCTCCAATTCATTGGGTAATGATTTTATATCTCATGAGATAGACATGGCTGGAATGATTGGTTATACCGGTTCAGTGAAACAGGACTGAAACGAGGGTCACTCGGTTCAGAAATGGACTTTGTCCACTAAGATAGTCTTGGAAATGAGTCTTGACTAATAAGATATGAGTCTCTATGATTATTTGTGTATTCCACAAAGTTTCATGTTTTATGTTATGATTATTGGGATTTCATTTCACTACTATTATTTATCCCATGTTATGAAATTATGAACACTTTTGCAGGTTAAGATTTCCAAAATGTTATGTTCTTATGAAAATGATGTGATTGATATTTCTTTTGTTTACCCTTACTGAGCATTTGAGCTCACCCTTTTATGTTTTATTTTCCACAGGATATAAAGAAAGGTTTTAGGTAAAAAAAAGAAGATCTTTATGGGAGATGTTGAAGATCTTTCATCACGATTAGAAGATTATATTCCGAGTTTCCAAAGACACTAAAATATTATGATCCTTGTGTGTGTGTTTTTGTTATGTACTAAGTATTCCGCAAAAGTAATATAATGTCCATGTTCATCAAACTTCGGGTTTCTACAGTTTCTCCAGGACTATGACTTTGAGATAGCCTAAACTCTTGGGAAGGGGAACGTAGTTGCAGATGCACTCATCAGGAGTTCTGGTCAAAAGTTGTTGAGTGTGGTGACATAGTAGCTAACAATGTTTCATATATCCTTTGTGGATAAATATGGAGAACCATACCTCTAGTATATGAATTTCACTCCCTCATTTCTTCAGCGAGTTCGGGAGGAAAAACATTGGGGCATTGATTGCGGTGCTTGACGTGCTCAGATATCCTCTGGACATGCACCTGATGGATTTTATGACGGTGGGGAGCATGTCATCCTCTACAGAGGACACACCATGGTTCCAGTGGGGATACAGGATGAGATGTTAAGGGATTTCCATACCTCCCCTCCAGTGGTACATCCTGGTGTGGAAAATATATACAAGGACCTTCGGCATCAGCACTGGTGTCTAGAGATAAAGAAAGTAGTGGTAGAGTTTGTTTCATGATGCCTTACTTGTTAGCGAGTGAAGGCCAAGTATCATGTTCCAGTAGGCTTAGTTCATCCACTTGAGGTACCGAAGTGGAAGAGGGATGGTATATCCATGGACTATGTGATGGGGCTACCACAGACGTCCAGGAGACATGATTCCATTTGGGTGATCGTTGACCGACTCACCAAGTCGGCCCAGTTCCTACCCATCCGAGAGTAGGAATCAGTAGAGGGATTAGGATTCCTCTAGATAGAGAATATTGTATGTCTTCAGGAGGTTCCATCAAAGATCTTCTCTGACCATGACACACATTTTACATCCCGGTTGTGGACAATATTATAGGAGGAATTCGGGAATCATCTATGATTGAGCACCGTCATTCATCCTCAGATGGATAATCCAATGGAGTGGACCTTTCAGACACTCGAGGACATGCTTTGTTCTTGTGTCATATATTTTGGGGGAAGTTGGGAGTATCACTTTCCCTTGGTGAGGTTCACCTTCAAAAACAGCTACCACTCCACCATCAGTATGGCACCATTTGAGGCATCATACTATTTACGAGGCATATCACCTCTATGTTGGACATCCCAGGGGAGTCAACACTTATGGGTCCAGACTTCGTACGAGCTACCATTGTGAAGGTTTAGATCAACCATGAGTAGATGAAGACTGCACATAGAAGGTATAAGTCATATGGTGATAGGAGGCAGAGACCTTTGTAGTTCGAGGAGGGATACCATGAATTCCTACGGGTCTCACCTCGATAATGTTTGCGGAGATTTTTTTAGGGTGACAAGCTATATTTGAGGTTTATCAGACCCTTTCAGGTTCTCATTAGAGTTTTTGATGTGTCCTATCACCTAACTCCTCCCCAAAAGATACATCGGGTGCATGACGTTTTCCAGGTGTCGCAGCTGAGGAGGTACGTGCATGATCCATCACATGTTATTAACTGGGGCGAGCTGGACATTGATGGTGGGGGGGATTTTACGCAAGTTCGAGTTGATATTGAGGATCAACAGGAGTGGGTCCTTCATAGACAATAAAAACCTCTCGTGCACATTTTCTAGAAGCATGGGGACCTCTAGGATAGAACATGGAAGAGGGAGTCTCAGATTCATGCTCAATACCCTCATTTGTTTTGTTAGTCTGTGCTGTGGATTTAGGGGATGAAAAGCCCTAATGTGTGAAGAATTTAATGACCCATATTTTACATGGAATTTTTGTTATATGGAATTATTACGATTCTATGAAAATTGAAGAAGCATGATTCCCAGAACTGGTGTGCCCAAAATGAATTTCTAAACATTATTTATGATACATTCTGTAAATGCGTGAGGAGTATTTTCTAACCTTTGAATGAGTGCTCTGATTAAAAACATGGGATCAATGTCGAATTCGAAGAACTAGTTTTTTCCTAAGGAAGGCATCACTTTGACCACTTTAGGTCGGCAGAAACTGATAGAATTTGGAAATTTAAAAGATTAATTAAATAAAAATTATTATTTTATTTTTCCTTTTCGTTTTCCTCCAACAGACATGTGGCAGCGGTGGGACCAGTGACATGTGAAGCCATTAATTATCTTGACAACTCAATCTTTGTAACATCACCGTTGGGATTAGCATGGTTCCCTAACTAAATGAACGCCTTAAATTCCTTGTGCGTTACTCCCCATATCCTCTCCTATTTATATGGTGATTGTGGTGGGTTATTGGCACAACTTCACCTAGCGATGAAGTTTTGGGGAAGTACCAAGACAACAACCACTTGGAGGAGGGAACTGATTCCTAAAAGAGGTGATGAGTGCCGCTGAATCAAGAACCAATGAACACTGACTCCTCCCCAATCATGGACATTCTTTAACAAATATTGAGATATGTATTTATCTTGTTTTAATTTGAAGTGTTCTTTGAATCATATTCTTCCCTCGTGTTATCAAGCTAACGCGGAGGGCATGCGCCAACCAAACAAGGAACAGACCCTCCACTATTTTATTGATTTATGCATTCTTTATGGATTTATTATTATGGTTGGACAGAACCCGGAATGGAGCGTCAAGCGGCGAAGAGGGAATCCTGTGGAGGCCATTCGTACCTTCAAACAGAAAAACGGGCCACCGGAGATCACCATGTGACCCGCAGAAGACCATCGGCGCGACACCAGCCCGGAAGCAATAGTGACCGGTGCTGGAGGGTGACAGTGGTGGCCGGCAACGACCTGCCATGGATGAGGTGGTGTCACAGGTGCGCCCTAGGAAAAGGATTCCATGGTAGACAGTGGTGGTCAACATCGTCCTGTCATGGGAGGAGGCGGAGCGACGCGCCGTCATGAACCACTGGAGATGGTCGTGGCTCAAAGATACATAAATAGAGGAGGGACCCACTCTTACAGGACCTGCGACGACCTAGCGTCACCACATGGCGCCGCCTCTTCACAAACCGAATGGATGTGGCCATTCAGGTAAAACCTGGGGGCGCTACTCCCCCCCAACGCTAGCTAGGGAAGACCCCACTCTACGGGCCATGCTGCGCAAGACCAGTGGACTGCGCCCCTCCGTGGGCTAGGCCAGGAAAGCCCAGCTCGCCATGCCACTCCACGGGATGCACTAGCACATCCGGTCGCGCCCTCCGCGGTCCGGGCTACGTGATCCCAGTGGGACGCGCCCACCGCAGGTCGGGACGTGTGGGCCCAACAGGCTGCATCCTCCGCGGGCCGAACCCTGCCCCCCCTTGCGGGATAGGCCCTTCCCCCTATAGTTCAGGCAAGACTGTGGCCCAGCAGTCTAAGCTCACCGTGTCCCAGCCCAACCGAGCAGACCCAAACCAAGTCGGACTGGACCCAAACCAAACTGGACCCAGTTTTTCGTAATGGGCCATAACTTGTGAACCGGATGTCCATTTTACAATCCTTATACATCCCTAGGATCCATGGAGCTAGACATAACTTTTGGTATACTCCACATGTGTTTCGGAGAATGTTGGAGTATGGCAGGGTTGGATTGAACTTGAATCCAACTGAGCCCTCGGCATTGAAATGCCAATAACTCATAGACCGGACGTCCAATTAACACCATTTCTTTCATGTTGGAACCTTTAAGACATATTGGTCCTTTATATTTTTCGTTTGGGGAGATTATTGGAAGTTGAGGTACAACCAATATATTGAAGCGGAGATTCTACCGATCCTGAGCGCACTGGGTGCGAGGAATCCTTTTGTTGTGTGTAACTTGGAGAATGAAAATTCATATTTTTTTGGGTTAGAATCTATCGATATTGTGTGGGTCATATCTTAGTGATCTTGTGTGGGTCAGTATCTATCGATAATCTTTGGGTCAGCACCTAGAGATCTTGTGTGGGTTAGCATCTATTGATCATGTGTTGGTGTGCAGCAGGGCCTCTCGAAAGAATAAGATGATCCATCGATACATCTAATCATCTGTATGTATGTACTTGAGTTATATACTTGGTCTGAGTTGAGTCTTTTACCTTTGTGGTGTTACCTTTATGGTAATTTTACCATTGCAGGGTTACATTTGTTGTACTCTAAATTTCATGGTGTTACCTTTGTCAAACTCTCACCTTCGTAGCGTTACCTTCGTAGTGTTACCTTTGTGGTATTCTGCCTTCGTGGATCAGTTGAAAAAATGGCTTATGAGTTGGAGCCTTATGTTTCCTCATGAATTAGAAGATTATATTTTGATAAATTTTGTATATTTATGGGCATATACCAAAGTAGAGTGGATGAATACTTCGTGCATTGTGATTGAAGTCTTGATTTGTGGTATTGTCTTTTGTGGAACTCTGGGAGGTTTCAGGGTCCCTAATGGGTATTGCTATAATAACCCTACATGGGCTATTCCCATACCTTGCTGAGTCTTGTTTAGAAAACAGATAGTGTTGATCGAGACTGAAGGAGCCATGACTAGATGGTGCTCAGAAGTGGACCATTCAACGTGACATGCCGTAGTGACTACTGATCGTGAGATGTACCTACCCTTCAGGTAGGAACCTCGGTGGATGATCCAGGATCTATTTTTCTCTTTTCAGTTGTACTTGTACTTCTTAGTTGCAATTTTATTCCATCCCCTTTAATTTCAGTACACTTTTTGCTAGAGCAGTTTACTTTGTGGTTGCTTCTTGCGGTCTTATTGGATTGTGTGTTTGTATAGGTTTAAAGGCAATGAAATCCCATTATAGGGTTACACCTTTTTGGTGCTAGTCTCCGTCCCCGGGCCTATGGAAGGGGGGCTTGGTGAAGTCACTACGAAGGCCCCGGTGGGTGAGTCATGATAGTAATTTATTACCCCTTTTCTAAATGAAACATATATAGATTTCAAAACAGTAATAAATTGAGAGGGAATGAAAAATCCACCATGTGCATCAATATCATTTCCTGGAGATGTGGATCATATTATGTGGAATTACTGGGGTCCGTGGGCCATATGATCTCCCTCCATATCTTACGTCCAATAAAAATAAACAAATGAAAATAATTAAACAAATTAAAAATAAATTAAAATTGAAATAATTTTTTTTTGAAATAATAAAAAAATTAGTTAGTTCAACAAATTTTATATAATAAAAAATAAAAAATAAATAAAAAATAATAATTTAATAAAAAAATTATAAATTTTTTTAAAAAAATTATGGATAATTTTTTGGAATTAATATAAATGAAAAATATTAAATGGAAAAAAAATAATTAAATAAATTTGTAAAATGGAAATAAAGTATTAATTAAGAAATAAAGAAAACCAAAAACTAAAAACATGGTTTTATCTAAATTAAAAAACACTTAAAATACATAACTCTTTTAAAAAATAAAAAATTAAAAAAAACTAAAATAAAGGAAAAAATAAAAAACCAATACTTTTAAATTAAAATATATTAAATATAAAATAACTAAAATATTCATTCCATTAAAAGATAATAATAAAATTTAGAAAACATTATTAATTTGTTTTAATTAATTAAAAGACCAAGAAGATTCTCTTCTTTTAATAAATATATAAATCAGGAATTAAAAAATACAAAGAAAAAAATATGATAAATAAAAAATCACAAAACTGATATAATATTAAAAAACATTAGGGGATGGGCTATGTTCAAAATATTATCATTGTACAATGATATATAAGAGGATGATTCTTTTTTATTGGACGTAGAGGATATGCATGTTGTCTTCCAATATAATGGCTACCTGAATTCTTGAGAGCTGTGAATTTACTTCCTATAAATTTTCTTTGACAAAAACCTCCCTCTTCGTGTATGATATTTCAAATTTTTCCATAATTTGAATTAGTTTATGAAATATAAATGTTTAAAAAAATATTATTGAATAAAATAGATTTATATTTGTTCATGGAATATAAATCTTGTAGTCCCCCCACCAAAACTCTTCTTGACGGGTTTGATGATTTTTACTATAACACTTTTTCTAGATGATCCCATCTTTGTACAAGAAACTATCACTTATTAGAAATGTCCATGATAAATAAACCTGGATATCCCATTACAATACATATCCACATCCTTAACATAATTATATATAATTAGTGAAAGAAATAAGAATAAAACATTAAATAACTATTGCAGCAGATAGTTTCACGCAACAACTAAATGTAGTTGAAGATACATCTTGAGTAGATTATAGTATTCATAGTGAATATTTGGATGATCTTAAATGAAAATAATAATATTTTATTCACATTACACAATCATTTTTTCTATTTTCTTTTCCATGTAAAAATATTAATTATTAATATTATCAAAGTATTCCTCAGCGTGTGAGCATCACTATAGGTTTTTATGTTGTATCTCTTCACAATGTGGATAATAGTTTATTTTATATTACCTCTCTTATTTTCAACTTATGCAGTGAGATAATTATAATGTTATTGTTGATAATAAATTGAAATGTTTATATTACTGGCTTTTAATTTCATATTTCCATTCATTACAAATATATAATTAGCTTATGCAGTCCCACTATCAATGATCTTCTTCTTCTTCAGATCATTCTATTGTTGAAAAATTGAAGTATTATATAAATTGATCATTTCATTGTCTTAAAATCTATATTCTCTTAATCTCTAAAATCCTGAAAGAGATTTTATTGATATTGGGATATTAATCATGACATTCTACATAATATCTAATTCTTTGTAAGATATCCTACTGGTAAAACTATTCTCATAAGATAAACTTATGAGATACATCATAAGATGAAATAGATCTTTGTCTTCTTCGAAGCGTATGAAAAATATAATTCAAAATTGTATAGGATAATTCTTTATGATAAGAAAAGTTTGTTACTGGGGTTTGATTCATATATTTTAAATCTTTTTCTATAACTCAAAAGTTAATATTTTACAAATATTATTTTTCAAAGGTAAATAATTCTCATAAATTGATTTTATCTGAATTAAGTCACAACTCAATCATTCTATTTATAAGATAACATATTATATAGTAATATAAACATTCAACAATGTGTTTTCTGATTATTATTACATGAATTATATTATTTAAATTACTTAATTTTTGTAATATAAATAACATTACTATAGAATGAATTTTTTAGATGATATGTTTTAAATCCCTCTAGAGTAATCATAAGAAAAAATCCTTTAATTTTTTTTAATCTTAAACCCTTGAGGTAAATTGATTAGAATAAAAATATTTCTTTCGTACTTCATAAAACTCATAAAATTTAGATATGTTTGACCAAAAAAAGTCTTTCTAACAATATCCTCTTTTCTACGACGAAAAATACCCATTTAAAAGAATTTTTTGTGTCATTTTTTATTTAAAAAAGGAATTAAATTTTGTATAAAATATTTAAATATTAAATTTTTTCTTTTTCTAATTCCTTTTTCATAATATATATTTATTTTAAATTTTCGTACTCTCTTTTTTATTCTCCCGAAAATAAATTAGGAAATATATTAACATTTTATATTCTAATTTTTTATCACCCAAATTTTGTGATATCAAAATGAATTAGAACAAAGGAATCCAATCCATATAGAAAACCAAAAATTATATATAATTAGTACTATTTATTTTGAATAGAATTTGAAATAATGTTATGTTAAAAAAACAAAGAACAATGACAAAAATGTAATTTTAGGAAATAACACATAATTTAAAAATAGATAGTAGATATTATGAGTAAAATATAATATTGACCATATAAATTAACAGATTCCAAAAATGGTTTTAATACACAATTATGAGAAAAATAATTCCCAAGAAAAAATAATGAATATATTAGAAGAAAAAAAGATATAAGTATATTGAAAAATATTAAAGAAACCTATTATTATGAATGAGATAAATTCATTAAAAACATACAGAATAATAATGAAAATATTCAAATGTTTTAAAAACACCATTCTACTGTTTCAAAAAATCATTCAAACAATCGTGATTGAAATGAATATAAACAACCAATCCAACGAAGAATTTAGAAAAACTAGGAAGGTTTATAAACTATGTAATATGAAAATATTTTTTGGAGGTGGTTTCTTAAATTATAAAGGAAGATAAGAGGGTAAAGATGACGTAAATAGAGGAGCATTGGTCATTTTTCTAATAAAATCACCCAATGTTTGTAAAGATATTCCATATACTACTCAATAACTCTATGGAATCAATAAAAAATTGAATTTGGTGTTGATAGAAGATTAAGAATCCCCCTCCATACAAAATATATTTATAGGTATAAAGGAATGATTTAATAATGTTTCAGATATAGGTAAATTAACTTCTTCTGCAAATATAAGATATAGATTTGATAAATTTCTATAGGATCAAAGATTTCCTTTGTCCATTGCAAAGTGGAAACCTGGTGATCAATGACATGCGGTCCTGAAAGACGTCTCCCTCAAATATTAAATAATTAATAAAAAAAATTAAATCCTTTTTATCGTGTATTTCTTAAAGTGATAAAGGGTTGTTGTAAAACCATTTCTGATCCACCGTCAGAAATTTCAACAGCGGGTTTAAACATCTCCCTTCTTGGTGCAACTGACTATTAATATCTTCAATGATTCAAATTGGTTATCTAATATTCCAGCTGACTGATCAACAAAAACTATATATTTTTCTCTTATAGAGACTTTTTATTCTTATGTCTTAAAAAATGCATCATTGTTTTATTTTTCATCATTTCATGAAAATTTAGGAATCAAATTACTTATAAATAAATGATATAAATATTCAACCAAATTTTACAACACATAGTTGTATATGGAAAAATATAGAACCATTCATCATAATTTATTAATTATGAAACATATATCTTTTTTCACATGATTTGTAAAAAGACGAACTTTTGGAACTTTTCCTTTAACCAAGAGAGGATTTCCTTCTTAGATTGATCAATTGACATAAGATATTCATGTGTAAATACTGGAAAACCTGAGAAATATCCTATTATAAAACTTTAATGAAACTAAATCACATCCTTAGATAAAAGTACCCATAAAATTGAGAATATTTTAGAATTCATTGTGTCTATCATTAGAGAAACGTCTCATAACCTTGAGTAAACATCCACTTGATTTGAGACATCAGTAGAGGGTTCCACTGAAAATATTTCAAACACAGACTGAACTATAAATTTCAATTCATCAAAAAAAAATTTGGATAGCATGATCATATCGAA
The DNA here is from genome assembly GCA_963277665.1 of Viscum album. Lineage (NCBI taxonomy): Eukaryota > Viridiplantae > Streptophyta > Magnoliopsida > Santalales > Viscaceae > Viscum > Viscum album. The sequence goes on along the minus strand of OY728164.1, from coordinate 1,657,232,395 downwards.
TGAAAAATTTATTTTTTGATACTATTATCTTATGTTTTAATGATTATAATTCTCAAATTATTTTTCAGTATCTACCACAAAATCTCTCTTCATTTGTATATAATTTACCTATTGGAATGTATGATCATGATTGTTATAAACAAATAAGACAAAAAGTAATGTAGTGAAACATATGTGATTCGGAGAAAATTATATTATTGATTTCTATCAATATTGGGTCTATCCTCATGTGAAAATTTGAATAAGAAGAAAATACTATTCTTCTTATTCCATGTGCAACCAACTAAGTTTCATTCCATTATTCTTGATATTCTTCTTCTTCGTTGACATTCCGACTAAGATGTGGAACAATACCAATTCTGATTCTTGAAGTCATCTAACTAGATAGATATATTTCTTCCAGTGTAATTGTAAAAGACACCATTGATGTGGTCTTTCCTTGGACAATAGTTACATATCATATGCAATATTTGGAAAACTATTCTCTATCATGAGAAACAATAATAAAATTTCTTCCAACTGATGCAGAAACAAGTAGTTTGCTGACATCCAGAGAATCTTATCCTTGATACTAAACAAAAACTCTTACTCAACTTCTAAATTATGTAAGACTCTAGTTGTCCATAATATATATTATATCAAAATATTTAACTGGTATTCCTAATGAAATAGGAATAAATTCATAAACTGTTACATAATTTAAAAAACCCCATCTGAGACGACTCCCCCTAAGCTGAATTAGGTACTTCCCCAATTTCAAATTTAGAAGATACTATCACTGAATTATTTTAAAAATATTTAAAAATAAAAACCTCTTTATAAAATTATTGTGCACAATATTGTCGGTCCATAACAATGGGTTGTTGTATTATCATCTAAAAAATATCAACGTTATGAAAAACTGACGTTAAAATCCATTAAAAAGTATTGAAATTTGTTGAATTATATTGTTCATGGTACATGTATCTCATAATGTATTAATATAGATTGACCATCATCTTAATAATAAAAAAATTCAATAATGTAACATATTAAATATAAAACTATTTCGAACTCACCACTACATTTTGTGATATAATATTGGATTAATTTATGAGAACATTTCTTATGGGTCTACTTTATTCACATGCTTTTTCTTGACATCTGAAGAGTCGAACATAGACTGCATGATTTTAGGTGGAATGAAATAATTTATTTTTTTGAAAGGTAATGCTTTGGTCAAATACCAAAGCACAATTTATTAATTAGAGAAACAAAAGTTTTCAAAAAATAGAATGATGAGATTATTTTGCAATATCTATAAAAAAGATGAAATAAATCAGCTGACAGGGTATCCATCCAAGTCATGTTCTGATGAACACCTTTGTTGGAAAGGGCATCACCAACTGCATTTGCTTCACGGAAGGCATGAGTAGCTATGTAATCAATCCCATGGAGTGAGTTTAGGAAATTCATATAGCGAGTAGTAAGCGGCCATGCAAGATGTATAACACCATTCCAAATGGCATGAACAATGGTGGTAGAATTGCTTTTAATCCAAAGCTTTCTCCATCCTCTTTGAAGCGTGAAATCAACTGCGTGGATGACCCCCAACATTTCATCTTCTAAAGATGAATAGATACCACATCCACCATAGAAACAACCCTGACACTGACATCATTTATTGCATTCAATGGAGTTCAAAAATATATGTGACCTATATAAGATAACATTAATGATTTATATCATATCAATGAGTCTAATTGGATTTTTTTTGATTCATTGTTGTAGTGATGATGATGTTATTATCATTAAAATAAAACACTCCATTCTTGGAAAAGTAAAGATCTTCATTCTCATACTTGAACTTGGTTTATATTTCATCAAAAAAATTCCCAAGCCTAATGATTGATAACATTCTTGAGAAACATATTTTTTCAATCCATCTAGGTATAATCTATTTGTCCTCTACATAGAACATTCATTGACATCATTTTACGCTCTATTCTTCTGAGGAAGCTCCATCGGTTCTCTATTTTTTTCCATTGTTGATGGAATTTGGAATATTGGACGGTTCAGAAAATATGTGTTGGATAGAAGAAATAATGTGGGTTTTAAGGGTTTTAAATTTTTGGATTTTAGAGATGGCCACTTGGTTTTCATGTGATAAACACGGTGTCACATTATGATGTGAAGATTAATAACTATGAAATCTAGATTATATATTCTATTTGGTGTGATTTATACTCTGAATAGAAACAAAAAATATTAAATAAAATAATGTAAATAAAATATTTACCTGAATTTGAAAATATACTACTAAAAAAGATTAATATAAAATCATTTAAAATGAAACAAAAATATTTTTTATTTAAGAAAATTATATTTTTCTGTATGAAGAGGATTAGTAAAAGTGTCTACTATTTGGATTTCTGGGAAAATAAATACTAAATATATATCATGATTTTTTCATGATATCTTAATAAATTGTGCCTCAAATCAATTTACATTCTTCAATAATTGTTAAATGGTTTTTTAAAATATTTATAACACTAGTGTGGTCTCATTTTATTGGAACACAATTTGAATAAAATCCTTAATATATTATGGTGTGTTTCATCCACATAACATACGCACAACAATTACCCACTACAATATATTATTAATCAAAAGATGATAATGATATGGGGTGTTTTTTATTACATGAAAATGATAATATAGATTTTGAAAGAAAATGATAGGTTACTAAGGTGATGTTCATAAATAATCTACATCCAGCAGAATCAAAATCTTAATATGAAGTTAAATTAAAATCATAAGTACTTGAAAAAATAAGAGAAAGATATAAGGATCCTTTTAAATACATTAAAATTATTTTGGCCACATTTAAATGCGTTTATTTATAATTTTATTGAAATATTGGACCAATAAATACCTAAAACATAATTTATGGTCAAATTATAGTAATATATATTAAACATCCAATGATTACACAATAAAACATTTTTTTAACTAGTTTTCTATTCTTATTTATATCATGTGTAATATTGGAGCTCATATGAGTTAAATAGGTCTTACTATTTTCAAATATAATATTTTTAAGTAAATAATTTATGTATAATATTTTCTTCTTGTAAAATATATAAGTAGAAACATTTAGTGAAATATTTTCATTTTTTACCATTTTATACTCTATAGTGTCAACTTCCATTTTAGCTTCGCTCATAATAAGACTTCTAATGAGGTATTTTATATTGAAACCTTTTAACTCTATATATTTTTTATGGAATCTAATATTCCACTCCCATTGGGTGGTAATACTCATATAAATTTCAGATCATGATTGAGCTCAATGATAGTTTCTCTTCGAGAACAAACATTATTAACAATTTAAGTGACTCTTACATTCAACATAGTAATGATTTCTCCTAAAATCATTATGAATGTGTTTATATTGTATTTTGAAATTTAAAATATTATATTATTTATATTTTTATTTCCATAAAATTAAATTTCTATACTGGTCCACATTTCATTATTAGTTTGACACTAAGAAACCTTTTTCGACTCATTTGAACATAATACAAATATTATAGTGTTCATTGATTTGGAATTCATATCATAATATAATTCAGTTGTAAAATCCATTTTTCTTGTTGTTTTAGGAATTCCTTAATGTACCAATTATTTAGGATAATCTTTAATTCCATAATTATTGAACTATATGGTCATCCAAGACTTCTAGAAACTATAAATTTCACTATTAATGAATGAATCTCTAACCATTGATAAACCTTCCCGGTTATCATCCCTAAAATCCATTTGAAAATAGATATTTGGACTATAACCGTTTATAGTTAAAAAATCAAGATTCATGAGCCCTGAAAACAATTGTTACCCACGAAAATGGCTATCTGAAAACCTTAGGGGGTAGATTGAGTTATTAAAAAATTTCATTGTAGAAAACACCCTTCTTGAATGATAGTTCAAATATTATCCTTAATATCAATCATAATTGAAAATATAAAATCATAATGTAAATATATTGAGAACATGATATTTATAATTTTTCAGGGATCAAAAATTTTCTAGTAAACTCCACTAACACTCTTGTCCACATGTTTGGTGATTTTAATTAAAATAACCCTTTTTCTAGAGGCTCCGTCTAAGTAAAAGTAACTTTAACTAATTTAGATGTTTGAAGAGATTTAAACCAACATATTCCTTTAAAATACCTATCCATGTTCTTAACAAACTAATATACAAGCATTGTAAAAAAAATATGAATAAAATTTTGAAAAAATATTACATCACACATTTGTAACCAGCAACGGTATGGTGGCATGTTTTTTCAGACTGTAGTTTTGAGAAGATATTTAATTGTTTGTTTTTAGATGCATGTAAAGGGGTAAAATGATAGTTTCACCTATAACATGATCGTGCATAATCTTTTATGGCCTTTTCTTGTTCTCGGAATAATATTTTCACCCTAGGACAGATGTCTGGTGGAAATTTCAGATGTTTGAATTTTAGTGGAATAATTAAAATTAATATTAATAAATTAAATATTAAATTATTCCATCATGTTCATTAAGTAGTATACTTTGAATAGAGCATCATATATATTAATATGGACAGTCAAACCCATTTTAGTTCTCAAAAATAGTGGAGTTACAATCGTATTAGAATTTAGAATCAACTCCATGTGCAACACAAAGGCTCAATAAAAAATTAAAAAATAAAATAATTTTATTCTTACCTATTAAATAATAAAGAAATAATGGTTTAATATACAAGGTAGATACCTATTTCTATATATATCCTTTTATCATCCTTATCCTCTTCTTCTTCATACCAATATGTGAATAATTTTTTTGGAGTCATCTATGCTATATAATTTTCAACATTATGAGAAATCCACCCTCTTGTAAAATTTCCTAACTCAATATATCATGGCGCATCTAGATACATACTAGATCCCTAAACAGGGATGATGTATCACATATACTCACCCATGAGAACTGTTTATTCTACCCCTTCACATAGATTACATTACTATATAAGAAATATGTGTATGAGGATTTGAATCTTTATCTTTGGGTGAACTAATGCACCACATTGGAAGTACTCTCTTAGTTATTTTCTTTCAACAATATTAATAAAGAACAAAAAAACCTATCATGGATTCACATATGCTTCCTCTTCTATAATATGAGTGAATTATTTTCACCTCTTTATTGAGGATGAAATAATTTTTCCTGTTATATATCTTTTATATCATCCTCTATATAAAATTTATTACTATCCCCCATCATAAATGTAACACCCCAAGCTTACATGGTATGATTTTCTTTGAATAATATAGTAGTGTGTGTTGTACCCATCTTCGAGTTCTAATACACCATAACCAATCAAACTAGCCATTATGAATAGTAATACCCACATTTTTAAATTTTTTAAATTTTATCTTTCAAAATGGACTTCATTTTTGGATTTGTAATATCGATATTACCTTAGAGTGAATTTTTGGTATTTTTATGAAATCTTTCAATTTTTGATAAATAGTGAAAACACTAAGATATAGTTTATAAACAGAATTTTTATTTAAATAATTATTTATTTTTTTTAAAATTATTTTAGTTCAAAATAGCAACCTAATACCAATATAAGTTCAATGTAATTTATTGAAGTCAGTTTATAATAATTTTAGATATATAAATGTTTTATTGAACATTTCACTATCTGTTACCCGTCTTCTAGGAAAATTTGAAAATTCACATAAAACATAATTTTCTCACTTTTGTGAGTGGAATTTCGAAAATCCAAGAGACACAGCTAATTTCAAGGAGTAAAATGTAGTTCAATAAGATAAAAATAATTTGTGGTGAATAGAAACTTTTTTACATATATTTACCACGGTTAAATGTAAATAGGGTAATTAAGGGTTAAAATGAAACTATTATTAACCTATCACATGTCCTAATTCTATTGGATAAATGTAATTCTACCGAAAACAAATGTAGGAATAAAATATGAACCTCTTTGGTCCACTTGTATTAGATTAGGACATTTATTATTATTTAATTCAAAGAAGAGTTAAATGAGTTAAAATCAATGTTTATTAATTAATTTTTTTTAATATAGGGTTATAAATAAGATAAATTTGATTATAAATATTAATTAGAATGATAAACCAATTTCATGAATAATTTAATTTAATTTATAGTTTTTAAACATAAAATAATTTAATTTATTTATGACACAATGGTGATGCAGTAATTACCTAATTAATGAAATATTAAAACAATTTATATTATAAATAACCAAATAATTATAATTTGAGACTTTTTATGAATTCCAATAATTTTCTAGGTTAATATGACATATTAGGGTTGGTAAGAAAATTTTTTTTCGAAGTAATAATGCTGTTTTGAATTTAGAAAAACCAAAATACCAAATAGTGTTAAAATTGACACAAAAGAGTTTTTAAAACAAATATTATATTATTAATTGATATTTTATTCCTAAAAATTTAAGGTTTGGGAAAAGGATTTATATAATGATATATGTATCATTAAAAACCATTTGGGGTTCGTTTGCAAGTATATAGTATGTTTTCTAACCATATAATATAAAAATACATAGAGACATGGTAAATGTCAAACTATTTATATAATAGTTAAATCTAAACGTTAAGGTTAATATATTGATCCAAACCTGTCTAAAACCTATTGGTTGAGTGGGTTTAGACCGATACCCACCATATTCTTTAAATAATACTTTTTTGAGCCATTAGAAAACGAAAATTATTTTATTATAAAATAATATTTCTATCTTTTCCTAAGATTCCCTCAACCCTCTTATAAAAGGGAACCCCCCTAGTCTCTCTAATTCACACATTAAGAGCCTTTTTCATCAGACAAACCCTGCCCAAATATCCTCTAAAATTCCCCCACTTAATCCTAGTGGCCTTCCTTTAGTCATAAAGACAACCTAAGGAGCCCTTTTGATCAAATTAAAAGGAAGAACCTGAAGAAGAGGTAATAATTTCACCACCTTCTTTCAAGTTCTTTTCTTCTACCACTTCTTCTTTCCTTGTTATTTCCATTATAAAATAATAACTCCAGTATCTTCTATATACTGTGATACTATTATAAATATGGTATGTCCATATTCATTATTATATTCATCCTTTGAATGACATGTCACCATACGTGCGTACATACGGATTAACGTCTCCGCATCGTGGTGTAATTGTTATTCAATACATTATTATTTGGATGGGTATAATAATGATGTGTAATTAATGTAAATAAAAAATATTACATGATGATGATTATTTATATATGATATACTATCCAATTATATATTATTTTAATATCAAAAGAAAAATATTGTTTCTCGTGCGTACTTACAGATTACCGTCTCTACGAACGCGATGAGAATCATTCCCCATCGTATCCATTTAAGAGTAATTTTAATTATATGATTAAAAATAATGTTTAAATACATGATTTCATTATTGATATGAATAATATACATCCAATTCATGACAAATATGATTCACATAACAAATAATATAATGGAAATCGAATCCATTAACACCCGAAACGACGATAATACTATGATATTATTAACAATGAAAAGTTAAAGTATTATATATGATATCATATTAATGTATATGATTATTTTATAATTTAATAACAAATATTTCACCATTATACAAGATTTTAACCTACCCTCTACCAATTAAATGTATAATGTAAGGGTTAATTTCATAATCTCTTCATTATCTGAGTTTGTTTATATATAATTATCTATTGGGACCTCTTTATCATCCACATCCATGTATCTTAAAAATATATTTCAAAACATTATTAATATTTTATAAACAATGGGTTAATGTCATATATACCCTTTTTTTACTTTTTATAAGATTTTTATAAAGGAATATTTCAATCATTTTTCAAACAAGGTCCTTTTTAAACGTTTCGACAAAATTAATGTAAGAATGTCTTTTTTAACTTATACGGTGAGTGAGGCTATTTTCTGCTATTATAAAATTAGCGAATCTTACCTTAAAATCTTATAAGAATATTTTCAAAGTAAATTCTATATTTTATAATTATGTGACTTTTAAATTATTTTAAAAAAGATATATTTCCCTCAAATAGTTTTGATTTTATCTATGTCAACATCCTTTGATAGATTTTAAGCTTATTTGAAGTCGATTTATTATGATACAAAACATCCATATTGTATTTAAGGTCTTGTGATATGTTTGATTTTGGATGTGTTTCTTTATACCCTTCATGGTTTATGGAGAATTGATTGAAATTTCATATGCTAGTTTTAATACAAATGTTTATGTAATGTTAAAACCTGTTCATATGAGGAATGCATTGGACTTAGTAAGTGACGGGTGGAGACCTCTATAGATCCTCGATGCATGGGTAAGTCTAATGAGACAAACAAGTTTCCTAACACAAGTCCTTGACAAAATCTTATTTGAAGTCTTGGCACAAGGCCTTGACTATGTGGTTTTGATAGTTTAGCATTATGCATTTCATCATTATGAATGTGGTTATTGATATTTCATGTGGGTATTCAACTAGAATAATATCCATTTGAGTAAGTAAATGAAATTATTTTGATTTTAATCTTTTCCATATAAAGCTAAATTTCATGTTTAAAAATATTTTGTTTTATTTTTATACATTACCTGAATTGTTTATGATTATTTATGAATGTTTCTGCTATATTGTTATCCTTACTGAGCATTAGAGCTCACCCCTTTATATGTTTTATTTCTCCTAGGATGTGAAGAAGTATTTTATGACTGACCTATAGGGATATTCTTAGGGGATTTGATTATGGAATATAGAGAAAATATTGTTGTACTTTTTCATTTTATGATGTAATGTAAGACTTATGAATATATCTAGTGTTTCTGAGGCTACTAAACTAATCAGTCTATCGAGTCTTGATCAATTGTGATCATCCCAATTTTATGTAATAATACACCGATATTAGGTAACTGGGATCGGGGCATTACCATTGGTATCAGAGGAAGTTTAGTACAAACCTTGGAAGAAAGATTTAGATAAACTCTGATTAGAGTACATAGACCTAGGATGGACTTTGAGAATTAGTATAGAATAACTTCCAATAATTTTGGTTATGTATAGATTTTGTGAGTTTTCTGAGCAATACATCCCTGTCTGGATACGAGAATGTGGAGACAACTCTAGCACAGATGTACCTAGGGGTAAAACCCTAAAACACTACTTTGACCTAGACTCAAATGGGAGCTGGTGCACAACAACGGGGCTTGCTGCAGTCTTGGTTACGACACTCTTGGGGGTATGCTTAGGATAATTTTTTTTTACAAAACATTATGAAGGGATTATGAGTATATACTTCCTCAAAGAATACATTTTTATGATTATGGATTATATCCATAAACTATTAAATTTAGGTTAAGTGTTTTACATGTTTGGATTTATGTATTTCATTTCATAAACTAATGTAGTTTTTGCCATTATTTAGAAATGGAACCTAGTGTAAGGAATGGAAACTGTATCAATCCATTCTCTCCATGTAGGGATTTCCCTCCTATTCAATATAATTATAGTGGAGCTGGTGATACAATTGGTGTTGATCATCATATCACCATACTGGGACAACTCACTTAGGTTATGAATAATATCCTTACCCGTATGGAGAACCCTAATCCGCAGCGTGGAGGATTAATGTTATATCACTTCATGAGGCCACAACCACCAAAAAACAATGGGGATACCAATCCACTAATAGCTGGGAAATGTATAGATTCCTTAGAAAAAATATTCCACACCTTGGGGAGTAGTGAAATGGAAAAATATGTCATGGCAGTTTACCACCACACTAGAGATGCTGAACAATTCTGGCCATTGATTCGAAATGCGTAGGAAGATGATGAAGTATAAAAAATTGAATGGAGGGAGTTTAAAGATATTTTTAAAGAAAAATAATTTCTTCATGACCATCGAGTAGATATGGAAAGACAATTTTTTAGTTTAGGAAAATGGAGGATGAGAATATTGCAAAGTATGAGTCTAACATTACAAAGTTAGCAAGGCATGCTGCGGAATATATACATAACCCAAGAAGTAAGATTGATGGCTTCTTTGATGGGTTAAAACCATTTTCCCTTCAAGCATTAGTCTCACAATCCTTGTGATTGTATGAAGATATTATCTCATGTGATATCAAGATATAAAATTAATTCTCTATGTCTTACAACATTAAATAAAAGCAAGAGAAGAATAAATTTTTTGATCACTTTGGAAATGGATATAAGGGGAAGAAGGGAAAAGTTGAATATCCATCCTGTTGTAAATGTGGGAAGAAACACCCCGGTACATTCCTGAAGGGAATGGGAGTCTGTTACAAGTGTGGTGAAAAAGTCCACCAAGCTCATGCTTTCAAGGAGAAGAAAGAAGCTACTGATGTTCAATGCTACAATTTTAGGGAGATGAGACATTATGAAAATGAATGTACTAAGCGTTAGGGTAACATACCTCAGAAAAGGCCAAGGGATCAAGGCCAAGATTATTCTATCACTACTGCTGAGGTAGATGTTCTGAAAGACATGGTGGTAGGTAATTTAATGGTTTCCTCAAGTTTAGCCAATGCTTTATTTGATTCTGGATCATCGCATTGTTTTATATATTCCCATTTTTCTTAGAAAATTAGATATTTCCAATTTTATTTGAAAAGGCGGTTGTCAGTCAAAACTCTTTAGGAAATTATCATTGATAGAATGTTTTGTGAATAAGTCCCCATTTTGTCATATAAATGTTATTTATCTGCTGATCTCATCATCATAACCATGATTGAATTTGATATAATCCTCATTATGGATTGGCTTTCAGGACATGATGTGAAAATTTATTGTAAGAAGGTGGTTAAATTTTTTGATGATGATAAGGAGTACCTGATCTTTAGAGTAGAAACAAAACCCCCTAATTCTTATCTAGATCCATCCCCAGTATCTCAACTAAATTCAATAATTGGGGATGAATTGAATGAAATAACTATGGGTGAGGAATGTAATGTTGAAATAGAGGATGTACCTATTGTGAAAGAATATGATGATGTGTTTCCAGAATATTTACCTGGACATCCACCAGAATGAAAAATTAAGTTTTCCATTAATTTAATTCCTGGTTCAAGGCCCAAATCAAATACACCTTATAGAATGGAAACTGTGGAATTAGTGTAACTAATGAAACAGATACATGAATTGAGTAATAAGAGATTTATTCACCCTAGTGTTTCTCCATGGGGAGATCTAGTCCTTTTTGTTAATAAGAAAGTTGGATCTATGAGGTTGTGCATTGACTACAGGGAGATCAATGATACAAAAATAAAGAACAAGTATACCCTACCTCGCATTGATGATTTATTTGACCAACTTCATGGAGCTCAAATTTTTTCAAATATTGACCTTCGATCAGGATATCATCAGTTTTTTTTGAAGAAGGAAGACATTCTGAAAATTGCATTTCGAACCAGGTATGGGCATTACGAGTTTACAGTAATTCCTTTTGGGATGACTAATGCAGCCTATGTTTTCATGGATCTAATGAATAGTGGTTTCAAGGAACATCTTGATGATTTTTTGGTGGTATTTATTGTTGATATCTTATTATACTCCAAAAGTTACGAAGATCATGAAAATCACTTGGTCATTATCCTGAAAACTCTTTGAAGACATGAATTATATGGGATGTTTAGAAAGTGTGAATTCTAGCTTCAAGATATTTCTTTTCTTGGCCCTATTTTCTATGTGGATAGAATCTCCGTTGATCCTTCTAAGACAAGAGCAATCCATGAATGGCCAGCATAGACAACTATAACTGAGCTACACAATTTTATTGTTTTAGAAATTTATTATCGACGTTTCATCCAGAATTTTTCCCAGTTGGCTAAACCATTTACAAAGATCACAAGAAATGGGGTTAAATTTGTTTGGAAAAAAGAGTGTGAAGAATGTTTTGATGAACTGAAGACAATATTAGTCAATGCTCTTATCTTGAGTCTACCATCGGGGAATGATGGGTTTGTTATTTATAGTAATGCTTCAAAGAAATGACTTGGTTTTTTTATTATGCAGAATGATAGGGTTTTAGACTTTGCATCACGAAAACTAAAAATTCATGACAAAAACTATTCTACGCATGATCTTGAGTTAGAAACTGTAATATATTCTTTGAAGATATGGATATATTTTTTCTATGGTGAAAAATGTTAGATATATACCGATCACAAGAGTTTGAAGTATATTTTCTCACAGAATGAACTCAACATGAGGAAAAGGAGATTGCTTGAAATACTCAAGGATTATGATTGCACGATACACTACAACCTAGGGACAGAAAATAAGGTGGATGATGCTTTGCATAGAATGGATCATGGATTTTTGAACAAGATGAGTGTTGAAAGGGATCCTATTTTAATGGATCTAGTAATGATGAATATGGGAATCACCATGGAAGGTGAAACATCGATTGTTTTTCAAATGGTTGCCAAAAATTCTTTACATGAAAGGATAAAGAGTTCGTAGACCGATGATGAAGTTTCAAAAGAATATTAAAGTTATGAATGATGGGAGTTTGATTGAATTCGTATATGAAGATGGGATTTATAAATTTGGAAGGAGAATTTGTGTTCCTAATATACCTGATCTAGAAAGAGAATTTTTGGATGATGCTCATAGTTCCAATTTCTGTATACACCTTTGGAGTACCAAAATGTATAGAGATTTGAAGGAACTTTTTTGGTGGGATAATAGGAAGAGAGAGATTGATGATTTTGTGTCAAGATGTATGGTTTGTCAACAAGTGAAAGCTGGAAGGAAACAGCCTGGAGGAGTCATGAAACCTATTCCCATACCTGAGTTGAAATGGTATAATATTACGATGGACTTTGACATGGGACTACCAAAGACTCCTAGAAGAAACAATGCAATATGGGTCATTATTGATCGTCGTTCCAAGTCAGCACATTTTCCTTCTATAGGACAAGATCTACCACATTAACATCTAAAAAGACTATATATTAATGAAGTTGTGAGACTTCATGGAGTACACCTATAGATTGTTTCTGAACGTGATCCACGTTTTTACTTCAAGATTCTGGAAAAGTATTCAGAAAGCCCAGGATACTGAACATTGTTTGAGCACTTCCTACCACCCTCAAACAGATGGAAAATCATAATGAAGAATTCAAACCTTAGAAGACATGTTGATATCCTACCACCTTTAATTCATGGTATGTGGGATCAATATTTTCCTTTGCACTACTACAAAAACGGGCAATAACAGCGCTAAAATCGGGCTTTAACAGCGCTAGAAAAGCGCTGTAAAGCTCAGCGCTGATAAAGGGGGGGGGGGGTGTCCTTTAACAGCGCTAAAAAAGCGCTGTTATATGTTGCCTTTAACAGCGCTTTTTTAGCGCTGTTAAATGTCGCCTTTAACAGCGCTAAAAAAGCGCTGTTAAATCCCTGCCTGCTGCTAATAAAAAACCTGCACTAGTACAGCCAGCCGAGCAGACCTGCACAAAAACCAGTATATCAACCACAGACCTGCACAAAAACCAGTATATCAACCACAAGCATGTCATCAACCGATCACAACCCAACCAAACAGTGTTCTTACCATGAGTTAGATACCATCTACCCAGAAAGCAAAACTACCTCATTACATAGTATCACAAAATATTCCTACACAACTCAGAAGATAAATACTAGAACATTCCACTATGCATTGTTTCTCCTTGGATTGCCACTTGGTTTTGACAAATCGTGCAGAGCCCGTGCTCCTTGAATCATTCTGGAATACATAAAAAGGATATCCTAACTCTCCCAACCATCACCCTTAGTAATTATGTATATTAATACAAAAAAGGTAACATATCATAAATTGGGGTACTGTAATGAGACATCAAGATTAACATTCTATATATACGATCAATGTCTAGTAGGATTGGTTGCGTTGATACATGACTCTACCTGGACCTCAAAAATAGATATATGATCTCACTCCAGGACTTTCAGAGAGACTCCAACTATGTCTAGGACGTCCTGCTGAAGCGATCGTACTACCGTAAGTCGCAAAAGATACCAAAACCATCCTAGGAAGGATCATGGGAGCCAACCATAATGAAATATGTCCTTGATATAGTGTTCAAAGAGATCAATCATGGTACATAAAATTATGTGTCATTTAAAGGGTCACATGCCTTGTCGCTTTACCCTGGGTAACTCCAATGTTCAGCTGCCTGTGTGAATATACATGTCATATCAATAGGAAATTACATGGCATGTTAAAAAAACATATACGTGTTACCCTTTGATCGTGTGTCCTCTTATGCACCCTTGCCCTATGTTAGTACATGACGTCGATCTCGTGTGATTCTTCCTGTGTATCTGTACAAGGGATAAACTGCGTAGCTGGCTCATTAAAGACGTGTAGTGGGATATATTCCATGTAGGAAAGCCATGTAATCCACCCCAGGTTTGACTCGTACACGTCACATATGACCCATGGATCATTGTACTAAATTGTTAACACAATCCTAAGGCATTTGGTCGGTTTCCCGTATGTCAGTTGTTGATTTCACTTAAAAATAAATCCATTTTGAACAAAATAGAGGCACTTTGAGTGGTGTCGGCCACACCGGGCCTCGGATTGAGTCGGGGTTGACTCTTACACGTCAAATTTGACCCATGGATCATTGCCCTTATGTTTCAACAGAATCCAAATGCGTTTGGTCGGTTTGCCGCATGTCAGTTGTTGATTTCACTTAAAAATAAGTCCATTTTGAACAAAAGAGAGGCACTGTGAGTGGTGTCGGCCACACCGGGCCTCGGATTGATGCGATGTTATGTCACACATGAGTCATTGATCATTGTGAAAAAGTATCAACGCAATCAGAAGCCGTTAGATTGATTTGGCGTATGTACGTAAAATATTGTCCATTTTAAACTAAATACATACACTTGGAGTGATACCGGTCTCACCGCACCTCTGATTGAGGCGGGGTTGACTCGTACACGTCACATTTGACCCATGGATCATTGTCCTTAAGTTTCAATAGAATCCCAATGCGTTTGGTCGGTTTGTCGTATGTCAGTTGTTGATTTCACTTAAAATTAAGTCCATTTTTAACAAAACAGTGACACTGTGAGTGGTGTCGGCCACACCGGGCCTCAGATTGATGCGGTGTTGAATCGTACACGTCACACATGAGTCATTGATTGTTGTGAAAAAGTATCAACGCAATCAGAAGCCGTTAGATCGGTTTGGCATATGTACGTAAAATATTGTCCATTTTAAACTAAATACATACACTTGGAGTGATACCGGTCACACCGCGCCTCTGATTGAGGCGGGGTTGAATCTTACACGTCACATTTGACCCATGGATAGTTGTCCTTAAGTTTCAAAAGAATCCCAATGTGTTTGGTCGGTTTGCCGTATGTCAGTTGTTGATTTCACTTAAAATTAAGTCCATTTTTAACAAAACAGTGACACTGTGAGTTGTGTCGGCCACACCGGGCCTCGGATTGATGCGGTGTTGAATCGTACACGTCACACATGAGTCATTGATCATTGTGAAAAAGTATCAATGCAATCAGAAGCCGTTAGATCAGTTTGGCGTATGTACGTAAAATATTGTCCATTTTAAACTAAATACATACACTTGGAGTGATACCGGTCACACCGCATCTCGGATTGAGGCGGGGTTGAGTCGTACACGTCACATATAACCCATGAATCGTTGTCCTAAAGTGTCAACACAATCCGAAGGCGTTTGGTCGGTTTCCCGTATGTCAGTTGTTGATTTCTCACTTAAAAATAAGTCCATTTTGAACAAAACAGAGGCACTTGGAGTTGTGTCAGCCACAACAGGCCTCAGATTGAGGCGGGGTTGACTCGTACACATCACATTTGAAGGTGAGTATGCATACACGATAGTTGACCTTCTTAGAGAAGGGTTTCTGGAAGAGTATAAAAGGCATGAAGCAATGAAGATCATTAGAGTGTTGGAGCAAATGTGGTTGCTACAAACAATGTGGAAATCGGCTTGTGCAAAGAGACCTAAGATACAACTTGCAAGTATTCTACTCTATTTTTTTCTGGAAGGTTTCAGTTTAAATGCATTTTGGAATGATCATTGCTAGCCATGGTATTTTAGGTTTTTTTGACAGCCAAGGGGAAAGGGTGGGGTCTGAAGACATTGTAGGATATGTCGAAGGGTGATTTTGTGTGTGAATATGTTGGAGAAATGTTAACTCCCGCAGTTCTGAAAAGAGTCACTATTTGAAAGAATGTCACAAGTTTAGATACATCTCAAGATGGTCAGTTTAAAGACATTTTGAGGGACACTACTAAATACATGCTCAGATATGCACTCATCCCCCACTTTTAGATCGTTGTCTACTATAATGATCTTCCAAACAAGATATGCATTAGAACGCTCATGATACATAGAGAAATTCACTGGCCACCTTCGAGAATGATCTGAAGCACAAACCATGACAGCATTATGTTTTTAACTTCAGCACCTCAATTCAGATCATTCTCGAAGGTGGCCAGTGAATTTCTCTATGTATCATGAGCGTTCTAATGCATATCTTGTTTGGAAGATCATTGTAGTAGACAACGATCTAAAAGTGGGGGATGAGTGCATATCTGAGCATGTCTTTAGTAGTGTCCCTCAAAATGTCTTTAAACTGACCATCTTGAGATGTATCTAAACTTGTGACTTTCTTTCAAATAGTGACTCTTTTCAGAACTGCGGGAGTTAACATTTCTCCAACATATTCACACACAAAATCACCCTTCGACATATCCTACAATGTCTTCAGACCCCACCCTTTCCCCTCGGCTGTCAAAAAAACCTAAAAGACCATGGCTAGCAATGATCATTCCAAAATGCATTTAAACTGAAACCTTCCAGAAAAAAATAGAGTATAATACTTGCAAGTTGTAACTTAGGTCACTTTGCACAAGCCGATTTCCACATTGTTTGTAGCAACCACATTTGCTCCAACACTCTAATGATCTTCATTGCTTCATGTCTTTTATACTCTTCCAGAAACCCTTCTCTAAGAATGTCAACTATCGTGTATGCATACTCACCTTCAAATGTGACGTGTACGAGTCAACCCCGCCTCAATCTGAGGCCTATTGTGGCTGACACAACTCCAAGTGCCTCTGTTTTGTTCAAAATGGACTTATTTTTAAGTGAGAAATCAACAACTGACATACGGGAAACCGACCAAACGCCTTCGGATTGTGTTGACACTTTAGGACAACGATTCATGGGTTATATGTGACGTGTACGACTCAACCCCGCCTCAATCCGAGACGCGGTGTGACCGGTATCACTCCAAGTGTATGTATTTAGTTTAAAATGGACAATATTTTATGTACATACGCCAAATCGATCTAACGGCTTCTGATTGCGTTGATACTTTTTCACAATGATCAATGACTCATGTGTGACGTGTACGATTCAACACCGCATCAATCCGCGGCCCGGTGTGGCCGACACCACTCACAGTGTCACTGTTTTGTTAAAAATGGACTTATTATTAAGTGAAATCAACAACTGACCATATCGAGATGTATCTAAATTTGTGACATTCTTTTAAATAGTGACTCTTTTCAGAACTGCGTGATATGAAGGTATTTTGGAGATTTTACTGGTTCATGCATGATATGAAGGTATTTTGGAGATTTTACTGGTTTTTTTGTCCAAAGGCCAAAGAAATGTGGTCCATCATTCTTGCATGTTACTCGTACACGTCACCAAGGACCCGTGGATCCTTCTCCTAAAGGATGAAGGCAATCCGGATGTGTCTGGTCAGATTTACGTAGGTCAGTTGTTGTTTCCAATTAAAGTGGTGTCCATTTTAAACAAGAGAGCGACCCTTTGGGTGGTAGCGGTCACACCGTGCCTCGGATTGAGGCGGGGTTGACTCGTACACGTCACCAAGGACCCGTGGATCCTTCTCCTAAAGGATGAAGGCAATCCGGATGCGTCTGGTCCGATTTACGTAGGTCAGTTGTTGTTTCCAATTAAAGTGGTGTCCATTTTAAACAAGAGAGCGACCCTTTGGGTGGTAGCGGTCACACCGTGCCTCGGATTGAGGCGGAGTTGACTCGTACACGTCACCAAGGACCCGTGGATCGTTCTCCTAAAGGTTGAAGGAAATCCAGATGCGTCTGGTCGGATTTCCATAGGTCAGTTGTTGTTTTCAATTAAAGTGGTGTCCATTTTAAACAAGAGAGCGACCATTTTAGTGGTTCAACATTCATGCATGTTGCTGGTGCATATCATCTGTTAAAATGGAAAAATGACTCATTGGAGAAAGAATGTTTTATTTAATAACAATTACAATTTTGCTACGAACATTTACATACAACAATATTTTATCTTTTGATCCCCTTAAACCCTCTCAAAAATGACCACCAATTGTACATGTCCCCAAGTCAGATCATCATTGTATTTGTGTACAATCTGTCATCAGGTATGCGGCCCACTCGTTTCTGAACACATCTATATCGTCTTGTGAGTATGAGGCTTTTCGGCAGTCATAGTAGTACTGCAAAATAAAAAAATAAAGAATTAATAAATAACTTAAACGAACTAGTAATTGTTTTTGAAAATACCTCTTTAGGGATGCTAGTTTGCTGATGAAAAACGATCTCTTTCATAAATTTACAAACATAATAACCGCAATCATTATCGTTTGTTTGTTTTGGAAACTGCAAAAAAATTGATCATTAGGAGAATAAATAACTTGTGTTGAGGTGTGTTTGGATAGTGAAATTTTATTATATATACCCTGATATTTGTCCAGACGTAGTACTTGCTCGGCTCCTTATGCTTAGCCCCTGTCCTCATACCATGATTTAGACGATATTGGTACACCTCCCTATCATAACAGAATCCTCAGTAAAAGATAATATATATTATATAAATTGATGTTTAGACCTAAAACGTAAGATGTAGTGTCTTACAGATTCACAAACTCCATCATGTATGGTCGGTTTGATGGATATCCTAGCTTTGAATCCAGAAAGTAAATCTTCGGAGTATCCAAGTTCACCGCAATTAGCAACCAATGTTGCCTAAAAACACAAAAAGGAATAAGTAATAAAAAAAGTGAAAATATAATTGATATGCTTTAATCGTAGAGTATTACCCCTGCATGGTTGGTATTAGGAAAAGTCTGTCATCTGTAATCTTGCGTTCAAATGTTTTCAGCAAGTCCTTCACTATTGCATCCCTTTTTGATGACTCTATTTTTGTTTGGTGTGTTGATGTGATATGAGGACTAACCAGTCCAAATCTTGGCTCATGGGAAAATCCCTTCAACTGTTTTTCATAAATGCGTCTGTCAACAATATAAAATGCATTTAGTCATAATTTTCACATTAGATCAGCTTAGAGAAAATCAATTCATGGAAACATACCTCATATATACATTTACAACAGTGACGCCTAACCAACCGTTTTCAAGGATTTCATTTACATTTTCAGCAGCAACGAAATCTTGACTTTCCTCTCCGTATATATTATCTTCGAAAATCACTATATGACTATTACCATCTTTTAGATTCATATCCACATGAGTCTTCAATGCTAGTAAATGTGGAAAGAGAACAGGTGGTGTTATTGTGCTTTCAGTAGCTCCTTGGGATCGATTGGTCGATCCTTTAGATGGTTTCGAGCCGATGTTAGTCACCCCCTTTCCTTTCTCCGTCTATAACAACAATCATTGATTCAGACACTCTTTTCATTAATTGTTAAGGGTTTAGCTTGAAAATAAAAGGAAATAAATACCTCTTTTTCTGCATGTACTCTTACAAGTTCTGCCGGCCATGCAATGAATGTCCCAATAGCCTTTTCAACCGTATGAATATCATCGTCATCAAGTGGAATAGGTAGCATTGCATTTGGCTCATGAGCTACAGTAATCGTCACTTTCAGATGATCTTTTGAAAGTGGTCTATTATGCAGTGTGGCATCTGGGATATTGAACACTGTAGCCCTCGCTACAAGGTGATAGGTGGGTGTTGACAGATATAAATCACAATCATTATCACCCTGTAGAAGATCAGTACAGATAAATTATCAGTGTTTGTCTGATTCATATTTAATGGGAACCGTTATTAGAATATTGATTACCACGGCTAAGACATTTTTTTTAGGTGAATGGCTCGCCTCAAAGCTGGGGGGGGGGGGTGGGGCAGGATGTTCATGCGGTGGTTGTTCCTGAGTTGTGTCCTCCCTTTGCTTCCCACCCATAAAAGTTGCTAGCAACTCTCACTGCCATTGCAATTTTTCTTCAAGGGTTGCTATTTTTTCGCTCATTTGTTCCAATTTTTTCTCTGTATCATCTATTTTTTTCTTCTTCTCAAAATATACTCGGGGTGTCACCCCAAACCCTGCACCTCTGACACGACCGTATTTTTCCGGCTGCTTCAAAGCCGTCGATAATAGGTCTGTATCAGCTACAGGAGTAGCTGATTCCTGTGACTGTCAGATATAGGAAAAAAACTAATTATTTTTATGTAATAGCAATTTTAATCAAATCTTTTTATCATCGTGACATACTTACACATATTTCCCACACTTTTTGTGTGTTCTCATCTATTAACTTCCCTTCTTTGTTCACACGTGCCTCCTTCCATAGCACATGACGTGGGATAGAAGTGCATTTGGTTTTAGATTCATCAATCTACATATAAACATAGAAAGATAATTATGATGTTGTTTATTGGCACCTAACAATATTACTGTAAATTTACAATACGTACCATTTTCTTTTCTAATGAAGCGTACCCCATCCTTGCTTTACGATAGGGGTATGTTGGATTTGATGCACGTTCCTTATTTTCAGTACAGAGTTTCTGTTTCATAAATGAAATATTGACAATCAAAGTGATGAATACAGGTATCCTCAAACAACGTATTATCACTCACAATGTACCTGAAACTTCTCATCCCCACGACGGCCAATAAATGCATCCCATGCTTCTTGGGATATCAGGTGCGCATAGACAATGGGTGGGTGCGGGTTTATTTTACCTTTAGAATCTTTCAGGTGACATCTTGTTAAAATAGTACGAAAACCTCGATGAATCTTTCCTGCAAGCCTTAGTACATAATCCTTGTGTGAGTCGTCTACTATAAATGTACTCTGCAAGAGATTGAGAAGAGTAAGACACTGTTTCATCATTTTATTTGCTAGTTAATTAAAAAAATAAATTCATAATGTTACCGTAATTTCTTCCCAGATCACAGCCTTCAACCTGGACACAACATGGTGCCATGAATCTACGTCAATCGGCACGCGTTTCCCGGTGACAACTCCAATGTAACTGCTAAACATAGCCTTGTTGGGATTCACATGTTGGCCTCGTGCATTCCATCCGACTTCAAATTTGATGCCTTTGCTTTTCGCCTTAAGAATTTTGGCTAACACTGTCAAACTACGACGCACCTGTGATTTCTGCGACTTCGGTCCTTCATTCCCAACCATTTCATCGATATCAACATCATCTATATGTTCATCTACTATGATATCAACGGCATGTGCTGATGGTTGTTGGACCTCAACACTAAGAGAAGGAGCCGCAACAGCAAGAGCAGCAGCAGGAGCAGCAGTAGGAGCAGCAGGAGCAGCAGCAGGAGCCGCATCAGGAGCACCAGGAGCCACAGCAGGAGGAGGAGTATGAGCCACAGTAGTAGGAGCAGCAGGAGCCGCATCAGGAGCAACAGTAGCAGCAGAATGAGCTGCAGGAGCAGCAGGAGCAGCAGCAGCCACAGCAGCAGCTGCTTGAGAGACTTGTTCAGTCTCAAGGTTAGGAGCACCAGAATGTGCAGAAGTCATTATCTGCAAAAGTGGTTGAACAGTTCATTCAAATTACATAAATTCTGTAATGATAAGATAATAACATGAGATAACAAGATCTATATTACAAACAAAATATAACATGTTTACTGAACTCTCTTTCTTTTTTTCAAAGGTTGAAGAGATTTGACACCTCTATCGACAATCCAAATCCCTTCATTGTGGTCTCCTCTAACATACAAAACATCATCTGCATTGGGACCGCTCCGAATTGATTGTGACGTACCACTAAAAGGATCGTCCTCAACTGAATTTTCATCGGAACCCTCAATAGTTTTGGACGATAACAGAACAATCGACCACTTTCGGTTTGCGGGATCTGGAACATAAAAAACTTGTACCGCTTGTGATGCCATTATAAACTGTTCGTCTTTGTACCCTTCTTTACTAAGATCAAATTTCACAAATCCCCATTCATCTATTTTAACACCACTATTGTTATCAATCCATTTGCATTGAAAAATCGGCAATTGAAATGTCGTATAATCCAACTCCCATATTAGTTTGATAATGCCAAAGTATGACATATTTTAATAAATTGGATTTATATCCTTACTACCAGAAACATGCATCGCTTCAGCCACTAGTGTAACTCCACTATTTTGCATGGTACTCTCTTCATCATGTTCATCTGTATAGAATGTATAACCATTAATTACATACCCACTGTAAGATAATACATACACACTTGGTCCAGCGGCTAGCCATCGAAGTCGTTCTGAAATTGAATTCGGATTTTCATCCAACTGCTTAAAAATATGGTCCTAAAACCATCATATAAACTGGTGATTATGTGTATCTGCTAACCATTTTTCAGCCCTCGATGGATTCAACTGCCTAAGAATTTCTTTGTGAGTTTCAATATATGGAGCAACCTCCCAACTGTTATGCAAAACATAAAGATGAGCCTGCTCCCGATATGTAATACTGATTGTTACAACTTCTCTTCCAGAAATTCCCTCACCCTCAATGCGTCCAGTGTGACGAGATTTCGGGAGACCAATGCTTTCCACATCAGATAGGTATTCAATAAAAAATTCAATGGCTTCCTCAACAATATATCGCTCCACTATACAACCCTCTGGCCGACTTCGATTTTTGACATATCCTTTCAAAATCTTCTTATACCGTTCAACAGGATACATCCATCTATAGTGCACAGGACCACAAAGTCGAATCTCTCTCACCAAGTGAATCATCAAATGAACCATCATATCAAAGAATGTTGGCGGGAAGAACATTTCTAATTCACATAATATGATGACAATTTCTTTTTCCATAGCTGGCAATTTCCCCGAGTCTAAAACTTTGCTACATATAGCTTTGAAAAAGAAACAATGTTTGGTTAACGTATGACGAACATTCTTGGGTAAAATGCAACGTAAAGCTATAGGAATTAGATCTTGCATCAAAACATGGCAATCATGTGATTTCAAACCTTTTAACTTCAAATCATTCATTGACACAATGTTCTTGATATTTGATGAGTACCCCTCTGGAACCTTTACATCATTAAAGAAGTTGCAAAACTGATATCTCTCTGCCCTAGAAAGAGTATAAGCAGCAGGAGGAAGAAACATTCGATTTTTACCTTTCACGAGAGCCAACTCTTCTCGTATTCCCATGTCAACCATGTCCAACCTTGCCTTAATTCCATCTTTTGTTTTGCCAGGGGCATTTAGCAACGTTCCAATAACACTATCACATACATTTTTTTCCACATGCATCACATCAAGAAAATGTCGGACGTACAAACAATTCCAGTATGGTAATTCAAAAAAAACTGATCTCTTTTTCCAACCGATTTTCGTAAGGTTTTTCGAAAATGGTTTACCAAAAACAGTGTTCATATCTTTTACTTTCTCAAACAGCTGATCACCTGTTAGTGGAGACGGTGTTGTGCGTTTTTCTGAACTTCCATTGAATGATGTCGTCCAAGATCGGTACTTATGCCGACGAGGTAGAAATCTACGATGTCCTAGAAACACAGATTTCGATGAATGTTTCAACCTAATTGATTCTGTATCTTCTTCGCACACGGGACACCCTTGAGTTCCTTTAATGCTATAGCCTGAAAAATTTCCATAAGCAGGGAAATCATTTATTGTCCCATACAACATCGCTCTCAACTTGAAGTATTCACTTTTATAAGCATCATACAACATTACACCTGAGTCCCACAATAACTTCAAATCCTCGATCAAAGGAGTCAGATAAACATCAATATCGTTACCTGGTTGTTTTGGTCCTGATATAAGCATAGATAACATGATGAATTTTCGCTTCATGCATAACCAGGGTGGCAAGTTATAATTTAGCAACATAACAGGCCATGTACTATGAGTGCTGCTTTGAAAACCAAAAGGATTCACTCCATCTGTAGATAACGCAAGACGAAGGTTTCTCGGCTCTTTTCCAAATTCAGGATACTCATGATCAATTTTCTTCCATTGAGGAGAGTCGGCCGGATGACGTAATAACCCATCTTTATTTCTTTTATCTGCATGCCACGACAATTGTCTTGCAGTTTCTTTACTTCCATATAAACGCCTAAACCTTGGAATGATTGGAAAGTACCATACAACTTTCGTAGGATTGGATTTATCTTTCTTGTATCGAGAAGCACCACACTTTGGGCATTCTGTAAGTGATTTGTTCTCCTTTCGAAACAATATACAGTCTTTCGGGCAGGCATGTATTCTTTCAGAAATCATTCCCATCGAGCGTAGCAGTCGTCTAGCTTCATACGTCCGGCTTGGGAGCTCATTATCTTCCGGAAGCATGTCATTCAAGAGAGCAAGTAGTTCCGTAAAACTGACATCACTCCATCCATTGCCTGCTTTCAATTTATACAACTTCAGTACAGCTGACAATGTTGTATACTTAGTGCAAGCAGCATACAATGGCGTCTTTGCACAACTCTTTAACTTCTCAAACAATTTTGGGAAATCACGGGGTTCATCTTGAATTGTCTTTGTCATTTCCTCAATACGATCTTCATCATCATTGACATCTGTAATCACATCCTCCATACGGTCTTCTTCATTATCTATATTTGTATTCATATCTGACGATCCATAAAACGCAGTTTTATCCCAGCCAGTAGCTACATTCGCTTTTTCTCCGTGTTTATTCCAACATTTATAACTCCGATCTATTCCGTGACATATCAAATGTTCTTCCAACTCCTCTGGATTAAGTAGTCTAGAATAACAACAACGTAAACACGGACAAAGGATTTGAGAAGGATCCTTTGTGTGATCCTTTGCAAACTTGATGAACTCTTTCACTCCGTTCTCGTACTCTATTGTTAAACGATTAGAATCCATCCAATCTTTATTCATCTTCATCCTATTTGAATCTCAAATATTAGTATTTATGGTTCAAGTACACAAAAGAAGACTTCCAAATACAGTAGAAGGGAACCACTTCCTTTGAAGGAGATCAAGTAGTCAAACCTATAATCAAGATTCATAAAAAAGAATATTAGATTCACTAAAAAGATGATTATCTATCACTCTATTAGGAGAAAAAGATACGTATGCACCTAATGTGACATCAAACATGGTTTTACACACTTTGGGATAATCATGTGTTCATGTTCAGAAACAATTATAAATAATAGGATACCCCCTTAATTTAGTATCTCAACTTTTATAGAAAATATGAGGCTTTGAATCGCGTAGAATTGCATTCAATAGGAGTTTGTAAAGAGAGTTGCGTGCATGGTAAAAAGTTGCGTGCATGGACTTATTCTTATCGATTCGAGAATCCCTGGTGTCATAGTCTACACCTTTCTCCACCTTCATGTCCAGCGCATGTCAAATTATCTTAGACTGATTTTCCATTAAGTTACTCAGGATTTTCAAGGAATCAGTCCCCACAATATGACACTAAAAAGTTCTACCATAGTTCTAATTGCATGATTCTAAAATGCATGATTTCAAGTACTATAGTTGGTTTGATTCTATAGTAATGCCTAAGTCATTATGTTCTAGTCCAGACACCCCAAAAACTAAACATTCCCCCTCCCTTTGTGTGGGTTAGACCCATGCATGTAGTTTTAACTTAAAATATCTATGTACAGCTTGATTCTTTCCATCACAAGAAACATGGTGATACATAAACATCATATTTAGGGTCTATTCATGAGACATTAATTTCCCCATTGTCACTATGTCGAAGCCAAATCTACAGATGAAAATTTAAACACAATAAAGATTGTTTTCCCCTTGTGCTCCCATGAATTAAATAAATCTACATAGTGGAGTGAAATGTGAGGTTTTCCCCACTAGTGATATCTTATGAAAAAAATTATCCACTCCCATGAATAATCTAAATCTGTATGGGAGGATGTAATATAGGTAGGTCCTTATAACAAGACATTAAACTGTGTGGCCAATGTTCTGTCCCTATGCATGGGTCGGTCCTACATAAGGGAACCTTACCACATCGTTATAAGAGAAAACATCTCTATCATTTTCACTAGGAAATCTTGACTTGCATCTACCCTTTCATGTTCAGGCCTCTTCCTTTCAAAAACCATACACTATGCACAAAAAGGTCTTAATCCTCATATCCTTCCATGGCCATCGGAAATGAGCGGTCATCGTCCTAAGGTCACCTTTATTTGACTAATCACAATATGCACTGGTGGATCTGCATATGTTTCCCACTAAAAAGGCATGTCAACCAAAGACAATTTCGTCCTCAATAATGGATTTTACTACCATCAAACACCCTATGACATTTAAGTACCATATCAATCCTTGGATTCATGAACCCCTGGGTTAAAATTTACATCTACCACCCCCCCCCCCCTCATGCATGATTATGGTAGAACATTCTTGGTTATACTATAGTGAAAAGGGTGAATCATTTCCCCTCCTTATCAGAACAAAATGGAAACCTGCACAAAGGTCCTGGTTTTAGGAAATTAAACTACACCATGCCTCAACTCTCCATTACATAAGACAAATTCTAGTAGGTTTTATACATTCCATAACAACTTGAAGGGATTCCATGAATGTTTGAAACAAATAAATAAAACTAGAATAGAATTCATACCCTTAGTTGGTCGAGGGCGTTGCGGGTTGCGGAAGGCGGCCGAGGGCGGCCGAGTGAGGCGGAGGGCGACGGAGGCGGCGGAGAGCGGCCGAGGGCGGCGGAGGGCGGCCGAGGGCGGCAGAGAACGGCGGCCGAGGGCGTTGCGGGCAGCCGAGGGCGGCAGGCGGTGGAGGTCGGCCGAGGGTGTTGCGGGCGGCGGAGGACGGCGACTGTACCGAGGGCGGCAAGCTCCGGCGAAGCGAACACAGCAGCGGTATTCGGGAGAAGAGTAGCAGGGTTACGGTTCCGCGAGAGCTTTAGCTGCGATAAAACGAGGGCACTGTGCGACCGACTTTATAAAAAAGTTGACTAAGGTTTTATCAGCGCTAAAAAAGCGCTGATAAAGGCTACCTTTATCAGCGCTAAAATTATAGCGCTGATAAAATCTAGCTTTATCAGCGCTTTTCTAGCGCTGATAATATTATGATTTATCAGCGCTAGAAAAGCGCTGATAAAGATTCCCCGTATCAGCGCTACAATTATAGCGCTGATACCGGGTCTCTTTATCAGCGCTTTTTTAGCGCTGATAAAGATAATTTTTATCAGCGCTTTTTGAGCGCTGATAAAGGATACCCTATATCAGCGCTGAAATTTGAGCGCTGATAGAGGTGTTCTGTATCAGCGCTTTTTTAGCGCTTATATAGGAAACCTTTATCAGCGCTAATATTTTAGTGCTGATACAGATCATATTTATCAGCACTTTTCTAGCGCTGATAAATATTACTATTATCAGCGCTAAGAAAGCGCTGATAAAAATTAGCTTTTTCAGCGCTGTAATATTAGCGCTGATATAGGGTATCCTTTATCAGCGTTTTTGCTTAGCGCTGTTATAAGGGCGCGCTTCCCTTGCCCGTTTTTGTAGTAGTGTTGGTAAAATTTTCCTGTAATAATAGCTTCCATTCAAGTATTCAGATGGAACCATATGATGCGTTATATGGAAAGAGATGTCGCACACCAACTTGTTGGGATGATATTGGTGAAAGAAAACTTGTAGACCCATAACTTGTTGAGGAAATGATGGAAAAGGTGACGTTAATCCAAATCCACATCAAAACATCTCAATGTAGGCAGAAGAACTATGCCGATAACCGAAGGAAGGATTTGGAATTTCAGGTAAGAGATCTTGTTTTTTGAAGGTATCTCCATGGAAGGGAGTTATATGTTTTGGTATAAAAGGTAAATTGAGTCCCAGGTACATCAGACCTTTAAAAATTCTAGAATGAATTGGGGATGTAGCTTATCCTTTGGAAATTCCACCAAATCTCTCAAAAGTTCATGATGTGTTCCACGTATCACTGTTGAAGAAATACATGTCTAACCCAACGCATGTACTCACCGATGAGGAATTAGAACTGGAACCTAGTCTGTATTATTGCGAAGACCCTGTCAAGATTCTTGATATAAGAGAACAAGTGCTGAGAAATCGAACGACTCATCTGGGGAATGTTCTATAAAGCAACCATAAGATGGAAGAGGCAATGTGGGACCCCAAGGAACATATGATGAAGAACCACCCAAGAATTTTAATGTGGTAGTATTCAAGAAATTTTTAGGATGAAATTAATTGAAAGAGGGGATAATGTAACACCCCAAGCTTCCATGGTATGCATCTCTTTAAACAATACAGTAGCGTTTGTTGTACGCAACATCATGTTCTAACACACCATAACCAATAAAAATAGCAGTTATGAATAGTAATACCCACTTTTTGAAATTTTATAAATTTTACCTTTCAAAATAGACTTCGTTTTTGGATTCGTAATATCAAAATTAGCTTAGGGAGTTTTTTTGGTATTTTTATGAAAACATTCAATTTTTGATGAATAGTGAAAACACTTCGTTATAGTTAAAACAATATTTTTATTTAAATAATTATTTAATTTATTTAAATTTATTTTAGGTCAAAATGGATAAATAATACCTATATGAATTCAATTTAATTCATTGGAGGCAGTTTATAATAATTTTAGATATATAAAAATTTTATTGAACTTTCACCGTCTTTTACCCATCTCCGAGGAGAATTTCAAAATTCACATAAAACATAATTTTACCATGTCTGTGAGTGGAATTTAGAAAATCCAAGAGACACAGTTATTATCCAAGATTAAAATATGGTTTAATAAGTTAAAAATAATTTTTTCTGAATAGTAACTTTTTACTTTTATTTACCACGGTTAAAAGTAAATAGGGTAATTAAGGGTTAAAATGATATTATTATTTCCCTAACACATGTATTAATTATATTGAGTAAGTATAATTCTAAAAAAACCACCTTAGTAATAATATTTGAACCACTTTGGTCCACTTGGATTAGATTATGACAATTATTATTATATAATTCAAGGAAAAGTTAAAAGAGTTAAAATCAAAGTTTAATAACCAAAACATTTTAAATATAATGTTATACATAATATAAATTCAATTATAAATATTAATTAAAAATCTAGAAAAATTTCCTACATATTTTTATTTTATTTGTAATTTTTAGACATTATATAATTTAATTTATTTATGACACAATGGTGATTCAATAATTACCTAATTAATGAAATATTAAAATAATTGATATTATAAATATCCAAATAAATGTAATTTAAAACTTTTTATGAATTAAACTAATTTCATAGGCTAATATGACATATTTGGGTTGGTTAAATGAATTTTTTTCGAAGTAATAATTCAGTAATGAATTTGGAAAATATAAAATACCAAATAGTGTCAAAATTGACATAAAAGAGTTTTTAAAACAAATATTATTTTAAAAATTGATAATCTATTCCTAAAAATATAAGGTTCGGATAGAGGAATTATATAATGATAGATGTGTCATTAATGAAAAATTTGGGGTTTTTTTGGATGTATATAGTAAGTGTTTTAACCATATAATATAAACATACAAAGAGACATAGTAACTATCAAACTATTTAACAAAGAGTTAAATCTAAAAGTTAAGGTTGATATAGTGACCCAAATGTGTCTGAAACCTATTGGATGAGTGGTTTTCTACCCATAACCACCTTAGAATTTAAAAAATACATTTTTGTGGCATTAGAACCAGAAAATTAATTTATTCTAAAATAATATTTGTTGCTTTTCCTGAGGTTCCTCTCATCCCTCTTATAAAAGGGAACTCCCCATTCTCTCTAATTCACACCTTCAAAGCCTTTCGGCTCGGCCAAAAACTGACCAAATATCCTCTAAAAATCCATCAGTTCATCATAGAGGCCTTACTTTAGTCATAAAGTCAACTCAAAGATCCATTTTGATCAAATCAAAACGAAGAACCCGAAGAAGAGGTAATAATTTCCCCACACTCATTCAAGTTCTTTTCTTCGTCCACTTCTTCGTTCTATGTTATTTCCATTATAAAATAATAAATATTGTATCTTATATATACTGTGATTTTATTATGAATATGGTACATCCATATTCATTATTCTATCCATCCATTGAATGACATGTCACCATACGTGTGTCCGTATGGATTACCGTCTTCACGTCATGGTGTCATTATTATTCAATACATTATTATTTGGATGGGTATAATAATGATGTGTAATTCATGTAAATAATAAATATAACATGATAATAATTCTTTATATATTATATACCATCCAATTATATATTATTTTAATATCAAATGAAGGATATTGTCACTCGTGCGTTCGTACGGATTACTGTCCCCACGAACGTGATGAGATTTATTCTCCATCGTATCCATTCAAGACTATTTTTCATTAGATGATTAAAAATACTGTTTAAAGACTTGATATCATTCTGGATATGAATAATATACATCCCATACATAAAATATATGACTCACATAATAAATAATATAAAGGAAAACTAATCCATTAACAACCGAAATGACGATAATAATAAGATATTATTAACAAAACAATGTTAAGAGAACATATATGAAATCATATTAATGTATATGATTATTTTATAATTTAATAACAATTATTTAACCATTATACTGGAGGATAAATTACCCTCGACCAAGGAAAATTACAAGGTAAGTTTTAATTTCACAATCTCTTCATTATCTGAGGTTGTTTATGTGTAATTATATACTCAGACCACTTTATCATCCACATCCATGTTTCTTAAAAATATATTTCAAAACATTCTAGCTATTTTATAGACTATGGGTTAAAGTCACTTATACTCTTTGACTTTTTATAAGATTTTTATATTGTAATCTTTCTGTTGTTTTCGAAACAAGGTCCTTTTTAACCTTTTCGACAAAATTAAGGTAAGAATGTCTTTTTTAACTTATACAGCGGGTGCAACTATTTTCCGTCATTATAAATTCAACGAAGCTTACCTTACAAGATTATAAGAATATATTCAAATTAAATGTTTTATTTTATAATTATGTGACTTTTAAATGATTTCAAAAAAGAAATATTTCTCTTAAATAGTTTTGATTTCATCTATGTCAACATCCTTTGATGGATTTTAAGCTTATTTGAAGTTGATTTATTATGATACAAAACTTCCATATCGTATTGAAGGTTTTGTGATATGTTTGACTGTGAATGTATTATTTTTATACCATTCATGGATTATGGAGAAATTATTGACATTTTGTATGCTAGTTTTAATACAAATGTTTATGTTATGTTTAAACATGCTCATATGAAGAATGCATTGAACATAGTAAGTTATGGGTGGAGCCCAATATAGCTCCTCGATGCATCAGTAGGTCTCACAGGAAAAACTAGTGTCTTGTCACAAGGCCTTGAAAAAATATTATTTGTAGTCTTGGTATAAGGCCTTGACTATGTGGATATGATAGTATGGCATTTTTTATTTCATCATTATGAAAGTGGTTATTGATATTGCATGTGGGTATTCGACAAGAAGAATATCCATGTCAGTAAGTAAATGGCATTATTTTGATTTTTATCTTTGCGATATTATGCTGAAGTTCAAGTTTAAAAGGCTTTGGTTTTAGATTTATACATTTCATTAAATGTTTATGCTTATTTATGAAAGTTTCTGCTATATTGTTATCATCACTGAGCATCTGAGCTAACCCCTTTCTATGTTTTATTTTTTCTAGGATGTGAATAAGTATTTGATGACGGACCTGTAAGGATAGTTTGAGGGGATATGAGTGTGGACTATGAAGACTATATTTTTTTATTTTTTCACTTTATGATGTAATGTAAGACTTATGAATGTATCTAGTGTTTCCAAGGCTACTAAAATAATTGGTCTTTCGAGACATGATCATTTGTGATCATGATAATGTTATGTAATAATGCACCGACATTGGGTAACTGGGGTCAGGGAATGACACTAAAATTATGAATATTTGGTATAATAATCCTTAGATAAATTTATAATCCTAAAAACATCTCAATAATTCATTCCTAAAGCTTATAATTTTTCAGACGATCTAGAACAAACATTATCATCTCAGAGAAAATTCAATGTATACATTATTAAAAAAAACTTATCTAATTAAAAATACATGAAATATAAAGAGTTATCTTGTTTTGAAATTTATTGTTAGTATTGATCATTATAGATCTCTTGAAATACCTTATATTAATTATTTTTACTCTTACATACCTCTCCAATCACTTTCCACCACATCATTGTTAGTCACTCATGTAGATAAGAACATAATGTGATCATTGATCACTCTAATAATATCAAAAATATGTACATGCGTTTAATTTTATCTAATAACTCCTTATAGTCTATCTCGAAACTGTACATGAATAATGTGGAGATTATATTTATAAACTAAAAATTCCTATATGGATCCCTCGAACAATCATGATTATTATCTCGTTCAATCCCTAAGATATCCTTATTAGTATTTCCTATAACATTATGGGCCATTTGGGAATTATTCTAGAATACATTACCTCATCTATTCCCTATCATATATCTCATAGATGGAATATTCAAAAAAATAATAAAGGATATCATTAAACACTATATTTCCAATATTATCCACCATAACCAAACCTCTATATCCCACAATATAATTAGGTAAAATCATATTTATTTCAATTATTTCATTATAAATAGTGTACAATAAAATTTCAATCAAATTTAATAAATAACATTATTTAAAAACATTTTTATTGATCAATAAAACAAATAAAATGGAAATCCATTTTTAAGAAATAAAAACTAATTTATTCCCATAGAAACAATGAAAAGTGTGGAATACTATATAATTTATACAAGGTGGCATGAATTATTTCCTTTTTTGACCCATCTTGGTTTAACACAACATATATAAATTTTTTACTAGTTCATCACCAACATAGATTTTACTCAGAGTTATTCATAACTCCAATTATTCATAAAATGGATAGCTATGATGTTTTATTGGTATATTTCATGTCTAAATTATTATGTTATATATGTTCCCCAGTATCATAAGACTCGAACACAAAACCATAGTCTAATAACAAACTTTAACAAATACATTAGGGATATTAATCCCCAATAAATAATACATTTATGTATAATATACTCAATTGTATCCCCCAACTACTAAAAAACTCCAAAAAGTGGCGAGGGAAAAAAGAAACCCTAGAGAATGATTTTCCATTGAGAAAACAAAATTCTAAAAATAACTCGTGGTCATTTAAAAACTCTTTGAAAATAAAACCATGTAACCATCTATAAATACTATAGAAAACGTTTTTTATAAATATTCTAAAAAAACATGATGAAAAATGAAAAAAAGTGAGACATTTCAACCTTGATAATAATAAGATTGAACTAAAGACCAATATCTCCACCATTATCCCCATTGATGAAGAGTGGGTTTCCCATTACATGAATCACAACCCATTATTCCTATATGTACACAAATTCTTGTAAATATGGTGTGGGTGTAAACACAATAATATTTATTCAGGGATCTAATATAAATCCATGAAATAAAAATTCCAAATTAAATAAAATTTAATTATAAAAAATAGAAAATAGTTTTAAAAAAATAATTTTTAATTTAACTAAACTTATGAAAAACTGAATGATTTTTTTAAATAATAGACTTTCACAAAAATAATTAATTTAAAGATAATTGTAAAAAAATTACAAAAACAATTTTTTTTTAAAAAAATAACCCAATTTTGTGTGACCTTATTATTCACAAAAGAATCAAATAATCAAATAATCATAATTAAAAAAATCAAATCCGTTCCCTAAATAGAAATTATAAATCCTAATTTCTGAAAAAAAGATTGAAAATCTTAGTTTATATTGAAATTCCTTATCCTATGAAATTCACTAGAACAATCCAATAGAAAATAATTATTTTTTATATTTCATTTTCTATCTAGAAATATAAGCTGTGAAGAAATTCATTACCTATTAAAATTTGAAAAACCATACCATAGTGATTCTGACATTTTAGTGTCAGTTTTCAAAACCATTTCATTCAATAACAAATTTTAACTATGAAATCAATAATCATGGATGAATTCCATGTTTTCGAATATATTTATCAAAAAATCATCTATAACAAAATAACAAGGAAGATTTAAAAAATTCAAAGAGATATATTATAATTACGTATTAAAATATATTCTATTCTAAAAAATAGTTTAAAGAAGCAAGCACAAAATTTTATAATTTTTATAAAATCAATCACTTTTGATGATTAAAATCTATAAAAAACATTGTTTCAGTATCCAAACTACCACGTTAATTATTCTTAAAAAAACTATGCTCTTAATAAATA
Source organism: Viscum album (assembly GCA_963277665.1). Classification (NCBI taxonomy): domain Eukaryota; kingdom Viridiplantae; phylum Streptophyta; class Magnoliopsida; order Santalales; family Viscaceae; genus Viscum; species Viscum album. Next base: position 1,657,197,602 of record OY728164.1, on the reverse strand, counting down.
AAATAAATTCAAGCCACTTATTTTAAAAAAATAATCCATTCAGAAATTAAATATTTAATTTGTAATAACATATCATATATGACTTTCCAATTTTTTTTAAAAACAAATTATGTTTAAAATATAATTTTTTACATAAATTGTTGATTTTATTAAATTACCTTATTTTTTCACTATTAACAATAATTAATCAATACAATTATTTAAAATTTGAAAAATATATATAATATGGAATTTATATACCTTGTTTTATAATTCTATAATATTCCCCAATTCGTAAATCTATGAATTACCCCAATGGGAATGAATCCTTTAATTGTGAACTTCGATATATTAAACCCATTAATCCCATATTCAAGGACACAATGTTCCATCATCAACATATCTATATTCAAGAGAATTAAAAATATTTTGATTGAAAAAAGAGATATTTAAGTACCAATAAAGGATTCCAAACATTAAACTCCAATTATTCAATGATTCAATTAATAAGTTAATAATAATCGTTAATCATTTATGTAGAATCCCCAAATTATCCTAAAAAAATATAGTAATATCAGTGATTGTGATAGAGTGAAAATAGAGGTTAAGTGAGTCAAAAATAGTTTTAAAACCCAAATCCATGTCATAATCACTGATATATATGCTTATCTTGCAATAGTATAATAACTAATAATCTAACTTTTCTCCCCTATTTCCCCCCTAAAATCATAATTAAAAACATTCTAAAAAATTTAGGTTAACAATTTTTCCATGTATTTGAATCCACTACGTATTCTCAAGATAACACATTGTTGGTATGAATAGTTAGGGAACCTAAGTACCAATATGTGATTATCTTCTGATAACTCTAAAAACCCTACATTTTTAATATAAACATATAAATTTAAAACGTAAAAATAACTATAAAATTAAAGATGTTACTAAATATAAATCCACACTTTATTCAAATTACCAAAATTAAAATGATAACCATTTTTTTAAATCTATGGATGGTCCCCCATTCACCACTCTCATATTCACAATTTAATGACACTCAAATTTAGAACTGTTAAATATAAATCCCATTTTGGTCACACACGTCTCTAGGTCATTAAACTGATAACAATAAATAAATAAAATTCGACAAAATTATATATTAATAAATTTTTCTATATTAAAGAGTAAAAAATACATAATTAAATTATTTTAAATGAATAAAAATTCAATGGGCACTGAAAAGAAGTCCAATCCCAATAAATAATAAAAATAAATGTATTATTAGGATCAAAGATAAATTTATTGTTTATTTTATAGTTGTGATTATATTTTCAAAAATGATTTATAACATGTTTGGATAGATATAAAAATAATTTAGACACATAAATGTAGTAAAATTGATCAAAATACCTTAAATCAAGAGTTTTTTCCCTTACGTAGCTTAATGAAACCAAATTAATGATAAATATACTATTTATAAATTTAAAAAAAATATATATCAATGGTATTATCGAATTTTTCTAATAGAAACTTATTGAACATATTTTTGGAGTTGTTTCTTATATATCAACATGGTATTAATAGATAGTGGAATACTTTATCCTTCCAAAACCAAATACATGTGAATATAGTAGGCATCTTCAAGCTATAAAAAACAATCCCTAATCCAAATCCCTAGAAAACTAAATATTTTTATATGTAAAGAAATTTGGAAGAATAATAGTTTAATGATATGTGAAGAAGGATATTATAAGAAGGTGATGTAAAATAAATAAAAACTTAACTTACCCCCATTAACCTCTAATATATATAGATAATTGAATGAAGGAAGTGGGAAGTGATTTGGGCCTCCAATATTGTCTACAACCAAGTATAATGTGGAAGGATGGTTCCAACAAAATTATATTATGTAAAAAAATTATAATATAACTAATAATAAATTGTATAGTTTTAACATTATTAAGGTACATGAACTTAGTGAGCCATGCTATAAGGAGGTCTCGAAATATTATGATACGCACACCCACACGTAGATCAGCAAAATCAACTAAAAACATGTATTATTTTGATTAATTTTGAGAGACAAAAAATCAAAATTATTATTAAATTGTAGGAAGTAATTTGATTCTACTGCTAGATTCTATGAAAGAGATAATGATCTGAACCTTATTATATGAGCATAATATGAAAATTACAAATTAATTTATGTTTTCCTCCATACTTTAAATCTTGTAATCTAAATTTATTTAAGAATATCATTGGTAATATCCTCTACAATAATAACCTAACCAAAATTGTTACAGAACTATCCATGTATGTATTCTTTGAAGTATTTGAGTACCCCTAAAACATGCTATCCTTTAATATCCCTTTTCAACTCCATCATCATTATTTTTAATGAATTCTTTAATTGAAGGTTTACAGGAAAAAATATATCCAATTTATTTTTTAATGTTTCCCCTAAAACCAAATCTTCCTAGAATACTCTAAAAATTTGTTGAGTTATTTTCCAATATAGACTAAAAACCTTATCACCTCTCAAAGAATAATGTTTTTTTGACATAACCTTATGAGAATTTTTTTATGAAATTAATTTTTATATGTTTCTATTCTAAAAATAATGTGGTATAATTTCACAAAAATAGTCTTACAATAGTTCCTGATCACTAGGTATAGTTTTGGGTTGTGAGAGTGCATTCGTAGAAAATTTTTATCTTAAAAATAATTTATATAGATTATATTATAGATGACTAAAAATAGGTATTCAATATATCATCATATGATAAAAATGGGAAAAAATGTTTCAATGGTTGAAATCAAAATATTTCAATATGAACATAAACATCAAATAGGATATGATCAACATCTTCGTGGAAATTATAATGACTAACTCCATACAGAAGGATTTTATAAGAGACACCACTCAGGGTTTGACTGTATTTGATAGAATTTGTGTTTTAGGAAATTTTAAAATATATTATGGATATATTTATGTAATATTGAAACTTCCTTGTGCACGCTAGATCAAAATCAACATTTATGGTGTTATAAAAGGAAACCTATGTCTACCAGGATGTAGTGGAATTTTCTTAGATTTAGGGGGTGGAACTCTCTCATTATTTTACATGGTTTGAGGATTTGTAATAGAATTTAATTTTAAAGTACAATATGAAATATTGAGTATAAAATTGATATATTCCTTCAATGGGACAATATCTAATTTAAGATGGATATTTTATTTACAGAAAATTACATCAAACTCAATATCAGTTCTCCTTCTTGGAGACTGATATCAGTTTTGGAGGATTTATTAGAATATTTTAAGAGAATAATTTTTTTTACTGTGACATTAATATATGGAAGGTAAAATATTTTATGACACCTTCTAAGTAAATTGTGTGGGTTCAAGATGTTCCTCTTGGTTATATACTATGCTTTAGACCACCGAGAAAAATATTTCCTTGATGTTTGTAAAGTCTAATTTTTATTGTTTACCAATATATGATTCTTAAAGCTTTTAATTAAAGGATACTTTCTAGAATATTATTATATATCATTTTATAATTTTTTATAATTTTTAAAAGAAATAATATTTTAATAATTTTTAAAATTTATTTGAATGTGGAAGATGTTTTTTTAATTTTAAATGATTTTTTGTTAATATACATGTGTTTTATTATTTCTATATCAAAATATAATTCATATTAGTTTTATGAAATTTATAATAAAATTTTCTCTATTTTATTATTTTTCATTAATTTTCTTTATTTTTATTAAATTAAATATATGAATTTATTTTTTAAAATTTTTTGAAGAGTAAAACAGTTTTTTGGATTTTCACCTTTTAGTTTTCTTCAACTTTTTGGGTGCGTATTATTTATTTATTTTTCATTTTTATTTTCAATTATTTATTTTAATTAATTATTTAATTATTTAATTATTTATTTATCAATTTCATTTTTTAAATTTTAAAATTTATTTACATGTTATATAATTTTCATAATAGTTATCTTGATGGGATATTTGAGGGTTAAATGAACCCAAATTGGGGTTGTGGTGCAAAGGCCTCATAGTGAAGATTTATATTAGTTCATGGTTGAATATATTCTTCTTCATTTATTCCCATGGATGATCTTCAATTAATTAGTTAAATATCACTTGGCGCAATGTCGATTACCTTCTCCAATTTGAATCGACCTCTTTGAATCTAGTTGGATGAGTTTATTAATACTATAAAGTACCTTGATTTTACTATCACTACTATATTTTCCATTTATCAACTACTAATTGATCTATTCTGGAAACCTATGAATTCTTTTCATGGATTATACCAACCAATGATTATTGGTAAGTTGGATCCTTGGTGAATATAATTATTTTTATCCAAGAAATATAATTTCACATTTTTTAGTAATAGGAAGGAAATTCCTTTAAAATCCATTGTTTCCATCTACTTCAGTTGATGATATAATAAGAAAAATCCCATTATTAAAAGATTGTAGCAATGTGATTGCATCACCTGAAATGGATGCTTTCTTTCCAGAAGAATGTTTTCATTTTTGTGGAAAAGAACTAACTAGTAAGATTTCTATGAATCAATTTTCACATTATGAAATTAATGAATCCCATGTCACCGTGATTTTTAATAGAAATTACCTTTTAATACATTTTCCTAAGTATTTTTGAATTATTATATACACCAATTAGGGTAATTATTATATAATTGAATATTATTCAAAATATAGATCATGTTCACACTATATGTTTCAGGGAACTCACTTATTGAATGAAAAAATACCAATTTTCGTAAAATTTAAAAATTGGTTTAGATGAATATGGTTTGAATAATCATGGCCTTCACTTTAATGTATAGTCAGGAGATTAATTCTCTAATAAAATGGAAAATTTAATGATTTTCATTTATAAAACTTATAATGATTCATGTGAGGTGGATCACCAAGTCATGGATTTATAGTTATATATATTGGATGGGTGTTGAGTGTCGTCCTTTTCAAGATATAATAACTTGAACTATGGCCTTATTCATCATAGAGTATGATTAGCAAATAGATTCATCAATTCATGAGACAATTGTACATTGTAACGTAGTGATACTAGTAGCGAATTCTTTTCTAGGGTGACAAAATACATAGATTTGATTAAAATATATTTACCATAGACTGAAGATTACTCTATAGAGGTGGGAGAATATATCAAATATAGTTTTGAAAAACATGTTATAAAAACCCTATCCAATGTGTTTGATCATTTATCTATAGCCCTGATAGTTTCTGTTAAGTATTATTCCAAAATAAAGAATAATGAGGGGAAAGATACTGATCAAACTATGAATTCGACTGATCGTTTCCTAATTTCTATTCAATTTGATGTGATTTTAATTTTCCTATTTTGTTACATCATTAGGAGATGTTTTATATTAAAAAGGTTTTATTAGTAGTTTTATCCTGGAATAGATATATATAGAATTAATAATACTATAATATTATTCTCATTTAGCGAGAACAACATTCACTAGACCAACTATTAAGACATGTTCTATTGATTCCCATGAGAAATACTTGAAATAGGATACTCACGATGAAAGTTATTTAAAAGCCTCTTAAGATTATTCTTGATTTATTATTTAGAGCATCATTAACTCCTTAATTATATTAATAATCTATTAGATGTGACGAAGATTTATCATTATAGTATTAAGGATGAAAATTAATTTATTTTTGACAAATATTTTTAATATTAAGTGGTTGATACCCTGAATAATTTTTCAGGTTTTTTTCAAGTAGTTTATATTGGGGATAGTATCATTTAATTTTTATATTATACAATATAACACCTTGGTTCCAATGGTGGATGATATTATCTTAATTACAAGGAATACTCTAGTGATGAAGATAGTTAAGGAGCCCACTATAATTTTCCTTGGTTTTTTCTACAACAATTTGTTTCTTTTCATTTATTAGTTATATTTTTGGGTTATTTCGTCACTCAAGTTAGTCTGTAGGAATTCTTTTTTCCATTTCATTTCCACCAATTATACTTATAAAGAACTATATCTTTGTCAAATGTGATTTCACACTAATTATACAATATTTTTGTGAGGATCCCTTTTGGTTGATCAATTACTAGGTATAATGGTTTTGAGGGAATACTAATTTTTTTACTTTTTATTTTTGAGGTTTTTGTAACACCCCAATATTTTAAAGTATGTTATTTCTTTAATGTAATTCAATAACATTCACTACACGCAACACCGAGTTCAAGGGTGCCACAACTTACCAAACTAGCCGATCAAAAGCGGTTATGAATAGTATTAACTGAATTTTGAAATATATATAATCCTTATAATATTAGAATCCATATTATGAGTTTTGTAGACATCATGTAAGAACTAATTCATTTTTTTCAGATAAAAGAATTATTTTTCAAAAAATAATCTTTTACCGCCTTTTAATGGTGAACCATTTTCTAATCCAATATTTGAAACTATTATATATTAAATTTGAAAATATAAACTTATTCTTTAGAATAGAGACAAAATATTATAGTTTTAATAATTTTTTGGTGTTTTTTTGATAACTTTCATATTTGGGTGAATAGTGAAAAATACTATATTTTAACTGAAAACAAAATTTTTAATTAAAATAATTTATAGTGTTAAATTATAAATTTTAATGGTTTGTAAGTATAAATATATTATATTTGTACCATTTAATCCAATGATGGTCATTTTATGTAATTTCACTTTGAGATTAGATATAAACAAGTTTCAATCTTTTGATAGATGTTGTTTCTTAAAAATCCGCCTTTTGGTTTTGACAACGGGAATTAATTTTAAATTAATAAATGAAACTTATATGTTCTTAATTTTGTAAAATAGAATTCATTTTTGGATTCGGAATGTTGAAATTATCTTAGGGTGAATATTTGGTATTTTTCTGAAAACGTTCAATTTTTTATTAATAGTGAAAAAACACTGAGTTATTTTTTCAAATCGGTTTTTATTTAAATAATTATTTTTTTAAATCTATTTTAGGTAATATTAGATACATAATACCTATATAAATTTAATTTAATTAATTTGATTCAGTTTATAATAATTTTAGATATATAAAAATTTTATCGAACTTTTTACCGTCTTTTACCCAACTTCTAAGAGTATTTTCAAATTTACATAAAACTTAATTTTACCGCTTCTGTGAGTTTAATTTCAAAAATACGAGAGACATAGTTTATGTTAAGGAGTAAAATGTGGTTCAGTAAGATAAAAATATTTTTTGGTGAATAGTAACTTTTTACTTTTATTTACCTCGGTTAAAATTAAATTGGGTAATTAAGGGTAAAAATTATAATATTATTACACTAACACATGTCCTAATTCTATTTTATAAGTTTAATTAGTCCAAAAACAACCTTAGGTGTAAAATATGACCCATTATTCCAACTTGGATTAGATTAAGACATTTATTATTATTTTATTTAAAGAAGAGTTAAAAGAGTTAAAATCAAAGTTTAATAACTAAACCATTTTTAATATTGGGTTATACATAAGATAAATTCGACTATAAATATTCATTAGAAATATAAAAATATTTCCTAAATAATCATATTTTTCTTATAATTTTTATATATTAAATAAATAAATTTATTAATGACATAATTATGATGCAATAATTACCTTATTAATTAAAGAATCAAATAAATGGTATTATAAATATTAAAATAAATATAATTTCAAGGTTTTTATGACATCCAAGAATTTTCTAGTTTAATACTACATGTTATAATTGATTCAATCTATTTATTTTGAAGTAATAATGCTGTTATTATTTTAACAAAAAATACCAAATACTGTCAAAATTGACATAAAATAGTGTTTTTTTTAAAATATTATATTATTATTTTATATAATGTTCCAAAAAATATATGGTTCAAAAAAAGACTTATATTATAATATATATGACATTAATGAACCAATTTTGGTTCCATTGTCAGTACACAGTATGTTTATTAACCATATACTGTAAGAATACAAGAAGACATGGTAATAGTTTATTATTTAACTTAGAGTTAAATCTAACTGATAAGGTTAAAACGGTACCCTAAACTTGTCTAAAACCTATTTGTTGAGAGTATTTCGAACCATCCCCATTATATTCTCAAAATAAGTCACTTTTGAGACATTATAAACTGAATATGAATTTATTTTAAAATAATATTTTATGTTTTTTCAAAGGTTCCTCTCACCCCTCTTATAAAAGGAAACATCCCCTTATCTCAAATTCACACCTCCAAAGACATTTGGCTTGCCCAAACCCTTCCCAAATATCCTCCCAACATTCCTAGCTTAATCTTAGAGGCCTTCTTTTGGTCCGAAATCCACCTTAACGATCACTTTTGATCAAATCAAAACGAAGAACCCGATGAAGAGGTAATGATTTTACCACCCTCTTTCAAGTTCTATTATTCTTCCACTTAATCATTCTTTGATGTTTCCATTATAAAATAATAACTGTAGTATCATCTATATACTTTAATTTTATTATAAAAATGGTAAAACTATATTCATTATTCTACCAATCTTATGAATGATAATGTCACCATGCGTGCGTACGTATGGCTTACCGTCTCCACGCCGTGGTGTAATTGTTTATTCAACACTATGTTATTTGGATGTATATAATGATGAGTAATATGTATATAAATATTGAAAATAAAATGCTAATTTCTCTGTAAAATTAATATACCATCCAATTCCACACCTTTAAGGAAATGATGTTGTTGCACGTGCGTACGTACGAATTATCGCCTCCACGACGCGATGAGATTCATTTCCATGTTCACCATTCATTGATGATTATAAAAATATATATTACTAATAAGTATGTAATATGTGACATAATAATTATACTAGATATATATATATATATATATATATTTACATACATATATCTTATTCACTTTGTTCTATTCAATACGATATGAAAACGTAAACAACGTTTATGCGTACGTACGAACTATCATCTCCAAAAATGGTGTTTTTTATTTCATATATATATCTATTATACATATTTAAATTCTAAATATATATGATATATCAATAATTTTTTATATTCTAGAAGTATTTAAATCTTGATCTATGTGATAAAATCAAGATTAACAAGTTAAAACACTTACGATAAAGAAAACGATTATTACATGAAATGTTAATTTAACATAGTAATTATTATTAAATGGGTAGTATAAATTCATAAATTAATCATGTATGATATCATAAATATTAATATGGTTCTGGTATAATTTAATAACATACTACGATCTTCATAATTGAGGTTAAATGTACCCTCGACTAATGGAAAGTGCAATGTAAGGTTTAATTCTTCAATCCCATTATTATCCGAGATTGATTATGTGTAAGTATTTACTGGGAAATTTTTATCATCCATGTCCATTTTTCATAAAAATGATTTCAAAGTGAATATTTTATGGATTTTTGAAATGTACTCTTTATCAAGATAAGAATTTTAAATGATTTAAAGATTTATCTTTCTAAATCTTTTTGATTAATGTCTATGTTTTCAAAATGATTTAATGGATTTATTTATATGGACTTGAATGTTTTGAAATAATAATTCTTTTAAAAAGTTTCAAAGTGTTATGGGACACATTGATTCAAAAATATCTTATAAATTACTTCCTTTATAAATGTGTGACTTTTAAATGATTTAACAAAAAGGATATTTATCTCAAAATGTTTTAATCATCATTTTCTACTATGTCAGCATTCATTACTAGATATTATTTTTGATCGAGTTTGATTTATTATAATACAATGTTCCATGTTTTACTGAATATGTTGTGATATGTTTGAATGTGGATGTTATATTTTTATACCATTCATGTTTTTTTGGTTAATTTAATGCCATTTTGTATTCTAGTTTTAATACGAATGTTTATGTTATGTTTCAACTTTTTCATCTAAGGATTGGAGTGGAATTTGTAAGTGATAGGTCGAGCCTGCTATAGCTCCTTGATCCATTAGTAGGTCTCATGAGATATACCAATGTCTTGGCAGAAGGCCTTGAAAAACAATTTATGTGTATTCTTGGAATAAGGCCTTGACTATGTGGTAATGATTTCCAGTGTTAGGCATTCCCTCATTATGAAATTTGTTATTACATGTGATTATTAGACTAGTAGAATATCCATGTATATGTTTATATGGTAATTATTTATTTATTTTTTGTATATTATGTTGAAGATTATGTTTAAAAAGGAATTTGTTTTTTTCACACATCTTGCCTTAATAGTTTATAGCTTCGGCAAAATTACTTACTCTTACTAGGCATCAGAGCTCACCCCTTTCTTATGTTTTATTTTCCTAGGATTCTAAGAAGTGTATTATGATTGATATGAAGGGTCAATCTAAAGGGAATAATGGCATTCTCAAAGAATCTTTGTTTTTGTATTTTATGTTAGTAATTGTAATGTAATGTTCATGTATTCAATCTATTTTCCAAGGATACTAAACTGATTGGTCTTTAGAGACTTGATTCCTTGTAATAATGCTAATGTATTAAAATATTGCACAGAATCAAGGAATCTAGGGTCAGGGTATTACAATTGGAATCATAGGAAGTTTAAAAATAACCTTGGAAACTAGATTTAGATAAACTCCGAATAGATAACAATACCCTAAGATATACTTTGTAGATTAATATATAAGAACTTCCTAGAAATTTGGTGATGTATAGATTTTGTGAGTTTTCCATCAAAATACATCCCTGCCTGGATACAAGCAGGTAGAGGTGGCTCTGGCATAGATGTACCTAGGGGTAAAACCCCAAAACACCGCTTTGATCTAGACTCAAATGAGAACTGGTGAACTACAATTGTCCTTGCTGCACTCTTTCTTACAACACTCTCAGGTGATATGATTTGGATAATTCTCATTTTTATTAGAAATCATTATGAAGTATTTACGAGTATATATCTCCTCAAAGAAAATATTTTTATGGATTATAACCATAAACTCTTCAATTTATGTTAGGTATTTTTTGAGTTTTGAATTATTCATTGCAATTCATAAACTGATCTAGTGTATTCCATTGTATAGAAATGGCTCCCAGTAGAAGGAATGTGAACTCCAGTAATACGTATGATCCATAGTGTAAGAATGATCATATCTTTCATAGTATTAAGAAATCATTTAGAAGGGAAATAGTCTTCTATGTATTCTAAACATATGGAGAAACAATATCATGTGTTAATAAGATAAGTAAAGAATTCTCAGAGTCCCATGGCCTTGAAGGTATGTAAGAGAAGAAAAGGATGGAAGAGTTAATGATGGATAAAGGGAAGAAGGAAAAGAAGGATTTTCTAATATGTGATAAATGTGGAATGAATAACCATGGTAAGTTCTTGAAGGGAATGGGACTTTGTTATTAGTGTGGAGAAAAAGGACACCAAGTATGTGATTGAAAGGGTAAGAAAAAGTTTTCAAATGTTAAATGCTTCATCTGCAAGGCGTTGATACACTACGCGAATCAATTTCCCATTCATAAGAGTATAACACAAATGATGTTGTATGATAATAATCATGTTTTGATACTACCTCATATGAAGAGGAATTACAAGTGTTATTATGTTGTTATTTCATTTGAGTGATGTATCAACAGTATACTGGTTACTTGAATTATAGAGATAAATAATGATTGTATTGTAGTACAATTTTATTGAGGATTTGAGGTTATATGGTTCTATGAAAATTGACTTAATAGTAAGCTACACTTTTTTGAAAATACATATTTGAAGGAAGATTAATCCATAATATGGTCACGATAATGATGTAGTGTTTTTGTAATATGATATGGTTGATTTTGGTAATTAAGGATGTTTCGGTGTTGTAAAAGAATACATGATGATGGCATTCACTTGTTATTACCTCGAAAAAAGGATCCTCATTATGTTTAACTTCCTTATATATTTTGGATGGAGATTTTGGATAAAATTATTTTGGATAATTATAAAGGATGGAATGGATTATTTTTGAAGATGGATACTATTGTTATGGTTATTTTTGGATTTCCCTAAAAAGGAGTACCCGGAGGTCAGGCGGCAACTCGCCCCGTCTGGCATGGCCGTGAGACTTGAACCTGCAACTGAAGGGAGACAATGGTGTATCATCGATCGCAGACCCACATGATATACTGGATTGAATAATGTAGTTTTTTTAAAGCGTCTGGTAGATGAATTATAAATTCATTTTTTGGAACCCTAAAGATTAGGATAAATAGAATATTTTTTAAGTTCTATTATCTTTTAGAGTGAAGGATGAGTTTTTGGTATAAATTAGTAAAATGATGGAACACTAATTGTCAAGTATATATATATATATATTATTCTTCTCTTATTTAGGAAGAAATAAATTATTAAACTTTAGGTAAGTCATCATAAAACTAAAAATGTGTTATCCTAATACGTTATGTTATGTTGAACCAATGCTATTTTAAATCATCATAGATTGTTGTATTTGAGGCCATCAATTCTAAAATTGTTTGTGATTGATGACCTCAATCACTTCCTATAAATATTTACATTTTCCTCCAATTATGTGTCTCTAATTTCCACTAATATTCTCCTAATTGAGAATATAACTTGGTGGTGACTTTTTCATTCCCAATTTCCTATTATTAAGACTAAATTTTATTAACCCAATTTCCGATGTGGGTTTTCCCACAAAGGTATTTTCTATTTTCAACCTTTTATTTTAAAAGAAAAAATTAAAATTGTGAGGACGAAATTTATTGATGGGGGGAAGAATGTAACACCCTATGATTTCAAAGTATGTCATTTCTTCATTGTAATTCAATAACTTGCAATACATGCAACACTGTGTTCAAGCGCTCCACAAATTAACAAAATAGCCGTTCAAAAGTGGTTATTAATAGTATTAACAGAATTTTGAACTATATATAATCCTTATAATATTAGAATCTATATTATGAGTTTCTGAGACATAATTTAAGAACTAATTCATTTTTTTCAGATAAAAGATGTTTTTTTCAGAAAATACACTTTTACTGCCTTTTAATGGTGAACCCTTTTCAAATCCAATATTTGAAACTTTTATATATTGAATTTTAAAAAATAAACTTCTTCTTTATAATCGGGACATAAGAATTTAGTTTCAATAAATTTTTGGTGTTTTTCTGATAACTTTCAAATTTGGGTGAATAGTGAAAATACTATATTTTAACTGAAAACAACTTTTTTTAATAAAAATAATTTTTATTGTAAATTTGTACATTTTAATAGTTTGGAAGTATAAATAGATTATATTTTTATCATTTAATCTAATTACGGTCATTTTATGTAATTTCACTTTGAGATTGGGTATAAACAACTGTCAATCTTTTGATAGATAATATTTCTTAAAAATACACCTTTTGGTTTTTACCACAAGAATTAATTTTAAATTAATAAATGCAAATTATATGTTCTGAATTTGGTAAAATATACTTCATTTTTAGATTTTATATTTTTAAATTATCCTTGGGGGAAGTTTTGGTATTTTTCTGAAAACATTCAATTTTTTTTTATTAGTGAAAAAATACTTAGTTATTGTTTAAAACCGGCTTTTTATTTAAAAATTTATTTATTTTATTTAAATTTAAATTATATCCAAATAGATACATAATAACTATATAAATTCAATGTAATTCATTGGATTCAGTTTATAATAATTTTAGATATATAAAAATTTTATCGAACTTTTTACCGTCTTTTACCCAACTCCTAGAAGCATTTAAAAATATACATAAAACATAATTTTACCGATTCTATGAGTTGAATTTCTAAAATTCAAGAGACACGGTTAATATCAAGGAGTAAAATGTGGTTAAATAATATATTAATAATATTTGGTGAATAGTAACTTTTTACTTTTATTTACCACGGTTAAAAGTAAATAGGGTAATTAAGGGTAAAAATGATATTTTTATTACCCTAACACATGTCCTAAATCAATTGGATAAGTTTAATTCAACCCAAAAAAAACATAGGAATAAAATATTACCCTTTAGGTCCACTTGTATTAGATTAAGAGATTTATTATTATGTTATTTAAAGAAGTGTTAAAAGAGTTAAAATCAATGTTTAATAACTAAACCATTTTTAATATAGGGTTATACATAAGATAAATTTCAATATAAATATTCATTAGAAAGAAAAAATATTTCCTACATAATAGTAATCTATTTATAATTTTTAGATATTAAATAATACAAAAATTTAATGACACAATAAGGATGTAGTAATTTCCTTATTAATGAAAAATTCAAATAAATGGTATAATAAATATTAAAATAAATAAAATTTCATAGTTTTTATGACATACAATAATTTTAGTGGTGAATATGACATGTTAGGATTGATTAAATGTATTTATTTTGAAGTAATAATCCCATTATAATTTTAACAAAAAACAAATACCAAATCATGTCAAAATTGACATAAAGTAGTTTTTAAAACAAATATTATATTATTAGTTGATATAATGGTCCTAAAAATATAAGGTTCTTCCAAAAGATGTATATAACATTATATATGACATTAATGAACCAATTGTGGTTCTATTGGAAGTATATAGTATTTTTATTAACCATATTTTTTAAAAATACAAGAAGACACGGTAAAAGTTAAATAATTTAACTTATAGTTAAATCTAACCGATAAGGATAAAATGATAACCTAAACTTGTCTAAAACCTATTGGTTAAGAGTATTTAAAACCATACCCACCGTATCCTTGAAATAAGTCACTTGGAGACATTATAAACAGAATTTGAATTTATTATAACATAATATTTTATGTTTTTCCAAAGGTTCCCCTCACCCTTCTTATAAAAGGGCACTTCCCCTTATCTCAAATTCACACCTCCAAAGACATTTGTCTCAGCCAAACCCTACCCAAATATCCTCCCAAATATGCTGCCTTCATCTTAGAGGCCTTCCTTTGGTCATAAATCCAACCTATGGAGCCCTTTTGATCAAATCAAAAGGAATAACCCGAAGATGTAATGATTTCACCACCCTCTTCCATGTTCTCTTATTCTTCCACTTACCCTTTCATTGTTGTTTACATTTTAAAAAAATAACTCAAGAATATTCTATATACAATTTTGTTATTATAAATATGGCACAATTATATTCATTATTCTATCCATCTTATGAATGATAATGTCACTCTGCCTGCGTACGTATGGCAAACCGTCTCTACGCCGTGGTGTAATTTGTTATTCAACACTATGTTAATTGGATGGATATAATGATGAGTAATATGTTTATAAATAATGAAAATAACATGATAATGTCTCTGTAAAATTAATATACCATCCAATTCCACACTTTTAAGGAAATTATATTGTTGCTCGTGCGTACATAAGGATTATCGTCTCCACAACGCGATGAGATTC
This sequence comes from Viscum album, assembly GCA_963277665.1. Classification (NCBI taxonomy): domain Eukaryota; kingdom Viridiplantae; phylum Streptophyta; class Magnoliopsida; order Santalales; family Viscaceae; genus Viscum; species Viscum album. The sequence continues at coordinate 1,657,182,133 of OY728164.1, read as the reverse complement.
ATTTCCACGTTCACCATTCATCGATGATTAAAAATATATATATTACTAATAAGTAAGTAATATATGACATAATAATGATATTGGAGATATATATATATATATATATATATATGTACTTACATATATCTTATTCACTTAGTTCCATTCAATACGATATGAAAACCGAAACAGTGTTTATGTGTACGTATGGACTACCATCTCCATAAACGGTGTTTTTTATTTCATATATATGTCTATTATACATATTTACATTATAAACATATATGATATAAATTATTTGTTATATTCTAGAAGTATTTGAATGTTTATCTAAGTGATACAATCAAGATTAACAAGTTATAACACATACGATAAAGAAAATGATTATTACCTGAAATGTTAATTTAACATGGAAATTATTATTAAATGGGTAGTATAAAGTCATAAATGAATCATGTATGATATCATAAATATTAATATGATTCTATTATAATTTAATAACATACTACTATCTTTATAAAGGAGGTTAAACGTACCCTTGACTAAACGAAAGTGCAAGGTAAGGGTTAATTTCTCAAACTCATTATTATCCAAGATTGAATGTGTGTATGTATTTACTGGGACATTTTTATCATCCATGTCCATTTTTCATAAAAATTATTTCAAAGTGAATATCTTAAGATTTTTAAAGGTAATATTTATCAATATCATAATTTTAAATGTTTTAAAGATTTAACTTTATAAATCTTTATAATTAATGTCTTTATTTTCAAAATGATTTAAAGGATTTATTTATTTGGTCATGAGTGTTTTCAAATGATAATTCTTTTCAAAAGTTTCAAAGTAGTATATGAAACTTTGATTCAAACATCTATTTTAAATTACTTCCTTTATACATGTGTCACTTTTAATTAATTTTAGAAAAAGGATACTTCTGTAAAAAAGTTTTACTCATCATTTTCAATTATGTCAGAATCCTTTACTGGATATTATTTTTTATTGAGGTTGATTTATTATAATAAAATGTTCCAAATTGTACTGAATGAGTTCTTATATGATTGAATGTGGATGTTATATTTTTATACCATTCATGGTTTATGGTTAATGTAATGACATTTCATATTCTAGTTTTTATACAAATGTTTATGTTATGTTTCATCTTTTCCATATAAGGAATGGAGTGGACCTAGTAAGTGACGGTTGGAGCCCGCAATATCTCCTCGTTGCATTGGTAGGATTCACGAGACAAAATAGTGTCTTGGAATAAGGAATTGACAAAAAATGTATTTGTAGTCTTGGCACAAGGCCTTGATTATGTGGTAATGATGTCCGATGTTAGGCATTCTCTCATTATGAAATTTGTTATTACATGTCATTATTCCACTAGTACAATATCCATGACCATCTTTATATGGTAATGTTTGATTTATTTTCTTTAGTATGTTCAATTTTATGCTTAAAATGGTTTTTGTTTTTATCACACATCTTACCTTAAAAGTTTATAACTTCCGCTAAATTATTTACCCTTACAGGGAATCTGAGCTCACCCCTTTCTTATGTTTTATTTTCCCACGATTCCAAGTAGTGTATTATGATTGATATATAGGATTAAGCTAAAGTGAATAATGGAATTCTCAAAGAACTATTTTTTTGTATTGTATGTAAGAAATTTTAATGTAATGTTCATGTATGCAATCTATTTTCCAAGACTGTTAAACTAATCAATCATTCGCTACATGATTCCTTATAATCATGCCAATGTCTTAAAATAATGCACTGAATATGGGAATCTAGGGTCAGGGCATTAAATTTTTTGAGTCCATAATATATATCAACACTTTATATCGAGACCATATAATTTTTTCACTTAAACAATTAATTTTTATTATTCATAAAATTTAATTTTTCTCCTTTCTGTATCTATATAAATATAATAGTTTTTTTATTTTTATAAAATATAGATAATTTTTTTTTTGTTTTATTTATTTAAAATTGAATAATGTTTTTCAATATGTCATTTAATATATTTGAGTTTCAAATAATTGTTTGGACTTTTTTAGCATTTATTCATTTTAATGTCTTAATTTTTATAATTTACTGTTATTATGTTTAATTATATTTCTGTATTTTATTTTTTCATTTACTTTTATGTTTATAAAAAATATATTTCCTTGAATTCATTTAAAATTTATCTATATATATATATATATAAAATTTGGTTATTTACAAGTTTTTTATTTTTTTTTTTTATAAAATAATTTTATGTATATTTATTCAATTTAATTTAAGGTAAACCAATTCTTTTGGAATTTTTTCATATAATAAAAAATGTATATTTATAATTATTATTTTAAATTTTATTTAATGTTATATTTTTTAATATTTTTCAATTTGATTTTGTATTAATCTTTTATAATTATTTTCCATTTATTATTTATTAATATAGTGATGTGCTTCATGATTCTAAATATACATTAAATTTTAAGAAAGTTTGATTTTTTATTTTAAAAAACTATATATATTATTATGTAGAATACAGTTAGACAAGATTTATTATTTATTTGAAAGTAAAATTAATATTTCATTATCTTCATATCTTAATATTATATATTTATATATTTATTTTTTTGAATGAAAAATATATATACATTTCTTCGTATAAGAAGTAGATTTTCTTCCTTTTCAATATGATATTTCGGAAAATTATTTTAAAATATTTTATATTTTTTTAATAAAACGTAGATATATCATTATTTTTAAAAAATAATTTCATAAAATTATTAACATATTTAAATATCTATACTATAAATTTACAAATTTTCAATATCTTTTTACCAAAAAGGCAGAGGACCGGAGTGAACACATACCAAAAATTTATTATAGAAAAAGTAAATAAAAAATTTATGCAAATGATAAAATCAAGGACTAGAAAACAACCTTAATGTGTTAAGGTTGTTGTGTTGTTGTGCATATCAAATTTTTTCACATTATATGCATCACAAACATCTATATGCATGATGAGAAACCTATAAACAATATGGGTCTAGTTGAGGAATAGTAGTAAAATCCTTGCATTCAAGGTAGAAATGAATGAGTGGTGGTGACTCATTGTCAAACAAAATGACACTCCTTGCTTTCCAGTTGTAACAATAATCAAGTAATCATATATTTAGTCGATTTTGAACTATCCAATGTCACAGATGAACTTCATAATATCTTATCATATTGAAAAGGTATATACTAACTCCAAACAAGCATCATGTAGTGTCCCAAAATTCATGTGAAAAGTAGTACTTTTGAGATATTTATGTGTTTACGATGTATTCATCTCGATTCTCCATTGAATCATTATCATTATAAAATGAATAAAATGTTCTAAGAATTTTAGTAGTCCCTCCATCAATTTTTAATTTATTTCATACAAATAAACCTTAGTTTTTTCATAGATTCCAATATAATAGTTCATGATATCAGTCAAAAATAGATGAAAATTTTGAGGGGACACTACATTGAATAGAGATGAGACTGCGCGACACACCACATATCTGCATCATATATTGATGTGAAATAATCTGTAGAATGAAAGGATCACATTAAACATGTCTCAATAACCACCCTCTTTGATAATTCATCCACAACATATTTATATTCCATGTATACATGTGATGCACTGTAATTTATTTTCTCAATGACATGAATACACTCAACCCATCAAGATAAAACTCTCAATGGTACATCCTTGGAAGAAGCTCTATGTTCATTAAAAAATAACTAATAATAAAATTCAATTCATAAATGACTTCAGTTATGAAAAATGGAATATTCTATAGTATAAGTTAAAGCCTATAAATTAGCTTCATACATGGTCACACTGTCAATATAATTAGAAATACACCCTTCCCCAAAACCACAATGTCATACCCAGACCTTGCACTATGTCATGTTACCAATTTTAATTTTTATCATATAATTTTATCTGCTTCTAATTATTATTATTCTTTTTATATGAAATGCGGGATGAGACAGACTATTTTTTTGCGCTGAAAAATGAGCGGTTTGGCCTTGAAATCACTCAATGCGACACTTTTGAAGCTGCACGGCCTCACCTGGATCACCGCGCAGCCTCACCTGGTACCCTACACGCATGTACAGTGTGCAATTAGTTAAATAAAAGTAATTAATAATAATGAAATAAAATTAAATTATTGGTAAAATAAAAATAAAATAAAATTATAAGTGATAAATATTTAATGATTTTTTATTTAATGATAATAATAATGATAATAATAAAAATATTATTATTATTATTGGTTTTTTTTTATTTTTTTTATTTTTAGTTTAGTTGTTGGTTTATTATTATTATTAGTTATTTCTTTTTTCTTTTTGTGTGTTAGGTGTTTGGGTCACACCCCCTCCCACTTTTCTCCTTGGTTTGCAGCGGACCCTCCTTCCCTATAGCCCATATGGGACACACTCCCCTTCCCCTTTGAGAATTTTCATCACGCCTCCATGCCTCCTTCTTGGAATCCCATCGTACTAAAGCCAATTTCCCAATCAACTACTATACCGGACAGCCCACACCCTCCCTCTCAGCCAACTCGAAGCACGACCCCCATGGAACTTTGAACTCCCAACGAGTGCCCCTCCACCCTCGAGCTCACCCTTTGGCGCCCCTCCAACTGCCAGCTACTACCTCCCATCTCAGACCCATCATAGCCCTGGAACCCTTTCCTGCTGCAGTTCCCTTGCATCCCTCCAGCTCCACTTTCCAGCTTCTAACTCGCCACCAGCCATCCCACCCCCTTCTCGGCACATTCCCTTTTTGGATGGTGAAAAAACCTCAACGCGTGACACCCTCTAGTTCAGTATGATCTCCATCACACCCCTTCCTAGCACAACCTACTCCAGCACTTCCTCCGTTCGCGGCTCCCCACCTATCCGCAAACACACTAGCTGGCCAACTTCCCACCAGTAGCCGCCCCTCAGGTTAAACCACCTATATATTGTTCTTTTCTTTTCATTATTTGATTTTTGGTTTTCCATCAGGTTTTAGATATGATTTTGTGGTTTAACCATTAATTTTTGGGATTGATATCCATGGTTAGGCCTCTTTGATTCTTCGTGGTGTGGATGAGGTGTGTTTTTTTTCACCTTTTTCAGATGGTTCCTCATATGAGGCAGGTGGTTACATGTTTGAACATTATTTCCTGAATTATTTTCTTTCTTAATTTATTTATTGTGCTCTTTGATTAATTAATTTATTGTGATCTTTGTTTATTTATTTTGGGTGCGGATTTGGTTTTCATGATGTCTTCCATGTTTTATATTTTTTGGTAGTATGTTTATATGGGTGGGTGCATTCATTGGTTGAAAACTTTCCTTTATTCAATTTTTAGTGTTTAATAATATGTGCATTTAGCATTCATTTGTGGAAGTGGTGTTATTTTTGTTTCGACATGGCGTTTCATGTGCTTGGTTATAGATGTATGTGTTGTGTTGGTTGAGTATGTAGCTGCTGTAAAAACCATTGTTGAGCTATCTACTAGTGTTTTATAAATTTTGTGTTTGTTTATTGAAAATGTTCAATGTGCGTGGTTTTTGTTCTGGTGTAGCATTCATGTGCATTTTTTCCGAAAAGAGTGTTTGAGTGGGTTTTTGGTTTTTAAAGTCTTGTTTTATCTTATGAAATTGCATAATAAAATTTCTTTTTTTTTTGGTTATTTGTGGAAATTGGCCTTTTAAATTTGCAGGTGGGTTGGTTTTGTGTGGCATTCCTTTTTAAGTATCTTTTTAAAGAAATTTTTTAAAAATATTTAATATTCTTTTAAAATAATTATTAATGGTGAAAAAAATGTTTTAGTTGAGTTGTGTAAAGTATTTTTTATATACGGACTATTTCAAATGAATTTTGTATGTGTGAAAGTGTGACGTTTGGTTTGTGTAACACTTATTTGTTTTGTTCATCTTATTTTGATATGAAATGTGAAATTGGTACATCTAGAGCACAAAATGAGAAGCCAAGGTACTAGGTTGGAGGACTAGATCTATCGTGCTCATGATAAGAAAGTGGCTCTGGCCTAGTTTCACTTAGATGGTTTGATGATTACAACACTAACTAAGCATTGGTTGACGATTGGAGACCACTAGGTTATAGATGTTTTGTCCTACTAGTGTCTCATGCTTGAGAATGAATATTTTTGTGTTTCCTATACTACTATTCACCGATATGTGATGTTCTGCAGTCCCATTCATTCTGCTAGTACCTATAGGGACTCTACAACTTTTGGTTCTCTTGGACTAATATACAGTCATCGTCGGCATACGGTGAAGCATTGGGGTTTTCTTGAAGGTTTGATTTTTTAAGGTTTGGTTTTTCGTAAATGTAAGGGTGTTGTTTTATTTATTTATGTTGTTTTCTTTAAAAGTGTTTTTCTATAAAAACTATTTCTTTAAAGTTGTTCAATCTTTGGTGTCTTTTCCTTTATTTAGCCTGCAAATGTACTTGTTATTTAATATTTATACATGGAACATTTTTATTTGGTGACGTCTTACTAGGATCCTGGATCACACCCTACATACACCTTTGGGTGTATGTAAACCCTGTTCTTTGTGTATTCTAGGTTGAGGAATCATGATCAACGATTAAGGATTGGGTTGTTTATGGTCCTCTCATGCAGGATGGTGTTGTATCTTGTGGATTTCGCACCTCTCTTGTAGCCAGGAGGTTTGAATTAGATTTTTAGTTTCTTTTTTTGTCCTTACGTCCTGGATTTTGGTTCAAGTTTTAAACCATAAATTAGAATTTTAGTGTAAGTCCATGTTTGGTTTTCTGTTTTCAGTTTTATTTTATTTATCTTATTAGTTGTTTTGTGTTTAGTATTTTTGTTAAATCATTCAAATGTGTTAGTTTTGATACCCGAGCACTTGTAACAGCTCATAGGGATCAGGAACCCCCTTCGGGCCATGTCATGGATCGGGTCGGGCACCGGGTCGGATGGTGACCCATCCTAGTTCGTGAAAAAATGGTATCAGAGGAGGTTTGCTCTCTTAGGTAGTGTTCTTTTGGGATAGAGTCATGGTAGGCTGGAGTTATGTTTTTGGGACTTGATGTCCTGGCTATAAGTAAGGTTCCTCGCAAGCACACCACGTGGCAGGACTCGAGTTACCAAAGTAAGTTGCAGTTTGTCTTAGCCTTTGGTCCTTGCGGTAAATCTTGATAGGAGAAATGAAAAGTGAGTAGGTTCAGTGGTCCTAGTGAGCTCGCAGGGTCTGGAAATCCATGTGATGTTGGGGACGTTGTCATAGAATACTCTTTGTAGTAGTGGCATGATTGGTGTATGACAACCAACCATATGTCCCAGTCAATCATTGGCACCAGTTCTCTCTTGGTTTGTTACTTGTATATTTGTTTTGGATTCATGGAAATCTAGTTTTTACGTAAAAATGATTTGGTCTTGATTTTTTTTTGAAATTAAGCAATTTAAAAATAAAATAATGTGTAAGGCTTGAAAAGTATGGGTTGAATGTTGGTTTTGAAAAATTGAAAGGTTCGGTTTTGATCCTTGGGGATCTCATATGAAACCACATGCATGGGTATATATGGATTGAGAAATAGTCAATGGAATGAGTGGATGAGTTCCTGGATGGACCATAGGTGGGTGCTGGTGTGGCACGGGAACATGCAAGTGTGCGACCCATGAGACACTATTGGTGTTTGTGCAACCAACCAGCTTTTTTTATTTTCAAAAAGTTTTTTTTAATGAAAATTTTGTGTTTTTGTGGTGTGTCCTTGTGTTTTGGAAGTGTTGGATGTGAGGCATATAGAGCCGAGAATCCTTTTTGAATGATTTATGTCCTGATTTTAAATTCTTATTTGTAAGTTGGTGTGAAAGAACATAGTTAGTGGTTTCTTTTGAAATGTGCTCCTGGAATCCCTTGCAGCGGTTCACCATTCACGTTTAGTGTTCTCTTGTGGTATGTATTATCCATTGGACTAGTTTGATTGGTTATATGGTTTGTTTTCTATTCTCGGGTTCACCCCTATATAGTATTAACATTTGATTTGTGTGTAGCCACAAGTTATTCACCACTAGATGACCCTCCAGTTGATTAAGGTGATGACTCTCCCTTTTTAGTGATAGTGCTAATTTTCCCCTTATCCTATTCGATTATATGGATCCTCTCGTAGCGAGAGGATAGAATAGACAGTAGTTGAAGGTATCATGTGTCTCTTTGAGTTGTCTTAGTCATCGGGTATGATGTTTAACATTGTTGCATCTGAAGGTTCCCCATGGAAGTGGTGAAAGGAATTCTAGTGGGGAAGGCTGAAGGTGGTTTGGAATTATTGGTGTTGACCGATGTCTTGAAAGTTTTTTAGTTCTTTCATCATCCATGAGGTTCATGTTCGGTAACGTCTTGCAGTTTTAGTTCTATTCGAAGAGAAAAGGTGGATTTTGTAGAGTCCTTCAGGAATCCCTGTTTCATGGGAGTGTGTATTACTCTTAGGGATTCCAAATTTTTCAGTTCAAGGGGGATTGTTCTTCAAGTGTCTTTCCTTCTTATGATTCTTGTGTAATGTGAAGAAATGATGCATTCACATCATCTAAACCCCAATTTTGGTGTACGTGCGATGAGGGAGTAGGTGGATGTCAGAGTCTGTTGTGTCTGATGGGGTTGTCTCGATTTCAGTATGGTTGCTTGCAACACCAGGAAAAAGAGAAACTTCGTTCGGGAGTATTAAATGCCTGACTATGAGGCAAGAGATACTTCAAACTTAGGGCTCCAGCCATAGGCCTCTGAGTGAAGCTGGAACATGGTCAAGAACCTCATGGGTGAATGGGTCCCTGAATTTACTTCTGTCATCGGTATTGACGATCGAGGTTGTTCATATTATTTTACGTGGTTGTTTCATTCAGAAAAACCCATTTGGGTGTGTGGGGATTCTCATGACTACGAGGAGGAATGGTCGTCTTGTTGCCTTAAAGTCTATGGGGTTGTATACCAACTAAAGAAATCTCTTTTAGTGGTCTTTATGGGGTATGTTAGGTAAATCAGTCTTAGATTTTAATAGTGCTCATCCAGGGATGTGGAGATGACGGTTTATCTTAGCTCGTGGTTTTGACACCCGATGGTCAGGCCCCTCCCTCCCCACCCCTTATGGCGGGGTTTTTGGTCACCATCAGAAACATTTAAATGTTTTATATCATCTATTTTTCCTAATAGTTGGGAGAACCATATTGGGTCTCGCACGATTTTCTCTAGAATGATTCGATGATGGAATTTTCTTTAATGGAGGGGAGTCCTCTCTGACCTCCCCGTTTAGGTTTTCCTGTCTTGTAATGGGTGTTGGTAGGTTCTTAATGGTGGTGATCACCTCAGGATTCCCCACATTGACCTTTTGGTTATGTTTTTAAAGACTGCTTAGTGATAAGTGATAAGAATGTACCATGGACATGGTTTGACCTTGTTTGTTCATTCTATCCAAATGATGTGGTTTTCATTTAATCGTGTTTGAGATGTTTCATCTTGTGATGTTTTTTTTCTGTGGGTATGGGAGTTCATTTTGTTGATCAGTCAAATGGAGGTGTTCTAGCTCCATGGGGTAGGTGAAACAAAGTAGAATGTTTTTTTACGCATCTCTTGATGTTGTCTTTGAGTGACGTTATATGATCATGATGTTTTTTCTTATTTTTACCTGTTGATTATTGGGGTCCTCTTTGAACCTCAGTGGGGTATTAGTTTCTTCATTAGGACTCAACCTTTTTTGTGGATTTCTAAGGATGGAAAGCTTTATCGTGTGGATAATTTTCACACCTTGACCTTGCATTGTGTCATGTTTCCAATTTTTATTTTTATCTCATTCTAATTATTATTATTCTTTTTATATGTAATGTAGGCCAAGCCCGAGTGGGGTTTTTGCACTTTTGTACTAATAAATACGCGTTTTGGCCATGACACCGTTCAATGCACCACTTTTGGAGATTCATAGCCTCTCTTGGATAACCGCATAGCCTCGTCTGGTTCCCCACATGCCTGTCTAGTGTGCAATTAGTTAAATAAAAGGAATTAATAATAAAGATATAAAATTAAATTATTGGTAAAATAAAAATAAAATAAAATAATAAGCGATAAAAATTTAATGAATTGTTTCATTAATGATAATAACAATAATAATAATCATATTATTATTATTATTATTAGTTTTTTTTGATTTATTTTTGTTTTTATTTTATGTTTTGTTTTTGGATTATTATTATTACTATTATTTTCTTTTTTTTCTTATTATGTGCTAGGGTTTCATGTCACACCCCTCTCCCCCTTTTCACCTTGGTTCATGGAGAACCGTCCTTCCCCATAGCCCCTATGCGACGTACTCCCCTTCCCCCTTGAGCCTTTGCATTGTGCCTCCATGAATCCTTCTTGGAATCCCATCGCACCGTCGCTAATCTCCCCGGAAACTGCTACACTGGACAGCATGCACCCTCCCTCTCAGCCCACTCAAAGTGCAGCCCCGCTAGAGCTCCGACATCCCGACAAACACCCCTTTTCCCTCATGCTCACCCTCTGGAGCCCCTCCAACCTCCTTTTACTACCTCCCAGCTCCGACCTGTCACAGCCCTGGAACCATTTTGTACCACACCACCCCTGCTTCCCTCCGGGTCCACCTTCCGGCTTCTGACCTGCCACCATCCATCACACCCCCTTCCAGGGACATTCACTTTTTGGCCAGAGTAGACACCTCAATGTGCACAACCTCCAGTTCTATTCGGTCTCTGTCACACACCCTTCTTGGCACAGTAGGCTCCAGGACATCCTCCGTCTGCAGCTCCCCAGCTATCCGTGAAGCCACCAGCTGGCCAACTTCCCTTCGACAGCCACCCCTCTATTGTTCTTTTCATTTAATTCTTTGATTTTTGGTTTTATAGCATGTTTTAGATTTTATTTTGTGGATTAACCATTTATTTTTGGGTTCTATCTCCTTGGTTAGGCCTCTTTGATTCTTCATGGTGCGGATGAGGTGCGGGTTTGTTTTGCGCCTTTTCTGAAAGGGTCTTCATTCGAGGTTGGTGGTTTCGCATTTAAACATTATATAATGAATTATTTAATTGCTTAATTAATTTAAATTTTTCTTTGATTAATTATTTTTGGTTTGGATTTGGTTTTATTGAAGTCTTCCATGTGTTTGATTTTCTGCTAGTATGTTTATATGGGTGGGTGAATTCATTGGTCAAAAACCTATCTTTAGTCAATTATTTGTGTTTAATAATATATGCAGTTAACTTTTCAATTGTAAAAGTGATGTTAATTGTGTTTTGACATGGATTTTCATGTCCTTGGTCATATGTGAATATGTTTTGTTGGTTTAGTAGGTTGTTTCCATGAAAACCTTTGTTGAGCTATCTACTAGTGTTTTATAATTTTTTTTTTGTGAAAAAATGTGCCAAGTGCGTAGTTTTTGTTCGGGTGTAGATTTCCAGTGTGTTTTGTCCAAAAAGCTGTTTTGAGTGGGATTTTGGTGTTTAAGTTCATGTTTTATCTTTTGTAATTTCATAATAAAATTTCTAGTATTTTGTCTAATTGAGGAAATTTTCCTTTTAAATCTTCGTCTGGGTTGGTTTCATGTGTTAAGCCTTGTTATGTCACTTTTTAAAAAACATGTTTACAAAAATTTACTATTTTTCTAAATAAATATTAATGGTTCAACAATGGTTTTAGTTTAGTTGTGTAAATTATTTTTTATGTATGGACTATTTCAAATGGATTTTGTGTGTGTGAAAGTGTGACGTTGGGTTTAGGGAACACTCTCTTTGTTTATTTCATCTGAGTTTGATATGAAATGTGAAATTGGAATATCACGACCACAAAAGGGGAATCATGTGTACTATGTGGGTGGACTAGATCCAGCATTCTAGTGATACCAAAGCGGCTCTGGCCCGGTTTCACTTAGCTGGTTTAACAATTACAACACCAACTAAACTATAGATGATGATTGGAGACCACTATGTTATTGATGTGTTGCCCTACTAGAGGCTCATGTACAAGAATGTATATTGTTGAGTTTCCTATACTATTGTTCACTGTGATAGAATTTTATAAGGTCCCATTCTCCCTGCTAGTACCTATAGGGACTGTACCACTTTTGGTGCTCCTGGACTACTACACACTCTTCATCATCATACGGTGTAACATTTGGGTTTTCATGAAGGTTTGAGTTGTCTTGAAGGATTTATTTTACTTAAATCAAAGGGTGTTTATTTATTTATTTAAGTTGTTTTCTTTGAAAGTGTTTTCTTTATAGAAACTCTCTCTTTAAAGTTGTTCAAGATTTGGTGTCCTTTCATTTATCTGGCCTAAAATGTACTTGTCATTTAATGTTTTTACATGGAACATTTTTATTGGGTGACACCCTACTGGGCACCTAGCTCACACCCTACATACACCACTGGGTGAATGTAGTCCTTGTTCTTTGTGTATTCTAGGATGAGGAATCATGCTCAGCAATGGTGGATTGGGTTGTTGATGGTCTTCTCATGAATGTTGGTGTTGTAGCTTGTGGATGTCATGCCTCTCTTTTTTGTCGGGAGGTTTGAGTTAGGGTTTGAGTTTCTTTTGTTGTCGTTACGTCATGGATGTTGGATCAAGTTGTAAACCTTAAATATGAATTTTAGTTTAAGGCCCTATTTGGTTGTCTGTTTTTAGTTTTAGTTTATTTATCTTATATTTTGTTTTGTGTTTAATATTTCTGGTATATCGTTCCCATGTGTTAGTTTTGAAACTCTGGCACTTGTGCCAGCCCGTGGGGATCAAGAATTCCCTTCGAGCCATGTCGCAGATCGGGTCGGATGGCGACCCAACCTAGTTCGTGAGACACAGTGGGTACAAAAGATTCTACCATATCCTGATATACCCATTTAGAAAAATGAATCACCATCAATAATCACATTAATCCAAGTACTGATAGGTGGAATCCAATTAAATATTTTCACACTAATCAGTCTACGTTTTGGGACCCCTACACATAACATTATGAGAATATTAATCTCAGATAATGAATTATTTATACAACCCATTTTAAAGATAAATGACAAAAAATCCACATGGATGGAAATTTTCATTGAATTAACAGGGGAATTACACTTATAAAACAAGGATGGGTTCCTTACAGGCCAGGTGAAGTGAAACTCCGAACCCAATACTGTAAGTAAAATGATTAGAACCTACCTCATTAAAACACTAGTATCCATAACACCTTCCACCAACATTTCGACATGTCCACATTTGTTAATAGATTCATCCAAAAGACCTCAATGTAATAACAAAACATACATGTGATTGGAAAATAAACATAAACATGAAGAATATTTTGCATATCCCCTATATAAAAATAACACTCATAGGCCAACAAAATTCCATAACTCTAAAGATGATCTGGAGTATGTAGTCTCTCATTAATAATTTCATACAGAAGTAGTAATCTATTTAACTAAATAAAAGGTGATTTAAAAACATAGATCCATGTTGGAGTTCACCAACCTTCAACACAATTCATCTTATATAAATACCTACATAAATATTTCCCACTCATTATCTGATTCCATTCAATAACATCACTCCTGACATATGCATACTTATGAATTTCATAATATATATAAGATGGAACCATCATATCATGATTTTTCATACTAGAAAAAAACCATCTATAGAAGTCAACTTTATATTAGGTTGAACGTTTATACAGTCCACTAATCGTTTTTCAAGCTCAAGAAATGTAAAATAATTTTTATTAGACATTGTGGAGATAATCCATTTAGAACTAGAAATCAATCCATTAAAAATGTCATGATTTCTGGAAATGTATAAGAAATCCTATAAAAAGGATACTCATTCATCAACCTTTCATGGAAGTATATGGGAAAATAAAATGGAAGGATCATTTATGGAAAATATATTTCTAATTAATTTTGTGAGAAGATCATCATTAAAAATATTATGATCCATTATTTATAGCCCCCCAATTCTTTGGTTTAATAGAATTTATCATGTATCCATGTTGGGGATCTTATAATAAGCAAGACCTAGTCCATATAAGGATCTTGACGGTTACATAGAGTTTCATAATAATACAAAAGGGCCATCTATAGATATCAAATTTATGAAAAACTTGAAACTAGTCATTGAGTTGACCAAGAAAAATCTTCCTTCTTGAGAAATAGATTTACCCCTCTATATTTCCATATTATTGATTATTATAGAAATGATTAATTCATGAAAATAATTCTTGATCCAACCCCAATGGATGGAAATCCCCAAATAAAAAAAGAGAGCACCCCACTCTTACCACTAAGAGGTCTAAAATTATTATTCTGCATTTTCAACAAAACAAAATTCCCAAAAAATAGAGGATTTTTTCAAATAAATAACTTGACCATATTCCTCTAAAAAAATATCAAATATAACCTTGACAGAAAAATTAATTTTCTTGGTGGCCTTCCCTAGAAGAATGATTTCATCATGATAGAAAATGTAAATGTATAAACAAAACTATACCTTCTATGATTTTCATAAAAATTCCATTATTGAAAATATAATTCATATATCTACTCAAGTAATATTTAACTAGGGAAAAAATAATAATTGAAAATGGATCACCCTACCGGACCCCTAGAGCATTGAAAGAAACCTACCGAGGATTCATTAATAAGTATTTATAGCCTTACATAACTCATAATTGTTTATCATATTGATAAAAAAATGGATAAACCACAACTTTTATGAATATTAAAATTGAAAATATATTTAAGATTATCAAATTCGTTTTAGATATCAATGTTAAATGAAAAATACATATACATTACTTTCCAATTCATGATATTAAAATGCTAATATGTAGTGAAAAAGAATCTTTGAATATTCCTACTAGGGAAACATCCAAACTAATGTATGGGGATAATATCCTTAACAAATTTACCCAATTTTATTCCATAATATTTTTGATAACAATAGAATTTTTATTCCCAATTTCACATAATCTAAAATCTCTAATATCAATAAAATTATCTTTCTTTTTAATAAGATCATTGAAATAAATGTTTAACCCAAGAACCTTCTGAGAATGTGAAATCAATTCCCTGGCCACATTCCCCACATCAGAATGAATAATTTCCCAATAGAACACAAATAAATTTTGTGTGACCCCTTCGGACCCTGGAACAATGTCAAACCTATCAGAAAACACAACTTCTCTAATCTCATCCTCTAATGGAATCGTCTAAAGGTAGTTGTTCTCTAGCTCACATATAGAAATTGGGATGTTATAAATCATCTTGTGTGTATTATCCATGTCATCTTCAATGTGTATACATTGATAATAAAAAACCAATGAATTGGGATTTTTATTTTATAATGAAGATAATCATTCATTGATTCTGAGAGCATTATCCCCTTATTCTTTTGTCCTTATGAATTATCTGAAAAATAATTTTGTTCAAGTAAACACTTTTAATCCATTAGAAATTTATATTATTTCCACTCAGCCTTTCTTTCATAATAAAAATATCAACCAGCTTGGATAGAGAATAGAATTCCACCATTAAGGGATTATCTAGCGCTTGGTTAGTAGTTTGGCATCTTCTAAGAAAATTACAGGAAGCTTTTATATCATCATCAAGCTTGGAAAATTATTTTTTACCCCAACCTGTTAAGATGCTATTGATGGATTTCAGCTTGCATGTCAAGACATGAATTTGGATTTTATAATATCCCACTACCCATGCCTCCTGTAAAATTTCCCTATAACTAGGGATAGACAACTATGAATTATTAAAAGTAAAAAGGGTGCGGTGATTGCCTTGATATCCTTATTGAAAGATCACTGAATAATGTATTGTGATCTGAGTAAAGCCTAGGAAGAACAAAATCAGTGATCCCATTAGATCCAATTCCATCATTAACCTAAATAGGACATCTGTCATGATTTCTACATTATCTTCCATTATGAGTGTACTAGTTCAAATTAAGGTCACCCCCAAAAATTTGGACCTCAACCAAACTACACTAATAAATGAATAAAATGAATATATAAGAGTTCAATAAGATAAAATTTTATTTATTCGTTTCTTCATATCTCAAGACAATGTTGAAATATCCAGTAAAAATACACCTATGATTCATATTCTCAGACATCATAAAAATATCCCTCAAGAACTCTATTCTACTGATATATGATACAAGGTACACACAAAATAATAAGTGATATTTTATCATTGTGATATAAGGGAAACATTGATAGATTGACACCCTTTATAACAATAGATATGATAAACATTATCTTGCATATTTACACATAAATGATCAAAATAATTATTCTGAGAATATAGAGAGACAAAGTTATATCCATGTGTTTCCCAACTGAAAGAGATCCAACAATCAAATAACATTTTAATATTAGTAATACCAATTAAATGGAGATTATAGGTCACAATTAAATGTCTTTGGGAAGTGACCTTTGGGGAACTCCCCAACCCCTAGACATTCCAAAACATAATCCTTATTTGGATGAATATCTGGGGATGGAACACCGTTGAATTTCTCACTGGTTACCACTTATTAGATATTAGAGGCCCGCTTAACTTCCATTTATTAGTATTTTTACCTTGCAGGATATTACTAAGTCCAATATCCTTAAGCCCATATATAAGATCCCATTTTTCTTTGAGGTATAGATCAATTATTTTACAGAAATTCTCAATTTACATGAATAAATATAGAATAATATGAATTCAATTTAAGGGTATGGAGGTATTTAGAGAGTCCTAGATGGTTTAGAACTGAAAACACATGTTTTTGGTGAAACGGGATGGCACCGTGATTGGGAAAATCGTTCAAGTTGGGTCACATGGCTATGCAGCTAGGTTTCAAATTTTTTGCAATGGATTTTTTCACAATTTCCACATGATTAGAGAAATCATGTGAGAATTCCAGGTGGGGTGCCCTTCTTCTACAACTAACCTTACAAGATTGACACTTGGTTTGAAAACTATGCGCCTAAACCATGTGATTCCCAGTTTTGGGTGATTTTACTTTTTCCCCTAACTATTATACTTAAAAACAAATCATGTCATTTCAACATCCTATAGACAACAACCCTCCTTTGAGTGCTATTTTGTTTCCTAAACTAGGAGTAGAGAGAACACCTTCATCAGATCTCAGAATCAAGATCTTTCAAAAGCATCAAATCCATCTCGGTGTGTTCTCCATTCTTTTTGTGTCATTACTCATATTGTTTTGTATCATATACACTATTGAGTTGCGAGATAATTTTGACTATAAACATGTTCTATATTTATTGTTGGTTTTCTCTCAATCTGAGTCAAAAAGAGAGTTGATACTATATGATCTATCAACTATGGAATAATAGTAGGTGGTATAATATTTTCATTCAAAGTGAAGTTACTATATATATCATTGTGTCATTCACCCTTTTCGGGCTTCCACATTGAATGGATTTGAATTATTAAATTGTAATTTTAGTTATGTCCCACATAATTAAAGAGTTCATCAATTAATGTTTTTATGCAACACACCTTGATTAAGAATCATGCATTAGGTGAGTTGATATTGAATTAAACCACCATTGGTGACTTTTGAAATTGGAATCCTTAGGGTGATCCCTTTCCCCCTAACATGTTATGTCAATTGTCAACAGATTTATGAATTGAATTTCAACATGAGATGAATTGTAATTGAATGAATTAATAGTTAAGGATGGATGAACATTCCCTTAGTCTTGTATATGTAATATCTTTTTGAATATGGAATTGAATTTTTAATGTGGATTTCCTATGTGAGATAATTAAAGGCTAAGCCTTAGAAGTTTATCCTTGATTTTAGAAAACATTTCTAGTGTGGTATATATTTAGTTTTATAGGGGTTTGAACTTTAAATAATTAATCCAATGAATGAATGGTTATTACTATGTGATTGGAGAAGCGTTTGGCTCTCGGTATTGTCCAATTCCTTGAGTGAACATTTAAGGTGATTTGTAATTCAATGTTATTAGTGTTTACGTTGACATAATTAAATCATATTTATTAAATGTTTGTGAATTTTGATATGAATTGGGTGAAACAAGTGTTCAAATAATGAATTCCAATGATGGAATCAAATTTTTCGAACCGTTGTAATGCTTGGATGATACATAGACTCCCTCATATACAACTAAGGATGGACTCTGAGGCTTGATTTATATGTCGAGTGATACATGGATTCATATGAGACGCCATGGATGGACTCAAAGGTCATTTGATTATATCTCCATTGCTGAAAAGTGGGATCCCTTAGTAGACCACCAATGATAGACTTGAATTTCTCGGACAATATACTACACCTAAATAGAAACCTAGTTTCTTGAGAGCTTTTACATAGGCAAGCATATAGAGTGTTGGTTTATGTCACACATAGAGTGATACATGGATTTCAAATTTAGAATTCCATGGTTGGACAGAAATTATAAATTAAATGATGAATGATATGGTTTATATGATGTGTATAGAAATCAAAAAATTCATACATTCAGTCTTGTTTATACTTTGTGGATGTCTTATTTATAAATCCATGATCAGGTTATCATGGGGGGATGTCAGGCTATGCACAAGCTCTCAAGAATTAATTTTTAAATGTGATTGAATGGTAAATTGAGCATTAATATTAATGAAACATGCCTGAATATTAAATCAAATACTTACCTTTTAAATGAAACAAATTAAATTCATTTTTTATAAAGATAGAACTTGAACAGTTAGGATTTTTAATTTTGAGTACTTACTTTACATGTAATATTATTCCTACGCACTTTTGTTATATATATTTAATGACTGAATGACATAGACCTTGGGGACTTTTCTATTGGGAATATGTCTCTCACCATGTTTTGGCCTTCTTGGGTACCCGAATAGATTATCTTATTTTAGGTAAGGATAAGGGAAAGAAACATTCTATAGATTCTTTATTTATTCATTGGAGAAGGGGAGCATGGGGATGAGCTAAGTATCATGATTCTAGTTGGGTTTTTTTTCATTTTAGTTACATTTGTTCAATTTATTATATTATTACCTTGAATACAGGTTTTGGATTCCCTATTAGAGACACATGACATCTATTATGCTCATCATTGTATCTGATATTCCTTTTGATGTTGTTATCTATTCCTTCTATGTATCTATTGATTGAATGAGTTACTAAAAATAATATTTGACTAATATTATATTTTTATGTGTTTTACATCAGTAAGAGGGAATAGCCATTGCAAAAAATCACCGTAGGCCCTCACTTCTAGTCAGAATCCTAGGGAATTTGGGGATATTCCCTTAAGTTCATGTTTTCGACTAATATGACAACACTATTTAGTGGCATTAGGTTTCAGGATGTTATAATGTTGTATCATAGGGAATTATTTTCTAGTTTTCTTTGTTATTTGGTGACAATAGAAATGTATTTTGAGGAATAAGAGTTTGGTAATGAGTTGTTTCTGGGCATATCTACCCCACATTAAAGAAATTATAAAATACCTCAAATTGAATTGTTATTTTCTATATTTTGACAATTATAATTGATTTGATTCAACCATTGCATGGTGCACATGTATTTTAATGTTTTTGTTGATATGATTATGTATTCTATTTTTGTTCAACCTAATGAGATGGGGGTATTTCATCTCATGAATCATATTAGAAGTTGATAAAATCACATTCTATACATTATTCCATGCCATTTGGGATATATTACATGATTCAAGATTTTGGGATAGGTGATGTGATATACATAAACATGTTGTTGTGATTGGTATTTTAGAACATGTTACAATGTCAATTAGGAGGATTCTAGACTTTAGATCATGCGGGGTATGGCCTCAAATAGATCAAAATTTGGAAAACCATTTGATTAAAAATATTTACTGTGATTTTAAAGTCAAATGAAAAAAAATATCTTAATTGAATTGAAAATTAATCGAAAAGTAAAACTATATATAGCATAGAACATGACATAGAATCGAACATAGTAGTGGATATTAGTTTTATCTATTTCTTATGTATGATTTGTATGTTTCTCATACCTGAGTCATAGAGAAGGAAAAGGGGAATGTCGTGCATTGGTGCTTATTATCATTATTTTTTTGTTTAAATCTTATGATTACATTCTTTGTTATGTTTTAATTATATATTTGGTTGCTATTAAATGTGATCCAGTCTTCATTTGTAATGTGGATGGGTGACTCTTAATTAGGAAAAGGTAAACTATGTACTTAAACCATCTCTTGAGATATTCATATATATATAGTCCCTTGTTAAAATGAAAAAGACTCTAAATTTAAAATATTAATGTGATTTGGCTTCAATTAAATTGTTGTTATTCTATAATCCAAAAAGTTCATGAGTTCTTTATAAATTGGATTTTTAAACCAATAGAATCTATATACGATTTAACATCGTGATATACCATGAAATGGTTAAAATATCTAAACTAATTATAATTTTGGTATGAAAGGTGTTGGTTTCCTTATTAAATATTATAATTCTATCACATGGGCATGATGATAATGTGATTGGAATAGAAAATTGTACAACGAGACCATATTAGTCTATCGGGGCATGTTTCTTTTGATACAACCAATTATGGGAGTTTATAACCTTGAAAATTAAACATATTCTATTGGGTTTCATTCTTAAGGACCCAGGTTGTTTTAAAGAGACCCACATCGATCACCTTATCTTAAATTATTTTAAAGTATTTTATTTTGATAAATTTCTTAATTATAACAGAATTTTAATAAATGGTTAATGATTTAAAAACAAAGTTTGATAATACCTTCTTGTTTTTCCTTGATGTGTTTGTTAAATAAGGGACTAATTACTTTTGTCATATAGTTGGTGCTTGATGATCTATCTAAAATCTTGGAAATAATTAAATATTATAGGTTAATCAAATTAAAGATAGTAAAAAACGAACCTGATGTTGTATCCTTTTCCTAAAACCTAATTTAAGTGTTGTTTAAAGCCTAACATTAGTTTCCTTGGAATGGAAACCTGATCATTTTTCATAGGCCATTTATTTTGTTAGAAATGGAATAAAGGATATTCCTTGAAGAGTCGTTAATTTTTTATGAATGACCTAATTAGGGGATCATGATTTATTTCAATTAATGGGTCCAGATTGAGGTAGGTAAACCATTAGAGCTTATTATTCTTGATAAATGATTTGAGTTTCTTCGGTTTGGTGTTGTTCAGGTGTCCTTGTCTCTAGTAGGTCTTGTATTTTTTTAATGACACCGTTGTTTAGATTGGTGGTTTCAGTATCCATGACCTTATTTATAGAGATGAGAATCATCTATTTCATGGTTTTAGTATGTTAGACATTTCTAGTTCATGGTCATCTATTTATATGTCTCATGACCCTGTTTACTTTATGTGGGTGAATCGGGAGGTCGTTGATATGTTTTACAGTCGTATGGGATAATTCAACTTGAAGACAGTTTTTTCCATCATCCATTTGATGCATGTATGGATGGGACATAAGGCATATAGACGATATCGAGTATGTTCCATCTTGATTTTGATACCTTGGGGTAGTATATGTTCCTATATGAAGTTCCCATTGGGTATTAATTGATGTAGCTAACCTATTGAGTTCAGTTAAATCATTGAGCCTTGTGTTGTTTAGTTTGTTCTTAAGTTAACTCCTAGGTAGAGTAAGCTGGGAATTAATGGAATAAATTTCATCCTCATACTCTATACGAATTCCATATAATTGTGAGTTTTCACACCTCAGTTTTTTTGGTTTTTCTTTCATGAAAAATTCTATATCATTTACAAGAATGAACCAGGTATATATCATGAATTTGTTTCAAGTGAATTCGGATCTAGCACAATTGTCAGTGGATGGTATACCTCTTCTTATAATGACTCAGACACTCATAATGAATGGAGTTACACATCAGTATAGTGTATGTGTCAATGATTTATCGTAATCCTGCATTTAATGTGTTTGGATGTGTATGAAACACTTGAGGACAAACAGTATTCATGGATGGACATTGGTGATACAGAATTAATTATTACAAGATGCATCGGGTGGTAAATGCATGTGATTGGTTAATGATAGAGGGTCGGAAGATGAAAACAAGATTCAATCAAAGGAATTCAACCAGTAATGGTTTGACTGATCTCCATATTAATCTATAGTATCATGTTAGTGTTCTCTTGTTTAGATATGATCAAGTACCATATGTTGAAATCATTATTGATTCACTAAGAGAGGGTCAGTCATAAACCACTAAATTTTTAAAAATATTGTGGGCTTGTCTAGGTAATTTTTTTTGCAGGATGATTCATGGTTTTTATCAAGGCATGGTTAGTCTAGAGTGATACATGGGTTCTCAATAAGGAAATACTATTATGGACACTTTGATACCTGCCACTTTTTTCCAACTTGACTGCGAGGTGGATACTAATTTCATCTTGGTAAGTGTTTTATAGTGGAAATATTGGCCTAATAATATTGTCTTGTATGTAATCTAGGGTGATTTTTAAAATGGTTGATGATTTTAGTAGTCTGGATCTAGGTTACCCCATTGTTTGTACGGAGGAATGATGTTTTGAAAGTCTAGGGAAATTATTTGATCATGAAACATCAATGGGAGTTAGTTTTGTACTTCAGTGGACATTTTCATTGTAAATGTAATATTCATTAGTTGAAGGTGTTGAAATTCAGTTTGTAATACACCAACTGTCTAATCAAAGCATTGTATGGATAGTCAGTCAGGGTGGCTCAACTTGTTAACCTTCTTGTATCATGTTTAGATTAAAATGAAACTGGTTTATGATTTTCTACAAGATAAGACATTTTTAGTAAGAAGTTTATAATTTTCATTTAGAAAATATTATGGAAACTATTTTAGTTTGATTGATTTGGATTCAACCATTTTTTTATGCTGAGGACCTTGATATGACCTTAGGTGTAATCAGGCTCAGATGTACTGGTGATTGCGTGTGAAAAGAGATGCTGCTAGTTTTTTATAGGATCAGTCTCAAATATTAGTATGTGAAGGTAGAACACCATCAAACATCCATTATATTATAGTAGTTACCTATCCATGAGTTAAAATGGAATGTAATCATGATGTATTTCATGACTGGATTACCATGGACTACTTGAGGTAGTGATATCATATGGGTTATTTTTAAAGACTCACAAAGATCTCACTTTTCCTACCTATTAAGGATACCATTTTTGTTGACAATAAAACAAGGTTTTACATTTATGAGATTGTATGAAATCAAAATTCTTAGTCCCTATCAATTAAGATGTGGACTCATTGTTTACTTCATGTTTCTCTAAAGGCCTATAGATGCTTTTGGGTACATAGGTACTTCTGAGTAGGGAATACCACCCCCAAATAGATGTCCAGTCAGAGCGCATGATTACCTTTCTTGAGGACATGATATGGGCATGTGTCAAAGAGTATAGGGGATATATGGATAGAAATATACCTCAGGTCGAACATGTATATAATAATATATTATAGGATAGTATATAGATTGTTCCTTATGCTGTTTTGTATCATAGGACTTTCCAATCAACCCTGTGTTTGTTTAGGGTTGGAGATGTTGTTATGATTGGACCTTGTTTTTTTCATGAGACCAAAGAGTTTGATCAGTTGATTAAAATATATATATGGTTAACATATTATATCGATAAAAATATTATTTCAATAAACATAGACAACCGTTGGAGTTCGACGTCAGAGATCATGTTTCCTTACATGTTTCATCGAGGTTGCGACATAGGGGAATTGGGAGACCGAGTACTCTTTAACCATGTTATGATGGGCTGTTTGAGATTATATAGAGATTCGATATAATATCATATATTTTTTACTTACTTCAGAGGTACCAGTCCAGGAACAACCTTTTTAATGTATCTCTGTTATGACCCTATTATTTAGAATCGTCTAACTCCATTCATCCAGAGGATGTTTCACTTTATATAGATGTTTCCTTTGAGGAGAATTAGATTCGTATTATGGATGACATCAACAAGGTTATCCAAGATACTACATTACATTTGTATGGTTTTTATGGAAGCACTATCACATATATGAGAGACATAGGAGCGGCATGATGATGTATGATCACATTGGCCAATGTTGTTCTCATACAATCATGACAAACCATGAGATGGAAATTCAAAAAAAAATATTACCTTAAGGGGGAGTATTTAATTAAACAATTATTATTTGAGGTAAAAATCTTTTAGTTTTCATAAATTATTAGTTTGTATCATTATATATGGCCTAATATGAATTCCATATTAGGGAATAGAGGTATCAGGTTTGTATAGGGATGGTTCAGAGCCTAGAACCCATATTTGGTGGGAAATGGCATGATTAACTCTTAGTGAAAACCATGCGAGTTTGGATGCATGGCCATGCAGCCGAGCATGAAACATTGATAGTGGGTTTTTCAAATTTCTACATGATTTGTAAGCTATGTGAGGATGTTGTGTGAGAATCCCATATTTTATAACATTCCATGAATGGCTCAGACATCATTTACAAACTGTGCACCTAAACCATGTGATTCCTTGTTTAGGTAATTTTACTATTTTGATCATAATTATACTATTTAATCCTAAATCCCTACGTTTTTTCATCCTACAGAAAAAACCATCATTTTGTGAGATATTTTGATGCATAAAACATGGAATCAAGACAACTCATTCATCCAACTATGGAATCAAGATTCTTTGCAAGCATCAGATCCATCTTGGTGAATTTTACAATTCCTTTGTATCATTTCATATGTATTTTAGTATCAGCTATGCTATTTACGTGAAATATAATTTACCCTATTAATAAGTTCTTAATATTGTCTTAATATTTATCTTAAACTGAGTCAAATAAGAAGATGATACAGGAAGATCTATCACCTATAAACATATAGTATTTGGTCTCATGCATTTTGTTTAATGTGAAGTGATAATATATGTTGTTGTATCATGAAAACCATTTTTTAGAATTTCCTTGAATTTATTTTAATTTTTAAATTACATTTTTAGTAATTGAACATGTAATTAATGGGGACATAAATGCTTGTTTATATGATACAAACCTACTTTAGAATCACCCATTGGGTTAGTTGATATTAAATTAAACCACCATGGGTGGATTTTGGAATTAGATTCCATAGTGTTTCCCATTTAACCCTTAATTGGGAAACCCAATGTGAATGGATTTAGGAATTGAATTTCAATATGAGATTAGTTTTAAGTGAATGAATTGATATAAAAGGATGGATGACCATGGCTGTCACGACCCCCTCCCACCAAAGATGCCCCTCCTAAGTTGGCAATTCTTAAAGGGAGATAATGACCCTAGAGTCCCGCCTCCAGTAGGCCCATGAGTTGAGACTAGCACAAAGGGTATGAGTTTTCATAAATATTGGTGGAATTACCCTTTTATTGATTAAGATCAGGAAATAAGAAGAATCAAAAACAAAAATACAAAGGAACAAGTAAATTAAAATAAACCCAAGACCAACACATATGCATATTTTATACAAAACTGAAACAAAAGTACTAGTACCAGAAAAGCTCCAAAGTATTATACCAAAAAAAATGAAAAAAATGAAACCCACAAAACTCTAACGCCCAACTAGAAAGGCCCCACACAGTCCCTGAAGTCCTCCTGAAGACCTGAAAGTAAACATAGGGTGAGCATACAAGTATACTTAGTAGGAAAACCAAAAGCTCTCATGTACAGGTGGGGAGACATCCTAAGCCCCGTGAGAAAACAGAAGGAACCAAAGCCTAACAACGAATCTATCCACCCAAGACTCACCATGGCACACTTCCCAAATAAATAAATTCAAGTAATGTATAGTAATAGAATATCGATGTTTGGGTACCCCGCACCACATTCCCACTGGTTATTGAAGACATCCTAGGCATCGAAAAAATCCCGCCATTCTCATCGCAGTCCCACTGCCATACCCCGCCTGCACACACCTGGGCCGCAACCACACATCCGGCCCGCAAACACCTCGGCCACTACCACACACCCCGCCCGCAAACACCTGGGCCACAACCACCACACGTTACCACACCCACAAAAACCTGGGCTAGAACAACCACTGCCATGCCTGATGACACCTGGGCCTCATCCCAAAGACTCTTGGGAAACAACAAGCACGCACACACATGGGCCAACTACCACATCTACCAAGCCCAAAGAATCTAGGGCTATAATGGACCTCAAGCCATCACGGTCTACCCGAAGATTCTTGAGCTATTCTGGAA
Source organism: Viscum album (assembly GCA_963277665.1). Classification (NCBI taxonomy): domain Eukaryota; kingdom Viridiplantae; phylum Streptophyta; class Magnoliopsida; order Santalales; family Viscaceae; genus Viscum; species Viscum album. Next base: position 1,657,155,805 of record OY728164.1, on the reverse strand, counting down.
AGGGAGAAGAAAAAGAAGCTAATAACCAGCCACTCATAGGAGTGTTGGGAAAAAAACCATCCCCCATGAAATGGGGGTGTTCGGCAAAAAGTGCTCAACTTGGGTGGGGTGCGAATAAGAAACATAATAACTACAATTATATGTATTGGTAACAAACACTCATCCCAACCAAGGATTTTCGAAGCCAACCTATGAACAAACACCCTGTTACTATTCATTCATAAAGAAAGGCACAACATTCATGGCCAAGTCAATGCTCATTCCCAACACCAATTCCCAACATAAATCATTCTTGTTTTCTTGTTTCAACAATTTTAGTTTATCAGTTCTTTAACTACCAAGAAACTATCAACAACCCACCAGATCTATCATTCGAAAAACATGCCCCTGCCAACGACAAATACAGTTAGGGAAATCACAAGCAACACACTACCATTTTCATTTATCAACCAATCAATTCCATTGATTTTCCGTATTTAGTCAACTACCATGACCCATAATTAATTACTTAATTGTTCCACTTTTATTCATATGCACAACAAATCCCTTTAGTCCTTCTTCCAACCAACATAACCGCACACACCTCGGAAACAATACCTATACTGCATCATTATACCTTTGATACCACTTACCGCAGCTCTGCTGACCATCAACACCATATCATACATGCCAACCCACAACCAAGCCAATCACAGTCCCACTGATCACCCATTCCACAACAACCCATGAACACCCCTTCAAATAATTAAACCCCAACCAACACCCACAAATTCATTCTTTCATTTAGTTTAACCAGGGTGATCATACAAGGGTTCCCGAAATTCATTTAGTCAGCCAACTTTACATGGTTGACCAATTTCCACATTCTATGATATTCTGTCCACAAAACAATCCAGGAAAATAGGGAAACATTTTTATTTTGAAATCAAAGGTTTCCAACGACCGTGATTTTCAGTAGGCATAAACCTATTATATTCACAAAATTATTAAGGGATAATCCTTGATGGAAATAAAACAACAATACCAACAAAACTTCCACACACCCATTCTTTATCCAGTTAATATCTTTATTTACTAGTTCAAGCATATCTCATGAAAAAAAGAGGAAACCCAACCTGTATGATGCACAAAAGAGATAGAGATGGAGATAAGATCCCTACCTCAAAGGTTTTTGTTGAAAACCCCAACAGATGAAGATATCACAAGAAGCTGGGATGATCCTCCATGAATCCTCCTTAGATCACTTCTCCTAACACTACCAAGACCAAATATCATCATATTTGGCATCCACACACATAGATCTACCCATAACGGGCATAGATCTTAGAAACCAAGGGAAGAGGAGAAGTAGATCTAAGTAGATCTAAGTAAACGATTAATAACAAAGGAGAACGATCACATACCATAAGAAACCAGCATCAATTCTCCATGTGAAGCCTTTAGATCAACTCAAAAATGCTTGGGAAAGGTTTTCCTACCATCAAGGGAGGGTAATCATGAGTTATGGCCACTTAGGGTCTTAAATGAACCATTTATAGGCAAAACGAGTTAGATCCACAGTTTTAGGATCTATGATTAAGTGATCGCACGGCTAGTCTACACGGTTTGACAAACCATGTGCTAATGGTGTGTTAGATACTCCCTCGCCAACACTCCGCACATGGTTAGTCTGCACGGTTAGCCAAAATGTGTGCTAATCGTGCATTAGCCACTGCCTATAACACCCACCTCGCATGGTTTGGCCGTACGGTTTAGAGAAACTCTGTGAAACCCATGCGAATGCTACTTCCCTTTGTTCTTCCTCAAAAGTTCACCCAAATGAACCCCCAAGTCACCTCAACCTCCCAGAACACCTCTAACGCCACATTTTTATGTAGTAATGTACTAGAGAGGTCTGGGGAATTACATCAGATACCTCACAAACTATTCTCATCCTGGAGAATGAAAACCAGACCCGACGAATGGAGGGAGTCTGAACAACCACCCTGAAAGATACCTCTCAAGAGTGAACCTCTCCGAAATATAAGAACACATCCCCCTTAAGAAACCATGCAACATTAAAGGGGTCAAGCTGTCCAATCATATGGATTATGGAGTTTCTTCCCCCATGTAATGATAGTATCCTCTTTGGGCGGCACTGACTCTCCCGCACAGGTTTAATCGTATCCACCTTAATGCGTCTTGATTAGGGATCATGTCCTCCCCTCCCCACAGTCCGGACTCTATACATTTTCTGAGAACAAGGAAAAGAACACATTCTGTAGTTAACAAGGTAAAAATGCTTCATCACAAAACAGTTTAAAAGAAAAAAACTCAAAACTGATCTGGGTATTGGGCGTGCATATGTTCCTCCCATTCCCAGGTACTCTCCTCAAGCCCACCATGCCACCATAGCACAAGAACCAATGGAATGGTTTGTCCACGGAGCACCCTCTCTTGACAACCTTCGATCATCACGGGTCATTCCATGAATTTTGCATCATCCCCGATATCTAGCTCTACCCAGTCGAGGATGTGTGAATCGTCGTGTAGTTACCGAGGAAGTTGAGACACATGGAAGACGTCTTGCACCCTTTTCAGTAGTGGAGGCAACGCCAGTTGATAAGCCACCTTGCCAACCCGCCAAAACACCTCTAAGGGCCCGAAGAACCTGGGAGAAAGCTCGCTTCCCTTTTTGAATCTTTTCTGACCATGCCGAGGAGAGACCTTCAAGAACTTGTCGTCCCCAACCTCAAACTCCAAGGGTATCATCCTATTATCAACGTATGAAATTTTCCGGTCAGGAGCTACCTTCATCCTCTATCGTATAAGTTGATCCTTCTCCGTCGTTCTCTACACCACCTCCGGGCCAATAATATCTACTTCTCAAACCTCTGTCCAGCATACAGGTGAGTGGCACGACCTCTCGTACAAAGATTTGAAAGGAGCCATGGCAATGGTAGAGTGATAGCTGTTGTTGTAAGACAACTCTATTAGAGGCAAGTGTTTTGCCCATGATCCTCCAAGGCCCAAAACACAAGATCGTACCATATCTTACAATGTCTGGATGGTGCGCTCTGTCTTCCCATCTGTTTGGGGGTTGAAGGTAGTGTTGAGGCATAGTCGGGTGCTAAAAGCATGTTGCAATCCTCTCCAAACCTCCGAGGATAACCGGGTATCCCGGTCGGAGATTATAGATCTCGAAACTCCATGAAACCGCAACACCTCATTCATGTACCTCTAAGATAGGGCCTCAACCGTACTTGACTCCTTGATTGCTAGGATGTGGGCTGATTTCATCAGCCAGTCCACCACTACACAGATGGCGTCACAACCCCCTTGAACTCTGCGCAGCCCTGTGAAGAAATCCATCGAGATGTCATCCCACTTCCACTTGGGTACATATAAGGGTTGTAACAGACTTTCAGGAATACGGTGTTTAGCCTTCACCTGTTAACACACGAGGCACTTTGCTACCAACTACCCTACTGACTGTTTCACCCCGGGCCACCAGAACATCCCTCTCAAGCCCTGGTACATCTTGGAAGCTCTCGGGTGTACTGCCAGGGGTGAGTTATGTAACTCACCAATAACTCTCTCATGCATTGCCTCTGGAAAAAATAATTTCCCCCAGAAAAGCATCTAATTCAGACCATCCTCCAACCATCCTTCCAGAGCATTTCCCTGGCTATCCCAATCACGTATCACTTCACTCTCTCTGTATCCCCACTAAGATTCCTCCACCTGCCGTAGTAGGGAGGACTGAACTGTCATCTGAAAGATACAACCTCTACCACCATCTTCACATACATTGAGGTGTAGTGCAGCCAATTCTTCCATTACCTTCGAGACATCTGCCAATTTTAAAATTGCATCCTTCATCCAACTCAATGTGTTAGCCACCACATTTCCCTTGCCTTTGGTGTATGATATTTCGAAGTTTTTGTCCTGTAGGAACTCCATCCACCTTCGTTACCACAAATTCAGGTCCCGCTGGGAGAATATATACTTCAAATTATTATGATCTGTGAAGACCACAAAGCACTCCTCGATGAGGTAATGCTTCCACAACTTCAGTGTGAACACAACCTCCGAATGATCTAGATCGTGGGTGGCATAATTACGTTCATGAGGACGTAACTACCTAGTCCCATAAGAGATCGCCCCTTGTTTTTTGCATTAGCACATACCCTAAGCCTTAGCATGAGGGATCACAGAATACCTCAAACATTACTCCCTCCTCTCGTAATCTCGGCAGTGGGGCACTAACCAACATTACCTTTAGATAACTAAAGGATGCCTCACTCTTCTTATCCCACATGAAAGCTTGATCCATCTATATCATGGCTATAAAAGGTGCTGCAACTCGGGAGATTTTGGGTATGAACCTGTGGTAGTAACCTGCTAGAACAAGGAAACTACGAGCCTCTGCCAAATTCTTGGGTGCTGCCCAAGAAACAACCGTCTTGACCTTCGATAGGTCCACCACTATTCCCTGCTCGGACACCGCGTTCCCAAGAAAGTGAACTTCTCACATCTATAACTTTCACTTAGACAATTTTCCATAGAGTTGGTGCTCTCAGAGGACCACTAAAACTATTCTTAGGTGCTCAGTGTGATCCTCCTCTGATCTTGAGTAGAACAGAATGTATTCAATAAACACGACTATGAACCAATCTAGGTATTCCCGGAAGACGGAGTTCTTGATTACCATGAACACTGTCGGTGCATTTGTAACACCGAATGGCATGACTAAAAACTCAAAGTGTTCATACCTACATCTGAAGGTAGTCTTGGAGATGTCTACCTCTTTCACCGTCAACTGGTGATATCCAGACTGCAGATCGATCTTAGAGAACCAACCTGCTCCCCTCAGCTGGTCAAAGAGATTGTCTATCCACGGGAGTGGGTAACGGTTCTTGGCCGTTACCTGATTCAGTCTCCAGTAGTCTATTCATAGCATGAGACCCCCATTTTCCTTCTTTGAGAACAAGACAGGAGAACCCCAAGGTGACACACAATGTTGACCAAAAACATTCTTCATCAGATCGTCACTCCAAATCCACAACTCTTTCAGCTCATAAGGTGCCATCCGGTAGGGAGCCATTGAAATCAGATGGCAACCAGGTTGGAAGTCTATCCCAAACTCAACATCACGTCAAGGGGGTAGAGTCGCCACTTCTTCCTGGAAGACATCCATAAACTCACCGATGATCCCTAGGACTTCCACCATTTCTGTATTCACCAACTACACTGACAGTTCATCTAAAAAGGAAAGGATGGGCTCCACTCGCTAGTTACCTTCCTGGTAACCCCGCTTTGTGATACAAGTCACACGTCGGACGCCCAAGTCTAAAAACACAACCCTTCTTCGGAAAAAATTGATGATGGAACACATTGAGAACAACTATTACATGCCTAGAATGACGTTTTATAGCTTCATTTTTAGTAAAAGGAGATCTACACTGGATTGGTGTGGCCCCAATGTCAACCTACATCTACGGAAAACACGAGACAAGCTGGTCTAACTCCCGACTGGCGTACTTGAAACCATGAGTAAGAAAAGTGTCTCTATGTCTAGGCCCAAGGCACTGGCTTGACTTGGTGCAACAAAGGAGTGCGAAGCTCCTGAATCTAACAAGACATAAGCAAGGGTACTAAACAATCTGATCTTACCTCGAACGACTTTTGGCCCTGCTAGAACTACTGCCTCTTCTGTGTGTATATTCCCACACCAAGTTCCTCTGCCTCTCAGCTATCGGCCACCATCCCGACCATGCCATGTTCGAGGTCCCTGAGGAGCACCATAGGGTCATCCTTCTCCTGAAATTTCTTCCCTCGGAGGAGCAGGAGATCACTACCACTATTGCTACTGCTGGAAGGGCATGGCTGGAAACTGTTGTGGCTGAGGCGGGTGCTCTACTAGTCCACTGCCACTATACTGTACTTGGTCTGGGCACTGGATCTGAAGGTGCCCATGACTTCCACAGATGAAGCACCTCGTTCCCGGGCCTGATGGAAAAGGGCAAGGACTGGGAAATCGGAACTGAAATTGCTAAGGCATGCTCCCTACTAGTCAGAACCTAGAGGGCCTTGATGCTTGAGGTCTACTCCTGACAGCTTTCCCCTTCGACGAGACCAATTGGATTCTCTCTCGTGACACACCTCCCGGCGTGTGCATCCTCTCCATAACTTCAGCTTTCTTCTGGTCCTCCAATTATGCCAGTAATGTGAAGTGAGTAACAACATACTAGAGAGAAGGTCAAAGTGGATCCTCCAAACATCTCGCCCAAGACTCCTTATCTGGAAGGAGGTCAGGAGATGAGTGAAGGATATATTTGAACTTGATCCCCAACTCTCTCACTGACATACTCCCCTGCTGGAGGGAGAGTAGTTCCTGCCTCTTCTCAGACTTCATCATGGAAGAGAGGAATTCCACCCAAAATTCCTTCTCAAAGTCATCCCACGTGACCTTAGCCTACTTCTTCTCCACAAGATAATGTGTCCTCCACTGACGTGTTTCTCCACGCATCTGGCTCATAGCTATAGGAACCCAGTACTCTGTTGGAGCCCAGATCAATCTGAATGATATAACCAGATCCTCTAGCCAGCTCTCTTTATCCATGTCTGAGACACTGCCCTCGTAATTCCCGAGGGTCTTCCATTGAAAGGCTCGAAACATCTTCTTCCACTGATCATCCTTCTCCTCTCGGTCATCCATTTTTCGATCAGCCAAGTCAACCTCATGGGCCTCGATCACCCACACTACGTGTGGTCTTCTCCCTAGTGCCATATATACAAGGTAAACAAGGAATGCCTAAGCCCAAGTAGTGTAGAATACTGTTCTTAAATTTTCATAGATTCCTTTTTCATTTAAAATCCCCAAAATGCCCAAAAAACACAAGAACACAAGTCATTATGATGTATGTACCATTAATATGGTCTCTACCATGCAATCAGTATGGCATCAATTGGTCGTTCGTGTGGGTCCAGATTCTTTGCATCAGATCACGGGGGGCCCTAAAATCCCATGTCTTAACCGGTCATCAATGGCCTATTTCACGCTCCAAGATCACCCGACATTGTTACCCTACCATCACATTAAATCCTCACTATTCCTAACTCCAGAATCCATCATATCTCTCAACCTCCATCCTCTGATACCATTCTATCACAACCCCCTCCCACCAAAGATGTCCATCCTGAGCTAGTAATGGTGAAAGGGAGGTAATGACCCCCCCGAGTCCCACCTCTAGTAGGCCCCGGAGTGGTGAATATCACCAAGGGTATGAGTTTTCACAAATATTGGAGGCATTGCCCTTTTTATTGATTAAGACTGGGAAATAGGATGAATCAAACACCAAAAGTCAAATAAACATGTAAATGATAATAAAACCAAGACCAACCCATATGCATGTTTTATAAAAAACTGAAACAAAAGTAAAAGTACCAGAAAATACCCAAAGTACGATATAAAAAAGAAAGCATAAAATGCAACCAGCAAAACTCCAACGCCCATCTGGCAAGGTCCTTTAAGTCCCTGAATTCATCCTGAAGACCTGAAAGTAAACATAGGGAGACAATACAAGTATACTCAGTAGGAAAACCTAATGCTCTCATGCACAGGTGGGGAGACATCTTAATGCCCCGTGAGAAAAACATAATGAACCAAATAATAGAAAGGAATCTGTCCACCCAAGACTCACGAAGGCACACTCCGCAAAAAATGTAAGTCAAGTAATGTATTATAATAGAACATCTATTTGTGGGTAAACCACACCACTTTCCTACTGGTTATTGAAGACATCCTATGCATCAATCCAATCCCACCATTCTCATCACAGTACAACTGCAACACCCTTCACGCACACAACTGGGATGTAACTACACATCCCTCCATCATACACCTGGACCGCTACCACACATCCTGCTCGTAAACACCAGGTCGAAAACCACCACCCGTAACCATGCCCGCAAACACCTGAGCTAGAACAACCACAACCACGCCCGAAGACACCTGGGCCTTATCCCGAAAACTCTTAGGAAACAGCCTACCCACACACTCCTGGTCCAACTACCACAGCTACCCTGATCGAAGAATATTGGGATATAATGGACATTATGCTATCACAGCCTTCTCTATGAGTCTTGGGATATTCGGGAAAAGCAGCAGAAAAGGATCTAATAACCATCCACTCATAGGAGTGTTGGTAAAAACACCCTCCCACATGAAATGGGGGTGTTCGACACTAAGTGCTCAACTTGGGTGGGTCGCGAATAAGAAAAATAAGAACTACAATTATATATATAGGTAACAAGTACTAATCCCAACCTAGGGTTTCTGAAGCCAACCTAATCCCAAACACCATATTACTATTCTATCATAAAGAAAACCACAACACTCATGACCAAGTCACAGCTAATTCAAAAAACTAATTCCCTATTTAACTAATTCTTGTTTTCATGTTTCAACAGTTTTTGTTTATCGGTTCCATAACTACCAAGAAAATAACAACAACTAACCCAGATAAATCATTCAAAAAACATGCCATGCCAACCACAAATACAGTTAGGGAAAACACAAGCAACATATTAACATATTCTTTTATCAGCCAATAAATTCCATAAATTTTCCGTATTTAATCAACTACCATTCCCCACAAATAATTATTTAAGTCTTACACTTTTATTCATTTGCATAACCCATCCCTGTAGCCCTGCTGCCAACCACCATAACCGCAAACACCTTGGAAACAATACCCATACCACATCATTATCCCTTCGATACTATTTACAGCAGCTCCGCTGCCCATCACCACCATACCATGCACGCCAATCCACAACCAATCCAACCACAGCCCCACTGTTCACCCATTCCACAACAACCAGTGAACACCCCGTCACATTATTAAACACCAACCAACACCCACAAATTCATTATTTTATTTAGTTAACCAAGGTAATCAAACAAGGGTTCCCAGTATTCATTTAGTCAGCCAACTTTACATGGTTAACCAATTTCCACATTCTATGAAATTCCATCAACAAAAAATACAAGAAAACAAGGCAAAATTTAATTGTGCAAGAAAATGCCCCCAATGACTATGATTTTTAGTAGGCATAAGACTATTCAATTCACAACATGATCAAGGGATAAGAATTGATGGAAATAAAACAACAATATCAACAAAACTTCCCCACACCCGTTCTTTAAATAGTTATTATCTTTACTCAATGGTTCAACCGTATCTCACAAAAACAAGAGGATACCCACCCTGCATGATGCACAAAAGAGAGAGAGAGACGACGGTTAGATCCCTACCTCAAAGGGTTTTGATGAAAACCCCAACAGACGAATAACACACAAGAAGCCGGGCTGATCCTACAGGAATCCTCCTTAAATCCCTTCTCCTAAAACAACCAAGACCAAATTTCATCATATTTGGAATCCACACACAAATATATTCCCATAACAGGTGTAGATTTAAGAAACCAAGGGAAGAGGAGAAGTAGATCTAAGTAGATCTAAGGAAACGATCAAGAACAAAGGAGAACGAACACATACCTCAAGAAACAAGATTAGACTCGCCAAGGGAAGCCTTTGGATCACCTCAAAAATGCTTAAGAGAGGTTCTACTACCTTCAAGGGAGGGTAAACATGATTTATGGCCACTTATGGGATCAAAAGAACAATTTAGAGTCAAAACAAGTTAGATCCAAAATATTAGGATTTAAGATTAAGTGCCCACATGGTTAGTCCACATGGTTTGAAAACCGGTGCGCTAACCGTGTGTTAGCTACTACCTCTCCAACACTCCTCACATGGTTAGTCTGCATGGTTATCCAAATTGTGCACTAACCGTGCATCAGCCACTACCTCTAACACCCACCTCACATGGTTTGGCCACACAGTTTAGACAAACCGTGCACAGCCCGTTCAAAAGCTACTGCCCTTTGGTCTTCCATAAACTTTCACCCAAACGCACTCCCAAGTCACCTTAACCTCCCAGAACACCCCTAACACCACATTTTTACAAATTAATGGAACAGAGAGGTCTGGGCCATTACAATGTCTTGTACTTGGCTATGTCATAGCTTGTTAACATCTGACATGAATTATTAAATTGAATTTCCCATTTTAGATAATTAATGGATAAGCCATATAATCTTTTCATTGATTTTATCCATAGTTTTTGGTGAGTTATATATTGATTTAATTATTATTTTTACATTTGAATTATTAAATATTTGAATTAATTCTTATTACCACATGAGTAGACATAAGGAGGGCCTTCTGAGATGGAAAATTCCTTAATTAACAATAATAGTTCAGTTATAATGGAGCATTATTAGTGTTGACCATGAAATGATTAAATGAAATTGATTAAATAGTATTGAATGTTGATATAATTGGATGAAAAATGGATTAAAATTATGAATTTAAGGGATAGGATCAATAGGCATGAACCTTTCTTATACTTGAGTGATAATTAGGCTCCCTTGTGGACTACTAAGTACAAACTCTATGACATGATTTATATGTCGAGTGATGTATGGATTCATATGAGAAATAAATGGATAGAATCAAATATAATTTGATTATATTAAAATGGGTGATACTTGTGATCCCTTAGTGTGCCACCAAGGATAGAATAGAATGGATGGGACTTTATACCCCACCTTGAGTGATAACTAGGTTCTTGAGAAGTTCTACATGGATGGGCTTTTATTGTGTTGGTTTATGTAATACCTAGAGTAAAATATGGATTTGAAATTATGAATAACATGGATGGGTTTGGGTTCAAAATATTATAAAAAATTATATGGTTTACATGACATGTATTCTAAGCCAATTTATAGTCTTGGATTCAGTTTGGTTTATACTTTTTGGATGGCCTATTTATGCATCCTTTAGTATGTTATCACGAGGGATGTAGGGATTTTTGTGGGATCACAAGATGTAATTTTTATAATTAGAATGAATGATTTATTGAGGGTGATTATAAATTAAATCTATCCAATAGTTAAATCATAGAGTTATATATAAAATGTAATTTATTAAGTGAATTTTTATAAAGAGTGAACCTAATATTATATGATGCTTAATTTTGAGTACATCCTTTACATTTAATATTTTCCTAGCACACTATCATTATATATATTTACTGAATTGATGGAATAGATCATGGGTGGTTTCCTTTTTGGATTATATCTCACTCTCTGTTGATGCCACAATGGGTACACAAACAGATTGTATGATTTTAGGTATATATAAAGGAAATAACATTTCTATAGGTTCATAATTCTTCCTTAGGAGAATGGGAGCATGAGACTGTGCTGAGGATCACGATGATAGTTGGGATATTTTTATTCCTTTAAGGTACATTTTCTACACTTATTCTACACCTTCATTATATACATTTTTTGGATACCCTATTAAATAAATATGACATGTATTATCATCATTATGTTATCTATGCTTCCTTTGGATATTTTTATCCATTACTTATTTGTATAAGTGGACTATATGAATTACTGATTCCTATATTTTATTTAAATTTCTATTCCACTATCATACACACTAGTAAGAGGGAATATTATCCTTATAGACTCAGCCTAGGCCCTTTCTTCTAGTCAGAAGCCTATGGCAGTTGAACATATGAGCTTGAGGTCGTGTGACCACTCAAGCTTGGGGCACTGTTCAGTGTATTCCACATTTGGGATTTTATAACATCTTTAAATGATATAAAATTAATATCCATATCTTAATAATTACTAAGGAATAAAAATTTTATGTCAAGGATTGAATGATCTCTGTAATGGTTGCAACACCATCAGAGGGCACAAAACCAGCATGTACTAAATTATGATGATCCACTGTAGTAGAAGTAATAACTCCGTATGATTCACTATGAATTAGGGATGAGGCTAAGGATGCCCAATTGACCTTGAAATATTCATCAATAGTAATTTACTCTTAGATATTATCTAAAACAACTACTTAATCATGCAACTTGATAAAAATATATCTAATATTTAACTAAGACATCTGGATCCTGCCATCATCTTTCAAATTATTTTGCAGCATGTAAACCTACTCAAAAATTTCCTTAGAGATAAAAAAGGATAGAGAGTCCTTTTCAATTAAATCAATTACCTCATAAATGATTCCCACAATTTACCCCTTATTAAGTGAAAAAGTTATATTAGATGGAATGTGACCCACCTCCCCATCTTCCACGATATTGTCCCTTGGCTTTTTAAAATGATCCATTTAGATAGAAGGAAGTTCTTATTTCCAATAATTACTCTCAGTACATAGTGCCTTCCCTTTATCAATAACCATATTTTTTTCCTCAAATGTCTATTCACCTCTCTATAGAACCTACCCTAAGGAGCTTCTTTTCCCTTTCTATGAATTAATCTATATCGGGTAACCACATAACCCATAATTTTTAATACCTCTCAAAATGGAAGAACTCATTCACATTCCACCATCTATTCTAGGCCCTTATTATCATGTTTGAGAAAATATAAATTCTTCATTTAATTTTTATCAATTATATTTATATAAAAATTATTAATTTTATCAATTTATTAATCTTATAGAAATGAAAATTTATTGAAATTAATATGGATAATGTTTAATAGTGTCAAGAAATTAATTTCATACATAAAATCAAATGGAAGAACATAAGTAGTAGATTGAACTACCAAATTATAATAAAACCTGATACGAATCAAGTATCTATCGTTATGACTCAATTTATTTTAATCATATCATTAAATATTATAAAATGTGTTCTATTGAACACATCAGTTTATAGGCACGTGATGTTGGGGAATAAATGGTTTTTACAAAAAAATTTATACAATGTTCTTTAAAAGTATCTATTGTATATGACATCTCTATCACTAAAAATATTCATTGGAAACGCATGAAACATTAAAAATTATTTGAATAAAAAATGATATATGATTAGAGTAATTATAATTAAAAAATTCAATAAAATGATCAAATTTCTAAAACCTATTGATGACCACGAAGATGGTACCCTTTCGTGATTATGATTTTAGAATTTCGAGCAAAAAATCCATCTAAATTTTAAAAAAAGTATTAAATGAAATAATTATCACATTTTAAAATATATATGTAATATCATAATATTAATCATGTTTAAGAACATTTTAATTTTCTTTTCAGTAATAAAACTTGTATCATTATTAGGATAATAACATTCTCCACACAAAAATGAAAAACTTTTCTCAACCAGACAATTCCTCATCAATATTTTACTAAGAGTTTCTCTTATATGAAATATATGGGGTAAACACATTACAATACATAATTTATTCTTTTAAAAAAATTATATATATAAAAATATGTTTTCCATGTTGTTGATATAGTTTATATATTTTTATTAATTAAAAATAATTTTTTTTACAATATTTATTGTTTTTCAAAATTATTTATTTCATCATTGAAATACGTAATAAGATAAAATATAATAGAAAATTCCTCATCCAAAAAAATATTCTTTTCCATTTTATCCATGATAATATAAATAAATGTTTCAAATAAATTATTCAATATATAAATTTAACTATTTGGTTCTCCTTATAGATTTATAAATATTTGGATTGGGGTCTAGGATTATAGGATTTAATTAATATATTATTCCATTTAAATAATTTATGAGGCCTTTCAATCTCATTGGACATGAATATAGTTATTTGTTTTAGTTGGTTAAGGTTGCAATTCCTAGTGGGTCAGATATGTTTATTATGTCATTTTTTACTATTTTTGTGTTTTAATTTTTTATAGATGCAGATTTATATAATTGAAACTATTTTGTTATAAAATCATTTTTATACTTATAAATATTTTTATAAATATATATTTACCTTTAAGGTTATTTTAAATAAACAGCCCCTACAAAAAAGTAACATTTCTAATTTTCATATGGTAATTTAAGTGAATATAATTGTTCATCATTAGTGGTGTAGTTTACAACATCCCTATTAAACATTTCCCTAGAATAAGTTATAGTCTAATATTTATTTCATTATAATATCCTTCCTTATAAATATAGATACATTACATTAAAACTCACGTACCATTGAATATTTGGAAAAAAATTCAAGATGATAATTGGTTGAAAATATTTAATATTCAAGAATATTCTCCCACATGAATCCTACTATATGAAAAATTAATTAATGTGGAAAATAATAGGTTTAAAACCATTCAAGGACCATAAATAAAAAATCATTAGTCCATGGAATCTTCTTCACCTCAAACAATTTAATTCTTCTTTGAGAATATTTAATTAAATTGAAATTAACTTCAATGAAACTCATTGTATCACTATAACATTTAAATAAATTTTTAATTTTTGATGGTTTGAAAAAATTACTAAGGGATTATAAAATATAGTTTAAATGTTTTAGGCATTCAACATAGATCACATAATAGTCTAGTGTGCCATCCATAGAAAATACCAAAATTATACCAATAAATAAATCAATATTTATCATGTTTTTAAATGTAGTATGGAAAATTTATTGCCTAAAAATAATAACCAAAAATTTTCATCAATAAATCATATTTTTGAATACTATATTCCATTCATCTTGTTATTTTATATTTTTTTGTATCCACTGTTTAGAATTTTTTTAGAAAAAATTTGTTGCATTGTTGTTCATCAATAATGTCATTCAAATATGGAATATGATAATTAAAATTATATTTATTTAGTTTAAAGCATGAAAATAAACTCATATATTCCACTTAAACATTTTTTTGTGATCAAAGATTACCAGTATCATATAACGAATAAATCATTCTCTTAAAAGAAAATTTTCTAGAAACTATTACATTTTTTTGGAATTTTTTATTTTTAACTAGATTAGATAAACAGTTTAACATTTTTTTAGTAGGAATAAATTAATAATATGATCAATACATCACAATATAAGTAAAACATAAGGGATTACCTCTATAAAGGCAGTATAAAATTGCAAAAAATGGAAGAAAACACTAGAAGGAATTGATTGTTCAATAAACATTGATGTTAAATACTACACCTTAAATTGATTCTTGTAAATTTAATCAATTTTAAAAAATATTTTTGTCCCTATTTTTTCATAAAACAAGATCAATTTTCCTTCCAAGCTCTAGTATTTTTCTACTTTACTTCCCCATATTATTTTGAAATCGCACAAATATAATTTTCCAGTCTTTTTTAAACATTTTTCATGCATTAAAATTATTATCTCTTTTATTTTTTACTCTTTCCATAATTTCATTCATTCTTTAATTTAATTTCCTAGGATTTTAAAATAATCATATATGTAATTATAATAGACATCATGTTGTATTTAAATGAATATCGATTGATGTATACCTAATATATAACACTCCTATAATAATTAATTGTGATTACAAAATAATTTTAGTATTATACGTGAGAAAAATTTCCATTGTTACCTTATCATGATATTATCTTACATAAAATGGTGAATCTATTTTCTTAGTTTTCTTATCATTTATGATATTTTTTAGTCATTATAACCAATTCATTCAAGTGTGATTAGATGTAGTTAATACTATTTTATCCTCCTCCTCAAGGGTTGTAATTTTATTTTTACAGGATCAAGAATGAATAACATCACTATATTTAATATAATATTGGTTCTTCTTCATAAAATTTATAAAAAATTAAGTCAAAATATATTATATTGACAACAATTTAAATCTTGATATATTGATATAAACATGCTATAATTTTTATATTTTGAATAAAAATCATATAATTTTGGTTTAGTAACTCCATTTAATCCAATATATATTCCATTGTATGATATTATATTTTGGTTTCCTTCAACTAAAAAATGGATTACAATCATTTCTACATTATTTGGAGTGATTCTTTGTTTCCTTCACTATCTTTTTATCTTTAGTAATTGTATGATGATGTTCCCCTTCATACAAATAGTATTTCATGTACACTATATCATAAATTTCATGGTCGATATCATTAATAGACAATTCCATTATGGATTATATATGATTATCCAAATTATGTGAAATAATGGTGATATAAGTTTCAATATGGTAAACATAAAAATTCAATAATCCTAATTTAGAACCCTTAAACATGATGAAATAATCATGATAATAATTTGTGGAATTACATTTCTTATGTATTTTGACATTCATATCCTCCCAAGTAATTAAAGGTACATATCTATAATCTATCAGGATAATTTTTCTTGATACAACTATATGCATACCTAGTTGATAAATTATGATACTACTAAATTGGTTTTATTTAAATTTTATAATTTTTATCTTTTAGAAATATGTTCTGAATTTATCAACACTTCATAATAATGATTATTTATTTTCCTTAACTGAGATTAATTTTTTTTAATTTATAACAATTGGAATCAAATAGGACACACTTTTTAAATATTACATATAACCTGTGTTAAATAGAAGTTGATGGGAGTTTTAATTCACTCATCATATAATTTAATATTAAAATATATTCTTTAAAATATTTTATTGGCTTATTAAATTAAATTTCTTTTTTGTATGTGTTTATAAATTTTTAGGAATCATCTCTGAAAACATAAGAGAATAAAATATTGACCTCATAAATTCCAAAATGTTTTTACACTATAAATAAAATATTTTTCTCACTTTATCCACAAATTTTTCATTTTTAATAAAACTAAATGAGAATGAAATTACCCTCAACCCTTTCTCTCCTATCGTCTTCCCCCGATGGTGTAGTCCATGTCCACACTGCTTTTACCCCTCCTTGACATACCTCGGTGTTGGGCGTGGTGGAGGATTTCCTCCCTTTGTTCTCTTCCCTTTGCCATAAACCTTCAATTTCCCCTTTCACAGACTCTTCATTTTCCCCCTTATTTCCCAAAATTGATGTTAGACCTAATGTTTATAGTGGTACTAATGGTGTTCTTTCTATTTCGATTTATCTCATAAAGTTCACGAGATCGTTGGTGCTATTGGATCTTACCTTTTTTCTTACATAGGGTTGAAATTAACCTCATTTGAAACCTTTGATAGGTGTGTATTGTTTTCATAGAATTTGAAAAGTTAATAAATTGTAGTTATTTTTTACTCAAGGAACATTAAAAATCATTTTTAATGAAGAGTAAATGATCTATTCATAGAATATTGTTCTAAGATATATGGAGGGTTTTATCTTTTCACTATTTTGGTGACCTTGAGTTCCACCTAATTTGAGATTCCCTAATCACGATAATATTATTTTATATTCTATATCATTCATTACCATTTTGAAATATGAGTATTCAAATATTTTTTGGAAACATGGTAGGTCATTATATATGGTTGGATTTCTGATCCCACAATTATTTTCATCACGTTTATCTAAGAATTTTTGTCTATGTGGATGTCTTGGATAGAATTTTGGACTCTGTTGACATTGAGGTCAAATAAGAACTAAATTCAAATCAAAATGTATGATATGATTCATGGGATCCCTTCAATGTGGGTTGTATCCATTTGGGTCATAATTTTAGTAGATTCCAACTAGGATACTATATTTCTTCCTAGATATTTCATTTTCATATGGAATATAATCATATATTTGAGTGAAATTAAATAATAATATACTAGTTGGGTACTAGATATGTTGGCAATAAAAAAGTCCTTCAGAAAAAGATGAATTCAAGGATTCCATAGTTGAGAGTTGTGGATGTGTTTGATAGACTAGAAAGTGATTTGAGTAACATTAACTCCTACCCGAGTGATGAACACCAAGTAGGTATGGCTCCATGATGTTTTTCAAGGACTCTTACGACATTTTCATATGTTGTGAAAGATGATGGTAATCCTCTTCAAGTGAAGTCTACGATAGATTAGTCAACTAGGTTGTGTACATATAGTAGGACATGATTAGTAAGTGGAAAGGGGAATCAAGTGGAGGCTATAAATTCTCACTATTCTACTAGTATCCTCAAATAATATTCCATTGGTAGAGGATCTCACAATCAATTTGCAGTGTTATAAGAAGGATATTTCATGCATCCAATGAAGGGGATGAAGCAGTGGTTTCTTTTGATCTTGAACACTATTTCAGGATAAATGGAAATTGATTTGTATATGATTTAACATTATAATATTTATTTGTTGAGCCCAAGGAAGTAAAAAATTTGGAAGATTATCTATGATCTTCCTCAAAGAAAGGGAATGACACTCTCATGTATTTAGATGGTTTTATTTATAATTCATGGTGACCATGGATAGGAAAGGTCAATTCAAATCTATATATCTTTCCTCTTACTAGATCTTATATCAATGTTAAACTCCCCCAAATGTTTTTGACTTATGTTTATGATCACTCCAAGACTAAGTGAAAAAATTCATTACAATATATAGAGTCATCGGATAATGAGGTACTTGATTTACAAGTAGGTGAACTAAATGGCTATGTTCCAGGGAATGATAACAATGACGATGAGAGATCAGATATCTCCATGGATATCCTCATGAACTCTAACAATGAAAGGATAGAATTGTACATTTTTATTAAGATTTTAGATAAGTATGCTCATCGTATGTTCAAAATAATATTGCGTGTTGATTTGAATGACGACAAATCTTCATGGATTGATAAATAGATTTTTATTATAATATTCCATATCAATCCAGGGAAAATTGTAGCATCCCGTGTTTTATGTATGTGTCCTTTATTATACATTTTTATGCATATGATGTGGTTGGTATTGGTTTGGGAGAGTTTTGTAGCGTTTCAAATGTTTTTTAAAAATATTGGGCGTCTCCTCAAGGCTACATGGTTTGGGCATGGTTAGGGGAATCTGTGTGAGAATCCCAAGAAAAAATACAATATTTCACTAATCAAACAGTATCATATGCATTTTTAGTGCACAGTTTGTAAATCCCTATGAGGAAACAGCACGACCCATTAAAAATGGGTTTTTTCAAAAGTGGTTAGTCAGGATTTTTCCTAAATCACCGATTTCTTCTCCCATACAAACCCTATTCAATATTTATTATTCTCAAGTCCTAGGGGGATCTCCCACTCATTTTGGAAGTTATTTTAAGGGTATTCTTAGTGTATTAATGGTGGTTAATCTTGGGTGAGTCTTCTCCCTTGGTTTCATTGTAGTTATCTCTTGATATTCTCTTCAATCTCTCCCATTTTTCATAATCTACATCTTTTTCACATAGATCTAGGTTATTTGAATCCTTATGGGATGATATTAAGGCTTATTAATGATAGTTAAGGATATCTAGTGTGGTTTTGGTGGAGCATTTTCCCATATTTTTTGTTTCATTGCTTGTGGTTCGATTTCGCTAAAACCCTAAGGTAGATGGATTCTATATCAACTCCACATTGTTAGAACATGATGCATTTTTTAATTAAATTATTATGTTTGAAATTAATTGAAAATATTATGTGAAAATCTTTTTGTAAAACCATTTGGTGGTGATTTGGTGACTTTGGGTGAAATTCGATTTTATTGCATAAAAGGGGATTATTGTGTGAATATAAAATATAGATTATAAAATTGGTGTATTGGTTTGGTTTATTAAAATGGTTTTAGAAAATGGTTTTCAATATTAATTTGGTTTATTAAATGTTATTTTGGAATGTGAAATGGATAAAGGGTGTTTTCATTAAATGTGTGATTTATTGATGTGATTGGCATGTGTTGGAAATGATTGTGTGCATAATGTGTGGCCTTAGTGTTTTATGCTTTTAGTTGGTTAAGTATTATGGATTGTGTTAATTATGTGGGATATGGGAAGGAAGAAAACTATAAATGGTTGTGGATAGTGGATGGATGATAGACTATTATGGATAAGTGGTTTGGAATTAACACTAGTTTGGAAAAGTAAAAAACTTGTTTGGATGGGAAGTTCCACCGTGGTTGTTTACCTTGTTGTGTATTGTTATGCAAGTTGAAAAATGTTGTGCTAATGTGAAATGGAGAAGTAGATTATGGAATGGTTTCTTGAATTTCTCATGGGTTGTATTTTTTGGGTAAGGTGTCTTGGTAAGGGTTTGTTTGACATATCAGAAATTGTTGAACTATTTGATTTTTTATAAAAACTGTTTTATATAAATGTGATTACAAATTTATCCTAGTTGTGTGTGTAGGGAAGTAATTTGGGTAAAACCTACTGAGTATTATTAATCATCCATGCTTTGGAAATTTGGTTCTTTTATAGAAGTTTTATTCTAGGATATATTTAAGAGTAAGATATCTCACTTTCTACCAATTCTTCATGATGTTTGACTGGTTTGGTTTTTTATAGACTGTGGAGATTGTTCGTGAGTAGTGGAGTGAGTCTTGATTTACATTGGGTATCTTTTTTAGTCATCCACATTATAATATGACTTTGCTTTAGTATAGTTTTGTTTTATTGATATTTTTGAATAGTTAGGGAGTAGTTTTGTTTCCTTTTGGTACAATATAGATCAGGTTTCTTTATTATCATAAATCTTGTTGTTTTATTGGTAATGGATATTTTAGAGGGTTTATCTCCAGGGAATATCTTTTCCCAAATTATTCTTGAATCCCTCGACATTTGTTTTTAGGATTTTGGGACCTCTAGATTGATTCTTAAGGCCTAGTATCACCTCACCTCCTTCTCAAGACAATGAGTAAGAGGAGGGGTGTTACAAGTTGTATCAGTTTGTTCAGTCCTAGGGCGTTAATTATTGGTATTGGTGTTGGCATTTGTTCCCGATCCATTCACATAGCCGGGATAGTTGCAAGGCATATGATTTTTGGAAGATGGAATGTATATAATAAAAGGATTTTGATAACCCTTTAATGCTGAACAGAAAGTCACCATAGAGTAGGGTACATATGTGTTTTGGAGAAACTTATATTCATTGGATATCTCATTATTGGGGGTATAGCCAATGAGATAAGTCTGTCATGCATGCTAAAAATTACATCCTTCTAGGATTCATATTTCATTTTCTATAATGACTTATGATATGGTATGAATATATGGATTTGTGGAAAATATGGAAATTAATTCATATGTGAAGATTTGAAATTTTAATCGTTGTGGTATTTTGGAAATGGGTTGATTTTTAAAACATGGTGAATTTTTCAGAATACTAAAGCATGGGAAATGTGAACATGTTGAAATCATAGTTGAGATAGTTATTATGTAATTGAATTTGAATCGTATGTGTTTCTTCCAATGGGTTTGGGACAAATGGTTGTTTTTGTGTTGATTGAAATGGTATTGTGTAGGCATCGTAGAGACCAGCTAGAGGAGGCTGCTGAAAATGTGGATCCACCTGAGCCTTAGTTGAACTATCTGTTAGTGCACAATGTAGTGAAATATTTCCAAGCTATGGATAGTGGGAATAAGAGGGTTAACCAAAGCATATGTATCATTTAGTTTAGTTTCAAAGGTTGAATCGTCCCATTTTTGGTGGTGATTCAGAGCCATAAAATGCTAAATCATGGTTTACTAAAATGAATGGTATATATGAATTATTGGGAACATTGGTATAGTTGAAAGTGATATTAGAAACTTACATATTGGAAGATATTTCCCTTAAATAGTGGTATATTGAGGTCCATGCTGGGATAGACTAGGGTGTGACATGTTCAGGCTTTGAGGAATTGTTTAACAAACAATTCAACCCTAATATATTCAGAATTCAGCGCACAAAATATTTATTCTATTTGAAGTAGTAGATGATTTCGATAATGGAAGATGTAGATATGTTTTTGAACATAGTCTGGTTTTCACCCAAGGTAGCAAGTAGAACATCCTTGATGTTGTCTATTTTTGAATTTGGTTTTAGGAAAGAAATTTTTTCAAAGATAGCAGTGCTATATAAAAATTATTATAGAAATAGTGAATAGAGTTACGGTGGAAGAGGGAGATATTTTGGGGGATACAGGTGAGGGAAGTATGATTTTTCCCATGGGGAATAGTAGAAACTCGAGTGATGGGTTCAATCAGAAGAGGGAAACTTATTTACAGTGTGTGAGTATGGAAAAAAATTTGATGGTTGGATCCGTGAATCTTCTTATGAAGCCTCATAGTAAGCATGGATGTTTTCAGTGTGGATCTACTGGACACGACAATGAGGATTATATGACACAACCTGGAGAATGTCATTACTATAAGAATATGGGTCATATTCAGTTGTATTTCTATAATGCTCCGGTGTCTGGTGTTCATGATACTCCTCAGGGTTCAAAGGAATCCTTTTTTTTGATGGCATGGGGCATCAAAATACTCATCATTAGTAGATCCTAGTTTGTCGTGGTGATTCTAGAAATACCATGACACCATAGAAGGATAATAAAGGGAAGAGTGTGGCGAAAAATTACTTTTTCGGAGCAGAACCTGTTGTGATGGATGATCATTTAGGACCATCCATAGTGTGAGGTATAGTTATTTTGAATTCCACATTGATGCATGAATTTTTTGATATGGGTTCTTCCCACACTTTTATTGCTTATCATGTCATTAGTTATCTGGGTCTAAATGTGTAAATTATTCCTTCTATTTTAAAACATCAAACTCTTCTAGGTCAAAGAGAGTGTCGAGCCTTATAATGTAGAGATTGTTTCATAGGGGTGGATGACATTGAATCGATGTGGGATTTCATAGTGCTGGAGATGGATGATTGTGAAATAATATTTGGAATGGATTTCATGGTAATTTTTAAAGCCCACATCGATTGCTATGCACAAATTCTCAGTTTTATGATGGATTATGGTTTCAAAAAACTATTTAGAGGGGATACGAATGAAAAAGCTGGGTGCAATAAGCTTGTTGACATAAGGTATTAGCATGATCTAGTATTAGTTGGTGGAGTTTTCCTTGGAATCAGTGGAAGTTGTTGAGAAGATAGTTTTTCCTGTGGTATTTATCACATTATGGATGTATTTCTTGAAGAATTCTTAGGGATTCCACTCATGATAGATGTGGATTTTATGATTGATCTCCTTTTGGGGACCAATCCTATATCATTTCTATATTACTAGATGGCATAGGTAGAATTGTGGGAATTGAAGGTCCAGTTGGTGGAGCTATAAACCAAAGTGTTCACCCAGCCAAACACGTCTCCATGGAAAGTGCTATTTTAGTTTGTTAAAAAGGATGATAGAACTCTACAACTCTGTGGTGATTATCATTGACATAATCATGTTGTGATAAAAAATCGATATCCAAAACCATGAATTGATTATTTTTTTGACCAATTGAGGGGAGATCAGTGGATCTCTAAGATTGAATTGAGGTAAAGATATCATCAATTATGCGTGAGGAAGGAGGATATTCCTAAAAAAGCTTTCAAAAGGTGATATAACCATTATGACTATGTGGTTATTCCCTTTGGTCTAAAGAATGCACAGGCGGTGTTCATGGAATTTATTAATCAGATATTTCAGAGATATTTGGAGTCATTTATGGAGATAATTGTGGACGTTAAAATAGTGTATTTTAGGTAAAGGGTGGGGCATGAGAAACACTTGGTGATAGTGTTGGATATGTTTATAGATCATCTCTTATATTCCAAATTTTTGAAGTGTGATTTTTGATACAATAGGTCTATTTACTTTTCCATGTTATTTTTGAGAAGGCTTTTTTAGGGGATCCTTAAACTATCGATGCAGTTATTTCATGTCAACTTCCAAATAATGTGTTCAAGGAACGTAGCTTCCATGGTCTAGCATTGTATTTTCAACATTTTGTTCATGATTTCTTCTGATTAACCTCACCAATTATTTCTTTTACAAGGAAGAATATTTCATTTGAACATGATGTGCAGTGTCAAAAAAATTGAAGTTCTTATGGGTCACCTTAAATCCTCACCAATTTTAGTTTTTCCAAAACCAGTAAAAGGGATGGTGATGTATAGTGATGCATCGAGATCACAGTTAGTGTGTTCTATCATGAAGGGGGTCACATGGTTACATATGAATCATTGTAGTTGGGGTTTCTTTAAAAGAACTACCCAAAATATGATTTGGATTTGGTGGCAGTGGTCCATGCCTTGAAAATGGGGAGTCATTATCTCTTCAGTGATAAATTTACGGTGTTTACCAATAATATGTGTTTGAAAGCATATATTCTCTCAAATATATTGGATCTTTAAGAAAAGGATATGGATAGAGTATCTTCAGATGTATGTTTTTAAATTGATGTATACATAGGGTAAGGGAAATGTTGTGAAAGATTCATTATGTAGGATTTCATATACTCAGGTAGTGAAAAAAGAATCATATTAGTGGTAGAAGATTTCGGTCATAGTCGACATGCGTTTGGAATGTGAGGACCGGGGTGATAGAGAATTTTTATTTCTTTTTTTGTTGGTTCCTAACTTGGTTGGTTGTGTTAAAGTGTCACATACATCTGATTGTGAGTTTATGGATATGTGGTTGAAACAAAATGATGGGGAGACCATTGAGGGCATGGAACAAAATGGGAATTCTGTTTTTTTTTTCAGAATCAGATTATGGTACACATGTATTTTCAAGAGGATATACATATATATTATCATCATTCTAGGTTGTATTTCCATCATGGAATTAAAAAAATGGATAAGGTGTTGAAAGTGTAGTTTTTTTTGGGCTGGTGTGAAAAGGAAATTGGATGTGTTTGTTTCAAGAAGGATGACTTTTTAACATGTCAAGGTAGAGAATTAGTAACTAGCATAAAAGGAACAATATTTACATATCCTGGTGTTGAAAGTGAGCAGATAGCCATGAATTGATTTTCATTTCTCCCAAGAACAGTTATAAATCATGATTCCAAATTGGTGATAGTGTATCAACTTTCAATGTCATCCCATTTCATCCCAATTTGTGAATATCATACATTGGTGGATCTATCGAAGAAAAATATTTGATAAGTTCTAAGGATGCATGTTGTTCATGTATTGATTATATCATATTGATATCATAAGGTCACATATCAATTTTGTAAATCCTTGTAAGAAACCCTAGGGACACGGTAGATGATGAGCACAGTGTATCATCTGTATGGGGATATCCTATATGAGAGGATGATACAAACATTTGAGGATATTCCAAGGATTTATGTGATGTATTTTAGTGGTTTAGGGGATTGTCCCTTACCATTGGTGGAGTTCTCCTAAATTGACAGTTATAAGACTTCAATACATATGTCTCTATTTGAGGCATTGTATGGGCATCTGTGTCGATCTCCACTATATTGGGTGGAAATGGGTGAGACGTTGATGATTGGACCGATCCTTCTCCAAGAGACAATAGAGAAGATCAAGTTGATTATAAAGAGGATTGATATAGATCTTAGTTGGAAGAAATCATATGTGGTCTATCTTCGGTGACTGTTGTCATTCTTGGTGGGTGATCATGTGTTTCTTAGAATCTATCCTAGGTTTGGATATCGTCTATTTGGAAAGTAGGGTATGTGGTCATTATGGTA
Organism: Viscum album; assembly: GCA_963277665.1. NCBI lineage: Eukaryota > Viridiplantae > Streptophyta > Magnoliopsida > Santalales > Viscaceae > Viscum > Viscum album. The sequence continues at coordinate 1,657,130,346 of OY728164.1, read as the reverse complement.
TATTGGGACTTCTGTCATATATGACTGGATTGTAGAGGTGTATTATCGGTTAGCTTTTACACCATGGTTTAGTGTGGTTCACAATGTGTTTCATGTCTCAGAGTCCAAAAAGTATCAGCCGGATTGTGACCATGTGCTTTTATGGGATCATGTTGAGTTCGAGCTGGATGAATCTTTTGTTAATGTGACAGTGCTGATTGTGGATAGTCAAGATAATGTCTTAGGTGGGAAAATCATTTCTTCAGTTTCGGTTTCGTGGAAGCATGGTAAGATTTGTGAGGAGACATGAGATTAGGAGAAACAGATCATCGAGCAATGTCCTATGCTCTTTCAGAAGAGGGAAGGTTCTATAAATTCTGTGGATAGAAAGTCCAATTGTGAGGATAATATATCACCCTCGGTTTGAGTTATGTTGCCTAGTTTTATTTATTTTTGCATAAGATGTGGGTTTCAACAGTTTTGGAGAGTTTGAGAGAGTATGGAATGGTTTTTGAAAAGATTCAAGGACTTTTTAAGGCTTCACAACATGATCATGATTAGGAGAAACTATGTGAGAATCCCATGAAACCATGAAATATGCCACTATTCAGATAGTTTCATCTACCAGGTTAAGGAAAGTTTCATCAAACCCAATGATCTAACTTTGATTCCCATTAATAATGGTTTTCTAAAATGGGCTTATTTAGGTTTTCCCCTAACTCACACATTTTTTATCCCTTAAAAACCCTATGTGTGATTTATTTTTCTCAAAGAAAATGGTTTCTCTGTTACTCATTTTGGAATGGATTTTAAGGGGTTTCTGGGTGGGTTGAAGGCATATAATCTCTTGTAAATCTTTTCACTTGGTTTCTTTTTGGTTTTCTTTAGATATTATCTCCCATATATATTTTTTTTCTAGATACAAATTTTTAGCATGTAGATCTAGGGTTTTTTTCTAAGTGATTATATTAAGGCCAGTTTATTATAGATAATGATATCTAGAGTGGTTTTGGTGGATTGTTTGCGTGGATTTGTGGTGTGGTTGCCTATGGGTCAATTTCATTGGAACCATAATGTATGTCGCTTCTCTCTCGACTCCACATTATTAGAGAATGGGGCCTTATTTAAAATTAATTTCGTTTGATGGAAAATAATTTTGAATATGATGTGAAAATATTGTTGGAAACCCATTTGGTTATGATTTGGGTATTTTGGGTGGAATGGGATATAGTAGTAAAAGGGGGCTTGTTGTGATATTTTAAAATGAATATTTTAAAAATGGTTTCTTGGTTTTGTTTATAAAAACTTCTTGTGAAAATGGGTTTCAAAAAAAATATGATTTATTGAATTGTTTTTTGGCATGTAAAAAGGCTTAAGGGTGTTTTCAATAAATAGGTAATTTATTGAAGTGATTGGAATGTGTGGGAAATGGTTGTGTGCATAATGTGTAACCTCATTATTTTATGAATATGGTTGGTTAAGTATAATGGCATGTGTTGATTATGGGGGATGTGGGTGGGATGTATCACAATAAAAGGTGATGGGTAGCAGACTGAAGGGCTGCCATTTTGGATAATTTGTTGTGAAGTACCATTAGTTTGGAAAAGTTGTAAATGGGTTTGGACAGGAAGTTCCAGAGCAGTTTTTTTTTCATATGTGTTACAAGGAAAGTTTATTTTTTACAGATGTGAAATTCTAAAATGTATTTTGGCATGATGTTATGGATTTCCCTTAGGTTTCATGGTTTATACATAGTGTCGTGGTATGTTTTGGTTTGGTTTATCGGTAATTGATGAACGATTTGATGTTTTATATAATCTATTTTATATAAATGTCCAAATGGTTTTATCATACTAGTCTATGTAGGAAAGTCATTTTGGGAAAACCTACAGAGTATTATTAATCACCCCTTCTTTGGTACATTGGTTATTTTTCATATGTTGTATTCTGGGACATAGGTAAGAGTAATGCATCTCATTTTTCCAGCAGTTCTTCGTGATGTTTGGGTGGTTTGGTAGTTCGTAGAGAATGTAGCTTGTTGGGGAGTAGTGTAGTGCGTCTTGATTTACTTTGGGTCTCTTTTTTAGTCTTCCACTTTGTACTCTGAATTTTCTTAGTATGTTTTGGTGGTATTGGTTTTTGATAATTGTTATGGAATCGTTTGGGTTTCTTTTTGTACTATATGGTTTGGGATCATTTTTTACAAGAAACATGTAGGTTTTTTGGTAATGTATTGTTTCGTTGGTTGGTTTATCTCAGTGGAAAATCATTCCCCAATTTATTATTGAATCCCTTAGAATTTATTTCTTGCCATTGGTTCCTTGGGAACACCGCTTATGGCCTAGTAATAGCTCACTGCCTTCTCAAACCAATGGGAAAGGGACGAGGAATTATAAACACAAACGTGGATTAGAACATCAAAACATTACACAAGATGGGACTTTTCATCGATGATCTCATAAAGCACAATCTGTAAATTGAGGTAACATTTATTGAATGGTGTCCATTTAGGGTACATAATTCTAACAACTTTATTTTTATTGGAATGGCACAACCATTTCTTATGAGGTCTGATTTATTTGTATTCTGAATCTTATTAGATTCCCACATTTTCTATAAATTTTCTTTTTAAATAAATAAATTAACATGTGGTGAGATAGAATTTTGCTCCATTTCCTTTCAACATTACACTTGCCTCTTATAATATTCATCATTGATTTAATGAATCTAAATGATTTTTGGATTATGAAAATACCAAATATTATTAAAATGATAATATTCAAAAAATATTCATGTTTATACCTAAGGAAATAAGAATGAAAATAATTGTTGAAGGTGGAGATAGAATCTATAAATCTTGTTATTAAAATAATTTGGTGTACCTATTTTTTACAAAGATTCATAGGATATTTTATAAATTTTAGAATTAATAAAAAAATAAAATTTCAATTCTTTTGTTATGGGAGATTAAATAATTAGAAACTCTAATTGAAATAGAATTCATAGATTCTTTTTTATAATACATAATTTTTAGTAATATTTGAAATCTTAATATCTCACATTATAAAACTTATATTTTTGTGAATATAAATTTTGAATAAGGTATGGATAAAAAACTATATGAATAACATTCATTGCTTCTATAAAATTAAAATTATACAAGAAGGAAGAAAAATAAAATAATATTTTTCTTCAAGTGTGTTGTGATACCGAATGAAACATTTCATAATTATAATGAGGATATTTCCAATAATGCTTTTCCATTAATATTGTGTTAAGATTATGAATTTCAATACGAAAAATTACATTCTATGGGTGGGGAAAAAATAGGATATGAGAGATAGATTAGGTCAGATCTAGAGGTACATTTTATCAAATAACATTAGCAACAAAACACCTAAAAGGATGATCAAGCATTTGATATTTAAAATAATAAATAAATAATGAAAATATTTAATTCCAAACACAAAATATTAATAGTAAAATTAATGATATAATTTCATACAATGATTGAAAATTTATAGATGAATATTTAAAAAACATTGTATCATTTATTTTATTGAAGTAAAAAAAATATAAATCTATTGAAAACTTTAGAACATTCCATTTAATTTTAAATAAAATTTTCCTACCTTAACAATGTATTTAGATACTAATAGATTTTGAGGTATGACGTTTGTTGCTATATCCTGATATTATAAATTCTTACGTGGGGTTAGACTTTAATCTCAAAGATTCACTTTGTTTTTTATTAATGTAAAACATTTATTTCAAAATTGAAGTAATTATAGGCCAATATTTATCCTCCAATAAATTTTTTTATTCCATATGTTGTAATTTCATGAATACTCGACGCAATCCCACATTTATTATCTTTATCCAATCTCCAGTGGTTGGGTACCTAATTATTTGTAACGAGTCCGGTGAATGGAAATAATATAATTTCCAAATATTATTAAGACTAATATAGAAATTGTAATCTCCATGATTTATATATTTTTCTTCACTATAAATTGATTTTCTAATAATTCATTATCTTTTTTTTCATTTTTTCATTTTTTTTAAAAAGAATATTTTTTATCATTATTTATTTATTATGTCACTATACAAATTTATCAATTCTGTAAATTTTTGGGCCTAATTTTTAAAATAATACAGTCTATTTAATTTGGTTAAATTATTATAAATGATATTTTATTAAATATATATATCTTTCCATTATTATATTAAATTTTTATTGTTATATTATGTTATTTTTTAAAAAATTATTTTTCTTGAATTTTAAATTCCATAAATAGTATATAAAAATATAGTGATATTTTTTTTAATTTGTGAATTATAATATGTTTTTAACGAATGTTTTTATTAAATTTGAATGTAAAATATTTTTTTACATTATATTTGTATTATTTTTGTTTATTTATGTTTACTTATTTATGTTTTATTTTCTAACTTCCTTAATTAAATTTTTTTCTATTTTATATTCTGGATGACCCCACTTTTTAAAATGGTTTACTGGAAAACCATATATGGCCCTAAATCCCAATATTAGACAATCAAATGCCCCAAAACAGGGTTTTTCATTATTCAATTGCATTTGAATGTAAAATATTTTTTAAAACTTACTTAATAATTTGGAATAAATTTTTTTAATACATGATTTTTTTTCTTTTAATAATGGTTGAAGTGAGTATAATGGATCTCCGATGATGGGGATTTTGGTTGTAATTGAATTTATACTCTTTTTTTGATAGATTTCATATGAGATTTTGATATTGATATCTAGTTTCTTCTTTCGAGTAATGATCAGAATGAAAAACAAAATGTGTATGTGCATTTGGATAAATGTCGTTACATCATGGTTAGGGTTTTAGATGAACAACTCATTGATTGGAATCGGTCATGTCCTATCTCTTATATTTTTTATTTAAAAATTAAGGGATTCATAAAAAAGCTTCAATGACACATATATAAGAGAATTTGTAATCTGTCCCTAAAGAATTACACGATACAAGAATTCAATATTTTCATGAGTTATTATATCTTGATAAAAAATTCCCCAGAAAAATTATTGTTTAATACATCATGTTTCCTTAATCTAAGGGTTTTCAATTTGGGATTCTGAATCGATCGGGCATGGATTCTTCCATTGTAACTTCCATTTGGATGATTTAGAATCATAAAAAATTGGGACTTATTTATATTTATTGAAATCTTGGTATGTTCAAAATCATTTAATAGTCTCCAAATATGGATTTCATATTGAGAAAAAAATATTCTTCCCATGTATAGATTATTGTTTATGGTCTAATTGTGTATTCTACAATCTAAAATTTTTATATGATATTACTTATCAGTTATGAGTTCAAATATGGGTGGATAAAAAAACAAGTAGAATTGGTTTGGATAGTTTGTGAGGATCTAATTGAATGTTCATCTCGGTGAGGTTCTCATTTATAATGTTTTATTTTCTACTCATAATGATAATTTGAGTCATTATTTTGAGTGTGAGAAATTGCCTTCATTTTCTATTGAGTGTAATTTTAATGGAACTTTGAAATTAAATTTTTATAGTACCCTCTTTTATTGTAATTATAGTTAGGGAGGTCATAATGAAATTGAATAACATAAGAAAAAAACTGTGTAAAAGTTTTTTTATAATGGGATTAATGAACATGTTTTTGAGACATTGGATGGTTCTGTTCTTATTATGTAAGAAGGATCCCTTAGTGTGTATCAATATTAAAGCTCAATGATTTTAGGTGATGGGGTAGTGGTTCATGGTATTCCAATAATTCAAAAACTATAGGGAACAAGAACTTATAATATTCAAATTACATTAAATGGTTGACAAGGTCTTAATTATAGGTTGATAAATTTTCTCTTAAGCATAGGAGGGAAATATGGATGGGATTATCGATAATGTTAGTGGTCATCACATACAGTATTATCTGTGTAGGCGGAATGCAGTTCCTCTAGTGAAGGTGGTTAATTTAATCAAGTTATCTGATAACACTTCAATTGATATACACGGTCAGTGATTAGGTGCTTTATAAACTGGAAGTCTTGAAGCAGATTTAGACTTAAGGGTTCTTCATCATCACAATACCTGAGATGTAGATGAGGGTTTCACACTAATAATGTTTTTTTAGGTGGTAAAGGGTATCATGATTTGGTTTTATATAAAAATAAATGGAAATCTAGGTCTCTTGTTATGTCCTTTTAAGGGTTAATATACTACTAGATATAGGGTATATTCTCATTCCCTTATTCCAATGGTTCTACCTAACAATTATAACAGTGAAATATATAGAATTATATCCCTATAGTGGTCTATCAATTGTTTGGATATCCATAACTATTCAAATAATTTTTTAAAATCGTTAGAATATGACCACCCTAAAACACCTCAAACACATACTCCTCCCCCCCAGTGCCCCTTCTCTAATACCAACTCCCCATCATTATCACCCTCTCTCATTCTAACAACACATATCTCCTCATACCCACCTCCTATCCCATGCTCTAGAAGCACTGTTAACCATGACCCGCCACTCCTCTCCTCCCAACTCAAGCCCTACCACCACCACTCACTGCTCCCCTACTGCCATATCACATCGGGTATTTGATATTTTAATTTTTTTTGATTAATACAATAAAAAATTCATTAAGATTTAATTTATCCATATATTCTATTATTTTTCAATTTAACTATATTATTATTCATGTTTTCATTAAATGGGTTTTCTAGGGTTGAATGATCCAAATATTGTTTTCATTTCAATTAGAAAACCATATCAAGTACCTTTCCTAGTTCATGTCTTTTATGAAGTGGATAACACCCCTTTTATAATTATTGTATTTTATATATGTATATGTGGTTAGTTTAATATTTTTATTATTATGTTTATAAAAATTAAATATAAAATCAATATTATTCAAGGTGATTATCGAATAATTCTTAATACGTAGCAATATGAACCTCCATGATTGCTCTCTATTTTTTTGGTTTAATAATGATTCATGAGGGTTTGTATGTTAGAAAATGTTATGTTCTTGTATTGGTTCCCAAAATTTTAATTAGAAAAATTAATGGCCCTTTGACTCTTCACATAGATAATCACAAACTCTTAGAATCCCTTAAAAATTTATTTCCCAAAATTATTCATATTTGAATACAATTAAATGTTTTTATACCGTTCCATGTAATTCATTTTATAATAACATACTATAGTTATTAAAATAATCCAAACAACATGTTTAATTTTAATATTTTGAAATACTATAATTATATCAGCAGGAGTTGTTTCAATATATGTTTCACGTTGAAACAATCATCCATTATCGATCCCAATTGTGTCATTACTACAACGATAATATTTTTTCTACTATTTTTTATGTTTAGTAATTTCTATTTCTTAATGTAAGCTATAAACACAGTCGAATCTCAAAATTTGTACATGGATCACCAACAATTTGTAAAAAATTAATATAAATTTCACATTATTCATTAATTTTTATTTATTTCTTCTATATCGAGAAGTACTCAATATTATTATTTATATATGTTCATTCATACGATATTGACTGTAATATTTTGAATGTAGATGTTTATGTTTTTATGATTACTATTATTTATCTAAATTATATAATTTCTCTTATTTTATTCTTATATGAAATAGTTTTCATTTCATTTCCTTTTACAGTTGTGTCATTCTGGGATAAAATTCAAGTGTAATATCCCATTATGTTACTGGATCAAATTTATATTAATTAATTATATCATTATTTCAACTTAAATTTCAATGAATATAATTTTTTAAATATAATTTTATTTTTGTTTAGGTAGTCACTATATAACTGTTCAATTGATGCAATTTATCATTTTTAGGTCTATTATTTATTGTTACAATATCGAATCATAATGTAAACTATTTAAAAAAATTTAATAATAATTTTTAAATATATGAACATTCATCCATGTATAAGTATAATGAATTATTAGATGTTATTGTTACCATCCATTTATTTCTATTTCTTATTAGATTATTTGTGATTTTGTGATGGGAATTATGGGTTTTAGGTTTTCAAAACACCCATTTTGGGGTTTCAATTTAAGAGGCCAATTCAACTGATTTTCCTTTTAATATTTTGGCCCCAATTGATTGAATTGAAATCCCAATGGGTATTTATACCTATATTTTAAAAATTAGTGGTTTTAAATGCAAGTTTTCATGAATTTTGAATTTTTATTTTACTGTTTTATGATTTAGTACATATTTTCTTCTTTTATAGAGCTTTTAATTTTGGATTCCATCATCTTATAATATAATATAATCAGTATTATATATATTAATAAATTCTATATATTTTTTCTCTAATTTTATGGTTGAAATTTCTTTTGAGACTTATTTTTATATGATTTTTATATAACTTGGGTTAATTTTTTTAGAGTGAGAGTCATAATAGATTTCATGAATTATTTGTCTCTAAAATAGGATTTATAGATTGTGACATGGTAGGGTCTTATGGTGGGGTAGTAGTGATGTGGATCATGTCATGACCACTTTTTTTTATCAAATTTCAGACTAATTCATTTAATTTAGAATATATATATATATATATATATATATATTCCGAAAAAGTAAAAAATTAATCTAATCTAAATTTTTAAATAATTTCATCCCAAAATGAATCAGACAAATTCCAAAAAAAGATATAGATATTTTTATATAATTAAGTAATTTATATAAATTTAAATAATTTAACTTTATAATTTAATCAAAAATATATAATGAAAGGCACATTGGATAAAAAGAGACTAAATTAACAAAAAAATCCAGAAAATGAAAAAGTGAATTAAAAATAAGAATACAAATACAAAAGTAGAATCTTAATGAACAAATAAATAAAAAATGTTAAAAAAATAAAATAGGGAAAATTGAAAAAAGGGAAAATAAAATAGAGCATATATGATTTTTCTAGGTTAGAGAAAAAAAATAGGGGAATAAGGTGGCGTGATGAGGTTATAAGGGGTCTGGTTGGGATTTTTACTTGTTACATGTAGGGAAAGTGTCAAATAAATGTCTTTTATACCTCATCATTTTATTCCCTCAATAACATTTCATTTAAATGACACACCTAGGTGTTTATATTCCATAGGAATCATTTTCATAATTAAATCATTTAACCTTATTGGATTTTACACATTATTACTCATTGATATAATGTAATTCAATATCATAGTTTTATATTAATAGTATTTTCATATATAAAAAGTACGTTATTGTGTCGTATATTATCATTATTTTATAGAATAGTGTGTCAGTTATGGTTTCATTTAAATTGATCAGTTCCCATTTCCTTAAATATATTTTTCATTAAACATCAATCTTATTTAGTTTTATTTTTGAAATGAAAAATAACATTTTTTACAGATTAGATAGAAGTTGAATTTATGAAATTGATAGGATCTAATGTGATTTTCAAAAAAGGTTGGAGATATTTTTCTATTTTCTATTTTACAATGCTTCAGATAGTGGCCACATACATTACACATGTTATAATAATTTTGGATGTCTTTGGTTCATCAGTGAAGAAGTTGTAAACTATATAACTAAATATGTATTTCAAACAAATTACTATGTGTGGTATCACAATGGGGAGAAAATTTAATCTCAAAATCCTCATGATGTAAATGAGATTATTGGATTTGAGAATTTTTTAGATGATTGGTTTCTATTTATTCTCCATCATGATAAGGATTACATTACAACCCATGAATAATTTCTTATGATAACACATGATGAGTCTAATGAAAATTATGATGTTGAATGGTTAAAAATATTGAATGATGCTTATAAGACTCCAGTATACCAGCAATGTTGTAAAATGATGAAGATTGACTTTTTACCCTATTAGTTTCATGAGAAATCAATGTATGGTATTTCTAATATTATAATTTATTATATTATAATTTTTTTAAGGAATTTCTTCCAGATTATGTGTATATTCTCTCAAACCACTATATAGAAATGAGGTTAGTTGATGAACATGGATTTTCAAAAGACAAAACTCATGCTTTCAGAAGAGATTATAGCTCAATCGGGGAGGAAACTATTGAATGGGATGATTTTTTAAAAATTTGGAAATCCCGATGGAATTTAAAAGCTTATGGAATATGATCACATGTTACATATAATGTAATTTGGAACATTATATTGATCCACAAAATCTAGAATCTTACAATGTATAATGAAATATCAATAAAAATGCGATGTAATGACACTGAGAGAAAGAAAAATAATTACAAGTTTGTTCACACTATAGATGGAATTATATGGTAGATATTTGATACACAATGTCTTGATGTCATAGAAGACATTCATAATGTAATGATTGGTCTTTCATGTGATATTTTCTGTATTTTTTGATTTTTGATCACTTCTCAGAGTTTTCATGAACATTTATAACTGTCCTCCATGGATGTGTTCAAAGAAATCATTCACATTCATGAGTATACTCATATCTAGAACATGTGATCATGCAAATGATATAGATTTATACATTCATCCATTAATTAAATAGTTGAAAAATATAAATAAATTGGGTTTGTACACATATGATTCATTTTAAGAAGGAATATTCATTGCATGTTGTGCTCATCTGGATAAACAATAATTTTCCTTCTTATTCAATGATGTCTGGATGGTTCAAGAAGGGAAAACAATCATGCACTATCAGTAAGAATAATAAATTATCTATAAGAATTAAATATTGTTGTAGTTTTAGTTTTAAGGGGAATCTATGATTCTTGAAAATGAACTATCCATATATGAATAATCATAAAAGATTTCTGAATACCATGGGCATTGAAAATCCACCCTAGCATATGTCTAGAATTTATGTTCTTAATGAATTGAAATATTTTATTTTTTCTTTCAATAAGGGTCAGATGAAATATATAAAGTAGAAGAATATTTCCTTATAAACCTATTACAGTTTTAATAAAATAAGTATCTTCTTTTATTTGAGTGACTGGTCAACCAAATTGTTACATAAATTTTTATATGTAACGCACATTGAAAATAATATACATGAAATGTTTATTTAAATTCTTCTAAATCTCAAGGTAATGATAAAAGATGATTTATGATATTATTGTAACTTGTTGGATTAGGCTATCATACTGCAAATGCATCATGTTTATATTAGTGAAAATAAATGGAACATTCTATTTTCTTATTATGTGATAAAACCTATAGAAAAAATCAATTTCAAGAATATATATAGTGACTAATAGAGTCCCATATATCTATTCATGCAATATATCAATATGGGACAACAAAAGATAGTTGAAGTTGAAATATTTGAAGATTCATAATTATCACATCCTTCAACATAAGTTGATTCCAATAGTAATCTTCCATAATCTGTTCAATAATGTATGAGTGTTAGTTATTAATTTGTTCCATTTCAATAGATATATTTTATATAAGAATTTATTTATGCCATTAATTTTAAAATTGTTGGAGGTGGGATCATTAATTTTGTGTGTGTTAGACAATATAGTTTCATAAACATGTTTCAAATGCATGTTGCTTCTAACATAAAAATTATATTTTTATTATTCTAACACTTTTATGAAAAAAGTGAGGAACCATTGTTCAACCACAACCTCCAAAATACTTCTTGGAGGACATTTTTTTAGTTGGTTATATAAAAAAAGAACCAAGTAAACATTGAAGTTTTACTTCTAAAATAGAAATCTTCTAAATTGTTCTATCATCAACTGTTAATCATCTCAAGAAGGTATGGATTTTTATTCAATGTTTTTGGATGACCAGACTACGAGACAAAACATACCAATGGGAAATAAATAAGAAAACTATAAAAAATTGAAACCCATTTTTTCCATATCCTCCCCAAAAGGAGGAATTCCAAAATCATATACATTAAAGACATTAATAATTGAAGAGTGGAAGATGTCACATCGCATAGTTTTGTTTAACTAGGATTTATTTGAGGAATAAATCATTTATATAAATAGAAATTTTATATATTATTTCATCACATGTAATTATAAATATATGTTAAAATATTTATATTTTTTCTACACATAACATAAACAAATTATAAATAGAAAACACCATTCTTTATCCTTGAAAAAAAGAGAAAAGTATCATAGTAAAAAGTTTTCATCCTGGTAAAAATATAGGGATGGTGTATTACTATAATAAATTAATAAGGCCCATATTTAATTAATTTTAATAAATAGTTATATTTTTTATTCTAATTTTTCATGATGACTCTATCTTTGAGTAAATTATAGCATTATCTTTCGATTCTAATTATGTGGTTCTTTAATGAGAATCAGTTAGGATCAATTGGTATAGATTTATTATCACTAAATGAGGAAATAATATGAAAACACAACATGTTTTTGGTATGGTAATTTCCCAAGCACATTGTTATTCCTGTGCATCAAAAAATGTACCTATTTTTAAAAATTTATCTTATTATGTTGTCAATGAGAAAATACTAATATTAGGTTATTAAACTCATGGTTGAGTCACTCTGATGAAATTTTGGTGGCTAGATAGTGATGTGGAATGAAAAATTTATTTATGATTATGGATGTTGAGTAGTTGACATTACTCAAACTCTCTCTAACGATGATCTATACTAATTTTAATCAATGGAGAAATGCATTTTTATGTTATATATCTTCTTTGTCTCGAATTTGGTGTCATTATAGAAGTAATCCAAATACATTTTTTTGATGATGTTGGCTATGTAATAGACTCCATGCCTACTCCCATTGGGCCCGATCCATTTATTACTTATGATAACTATAATACATCAATTTTCAATGTTAATTATGACCCAGATGTTTTGGAGGTAAATATATAAAATCATCCATTAATGTTATGATTTCATTTTTTTAGCTGGACTTGGGTGGTTGAGGTTTGTGCAACACAAATTAATTTAATATTGATTAAAAATATTTTGTATCCATGTAGACCTTTATGTGAATTTTCAATATCTAGTTCTTTTAGTTTTTAATGATTTTTATTTCTTACTAATAAATTGAACGGTATTCAAACATACCGAACCAAAAAAAAAAGGAAAGAGTTAAATCGTAACAAAAAACATGACTTGAATATGAAATATTAAAATAATTGATATAAAAATAAAAACCAATGAAAATAATGAAAAAATGGAAACATTACCAAACCTAAAATATTAACCAACTTACCTAAACAAATAAAATTAAATAAATGACCTAGTCAATCGAAAAAAAGAACCAAATGACCAAAGACAAAGAAAAATAGACAAATGGCCAAATTAATTAATTTTAGTGAACCAAATAAATAAAATCAAATTGAATGCGATCAAATTCAAAATATTAGAAACAATGTCATACACATGATAAACATCATATTTTGAACATATGGATTTCTATGAAATGTTTGATGTTTTTTAATATTTTTAATTGATATAATTTTTTTTCTATTTCATTGTGTATCCTATATTTTTTGGCCTATGATATTCCATAATTATGTCCTCGATTATATTATTTGTTTTTTATGATTACACATCAGTGATTTATTTCTAATTAATTCCATATATTATTTATAATGAAACAAATGAAAAAAAGTAAGGAAGTGCAGAGAAAAAAGAAGGGAGGTAAGAATCTCCTAATGAGTGAGATGGATGTCCCTCTTCTAGTTTATATTGTTAGTATTATATTTCAATAATATATATCAATAACATATAATATCATCCTATTAATTTTATTTTTATCTTCTAATTATGATCCACCACCATGGTTCTAGTTTTTTACTTACCAGCCAATTATTTAAGTGATCAAGGTAGAGATTCGAGGGGAGTGGTACTAGAGTGAGGTGTTGCAGTCGGCGTACCTGATCACACCTAGTCCCTCCCTATAAAATACCATATACAACACATTCTTATCCCAAAATGTTATTATAGACATATAGGATAATTATACCACCCCTGTATCTACCTTCATTTGCATCCAACCCTCCATTCCTATCTTTCTCATATCTGATGATGATTCATACTCATCAGCCTTATTTTGTATTTTAATTGTAATTTATTGAATCTTGTTTTCTTAATATTTATATATCCCCCAAATAATACATTCCCTCTTTTTTGATTTACACTATGTCACATTCTAAACCCGTAGATCAAAAACTAGGTCCCACTCTTGAATAGGTATATGTTCATTCAATTCTGGGGGGTCCAACGACATGCATTGTTCAAACTGACTCATGTATATTTATAGAACCCTATTAAAAAAATTTATAATTATTTTTTTCAGTATATTATGTATTGATATAATATTTGTTTTTACTCATTAAAATCAAGATATTATATTAAATAGTTTGGGTGTACACACATGTGCACAGTGTGGAACCACTTCATGTAGTAGCTGGTAGAGTGAAATGATGAAAAAAATAAAATTGGAAAAATAGAATGAGAAACTATGATTTTTTAGAGATTCCTAAAAATACTCCAACATCATTTTTGTCTATCGAATATCCTTATGAAGTATGTCAAATGATATAAAGGATAATTCCTGAGAACAAATATGGGTAACCAAATACAATAGATTTAATGTTATATTATTAATGTATTTACATGAAATAATATTTTGGTGCCAACTTCTTTTTAATTTTCTCAATAGTGAGGCTGGTAGGGCAACACGACTTATGTAATTAGATGAGGTATAGAGAGGCTACAAGAATGTGTTGTATAGTGTCTAGTATTATATATTTAGCAAAAATTTAGTGGTCACATATATTATGGATGGTTATCCTGTTAAAATATTATTGAGAAATGAATACATATAGGAAAATTATAGACTTTAATGTGTTCATCAAATTTTGAGGTTTTTAAATGAAAATTAGCATGATTTTCATTTATGATTACTTTTTTTATTAAATATTTTTAAGGAATCATCGTAAAAAATAAAAAAAATAAAGTATTTTATTACATACATGCACACTTTTGGTCGAACTATGATGTTGGACCATGAGAGGAAGTAGGTACGACACTCATTTAATTAGATGAAATTTATTTTTTATTTATCATGAAAATATGGGGCTCATTAATCTTACAAATTACATTTCCAAAAATGTTTTTAGAGTATTTGATTTGGTCCTTCTTAGAGAATTGACTCATCAATTTTATATTTCATCCCTTCATGATAGGAGTATAATTTATATACCTTTTATTTTATAGTTTAATTTTATTATTGGACTTAGGGAGTTATTACCTCATGTTTTACTTACCCAAATTGATAAATCTAATAAAATGGATGATAGAGATGGAATTGACGCCGAATTAAACAAAACCAAATTAAATGGAATCATATAGAAATAACATAAACCAATATAACACTTACTGAACTGATTGAAACAAATAACACAACTTAATAAAAATCCAGTGATGCAGAAAACACCAAATATCCAAATAGACACATATCAAAACCCCACATAAGAAAAATCCAATGATGATGGTGACTCCACATATCTAAATTCATTATATGTGAAAATATTCAATTATATAAATACTAGCATAATTAGTACATCACATAATTAAATACCACCCCTACCATGTCTTCATTTTCTGAACCTTCTCTCTTCTATTCTATAGATTCATGGCCATTGTATTATGATCCCCTAACTGGGTTGTCATGGAATATTTTAGGCTTAACCCCCCCCCCCTCAAACCTCACTTCCCCTTCTTAAGGTGTCTCGATAAGATGTCATGATCATACACCACTTCAAAAATTTATTATCACTAAATTTAACTAATCTAAAATGAAACTGGATATAATAGAACTATATTTTACCAAAATAAAATAATCCAAATTGAAATAAAATAAAATGATTCATATGATCCTGAAGTGATTAGGTTGAGCCCAAAGAAAATTTAACCATCCTGTGTAGTTGAAATTCAATAAATCTAAACTTTACAAAATTAAACCATAGTAAAATAGACAGAATCAGACAATTTAAAACCACTGTATACCAAATAAAGTTAAATATAAATGTATTTAAGTGAATATAACAAAATTTAAAAACCTAACATCATTAAAATTTAGAAAACCAAACTACACATAATAAAAACAAATTTAATTAAACTAAACTTACTTGAACAAAACCTAATGAAAATAAAATATAACTAACAAATTATCCTAATACAACGCGAATAAAACTAAATTGAACCATATATAATGAAAAACATAATAATATTAAATAAAACTAACTATACTAAGCCATTCCAAGATAAATTGATCCATAATACACAAAAATAAACTATACTAAATTAAATCAACCCAATTATATCCAATAGAAACCAAACCAATCTGAAAATGTCCACAGAATGTCGTTGTAGTCAAATCAAACCAAATTAATTTAAATAGAACCTAACTAAGGCATTGTTTAGTGAATTGATTCAAAAATTGAATAAATTAATTAAATTGAACATTTCTAGTTTGTATCAAATCAAAAATAACTTAAATAACCTAAATACAATAAAATTAATCTAAAATGATTCAAAAAGAATTAATTTAAACCCAAATAAATTAACTCGTTTAAACTCAAACCAAATTGAATTTTACTTAGTGGAAGTTAAATGAATAAAACTATATTGAGAAAGAATGAAAATAAAATAACTATTCAAAACTAAAAAAAATAAATCAAACAAAAATAAATCGTTTAAAAAACAGTACATGAATTTAAATCATATGAAATTACACCAAATCATACTAAATTGAACTGAATTGAACTAATGTAAATAAAAAAATAAAATGAGTAGGATCAAATTTCTTATAAATTATATGAACTAATATAATTTAATTTAATTAAACTAAAAAATATGAATGAAATGAGATTAGATGAAAACGATCTAAATTGAATTTTCCTCAATATAGTAAATTAATCTAAATAAAACCAGAAACATAAAATGTTGATCATTAAAAAAATAAAATATAAGTTAATTAATAAAAAAGGAAACAACTTAACTAATATTGACTCAAACAATATTGAACTGAATAGACATGGCTGAAAGAAAATGAAACCATCATAAACATATCATAACAAAAACACACTAACCCAAACCCATCAGACACAAATCCAATCAAACTAAAATAAACATACACAAATAATCTGGATAAGAACCAATCTAAACTAAATCTAAAAAACAATACATAAGAAATATAAGACCAATTAGACCAAATAAAGTCTACTTATTGTAACAAAATTATATTAAATTAATCTAATTTTATTTAAATTAACATACTCCTAGTATAACAAAAAAATAAACACTAAAACTGAACTTAACCTAATTATTTCAAACAAAACTATAACTAACTGATTCATACCAAAATGAATATAAATAAACTAAATAGAAATTATTTTATTAATGGGTAATGTAAATAAGTTGAATTAATCCAATTGAGACATATTAGAATAGACCAAAACTATTCTATGAAAATTATGTCAAATTAGTGTGAATAGCCTAAAAAACCCAAACTATAAAAACCTATACTAGATTAATTAATCAAAATTAACCCCAAATTATTCATGTTGGATAGATTGAAAAAATAAATGAAAATAATTATTTTTTATAAGTACTTTTTAAATAATTATTTAATATTTAAATTTTAAAAACAAACTTTTTTATTTTTCGTAACTATTTTTAGACAATCAAATTTTCATTAAAAATCCAAATATTAACAAATTTATCATTTTATTAATTTACTAAATTTAACATAATTGTGCTTTTTTAAATTCATCCTCTGTAGGTTTTAATTTATAGATTAATTTTGAATAAATATTAATTTGATTATATTTATGACATTGATTATTAGTAACCTATTTTAAATTATGTTTTACTACCTTCAATGTAATTGTAGAGTGAGTTTTTAAATTTTGAAGGATGTATGCCTTGAGAAACACTATTTTTCATGACCAGAAAGTAAAAATATGTAAGCATTGTAAATACATCGATATATCCTAACATTTTAAGGTTGAATTTATTGTTTTAAGTTTATAATATATGTTTTTATCTTAATAGTATTTTTATAATTTAAATAGTCTACATTAGAGGACCTTGATGCCTTGGAAGCAGAAAAAGTTGGCCCAAATTATCACTTTCATCATGTTTTGTGAGATGAGAACCATTGTAGACTATGCTACTGACCAGGGAAGATGATTTTCCAAAAGATGTATTTTCCCACATTATTTGTGGGTTCTAGTAATACCACGTTTTAATGGGTATTACACACTGA
This sequence comes from Viscum album, assembly GCA_963277665.1. Classification (NCBI taxonomy): domain Eukaryota; kingdom Viridiplantae; phylum Streptophyta; class Magnoliopsida; order Santalales; family Viscaceae; genus Viscum; species Viscum album. The sequence continues at coordinate 1,657,112,042 of OY728164.1, read as the reverse complement.
TTCTATGTCAGAAAAGGTTAAAAAGGGGGCTATAGAGGCGAAAGAATGTGATCAAAGAGAAATTTATGAATTTATGAAACTGATGGATGTTTCATGTCCATCACTTCTCCAAGGTATCACCATGGATTGTGATTAATATAAGTTGATGATGCGTACATTATATTTCCCTAAGTAATCATCCTAGTGGTCTTCAGGATGATTATGTTCTTATAGATGGATATGGTGAAGATTACCACAAGGAAATGAGTGGGGATGATGGTGTGGAAATGGGAGGGGAAGATAGTGTGGAGGAGGTATGGGATGAGATCGAGGCCGCGGATGAGGATAATGAAGGGGACAAGAATGAGGCCGATGATGATGGTCATGAGAAACATATGTATTTGTTACATTTTTTAAATATATTTATTATATTTGTTCTGTGATGAATTGGTTTTAATGAATATATTTGATATTTTTTAAGTGTCATATCATTGTTTATAAGAATCAATTAATTTTCCCCCCACCATTATTTATGAATTGGTTTATTACTATTTTAGTATTCTTTATTGGATCCATTTAAGGTTTTGTGAGTTAAGGATGTTATGTTGGTCTCGTTATTGGTTGAGGATGTTCAATATTCATTGAAGGTGTTATATATTGATTTTTTGGAACAGTTTATAGTTAGATTCAATATTTATTGTGTTCTATTATAATTAAACATAGTTACAATTATAGGTGTAGAGTTTTGTTATTTTGATTATTTCATGTGTTTTATTATGAAGTTTTGACTGCATGTATGTTATGCTTGGAAATTTTGATTTCATTGAAGGTGTCTTATTTTTGGATGTTTTGATAGTATGTACAGCTAGAAGTGGGAATGCTGCTCACTAGGGTGTTTAGGGGTCTATTCCAATGGTTTCATAACCATTTGGATACCTCCATTCAAACAGTTGACAACGAACTATTAGTAAAATAAATATCTAACCACACTATACCAATGGTTCACTATGAAATATTGGTATAGTCCTTTACCAATGGGTTAAAACTACTGGGATAGCTCTATAATAATTGTTTGAATCATTGGAAACCTCTTTTCTAAAATATTTGAACTATTGGGATATATCTAGCCAAGTGGTTCACAACAAACTACTAGTAAAATAAAATTATAACTACCCTATACCAATGGTTCACTATAAAACATTTGTATAGAGATATCTTAATGTCCCACATACCAAAAGTTCCTAGATACATTAGGATATCCTATCCTAATAGTTTCAAATCATTTGGATAGGCTAATGGTTCAGTAGTGATAAACATACAACGAACTGTAGCGGATATGATTCATACATACCACATTGGCTGGATAACTCCTATTTATCCCTAGACAGGTCTGTATCTAAGAAAGATAAAGAACATAAAGGTTCCTCTCTATAGAGAAACATTATACCATTTTCTACTATTTGGGTGGAATTCAGTGTTGTTTCACTAAAGAAAATGTATGATGACTTTCTCATATAAATTATATAGTTAACAGCTCTCCATGATTCCTTAGAATGTATGGAGATATATATGATATTTATGAGGATGATAATGTTCAAGGATGAAAAATTGGCTATATCAATGAAATATCCCAAGGAATGAAGAAGGGTGATAAGGGATATTCAGATTTTCCAGTTAAGATATGAAGGACCACAAAGGATAACTCTGATTTAAAATAATCCTTGAGTACCATGTCAAATATTTTGGATATAAATAGGATAACACATGAAAATATGTTTAGTTCTATTATATATTAATATGATTAGAATTATGATTATAATACTGACCATGATTATGATGTTTGAATGTCCAACACAATTTTTTAAATGGGGAATGTTCTTGAAAATTAATGTTTCTTGGTTTTATTTATTTTACCTTTTCAAATAAGTCTAGGACTTTACTAACAGAACCCATCTCCCCCACTCTATTTTTTTGTGTTGGGTTTTCTTTACTTATAAAGGAGAGGATGACTGATGACACATTTCTTAGGTAGTTTCAAAAGTTTTTAAATGACATTTTTCTATTTTATAAAAATTCATTTAAATTGAAATTTTAATAAATAAGATTTTGTATTTTTCATCTTATTATGTTTATTGTTTACTAATTTATTTCTTCAATAGAATGATATTTTTTTATATTTTATTTATTTTATTGTAAAATTCATTTCATGGATTTTTAAAATAGTTTTTTATTAGTGATTTTCTAAATAAATTACATGAAATACTAATAATATTATTTAATTTTTTGTAATCTAATTTATTTTAGTCTAAAAAATTATATTTTTTTAAAGTAACTTATATTTTCATATTTAGTAATTACATTTTCATATAAATTTTTCATTATATATTTACTTGTTTAAATGAATGAAGGTCTCTATAATTTTTGATTTATTTATAAATAAAATAAGAATTATTATATTTTTTTTTGTTTTTATATTTTTTGTATATTTTTTTGCCTTATCTTAACAATTATTAAGTAATATAAATATTTGTTATTATTTTGTAGTTTGTTTTTAATAAAAAACTTAATTTGTCTAAATTTTTTTATTTTTTTATTTTAAAAATGATATTTTCATTAATTTTTAACTTATTTGATTTTATAATTAATATATGAATTTATAATTCCTTTTTAAATATTTTTTTCCATTATATATATATATATTTATATTATTTTCCCATTTTTTGGTATTATTTTTTTTCTAAATGTATTTCTTTTTTGTCTTTATATTCTAATAGAATTAATATTCAATAATTTTTATGGATGGTTGACATTAGAGTATAAATCTTGGGATGACACAAAATTAAACTATAAAAACCATAGTATTGGGGTTACCGATTTTTTCATATGGAAAATATCATATAAATTATTAGGAAATTCATAAAGAGTAACCAATTCTAATGATTCGACTCCCTTATTGTAAAAAACAACTCTAATGATGTTAAAATATCTAATTACAAATGATATAACATAGTGTAATCTATCCAAATAATGAACACATTCTAAGAAAATAGTGGTTAATATTTAAGACGATGTAGGAATCTTATTATTTATGTGTTATAGATGGCATAGGAAATCCATTTTAATCAATTGGAGCTAATATCCTTCATGCTTTGCCTTAATCACTATAAAAATAAAGGCATTAAATTCATCTACCAACTAAATTATGGAAACATAAATTTTGAAAAATAACTCTTCACTTCTCCCAAATCATTCCGAAAAACACCACCACTGCTAGAAAGTCCCCGGATTCCTTTAGAAGCACCATCAATATTTGATTTGATACACCCTTAAATTGAATCATTCCATTCAATATAGATATTTTCCTTGTTGATTTTAGCCTTCCCATACCCATAAATTATATTAATGATACAAAGGTCAAGAACGAAATTGTCAGAACTCCAAATGTTAAACATATTAGATCCCATGATAGGTGATACAATATTTGACATAATATTTATTAGAGAAATATATTTACCTTCAAGATTTATGATGTTTTTATTCCACAAATTTATATATAATAGATCAATAGTAGTAAATTTAAACATATATTTTATTTGATGAGAAAAATTAATATTCATTCATGACAAAATTCTAGCCCATGTTGTGTTAGCCATAATGAAATGAGTTTCAAATAGATTATTGATGAAATGCCAAATTGATCATGAAAATTAGTATTTCATGAATAATTCATCAATACTATTTCTAAATGATTTACAATATAAGAAGATATATAGCAGTTGAATACCAATCAATTCTATGTAATTTTTTGTGGGTATCTTATTTTGAGAACTCTCTAGATAACATTAACTACTAATTTAAGAATCCACTTCATACCGAAATGATTGAGATGATTTCCAACTATAGCAGGTTCTCTATTATAAAAATGATAGAATAGTTTGAAAATAATGATTTAATTCATTAATTCATTCTAAAAATGTATATCTAATTTTTAGATGAATTGTTAATCATTGGTTATTTTTTAATATGTTGTAGGTAGATCATCAATTCATTTATTTAACTTATAAATTATATGGATATAAATTTCAACAATGTTAGATTCTTATATCAAATCCAATAAAAAATTCCCATGTAATTTTAATTATAAATTTTAAAAAAAATAATTTATACAAACATACCATCTTGAGTACAGCATCATAGATTAAAAAGAATTTTTACACTAGATAGACATAAGATTAAATGTAAGAGTACAGACCAATCTAGTGATTATTTTAAAATCTTTATTTTATATTAGAATTAAAATTTAATATATTATATAATAATCCTCATATTAATAATGCATGTAAAGATTGAATGAAAAATTTTAAACTCATGATTCCAAGTACACCTGGATCAAAACGATTACAAAATTTATCCCATTATATGATGATAAGATTTTTTTTTAATTTACTCTCACTCGAGAAGAAAATAATCATATTTGTATTTATCTTCCTAATAATATTCAAAGGGTATTTATATATCATAAATTAGTAGACTAATATATAATCATTATCAACATTCAGTACACAAGTTGTAACAGCCATAGAGAGTGGCTTTCCATTATTATTTGTTAACAGTTAATGAATTTTCATAGTAAATTATGAGATGTTCCATATTTCATAATTTAATTAAAACTAAAATAAAATTTTGGGTTTTATAACTTTATGAGTTTATTATTAAGTAAATATACATTTCCATGATTTAAATAAATACAATAAAATTAATATAAAATATTATGAATATATTTTTTACAATTTTTTTTTAATTTTTTTATTCTTAGACTTTTGAATTTAATTTTTAATACAGTAAACTAATTTTTAGTTTTTTAGTTCATTTGACTGTAGAATAAAAATTTTCTGAATATTTTTAAATTTTTATAATTTTTTTGGAATAAGGGATTTCATGATATTTTATTAAATTATTCAAATGTAAAAAATATTTAATGGATTTATTTTGATTTAATTTTTTTAATATGTAATTTTATTTTTAGATTTTATATTTTCAAAACTTCATTTTTTTAGTGTTTTATTTTTTTAAATTTATTAGAGTTTAAAATTAAAAAAAAGTTTTTAGATTTCATTATTTATGTTACTGTTCCATATTTATTATTTACTAATATATTATTTTTCATATTTTTGTAATTTTGATATTTTCCGTTTATACATTTAAAATAATCTATTATTATTAAATTTTTATTTATTTCAATGAAAAAAACACTCTATTTAATTTAATAATTTAAAATTTAAAACTTATATAGTTAAAGTTTTTTAAATTGATGTGAAGGTGAAACAAACTTTGTGGATTTTGATTCATTATTTAGAAAATAGTTCTTATTTAAAGAAATAATTTTATCTAGTGAAAAAGAGATTTTTTTAAATTTCATTTAATATATTTTTTCCTCGTATGTTTATTATTTTAATATTATTTTCATCATTTTCCAGATTTTTTTTCAAGTTTGATTAAATTTATTTGAGTGTTAAATTATATTTTACATATTTTTTAATTGAATTTTTTTATTTTATTAATTTAAAAGTGAACAATAATTTTACCATACTTGCATATATTAGAAAAAATAATGTGTATATTATTACATTTAATTTTTCAAAAATTAAAACATATTATTCTACTTTTTTAATTTTTAATAATAGAGAGTTATTCTTGGTATTTAAAATTTATTTAAAAGTATACACATTTTTTTATTACATTTATAGTATCTTAGCATTTTTATTTAATATATTTTAATTTTTTAAAATTTATTTTATTATGATATTTTTACAATAATTTATTGTGAAACAATTTTAATAAATTTTCCCAATATTTTCTTTTTTTTATTAATGAGTTTACTAATTTATCTAAATATAAAATATTATTTCTTATTTTATTTAATATTTTTTTTGTCATTACCCATCCTCACTAGAACTCATTAGTCAACATTAAAGGTGAGAGTGACCCTCAAATCAAGCCTCAAATAGGCAATGGGTTGAAAAATAGCCAGGGGTATTAAACACAAAAATCCGAGGCATTACCCTAACAAAATGAAAGGATAAAAAGAAAGAAAAAAATCACCCATAAACTCCCTTGAATTTATATTCCTAAAATGATTTCTCATATAATAAGATGTTTATTACATGTGAATGTATGAAATAATTAATGTAGAATATGATAAATAAGATCTAGATACCCAAAATAATCCAAAGAACTCCATATGGGATACATGAAAACCACCCAAAATAAGTATCAAACAATCTTATGAGGTATATAAAAATCCATGGATGGTTGAGAACTTATGGTACATAGTAAGATCAATATTTAAAATAAATTAACACCCATGTGAAAGGAATAAGAATGGCTAGATATGTGAAATATCAACCATGGAAACTACAACCACAAATTGAAATAGAATGACCATATTAGATAAGAATAAAAATCTTCTCATTCCAATTTTTTAAAATAATTTCCTCTATTCCCCCAAAACATTCTTCAAAATTTTATTTACCAAGATATTGAATCAATTCCATGTCCAATATAGAAATTAAATTCCACAACATAACCAGTTTAAGGGAATCTACCATAAAACCAAAAACATCATACACATAACCAATGAAAAAGAATTTTAATTTTACACCACTCTCACCTATCAAATGAATGAATTTTCATCATAAACCGATGGTTACCTAATAGGATGTCACCGCCACACCTGATCATGACTGTGAGAAATATGTAAAAAACTCATCAACAACCATATATTTACAAAATAAATTTTTATTTTCTCTCAAAACCACATACCCATCAACATACCAATATTTTTAGGAGCTAATATTTTTGGGGTAATGTAAATATGTATAATATAAGTCTTATTCCCCACTTTTTCCAAGTAAACTACTACCCATAACTGCATAAATGCATTCTCTCAATCAATACCAAAAAAATCATCATCAACATAGTTGTGTATCATGAAAATTTTGGTAAACAAATGTGAACTCATCCTACCATAAATGTTACACGTGATACTTTCATCCCAAAACCAAGTAATCATGTTATCTATTATATTATATATTATATTTTGGAGAATGTAAATCTATATTTATAAAATTATTGTGAGCCATTTATTACATATATATGTTATAACCAAGAAATATTACATCCTTTAACGTTTCACCATATCATCCACCCATTTTAAAATATTATTATCACATCCATTTCAATAATTTCAATTACATAGTAGGTTAATTACATTCCCAAAACACTAATTTCCCACAAAAATCATCACCCATAACATAAATGAGTTTAGGGGAAATGAGACACACACAATCAAAAACACTTTCTTCCATGATAATTCTACTCCCACTATTTACCTTTTATAACTTCCAATAAATTAATGATTACATTTGTCCACCCTTGTCAAACTATTCATGTACCAAAATCCTAATTCAATCCATTAATTCATCTTTCATTACATTTGTTTCAGTAGTGATAATTCATTCTAATTATCAATAAATTAATAATATCATGCTAATTATTACTATAATAAAATTTACGATTTGTACATTATCTATCTTCACTATGTTTTTTAAGATAAAATTTCTATTTCATTATTTTTTTTTCAGAAGCCACAAACCATTATATTAAAAATAAATGTCCACAATTTTTATTTACCTCTTTAACACAATAATTTTACATTTATGAATCATTCCCAATATCATCATTAACTTATGAACATATTTACCAGTATTCCTAAGAAACATAGTAAACCAAATCACATTAACACCCTGATTTACAGCATATAAAAGTATCCCAAAAAATTTTACCCTCAACCATAAGTGGATTAGGCTGTAATAAATGCATCATTAAACATAAATGTAAATAAAAATTTAAAATTATTAGATTTTTATATTTCATCAACCCACTATGCATTACCATATTTATGTAGTTATCTGACTACGAGGATTAAATGGTTTTCTAAAAATAGAATCCCAATAAAAAATATCAATTAACAAAACCAGCATATAAAAATAGGAATAAAGGCTATAACGAATAATTATTTTTCCTACAAATTTTAAAATTTTCCTTACATGACTCTTAATATTTATCTAATTTGATTAATGATGAGTTTACTCACTTGCATAAACTTTATCTACAAACAATATAACAATACAGGGATATAAAAATGTCTATGTAGAGAAATAACATCAATACAAATAATCATATTATTCAAAAAAAATAAGAGTTTAGACATATCATAAATTAACAACTATTCCAACAACCACTGCACAAGGGAAAGAGAATAAGGATAAAAATAAGTCCCTCACAATAATAATGGAACCTAAATAACCAGGAACACATCAATACCTATCAAAACCATGAAACATTGATACTAAACCTAAAAGAAAATAACTTCCAAAACCTTTTAAAAAAACTAGAATAGAAAGAGAACCTAAAACGAATGTAGGGGAACATATCATGAATCAAAAATGGTAGATACCCTAAAGATGAGGGATAAAGGTGACCAAAGAGAGCTCAACGTCCCCCAATGTTGCGCCCCTTATCTCATAGTACTTATAGGGAAGGAAATAAGAATAATTTGGTGGGTAATTCATAGTTATATTGGTTATGAAAATATATCGAACCATGGATTTTTATGGGATGATCATTTTATAATTAGTCTGAATTAAAATACCCTATAAAAATAATTCCAATATTCCCCAATACCCCATATTAATTTGTGTTCATCCACCATCAAATAGATTATATCAAGGGAGGTTATGATGTGAATACTAAAAATAGACCATGAATTACAAATAAAAATCCATATAAATCAATCCTCCAAAACTTTACATTATCACAAGAAAGACCATGTTCTGATAGATTCTCATGGAAGATAAAACAAACTCCCTATACACATATACACATTGTCCCACAAATCCTCTATAATTATAACTTAATAAGAATAAGGGTGACCTCGAACCTAATGTACCTTATCTAATGTTTTCCAACCATTATGTATGAATTCTTATTTTTCCAAAATCCTCCAAAAAAATTAAAACCATTTCCTTACTAACCACATTGTAACCCCAATTCCTTCCTCACGTTTTTTGAAATTTAAATCTCATGACCTACATAATTAATTCCTGCCAAATGATCATGTCACAACCCAACCTCACAACTGACATCCCACAAAATGGCACATACCTTCTTGTCTTGACTCAAATTTCTCATCTGGAATAATCAGTCAAACTCCACCTCTATTTCCCAAACCATATCATGAACCCTTTAGTACATATAATAAAAAAAGAAAAAAACCAAAAAGGAATGTGCATTAAAAATAGAATCCACTCGAATGATTATGAACCTTGACAATCAAAATAAACTATAGATTGATCCATAAATTACAAATCCAATCAATCATATGAGATATTCCTTTTAAATATAAATACATGCTACCAGAACCCTTAATGTATGTTAATAACCATAAATCTAAATATCATAAAATATGGAAAAATACTAAAAAACCTCACAACTATGAGATGTACCTCACATTAAATAACCTCACCAATAAGAGATTCCAAATGCAATACCAACTACATTAGATCACAACCAATTCAACATAAACTACTCCCATAATGTTAATAATATTTTAAAATAAGTAAGCTGTAGATTTAACCCAACTACGTATTTAAAATAATTCGATGTATACCCTAAAGAAGTTGTGATGAAAATAATACTAACATTAACTTTTAAATATCAATTAGTTCAACCCATGAATAAAATATATGGAAAATAAACAACAATTTTTTCTATTAATGGAGTAGAATCACCATAATAAATTCCTATAAATAACACTCTTCAAAAGTCTAAGATGTATTTTGAATAAAGGGGATGTCATACTAACACTACCCCATAGAATTACATTAAAATTAAGACAACTCACAAAACATAGGGCACATGGAGGTACTCAAGAATAAAATATTAGTCATTATCAAGATCTAGAATATTATCACACTCTACCCTTTGGCAAACCGTGAGACCCATAACTCAGATTATCTATCAAAATCATTCTAGACATTAAGGAAATGCTTTTCACTTATTCTATCTTTCTTGGGAAAAAAATATCTACAATATGTAATTGAACTTTTACATCAATATATTATTTAAAAAAAATATATAAGTTAATAATCCCTAAAACATTACCCTTAATGAAGAAAGAAATCCATGTTCCCAATCTTCCTCACTAGGGAATAATCAATAAAAATTATTCATTATGTCCCCCAAAAAATGTCAATGTTATAAACAATCAAATCCACTTCTAAAACTATATTATATTACATCAAATGAGTGTCTATATGAACTCATGAAAGTAATTAATTCATGAATAACTCTTGGAAATCCTCTCATTAAAAACCTTTCCTTTTCCCATGCTTTACATTCTGTAATCATCTAACCACCTTCATAACCAATCCAACAACTAAAGAAACATAAAATAAATATGGAGTCTTAAATTGAAAAAAAAACTCCAATATATTATAACTTGTACTCATCCTAGTGGGATGATTCCTTGATAAGTAACATTTGTACTCCTTTTTATAAACTAGAACCGTATATTATCCCAATATTCCTCTTTTTGTTTTCAATTCCCAAAGACTAAATGATGTTTTAGGGACATATCTTCCAATTAATTACCATAATTTTTTTTATAATCCAAATAAATAAAAATAATCAATATAGGGGGGATAATTTCATATAAAAATACACCAACTGATATATTATAATTTTAAACCATCCCCTTATTGCAACACCTTACAAAAATACATCATTATTCACTAAATGCTAAATCCTCCATCAAACCACCATAGAGAAAAATCCATTACAACCCAAATCACCCTACTATTAGTCACAACATCAGAACACTTCTTACACAACATCCATATCACCTCATCCCAACCATGGAAATAAAATTCAATAACCAAAACTTATCATATCTCAAATAAACCAAAAAATCCAAAATAACCTCCAATCATGGATACTAACCAGAATAATAAAATCCATGTATTCTAACAAAAACCAAGACCCATTTTCCACCATAAAATTCTTCAATAAATCCTTTTTAATAAAAAATTACATATTAATTCATGATCTTTCACAAATGTGAAATAAAAAAATTCTATTTGTCATATTACAAAATCATTTTTATATTTTATTATTAATAATTTTTTGAAATTTGATTCCATCAACTTAATCATGGAAAAAAATAGAATATTAGGAAACATTCCTAAAAATGACCACATAACATTTATATAATTATATTAGCACAAAACTCATGAATATAAATTTCATTTTAGGAATATATCAAATTAGATGATGTTTAGATTTTTAGTTAATGGTTAAAAAAAAATTCAGATAAAAGGAATTACATTAAAGAAACTATCATTAAATAGAATCCTATAATCAACTCTCATATATCATCAAGTGATATTTAAAACAAATCATTATACTTGTAACTTTAAAAAAATTAACATGATTCTGAATTATGAATGAAAATTTTACATGTTGGGTTATTATGTATATTTCTTAACATGTTCAAACAATAATTAATTAAATATATCATTAGAAATGATTTTTTATACAAATGGTAATGTAAATTATCCTTATACAAGGTTAAATATTCTTAAAAATAAAAGTTCAAGATGATATACACATTATTTATTTAATCAAAAATGTGAACAGGGACAATATATAACATAAATTTCAACATGCTTTAAAAACACCGTTTCTACTAGAGACATTATTGGTGAAATAAAAAATCCATATGTTATCCCTTTCAATATCACATGAAACCAATATTTCAAAATCTAATTATATCATGGTGTTTATAATTTGACATGTTTGAAATAAATATTTCAATATTCAAAAACATTAATCATGATTTAAAAATGAAAATAAAATTTCATTATTGTAAATGCTTTTAAATTTTAATAGGTTATTAAAAAGTATACATGTTTTCATCACAAAACTAAAATACTAAAAACTAATACCTTGTGTTAAAATAAATCTAAAACATCTGAATATAATATATTATAAGTTAAAGGTAACACATGAAATAATAATTAATTTTAAAATTTATATATTAACATTATATGGCCCTATAAAAAATATTTGTGTGTAACAACAAGAAATTTAGTAAGGCCATCTTGATTTAAAAAAATCCTAAAAATTAGAAACTATATATAACGAGAACTCATTAAAAATTATTTTATAATATTTTAAATGATTTCCAAAATATATTATCATGATAGATACTTCAACAATGATAATTAATTTCAATTTAATTGATGTATGTTATAGAAACCATGTGACAAATATATCTAGGAATCGGCATGGATTTACCTAAACTGTATATAATTGTTAATTACCATGTTAGTTTTTCTCCAAGATAAGAATATCAATTTAGAAATATAAAAATATTTTACTAAAATCTGCATATAAAAAATTATATAATCATAGATAAGATATAAAAAATAAAATTCCAATGCAACTAATGATCATGATGCTTATACCTCTATATGAGTTTTACCCTATAATGTTTACACATTCAATATGTCATTTTTAGTAGGTTGTCATTGTCCATGAATCAGAACATATAATGACTCAAAAATATGTGTCTTAGATTGAATCTACGGTTTATATCACATATAAGGTTCGAGTTTCCCGAATTCTATATTGATACCATGTTTTCATCACATGTGTTAAACCCCAAAATTCATACTAAGCCACAAACACATTCATGGAAATCATTTTTTAGGATTACCCCCAATGGAACCCCTACTGGAATGAAAATTAAGATAAATGTCACCCTTGAAACCCACCCCTAATAGTATGTGGGTTGGTAACTAGCACCGAGGCTATAAAAATAAAAAAATTATTGGTCTTATCCTAATAAAATCCATGGAATACTAATAAAATTTAACCATGAATGAACTCAAAATAATTTCATTTCCTGAAATTAATTCCCAAAACCTTGAATGTATATTATATGTCTATGTATATAATTATCAAAGAAGAATATGAAAATATATATTTTGAGACCCCAAAACATCCACCAAATTCTGTATAAACTACTGAAACAATAGCCTCAATTTCCCTCAAACCATCATAAAAACACATTGAAAACTACGGAGGATTGAGTACTAAACAGTAATAAAAAAATCACCCTTAATAAATAATAACTCATTATAAATGAATATTTATGTGTAGATATGTGAAATCTCATCCATGAAAAACATATCTATAAATGGAAATGTAATAAGCACATGATATATGAACCACAGAACATCATGTTCTATATTCTTTACAATATTTTTCTCCATTACCCAAAAAAATTCATCACTTTTTCCCAACCATGAACCTAAATCCATTCCTAGTACAACAAATCACTTGAAACCATATCAGGACTATCAAATTAGAATTTTATACAGAATATTAAATGATCTCAAACATGATAATTGAAAAAGAACATGGAAATTTCAACCACGCTGACTTATAAGCTCACGGTAATTTCATATCATTCTATTAGTTATCTAGTAGGATTACGCTTTACCAATTTACAAGTGATGTAAGAATGAAGGATCCAGAAAATTAAATCAAAAACTATCTCTTCACACAAGAGATCAACCACTACATCAAGAAACCGCGTAACCATCCACATATATATCATTCATGCCACATATATTTGTAGGGTTATATAAAAATTAATTAAATCTCCCCTTCCCCACATCCTTCCATATACGGACACCGCCCATAACCGTACAGTCACATCGTATCCATGAAAACTATAACCAAATCATCATCATCATCAGTATAGGGTATCATAAGAATGTTCTCTATTAACCTCATTCACACTATAGAAATACCTCATGGGATAAACCAAAAATGCAAGAGCATACATCCCTTGATAAAAAATGACACAAATGATAATGAACCAATTGGTAGTTCCTATCATCGACTTGTAATTGGATTTCAATTTCACCACCATTGTAACTCAATCCCATGACCTTAGGCATAACTTTTATATGGGAGTTTATAGGATTATTTTTACTCATAAAAATTCATGGTTGTCTATTATTTATAAGTTCATATGATAATGTTATTGGGGAGGTGAAATTAAAAACCTCATATAGTCTGGGGATAGTACCCTCCATATGATTCATTGGAATCATGGATATTATTGGTTAGGTGGTGGATGCACTTATTGATTTGGGGAGGCCCATCTAGATACATTATAGTAAAGGGATCATTTTTAACTAACAATCCTTGGATGTTGTAACGCCCCAACCCTAGTTACCTAGATTTGGTGCATTATTACATAACATTGGCATGATCACAAAAAGATCAAATCTCGAAAGACTGATTAGTTTAGTAGCCTTGGAAACACTAGATATATTCATAAGTCTTACAGTACATCATAAAAATGAAAACTACAACAACATCTTTTCTTCATAGTCCACACTATTATCCCTTCATAATATCCATGCAGGTCATTCATAATTTACTTCTTCACATCCTGCGAAAAATAAAACATAGAAAAGGGGTGAGCTCAAATTCCCAGTAAGGATAACAATATAGAAGAAACTTTCATAAATAAGAATTAACATTTAATGCAGTGTATAACTAAAAAAATCCTTTTAAACTTGAACTTCAACATAGTATGGAAAAAATAAAATGAAATAATTCCATTTACTTATTCAGATGGATATTCTACTAATCGAATAATAACATGCAATATCAATAACCACTTTCATAATGATGGAATACATAATGCCAGACTATCATAACCACATAGCCAAGGCCTCGTGTCAAGACTACAAATAAGATTTTGTCAAGGCCTTGTGCCAAGACACTAGTTTGTCACATGAGACCTTCCAATGAAATTTTTTTAGAAGATACTTACATTTAAAATTGATTAAATATACTCTAGTGTTTTCTGAAAATATTATGCAAGCTTCTGAAAACAAAATAACTAATTCTGAGACTGCTCAACTAATTAGAGTTCATGATGGGTCCACACCCAATCCCTTCCTGTCTACCACACTCGAGAGTCGGGTTTTGTAAAAACATTTTTAAGCTTGCATTAAATACGTAGACATTTGCACTGGATTTTCATATATTTGAGAGAAATATCTCTTTTTTGAAATCATTTAAAAATCACATAATTATAAAATAAAACATTTACTTTGAAAATATTATTATAATCTTATAAGGGAATCTTCAAAGATTTTATAACGGCATAAAATAACCGCACCTGCTGTATAAGTTAAAAAAAAGGAATTGTTAACATAATTTTGTCGAAAAGGTTAAAAAGAACCTTGTTTGGAAAAAGAATGAAAGATTCCTTTATAAAATTCTTATAAAATGTCAAAAAGGATATAAAAAACTTTATCCCATAGAATTTAAAATAGTAAGAATGATTTGAAATACATTTTTATGAGACATGGATGTGGATGATAAAGATGTCCCAGTAGATTATTACGTATAAACAACCTCGGATAATGAAGATATTGCGAAATAAACCCTTACCAATTGGGTAACATACGAAACATACAACCCATGAAAGAGGTATGATAAAATTAATATATAAATACACATAAATTAATGTCTATTACACAAAGAATACAATTATGGGAAGTACATACACCACACAAAAGGTAATAATGGCAATACGTTATGAATCTCATTTGAATAAGGAGTGAGATGAAACTCCTTACCTTGTACTTTTCCTTGGTTGGGGGTAGGTTAACATCCTCTATAATGGGGAAATAAATTTTATTAAATTATACAAGAATCATATACATTAATATGATATCATATGTGATCTTTTAACATTGATTTGATAATAATATTTTAGAATTATCGTTGTTTTGGGTGTTTACTTACACGTTTTCTTTTATATGTTTTCTTATGTAAGATGTGTTTTTCATGGATAGGTTGTATATTAATCATATATAAAATGATATCAAGTCCTTAGATACTATTATTAATCATCAAATGAGATTTATACTTGAATGGATACGATGGAGAATGAATCTCATCGCGTTCTTGGAGACGGTAGTCCGTACGTACGCACGAGCGACAATATCATTATTTTGATATTAAAATATTATATAATTGGATGTTATATAATATATACAGAATAATTATCATGTTATATTTATTATTGAGATTAATTACACATAATTATTATACCCATACACATAATAATTTATTGAATAACAATTAGACCACGACGTGGAGACAGTAAGCCATACGTACGCACATATGGTGACATGTTATTCATAGGATGGATAGAATACTGAATATGGTTGTACCATATTTATATTAACATCATAGTATATATAAGATACTAGATTTATTATTTTAGAATGATAATAACAAAGAAGGAAGAAGTGGATGAAGAAAGGAACTTGGAAAAGGGTGGTGAAATCATTACCTCTTCTTCGGGTTCTTCCTTTTGATTTGATCAAAAGGGCTCCTGAAGTTGTCTTTCTGACTAAAGTAAAGCCTCTAGGATGAAGTGAGGGAAGTGGAGAGAGTATTTGGGTACAGTTTGGCCGAACCAAAAGGCTTTGATGGTTTGAGTTAATTAGAAGGGGGAGTTCTCTTTTATAAGAGGGGTTAGGGGCACCTTTGGAAAAGCTAGAAATATTATTTTATAATAAATTCATATTCGGTTTATAATGTCTCTAAAGTGGATTATTGAAAGGTTAAGGTGTGGATGGGTATAAAACCACTCAACCAAAAGAATTTAGACAGGTTTTGGATACCATATTAACCTTATCATTAAGTATTAACTCTTAGTTAATTAGTTTCACTTTTACAATGTCTCTTTGTATTTTTATATTATATGGTTAATAAACTAACTATATACATCCAAGCGATACCCAAGTGGTCCATTAATAATAAAAAAATTATTATATAAGTTTCTTGGCCAAAAATTAGATTTTTGGGAATTTAATATCAATTAATAATATAATAATTGTTTTAAAAACTCATTTATGTCAATTTTGACACTATTCAATAATTGATTTTTTTAAAACTCATAACCGAATGATTACTTCAAAAAAGGTAATTAAATAATTCCTAACATGTCATATTAACCTATAAAATTATTTTAATTCATAAAATGTCTCAAATTATATTTATTTGGGTATCTACAATATCAGTCATTTTAATTTTTCACTATTATGGAAATTACTGCATCACCAATGTGTCATCAATAAATTAAATTATTTAAAGTATAAAAATTATAAATAAAATAAAATTATTTAGGAAATATTTTTAGAGTTCTAATTAATATTTATAGTTTAAAATTAAACATATATAACTCTATGTAAAAATGGTTTTTCTAAAAGATATATGATTATGTCATTTTTGTATTAATTTTAAAATAATTAAAATAAAGTATCCCTATCACTTACAAGTGGCACCATGGGGTCCCAAAATAGACCCAAAGATGACCATGGTCGGAAATGTATCAAAAAATAAGGTTAGGATACATTTTAGGGCAATTTTTTATTATTATAATATTATTTTTTACCCCTTATTTACCAGATTTAACCTTTAACCATGGTAAATAAAATATCTACTGAAGTAATTATTCAAAATTTCTAAAAATAAAATTTACCTATTTACACAATTTGAACATCCTGATTCCAAATATAAAATCCATTTTTCTAAATTCAAAACACATAAGTGGCATAAATTAACATAAAATTAATTTTCGCCATCAAAACAAAAAGCGTGTTTTTAAGATATAATTACTATCAAAAGATTGATACTTGTTTATGTTTGGTTTAATTGTGAAATTATGTCCAATGACCAAAATTGTATTAAATGGAAAAAATATATTCTAAATATACTTTAAAACAACTCAAATTAATTATTTATCACTATTAATTATTTTGATTAAAAAAAGTTGTTTTTAATTAAAATTTAGTAATTTTCACTATTCATCAAAATATTAATGTTATACAAAAAGTACCAAAATTTCACCTTATGCTAAATTTGATACTCCGAATCCAAAAATGAAGTCCATTTTGAGAGATAAAATTTCTAAAATTTTAAAAAGTAGGTATTACTATTCATAATGGCTAGTTTGATCGGTTTGTGGTCTTTTTAGAACTCGATGTTGCGTAAAACACACGCTATTGCATTATCCAAAGAGAATCGAACCGTAGAAGCTTGGGATGTTTCATTGTAAATTTTTTATGTCCCCATTCTAAAAAATTAAATTTATTTAGTCAAATTGAATATATAAAAGTTTAAAATATTGGATTTAAAAAGGGTTCACTATTAAAAATTCGTAAAAGTGTAATACTGAAAATGAATTTGTTCTTACATTATTTCTAAGAAACTCATAATATGGATTATAAAGTTATAAGTATTATATAAAGGTAAAAATTTAGTTAATACTACTCATAACCACTTTTGAAAGTCTTGTTTGGTAAGTCATGGTGCGCTTGAACTCGGTGTTGCATGTGGTGCAAGTTATCGAATTATTTTAAAGAAATAACACACTATGAAATCGTGGGGTGTTACATTCTCCCCTCCTTCAATAAATTGCATCCTCTTATTTTGAAATTATTCTTAGAAAATAAAAGGTTGAATATAGAAAATATCATTGTGGGAAAACCCACATCAGAAATTGGGTTGATAAAGTTTAGTCTTAATAAGAGGAAAAGAGAAATGAAAGGGTCGCCACCAAATTATGATCTTTATTAGAAGAACATTGGTGGAAATTAGAGGCATATAATTGGAGGGAAAATGAAAATATTTATAGGTAGTGATTGAGGTCATCAATCACAAACAAGTGTAAAATTGAGGGCCATAAATTCATCAATCTATGATGATTTAAAATACCATCGGTTCAGCAAAACATATGGTATTAGGATAACACATTTTTTTGTTTTAATATACCTTAACTAAAGTATAAAAATTAATTTCTTCATTGAACAAGAGAAGAAGAAAAATATATACTTGACAAGTAGAGTCTCAAACTTTAACTAAGTTCTACCACAAACTCATATGTCACTCTAAAAGATAATAGAACTTAATAATAATATTCTATTTATCCTATTCGTATAGGGTTAAAAAAAGAATTTATAATTCATCTAGAAGAACCATTAAAAAAATGACATTATTCAATCCAGTACATCACGCGGGTCAGTGGTAGGTGATACACCGTTGTTGGTCTTCGGTTGTGGGTTTAAGTCTCACGGCCTTGCCGGATGCGACGGGTTGCCGCCTGACCTCTGGGTTGTCCTTTTATGGAAATCCAAAATAATCCAAACTAGAAGTATCCAAAATACATCAGTCCAAAATTTATAAGGAAGGTAAACACAATGAAGATCTTTTTTTTCCACGTAATAACATGCGATCACCTTCATCATGTATTCTTTTAGAACAATGCAACATCCTGAATTACCATAAAACCTTATTGATTACATTCATGATCCCTTATTCCATATAAAATAATAGATATACTCCTTCAATCAAAAAATGGTGTAAACCCCAATAATGATGGAATATATAAATATTTAACTAGTTTCAAGGTAGTCAGGAATATCCAATATAAGTTATCCAAATCAATCATGTATTATTCTAAAATCACTACCTCGGTATCAGAACCATATAATGGTTTATCTTTCTCTCAACCATATATTTTCCAAAAATTTAACCTGCTATTGAGTAACTTTTCATTGTTCCACACAATCTGAAGTCCTTAATGAAATAGTACTACAGTACAATCCTTATATACTCCATAAATATTATAACAATTACATTATTGATACAACACTCAAATGACATAATCAACATAAAACTCTAATCATTCCTCTTCATCTGTGGTAATATCATAACTTGATTATTATCCAATATCATCATTTGTGGCATAGTCTGATTACTGGGACATAGGTTCGCGTAGTGTCCAAACTCCTTGCAAATAAATCATTGTACATTTGAAACCATTTTCTTACCCTTGCAGTCATGTACTTTGTGCCCTTTTCTTCTACACTTATTACAAACTACCATTCCTTTCAAGGAACTTCTAGCGTGTTTCTTCCCACAGTTATCACATATGGGAAAATTCTTCTTTTCCATCTTCCCTTGATCCATCTTTCTCTCTTCCATCCTTTTACTCTCTTGCTTCCCTTAAAATCCATAGGACTCAGTAAACTCATTACTTATCTTATAAACACATGATATTATTTCTTCATATAATGATAATAATGGGAGACTATTTCTCATATATATTCTGGATTAAGACCATGAAAGATATGATCCTTCTTTCTCTTTGGATCATGTGCATTGCTGAAGATCTCATTCCTTCTACTGGGTGCCATTTCTAAACCATGGAATTCACTAGATTAGTTTATGGATAAAAATACCTAATTCCAAACTTGTAAAAAACATAACTTAAATTAAATAGTTTATGGATATAATCCATAATCATAAAAATGTTCCCTTTGAGAAAGTATATACTCATAGACCATTCATAATGGTTTGTAAAGAAAATGAGAATTATCCTAAGCATATCCCACGGGAGTGTCGTAACCAAGAGTGCAGCAAGGACCGTTGTCGTTCACCAGTTCCTGTTCGATTCTAGCTCAAAGCGGTGTTTTCGGGTTTTACCCCTAGGTACATCTGTGCCATAGCCGCCTCTACCTACTCGTATCCAGACAGGGATGTATTGCTCAGAAAACTCACAAAATCTCTACAATATCAAAATTCTAAGAAGTTCTTCTATACTAATCCTCAAATCCCATCTTAGATCTATGTGCTCTAATCAGAGTTTATCTAAATAATGTTTCCACGGATTGTACTAAACTTCCTCTTATACCAACTGCAACACCCCGTCCCCACTTACCTAGAGTCGGTGCATTATTACATAACATTGGCATGATCAGAAGAAAGATCAAATCTCGAAAGACTAATTGGTTTAGTAGCCTTGGAAACACTAGATATATTCATAAGTCTTACATTATATCATAAAAATGAAAACTACAACAAAATATTTTCTTCATAGTCCACACTATTATCCCCTCATAATATCCCTGCAGGTCATTCATTATTTACTTCTTCACATCCTGGGAAAAATAAATCATTGAAAAGGGGTGAGCTTAAATTCCCAGTAAGGATAACTATATAGCGAATACTTTCATAAATAAGTATAAACATTTAAGGCAGTGTATAACTAAAACAAATGCCTTTTAAACTTGAACTTAAACATAGTATGGAAAAAATAAAATGAAATAATTCCATTTACTTATTCACAAGGATATTCTACTTATCGAATAATCACATGCAATATCAATAACCACTTTCATAATGATGGAATGAATAATGCCAGACTATCATAACCACATAGCCAAGGCCTCGTGCGAAGACTACAAATAAGATATTGTCAAGGCCTTGTGCCAAGACACTAGTTTGTCTCATGAGACCTGCCGATGAGATTTTTTAGAAGATACTTACGTTTAAAATTGATTAAATATACTCCAGGGTTTTCTGAAAATATTATGAAAGATTCTGAAAACATATTAAATAATTCTGAGACTGCTAAACTAATTACCAAGAATGATGGGTCCACGCCCAATCCCTTCCTGTCTACCACACTCAAGAGTCGTGTTATCTAAAAACATTTTTCAGCTTCCGTTAAATACGTATACATTTGCACTGGATTTTCATATATTTGAGAGAAATATCTCTTTTTTGAAATCATTTAAAAATCACATAATTATAAAATAAAACATTTAATTTGAAAATATTATTAGAATCTTGTAAGGGAATCTTCTAAGATTTTATAATGGCAGAAAATAACTGCACCTGCTGCATAAGTTAAAAAAGGAATTCTTAACTTAATTTTGTCGAAAAGGTTAAAAGTACCTTGTTTGGAAAACGACAGAAAGATTCCTTTATGAACTTCTTATAAAAATTCCACAATGATATAAATAACTTTATTACATAGTATTTAAAATATTAATAATGATTTGAAAAACATTTTTATGAAACATGGATGTGGATGATAAATAGGTCCCAGTAGATTATTACGTATAAACAACCTCGGATAATTAAGAGATTACGAAATTAACCCTTACCAATTTGGTAACTTACGAAACATACAACTCATGAAAGAGGAATCATAAAATGAATATTGAGATACACATATATTAAAGTGTATTACACAAAGAATACAATTATGGGCAGTACCTACACAACACAAAAGGTAATAGTGGCAATATGGCATGAATCTCACGGGAATAAGGAGTGAGATGAAAAACCATTACCTTGTACTTTTCCTTGGTTGGGGGTAGGTTAACCTCCTGTATAATGGTGAAATAATTGTTATTAAATTATACAAGAATCATATACATTAATATGATATCACATATGATCTTTTAACAATGATTTGTTAATAATATTTTAGAATTATCGTTGTTTTAGGTGTTAACTTACTCGTTTTCTTTTATATGTTTTGTTACGTAAGCTCTGTTTTTCATGGATAGGTTGTATCTAAATCATATCTACAATGATATGAATTCCTTAGATACTATTATTAATCATAAAATGTGATTTAGACTTTAGTTGATACGATGGAGAATGAATATCATCGCGTTCGTGGAGACGGTAGTCCGTACGTACGCACGAGCGACAATATAATTCTTTTGATATTAAAATATTATATAATTGGATGGTATATCATATATATAGAATCATTATCATGTTATAATTATTATTTACATTAATTACACATCGTTATTATACCCATCCAAATAATAATTTATTGAATAACAATTACACCACGACGTGGAGACGGTAAGCCATACGTACGCACATATGGTGACATGTTATTCATAGGATGGATAGAATACTGAATATGGTTGTACCATATTTATAATAACATCATAGTATATATAAGATACTAGAGTTATTATTTTAGAATGATAATAACAAAGAAGGAAGAAGTGGATGAAGAAAGGAACTTGGAAAAGGGTGGTGAAATCATTACCTCTTCTTCGGGTTCTTCGTTTTGATTTGATCAAAAGGGCTCCTTAAGTTGGATTTCTGACTAAATTAAGGCCTATATGATGAAGTTAGGGAAGTAGAGAGAGTATTTGGGAAGAGGTTGGTTGATGAAAAAGGCTTTGAAGGTGTGAGTTAATGAGAAGGGGAGTGTCCTTTTATAAGAGGGGTGAAGGGCACCTTTGGAAAAGATAGAAATATTATTTTATAATAAATTCATATTCGGTATCTAATTGCTCCAAAGTGGATTATTTATAGGTTAAGGTGGGTATGGGTTGAAAAACCCTCAACAAATTGAATTTAGACAGGTTTGGGTTACTATACTAACCTTATCATTAAGTATTAACTCTTAGTTAATTAGTTTCATTTTTACAATGTCTCTTTGTATTTTTATATTATATGGTTAATAAACTTACTATATACATCCAAGAGACCCCCAAGTGTTCCATTAATAATAAACCTATCCTGATATAAGTCTCTTAGCCAAACCTTAGATTTTTATGAATTTAATATCAATTCATTATATAATATTTGTTTTAAAAACTCTTTTATGTCAATTCTAACAGTATTCAATAATGGATTTTTTTTAAATCATAAAAGAATGATTACTTCGAAAAACGTTAATTAAATCATTCCTAACATGTCATATTAAGCTAGAAAAGTAGTGTAATTCATAAAACGTCTCAAATTATATTTATTTTGGTATCTAAAATATCAATCATTTTAATTTTTCACTATTATGGTAATTACTGCATCACCATTGTGTCATAAATAAATTAAATTATTTAATTTCTAAAAATTAAAAATAAAATACCATTATGTATTAAATACTTTTAGCTTTCTAATAAATATTTATAGTCTAAAATCCAACATATATACCCCGATGTAAAAATTGTTTTTCTAAAAGATAAATGCTTATGTCATTTTTGTATTCATTTTAACTTAATTAAAATAAAGTGTCCCTATCACTTACAAGTGGCACCATGGGGTACCAAAATCGACCCAAAGATTCCCATGGTCAGAAATATATCAACAAATATGGTTAGGACACGTTTTAGGGTAATTTGTTATTTATATAATATTATTTTGTAACCCTTATTTACCGGATTTACCCTTTAACCATGGTAAGTAAAATATTTACCGAAGTAATTATTCAAAATGTCTAAAAATAAAAGTTATCTATTTACACAATTTGAACATACTAATTCCAAATATGGAATCCATTTTTCTAAATTCAAAACAAATAAGTGGCAGAAATTAATTTAAAATTAATTCCCGCTGTCAAAACAAAAAGCGTGTTTTTAAGATATAATAACTATCAAAAGATTGATACTTGTTTATGTTTGGTTTAATTGTGAAATTATTTCCAATGACCAAAATTGTATTAAATGGTAAAAATATATTCTAAATATACTTTAAAACCATTCAAATTCATAATTTATCACTATTAATTATTTTGATTAAAAAAGTTGTTTTTAATTAAAATTTAGTAATTTTCACTATTCATCAAAATATTAAAGTTATCCAAAAAGTACCAAAATTTCACCTTAGGCTAAATTCGATACTCAGAATCCAAAAATGAAGTCCATTTTGAGAGTTAAAATTTCTGAAATTTTAAAAAGTAGGTATTACTATTCATAACGGCTAGTTTGATCGGTTGTGGTGTGTGTTAGAATTCGATGTTGCGTAGAACACACGTTATTACATTATTCAAAGAGAAGCGTACAATAGAAGCTCATGAAGTTTCATGGTAAATTTTTTATGTCCCCATTCTAAAAAAGTAAATTTATTTAGTCAAATGTAATATATAAAAGTTTAAAATATTGGATTTAAAAAGGGTTCACTATTACAAATTGTTAAAAGTGTAATAATGAAAATGAATTTGTTCTTAAATTATGTATAAGAAACACATAATATGGATTCTAATATTATAAGGATTATATAAAGGTTAAAATTTAGTTAATACTATTCATAACCTCTTTTGAACGGCTTGTTTGGTAAGTCATGGTGCGCTTGAACTCGGTGTTGCGTGTCGTGCAAGTTATTGAATTATTTTAATGAAATAACACACTATGAAATCTTGGGGTGTTACAGATGTCCTCTAGATAAACCATAATACTGTCCATGCCTCTATTGACAATGGGCCAGCTAAGAATGACTAGATGTAATGAAATGTATTTCTCATATATGTGGTTTTTAATTTTACCTCATCAGATCCCAAACCCATGAACTATGGGTTAATATCCATTAAATAAGCATTACATATACCACAATACCAAGATTATTTTTACTTGTAATGCTTCATGATTCATATTATACACAAGGTTGTGGCATCGAGTTGCGAGTGAGGAGAAAAAAATACATGCTGGACGGAGACAATACCTTCCATGAAGATATTGTCAATTGGGCTATTTTTGTTAATGACTAGTCCAAACTTATATTATTTTCTAGTATCCCAATGGGTATTATTATATAGAAAATATTGTTTTTATATAAGGATCATTAGTCATTCACTAGCCATACCATAAGACTAGCCATGAAATCCTTGGAAAAAAAAATAGCCAACATGATCCATGTAGCTGATACTATCCCCAATTTATATTTTGTTTTTAAAATAACCTCCCTCATAAATCGATCACATGTCTATAAGAATATAAAACAACCAAGATGCATTATGAGTACATCAAAGACCTGGGCCAAGTGGTACTCATAATGATTCTTGGTTCAATATTATGCTTATAGTTATATGATTGACTTATGAGTAAGGAAAAATTAAGAACCACAAATGGTAGTAGATAATACATTCCATGTATCCCTTTACATATGGGTTATTTTCAATAAATATGTGGTCCATATAATGGTTTGACTAGTGGTTGGTTAGGGATCATTATATAAAATACAGACTCCCTGGAAATTGTATCTTGTGATCTCAAACACAACATGTAATCCAGAAGCATTATGATTAACAATAGAAAAATGCCTCAATAATACTCATATAAATCTTCCTAGATGGATGTTATGTGTGATTTCAGGGGATCGTGTTTTAGGGGGTGAATTAAAAATACAATATATATTGTGAACAAAAATTTCCATGCGGTCATTAGCGGTCGGGTTCTTGTAAACTGAAGTGTGGAAAGACCTATGGATTGGATCGGCCTATGTATTGTCATTATATAAAAATGGAACACTTTTATTTATCATTGCCGACCACCCACTAGAAAAACTACCTTATTGGAAATGAAATAACTAACAGTGGCCCAACATACTAAAACCACATAGAAAGTGTTTTCATATTCCATTTAGGGATTTAATATGGCCTACTCCTCAGCTTAATCCATTCAAATCAAGAAAAAATTATAACAAGGAAAAAAACATAATCCATTGACACAATGGTTCAGTGGTTCTTGGAACATTTTCTAATTGGATATATTCATGATTTTAAGGAATAGTGTTTTGGCGAAGGAAATTTTAAAATCCCATAGGAAAGGGGATAGTACTTTCCATTTTCCAATATTCTTCATTTCAATTTTCAAACAAGTCATTGATAAACATGCAATTTGTGTATATTATATCCAATGATAATTACATGATTAGTCACAAAAGGATACTATAAAGTAGTTAAAGTAAATTCTGAAGACTTATTTTCTCATTTCATAAGACATGAATTCCTAATTATGTTCTTAGAAATTGCAGTTGATATACCCTATAAAATCTATCAAATGGAAGTTAAGTCTTCTTTTTGAATAGAGAACATAAAGAATATGTTTATATTAAGAAAATTAATGTTTTTATTCTTGAATGTTTTGGAATTATTTTGTTTAGTATTATGAAAGTTATATCTGGGTTAAAACTGTCCTCTATGGTTGGGTATTATAAGCCTTATAGTTAATTGAGAGAGATTAAGATCACTAATGTGACTGTAAAAAACTATTTTTATGTGATGTATAAGATAGAATATACTATAATTTTCATTATATAAGTTGATGAAATCATATTTTAAGGTTACATGGATTAATACATAGATTATTTTTGAAGAAAAATGAATAGGAATATTTAAATATATATTCCCAGAGAAATGTGTCTCTTCTTTATATTTTATGATTTGTAAAAATTAATATTTCTTGTATCCTATGAAACATACTCCATGGAATTATAGATTATTTGTGTAATAGAGGATTCTAAACTATTGTTAACAACCATGATAATTAGTGTGAAGTTGAGCAAGGATGATATAAGGAAAAGTGTGAATTAAAAATAATTCTAGAACATGATTGGAAATATTATTTTCTCACTATATATTAGCTTTACATTATTTTTTTTGTATAATTTTGTGCTTGGTATTATATGGTTCCAAAATAATAAAAAATTATGGCAACCATGAGAGATATATCAAGAACATATGATACATTGGATTATAAATTCATATACAAAATAGATAATACATTGAAACTTTTGAAGAAATATGATGTTGATTACGTTATAGATTATGAAAATAATAAATACATATCAACATGTATATTATTTTTGGGATAAATTTGACTGATTTATCATTGCAAAAAGAAAAATTCACTAGTTTTAAACCCCTGGGATGCTGATTATATTACCGAATCAAATGAACAAACATCGATTGTTTTGAAGAAAAATATCTTGGAAAACATAAAGATGAGAATTAATAATACATTGAGGATTTCATGTGATAATCAATGAGAAATTGATCAATAAAATAATCTATTACAATGATTATAGAGACCCAAATCTTGAAGTACATGGAAAATACATTTCTTTTGAGGATACTTAATACATAACAAAAGCAGACACACAAGGACCATGATAGTTTAGTGTCTTTTGAAACTCGGAACATTATATTATAATCATGGTGAAAGATCTTCAACATCTCTAATAAAGATCTTCCCCTTTTGTTTTCTTACCTAAAAACCATTCTTTATATCCTGCGGAAAAGAAAACATATAAAGGGTGACCTCAAATGCTCAGTAAGGGTAAGCATGGAGAAAATAAAACAAACCATATAGATTTGAACTTAAAAACATGAACACAATGTTTAAACATCAAGATATTGGGAAATAACATAAAACATGGAAATAAGTAAGACATAGATCATAAAGAAACATTTACCCTGATATAATATCATTGTAATAAAAAATGTAATTGTTGCATCCATTAATAACATGTTATGATTTCCCTAGTAGCCAAGGCACTTTTTCCAAGACCATCTTAGTGTACAAAGTCCCTTTCTGAATCGAGTTCACTCCTCATTCTAGTCTTGTATCACTGAACCGGATTAACTTTCTATTCCAACCACATCTATCTCATGAGATATAAATCTTTAACCAATGAATTGGAGGGATATATAGGTCCCACCCATCTCATAATGAAATCATTCTTCCTTTTGCCACAAAATAATATTAAAACATTCATCCTAACCCAAAGAATAAAAAGGGGTTCATAAACATCATCCCATCATCACATAATCCATATAAAACAAATGGATATCTTTTCACCATAAGAGAATTGAAACCATGTAAATTTTAGAGACATTAAACTTGAAACATACACATATGAAATATTGTCATCTTAGATGGAAAATGGTTTTGATAAAACACTTGAGATAAATCCTTGAGGAAAATATCCTTTCTTATTCAAATTAATTTTCTTTTCACAAAATGCCATGAAATTTTAAATGAAATGGATTTTTTTGAAAATAGTCATGAAATATTGTAAAGTATGCTTCATGAGAATGAGGTGTTTTGAAACCGTAAAAATCTGTTCACGCCGTATAAGTTAAAAATAACATTCTTTTCGTGCTTTTGTCGGAAAAGTCAAAAAGTGCCGTAAATGGTAACCAAAGGAAATATTACATTCATAAAATGTTGTAAAAAGTCAATAAAGGTTAAAATGACATTAAATATTGATGTAATAATAGTAAATTATTTATGAAACCATTTTTAGAAAACATGGTCGTGGATGATAAACGTAACCCCAGTAAATACTTAAATATAAGCAATCTCGGATAAAAAATTAGATTAATAATTTATCACATAAAAAGATATTTTTGAAAATAAAATAGATAAATTATGTGTATTAACTATAAGGTCACATAAATAATGTATAAATACATGATAATATATAAAAATTCGTCTCTCGCATAATCAAAGGACGACATAAACAAGAGAGATAAGATCAACCCAAAGAACAGAAATTGGGTTAAGAAGTTCCCTTACCTCATCTCCGACTTGACTCGATCATTCTTTAATCATCGAAATAATAAACCAAAGTTAATTTCTATTATATAAGAACCTTTTTCAAATTTATTATTCCTTTTATATCACTTATTACCATCCTATAAACATTATGTAACCAGTTGTGTTAAAAATGTTCGTTTTGGCGATATTTGGTACTTGAGTCAAAAATGAACTTCTTATAATTACATGTTGTTCATGTGGTAAAAGTTTCATTATATCCAGAATGATATTCATGATTTATATATCACATATATCATATATATCCAGCATATACATGTATTTATAATATTACATAACATATGGAAGTAAGAAATGAAATGTACCGTTCATGGAGACGGTAAGCCGTAAGTACACATGAACGCTACTTTTATTTATATTTCTTATTTTAATGGAATTAAAACCTAAGGATACATAGTTATATTATAATTACAGTATAATATCATATATAATATCATTAAATACATCGTTTATACATCCCACATAAGGCATTAACGAATCACATCACTTTAATGGGGCGGTAGTATGCACTTCCTCAAATGATATTATCATATTTAGAAACTATGGAAACCATAAAGGCTTGATATAATTGGGATTTAAAGAAGAATAGGAAATCATAAACATAATATATATCATATACAAATATATTTCCATCATAATGGCCACCATAAGAGGTTGTAGGAGAAAATCGAACAATCATCGTTTTGTGAGGCATTAGTTTGCCATCCACAGAAACATTATATTCTTCATCCATTAGATGGAGGTGTGTGTAAGTGTAGTTATAATCCTATGAATAACAACTTCCTAGTATATTTACTATAATGGTGTTGTTACAAAATAAAGGATTAAAAATATTTTAGGGGTTAGAGATGTATAATAAAAGAAAACAACTTAAGAGAAACTGTTACCTTTGTTTTGGGTAACTTTTTTTGGTTTGAACCAAAAGGACTTCTTGAAGTGCATTCATCCTAATGTAAGGATTCTAGGGGGAGGAGAGGGTTTTAGGGAGCTTAATTGGTCAGAGTTTGGATAAGGAAAATGGCTTGTGAGGTGTCAGTAATTGGATAGAAATGGTCTCCTTTTATAAGAGAGAGGAGGGGATCTTTAGGAAAGAGTGAAAATATTATTTTTTAATATAATGATATTCTGTTTCTAATGGTCCAAAAATCATTATAGTTAAATATAAGATGATTCAAGATAGAGATATAATCATCCAATCAGAATTGGACATGTTTTGGATAATATTTCAATCATTATAATCTTATTTATTTAAATCATTTATTAATGAGGTAAATACGACATCATTATTGTGTCATAAATAATTTAATTTATTTGATGTGTAGAAATTATAAAAAAATACCAACATGTAGGAAATATATATATATTTCCAATGAATATTTATAGTCTAAAATATTATTTATATTTCCCCTTATAAATATTAATTAATAAAAGATTTTTGTTAATGTCAATTTTGTCTTTACATTAAATTAATTAATCCAAATTGTCATTATCACTCCCAAGTGGCTCAATGGGGTCTTTAAATCTACCCAAGGATGCCCATGGTCGGTCACTACTCATCCAATATGTTTAGGACAACTGTTAAGGTAACTTTTGATTATTATAATATTCTTTTAACCTTGAATTACCTTATTTACCTTTAACCGCAGTAAATAAAAGTCAAAAGTTACTATTCATCAAAAATTATTTTCAGCTTATTGAACAACATTTTACTTCTTGATAACAACCATGTATGTAGGAATTTATAAATTCAATTCACAGAAGTGGTAAAATATCATTTAAATGAATGATTCAGTTTTTTTAACTACCACTAAGTGGTTTCACTATTCATCAAAAATTGATGTTTTTCAGAAAAATACCAAAAATTCAGCTTAAGATATATTTTATTTTCTGAATTCAAAAATGATATCAATTTTTCCAAATTAAAAACATATAAGTGGCATTAATTAATTTTAAAATTAATTTCCATTATAAAAACAAATAGCGTGTTTTTAAGAAACAATAACTATCAAAAGATCATCACTTGTTTATGTCCCATTTCAATGTGAAATTAATTCCAATGACCAACATTGGTCTAAATAGTAAAAATATATTCTAATTACACTTTAAAACAAATTAAAAATATAATCTAACCATATAAATTTTTGCGATGAAAAAAGTTGTCTTTAATTAAAATATACCGTGTTTTTACTTATTCATCAAAATATGAAAGTTATCAGAATAAAATGAAAATTTTAACCAAATTAGATTTTTATATCCTGATTCTAAGGAAGAATTTTATTTTGTCAAATTTGACTTATAATAATGTCAAAAACAAGATTTTAAGTGGGTACGCCATCAAAAGGCGGCAAAAATGCATTTTTTTAAAAATACTTATTTTCCCCGAAAAATTTATTTTGTTCTGATACAATGTTATAGAAAATATGTAAGATGAATAATAATGTTATAAAATTAAAAATTTAGTTAATAATATTCATAACGGCTAGTCCACAATAATATTATAAAAATATATCATTGTTTAGTGAAACCCAGTATTGCGTACTGCACACGCTATCGAGGAAGGTCGTGATTGCGTGTAATGAAAGAACTATTAAAGATACGTGTAGTGCAAGATCCTTTTCGTGTAGCGTAAAACACAAGTCATCAATAAAATTAATAAGAATATTTTTCATAAAATCTCGGGGCGTTACATTCTACCCCCCTTAAAATGAATTTCTCTCTCGAAATTCATCAGGGTTATAAATGGTTTACTACTCGAACGTTTCTCTAATAGAAACCCACATCGTAAAAAGGAACACCAAAACCAATCTTTAGAAAATAATGCATGAAAGGTAATGGTTACCCAAATTAACTAATCACTGGGTTTTCACATAGGAGAACAAAGGTGAAAATATGGATATGGAAGAGAATTCTAACCATCATGTTTTGATGGAGAGTGGTAGAGAACATGGCTATGAAAAAGCCAACAATCACAAAGCCATAGATTTGTGATGATCTAAGGTACGATCTGATTCATTAGATATAAGGGCACTAGAATACAATTTTTGGTTTTCAAGATCATTTCCCTAATGATGAAGAAATTGGAATTAGAAGAAATAATTTCTTGACTTTGGTACAGTCTCACCATTGGTCGTTCCTTGGACAATTTCTATTTCATCTCTTAATGAAATGAAGTTGAATTTTTCATATGTGATGTGTTAGCAGATCATGTGATAGAATGATGGGTCATTCCATCTATCTCAAACAAAAGGTTAGAAAAAGTTATCAAAAATACATAAGTCCATCTATAGTGAGATTAATCATATATAGTTCCTAAAATGGACTTATACTTCATATATCATACTGCTTAATATAATAAAACTGGTTTATACTAAACTGGGACTTCCTGTAGGCCAGTGGTAGGCGATAAAGGCCTGTCGCACTTCAATTGTGGGTTTGATTCCCACAGCCTTGTCCAACGCGACGGG
This sequence comes from Viscum album, assembly GCA_963277665.1. Taxonomy (NCBI): domain Eukaryota; kingdom Viridiplantae; phylum Streptophyta; class Magnoliopsida; order Santalales; family Viscaceae; genus Viscum; species Viscum album. Next base: position 1,657,079,218 of record OY728164.1, on the reverse strand, counting down.
TTGTCACCCATCCTGCAGGTTGTCCTTTTTCTAAAAATAAATTATTATAAAAATCCATAAATTATATCAAAAAAATTCTAGTCTTAAACAATTCTATCTAATGTCCAACTTAATCCATTGCAACCTTTATGCTTATCGAGAATACTTCTGTCTAATCTCATACTGTAAAGAAAATGATTACTTGAGAGGTCACATAACAAGCACGTGAATCCCATCATTTATGCCCCATATATCATAAGATATATCTTGTTGGTCACATTCCAAACATGTGAATACCTTAATCATGTATTCTCTTGGAAAATGAATACCCATTGAACCTTAGTGAAAACATAAATGTTGTCAAAAGTTAACTCTTTCCACATACCAAAATTCCAAAAAGTCTATATACTCAAACCATGATATCACTTAGTCCTTATATCAATCATGAGCTCATGAATACTATCAAACTATTTATTTTCTCCTTATCCCTTTATTATGTGCATATCATTTTCTTTCCAAAATATTTGAATCACTTTTCGTGGTTACCGGTACCATATTCTTATAGAAAACCACAATGGACCAATACATAAATATTTAAAAATTCAATGATAATATAAATGAGATTCCATGATATTATTTTGAAATCCCATTACATAAATACTTAATCATTACACAACATCATTTTCATACTCAACATCACAAATAATGATCGCATGTGACTACCATTTATCCTTTTCCTTAAGAGGATTCTTACATTGATCATCATTAACCCTTGGATTAGGGCATTGGTCATCATAATGCCCCATTTCCTTACACTTGAAGCATTGAAGTGTTGGTGGTGCGTTCTCTACAGTCGTTTCTTTATTCACATCATTAGCAACCCTTTTTCAATTACATCGACACTCAGCTATTCGATGACCTTCTTTTCCACACTTAAAACATTTTCTAGTCCCTTTAAGACAATTTCCACCATGCTTCATTCCACACTTTGAGCATAAAGAATCATTCATCTTATTTTCACCAATATTATTAGATTTCTCCTTGAACTGCATATTTCGTATCTTGTCAAAACCAATAGATAGATATGTTACACCAACTTCCAGTTCTACCTTGACAGCACAATGCACAATTTCTTCATAGCTACTAAAGTCTCTTATAGCTAATTCCCTTCGAAGACTGGGTTTTAAGACACTGAAGAATCGATCAACTTTAATTTCAATTTGGATGATAAATCTAGATGCATACCTTGCAAGCCTGGTAAAATTCCCCTCGTATATACCAAGAGATTCATAATCCTTTTGCTTAAGCTCAAGGAACTCTTTTTTCATCCTCGTTAGAAGAATACGAGGGATGTACTTATTGAATAATAAGTACTTTAAATCATCTCATTCCATGGATTCAATTTCACCTTGGTGCCTTGTATTCATAATTAGATTCCACCACTGGTCTGTTTCACCTTCAAAACGGTAAACAACCAGAATGAATTTTTCATGTTTTGAACAGTGACGTATGGAAAATATCTTTTCAATGGTACTAATCCATTGTTTAGAGACACGTGGATGAGAAGACCCACTGAAAGAAGTTGCATGTTTCCTCATGAAGGACTCAATAGAATATTTTTCACTTATCTGCTCATTTAGAAGTCCACAATGATTCATAGCATGTGTAAGTATAGCAATAAGATTTTTCACTCCATCTCCCATAACATTGGTTTGTTCAGAAATAAAATCATTGAATTTTCCATTACATTGATCAACATGGTTCCTTCGTGTTCCAACCATTGTCTAAAACCCAAAAAGAATAGTGTGAGAGGCAAAAATCATGATAGGTAAAACAACATAATAAAGGGGGAGTACCATCAATATCTAATATCTTAGGTTTAATTCTAATATCTTTACCATAATTCTAGGACTATAACCTATACATATATTTAACCTTAGGGACATCCCTAGACATACCTTAGAAATATCTCTAGGGATCTCACTAAAGTTTTCGCATCCTAGTTTTCAAAGGTTAACTAAACCTTTCCTCGGATACCAACTATAGAGACCCAAATCTTGATGTACATAGTCATTACATTGCTTTTTTGGAATACTTAATACATAACAAAAACATACACACAAGGACCGTAATAGTTTAGTGTCTTTGGAAACTTGGAACATAATCTTCTAATCATGGATAAAGATCTTCAACATATCTAATAAAGAACATCACCTTTTGTTTTCATACCTAAAAACTTTACATTATATCATGGGGAAAAGAAAACATATAAAGGGTGAGCTCAAATGCTCAGTAAGGGTATGCATGGAGAAAATAAAACAAACCATATACATTTGAACATAAAAACATGAACACAATTTTTAAACATCAAGATCTTGATCAATGACATAAAACATGGAAATACATAAGACATAGATCATAAAGAAACATTAATCCATATAAAATAGCATGGGAATAAAAAATGTAATTGTGGCATCCATTAAGAACATGTTATGATTTCCATAGTAGCCAAGGCACTTTTTCCAAGACCATCTTAGTGGACAAAGTCCCTTTCTGAATCGAGTTCACTCCTCATTCCAGTCCTGTGTCACTGAACCAGATTAACTTGACGTTCCATTAATGTCTATCTCATGAGATATAAATCTTTAACCATTTAATTGGAGTGAGATATAGGTCACACCCATCTCATAATGAAATCATTCTTACTTGTGCCACAAAATAAATTTAAAACATTCATCGTAACCCAATGAATGAAATGGGTTTCATAAACATCATCCCATTATCACATATACAATATACAACAAATGGATATCATTTCATCATAAGAGAAGTGAAACCATGTAAATCATGGAGAAATTATACTTGAAACATACACATATGAAATAATTTCATCTTATATGGAAAATGGTTTTGAAAAAACACTTGAGATAAATTCTTGAGGAAAATATCCTTTCTTATTCAAAATCATTTTATTTTCAAAAAATGACATGAAATTTTAAATTAAAAGTATTTTTTTGAAAATAGTCATGAAATCTTGTATAGTAAGCTTCATGAAAAGGAGGTGTTTTGAAACCATAAAAATCCATTCACGCCGTATAAGTTAAAAATAACATTCTCCTCGTGCTTTTGTCAGAAAAGTCAAAAAGTACCTTATATAGTAACCAAAGGAAATATTCCATTCAAATAATGTGGTAATAATTAAATAAAGGTTAAAAATGACTTTAAAAATTCATGTAATAATATTAATTATTTTATGAAAAAATTTAGAAAACATGGTCATGGATGATAAATGTAACCCTAGTAAATACTTACCTATAAGTAATCTCGGATAAAAAAATGAGATTGAAAATTTATCCCTTACATATATATTTTTGAAAATAAAATAGATAAATTATGTATATTCACTATAAGGTCACATAATGAGAGTATAAATACATGATAAGATATAAAAATTCATTTCTCACATAATCAAATAATGACATAAACATGAAAGAGAAGATCAACCCAAAGAACGGAAATTGGATTAAGAAGTTCCCTTACCTCGTGTATGACTTGACTCGATCGTTAAATAATCTACTAAATAATAAACCAATGTTAATCTATACTTGATTAATAACATTTTTCAAATTTATTATTTCTTTTATATCACTTATTACCATGTTATAAACATTATGTAACCATTTAAGTTAATAATGTTCGGTTTGTCGATATTTGGTACTTCAGTCAAAAATGGACTTCTTATAATTACATGTTGTTCATGTGGTCAAAGGTTCATTATATCAAGAATTATATTCATAATTTATATATCATATATATCCAGAATATAAATGTATTTATAATATTACATAACATATGGAGGTAGGAAATGAAATGCACCGTTCATGGAGACGGTAAGCCGTACGTACACATGAACACTTCTTTCATTTCTATTTCCTATTTTATCAAATAAAAACATAATTATACATAAGTATATTATTATTCCAGTATAATATCATATATAATATCATTAAATAAATCCTTTATACATCCCACACAAGTCATTAACGAATCACATCACTTTGAGGGGGCGGTAGTCCGCACTTCTTCAAATGAGATTATCGTATTTAACAACTATGGAAACCATAAAGGATTGATATAATTGGGAAGTAAATAATAATAGGAAATCATAAACATAATATATATCATATATAAATATAGTTCCATCATAATTTCCAACATGAGAGGCGGTAGGAGAAAATCGAACAATCATCGTTTCGCGAGGTGTTAGTTTTCCATCCACAGAAACATTATGTTTTTCATCCATTATATGGATGTGTGTGTAAGTGTAGTTCTAATACTTCTCATAAAAACATCCTAGTATATTTAGGATACTGGTGTTGTTGCAAAAGGAAGGATTAAAAAGAGTTTAGGGTCTGGAGAAGTATAATAATAGAAAACAACTTAAGAGAAACTGTTACCTTTAATTTGGGTAACTTCCTTTGGTTGGAACCAAAAGGAGTTCTTGAAGTACCTTCTGCCTAATGTAAGGCTTCTAGGGTGAGTATAGGGATATAGGGAGATTACATGGGCAGATTTTGGACGATTTAAATTGCTTGAGAGGTGTGTGGAATTGGATATAAATAGTCTCCTTTTATAAGGAAGAGGAGGGGCTCTTTAGGAAAGAGTGAAAATGTTATTTTATAATATAATGATATTCAGTTTCTAATGGTCCAAAAATCATTATAGTCGAAGATAATATGATTCATGGTAGATATATAATCATCCAATCAGAATTAGACATGTTTTGAATAATATTTTAATCATTATAATCTTATTTATTACAATCAATTATTAATGAGGTAAATACTGCATCATTATTATGTCATAAATAATTTAATTTATTTCATGTCTAAAAATTATAAAAAAAATACCAACATGCAGGAAATATTTTTATCTTCCCAATTAATATTTATACTCGAAATGATGACTTATATATCCCCTTATAAAAATTAATTACTAAAATATTTTTGTTAATGTCAATTTTGTCTTTAAATTAAATTAATTAATACAAATTTTCATTATCAGTTCCATGTGGCTCAATGGGGTCCCCAAATAGCCCCAAGGATTCCCATGGTCGTCCACTACACATTAAATAAGTTTAGTAAAAGTTTTAAGGTAATTTGGAATTATTATAATATTCTTTTAACCTTGAAATACATTATTTATCTTTAACCGCATTAAATAAAAGTCAAAAGTTACTATTCACAAAAAATTATTTTCATCTTATTAAACCACATTTTACTTCTTGATAACAATCATTTATGTCGGATTTTTGAAATTCAATTCACTGAAGTGGTAAAATTTTATTTAAATGAATGATTCAGTTTTTTTTACTACAACTATGTGGTTTCACTATTCATCAAAAATTGTTGTTTTTCAGAAAAATACCAAAAATTCAGCCTAAGATATATTTGATATTCTGAATTCAAAATTGATTTCCATTTTTTAAAATTCAAAACATATAAGTGGAATTAAATAATTTTAAAATTAATTCCCGTTATCAAAACAGATAGCGTGTTTTTAAGAAATAATAATTATCAAAAGTTCATCACTTGTTTATGTCCAATTTCAAAGTGAAATTAATTCCAATGACCAAAATTGGATTAAATGGTAAAAATATATTATAATTAAACTTTAAAACCAATTAATAACGATAATCTAACCTTATAAATTATTGCAATGAAAAAAGTTGTTTTTAATTAAAATATAGTGTGTTTTTACTATTCATCCAAATATGAATGTTATGAGAATAATATGAAAAATTTATTGAAATAATAAATATTTGATACCAATAGTTTTACAATATTAGTAAATTTATGATTGTATGGGGTGTTAATTAACAATAAAAAAAATATGTAATAAAAAATTAATAGAATCAACACATGATTTTATTGGAATTAAAATAAAAAAAATTGACACCAACTATTTCAGTTAAATTACCATTTTATTATGTATTTTTATGTTTTAAATAATTTTTATTATTTTTGAGAGTTTTTGGAAGGTTTTTGAATCTTTTGGAAAAGATTATAAGGGTCCATAGTTTTAAAATGATTATTAGAAATAATAAACATCACTAGTAAACTAGGATATAGGGAATGAGCGTTTATGGGTTGGGGAACAATTTGCACATAGTTTATCCAAACCATGTGGGTTCTAGGATAAATAGTGTGAGTGGATAGAGTTGTAAAAATAATGGTTGGAACACTATTTAAAAAACTACATGGCCAACTATGTGGGATTGTGGTTTGTAGATAGTATGATGAAATTGATTTCATAAACTATTTGGTCCAACTATACAACATGAACTAAATCCTCCAAAAATTAGAGGTCAGCTCTTTTTTTCCCCAAGAAACCCATATTTCACACCTCTTCTCTCATGTTGTTGAACTTATCTTCTCTCTGAGATATCCAAGGTGATTTCATTTTATCATTATGTTGGTTATTATTAATTAAGGTTTGTTGGATCTCTATAATAAACAACAATCCATCAGTGTTTCTTGTTCTCTCAATGACATGGATCTATATTCTTGGAGGTTTTTTAAATGAAAACGTGTTAGGATATATTGAAAGGAATAATTTCAAAATATATATCTAGAGGTCTTGTGTGTCATTATTTAATTTCTATAACCATTTTAAGGTAGGTTTATTCTCTCCACAATACATCTTCCATAACTTCAATGAATGGAGATAGATTTATACTCAGATGAATTGTTTGAAAACCATTCATGGTTTTCCAACATAAATCATTGGTTTTGAATATATAAACCTAAGGTATTTGATATATTTAAAATATGTATGGTTTCAAATCATTGTTTTTTTAAAACATGGTACGGGTGATGGAAAAGAGTTCATGAAAATACATTAAACCTCATTGTGTTTTGAAATTAGAGACTGTGGCAATGTAGCACAAGGTATATTCTATCATTTGATGACTTTGTGATGAGTCATGTCACTAATCATGAGTATTGGTACTATCATTGGTCTCATATGGGTTTTTGAATTTTATAATGATAATTCCATGTGGTTATGGTTTTGGAATTTTTTTTAATCAAATTAAAATAAATAAATTTAAAACAGCTTCTCATGTTTTAAAAATATATTTACAAATGTGAGATGATTTTTTATTGTTCCTATATATTTCTGTTAGGATTTATTTGGGGATTACGTATTAATATTTATATAGACCCCCTTATTGGGATCATAAGAGAAGTTTTAGATATTTTATACCAAGATATATGTAATGGTAGGGTGTTATAATTCTCTACTAAACTTTTTTGAGGCAGTGGGATTGGGGCTTAGAGTTAGATCTTGTTTCTCTTTTTCCATCATTCTTATGTTGATTCCACAATAGTGACTTAAAGTATTATTTTTTTATATTTTGTTACTATTGTACCATTTAATTTATATCTGCTACATTATTGGTTCTTTATATTTGATGATGTATTGTATTAAATTACATGCATTATAAATGGATATTTTTTACTATATTTTCATTATATTTTTGTTCTTGTTTTTAGGATAATTTTTCCCAATTATCTTTTATACCCTTGGAACTTATTTCTAGTCTTTGGTGTCTATGGGTAGTCAACTATGGTCAGTAACACACCTTCCTCTTTCAAATAAAATTGATGAGGGGTGGGATGTTACAAATTGTATCAGATTTTAGAGATATGTTTATAGTTAATAGTAGTATGTATGGATGGTATTAAGGATATTTTAATTTAATAACATAAAATTTATAGAATAAAATGATTTATATAACCACTTTATGCTATACATAAGGTTACTATGATAGTCTGGGTACAACGGGTTTCCTCGTACACCTCTAGGAATCATGTATCCATGTAATTGAGGGTTAAACCGATGAGTGTTGAGTACCATACAGAAGAAATGATAATTACAGTTTGGAATAAGTTTTTTTCAATGATTTTTATAATTTTTGTAAATTGGAATTGGCTATTATTGTTCTTGAGGGTTTGGTTATATCAATCCTTATTTAAAATAAATCATGGTAATATATTTTAGGTTATTATATTTAGTAAATGACTCAAATTCAATTAATGGGGGCTCCATTAAAAGAATAAAATTATAATTCTATTCAACATATACCATAATTAAATCATTATAAATTCTATTTATTTCTATAGGAATTTCAAGGTGTTAATAGGGGAAATTAAAATCTATAACCACACCTTAATATTTCATCCCTGGACACAGATAGATATAAATAAAAAATTCCTCAAAAATATTTGGGACATAAAATAGAAGAATAATGGTTATGGAAGATAAAAAAATGTCTTATTTATTATTTACACCGATTTAAAAGAATATTGTGCTAGTAGTTTATATATTGGAGGATTATTCTAGACAATGGTTAGATATTATTTTCCAAATTATTCCAGAGCAAGACTTAACCTGGATAGTCTTTGAGTTTTTTTTGACAAAAAAATAAATTCTCACACCTTAAATATCACAAATACTTTAATTTAATTACTATAAAGTGAGAAAATGTGTCTATGATAGAGTATAGAATTTATGTCATGAACTTGGTTTGTTTTTATCCTTGATGTTTCCACTTGTTAGTACTTGTAGGTAGAAATTCTAAAGGAAGGGGTGTGACCTAATGTTTCACTCAATGTTGGTTGTGTTATGTATTTTAAACAACATTGTGTTGGTGACTATGAATAAGGTCTTAAGAACATATGTTAGTGGAAATGGTTTTATTCAAGAGTTTATAAATGGGAAATCCTACGTGTGGAATACCAAGATGAGGGATAATTACTCCCATTAAAAAAACTCATTACCAAAATACTTGATGGGTTTAGTATATTATATACCTCACTACAATAAATAGGTGGAATTTTTCAGTGTGGATATTATGAGAAAATAATATGTTGATATTGAATTACTTGGTGGGAATGCCAAAATTTTGGTGGGTTGGAACATTTGAAACATTATAATATGATGAATCTATGGATGATTGATGGTAATGGATTAAATATGTCCTAGAAATTTTTTTCTTATATAGTTTCATCAAGATGAAATGGTAATCTCTATCAGAATTGAGTAGGCCATGGTGACTCTCATATCACACCAAAACCTCAATTGTCATTAAATAAACAAAAAACAACAATGAAATTTCTGGTTCACCTATTATATTATTATATGGTGTCAAATAGATAATAAAAAAATGATTAATATTGTCCCTATATGATGTGTGGTACTATTCTCTTGAAATATAACCTCATGAATTTTTTTTTATATTATCCTATCACACTCTTTGATTACTACACAGATGTGGATTAGGTGACATTTCATGTTAAAACAATACATCATTTCCTAAAACCTCAATCACCACTCAACCAATAAGAATGTATTTGAAACATGTTTTATATCTACTGATGAGACTAAATATTTTTTTGGGTTTTCAATTCATAATATGTAAAGAGTTTTCCTAATTATTAGAATATATTGGCTGATATCCTTCAAGGCCAAAATCAACTGTTAGGAACAGAAGGTTGTTGTCATATCAATAGATGTAGTTTAACATACCTTTAAAAGAAAATTGGTTGTGAATATACATATATAAGAAACATTATTATTTATGATTAGAAATATCTATTACCATATTGTATTAGTTACATTAGAAACTATATATGTCATCAAACATTGGGTTTTTCCCACTGTCATTGATCAATTTATTGATACATTCCTTGATAATTTATTAGGTTACCACCAAAATGATAACCTGATTTTATGATTGATCTACTAAAAATTACAAAATAATATTTTAAATAATTATTATAGGATATAGGAAATAGAATTTAGGGAAAAAGAGTGTCAGTTATAATATTTGAAAAGTAAAGGATTTATTTGACCTTGTACATCTCCATGGGTAGAAAAAGTTATTTTTTAATGAAATTGAATGGATCTTGTTATCTTTTTGTGGATTATCATAAACTAGACCATGTTATGATAAATTAATTTTATCCTCTTTCATTAATCAATTACATGTTTAATAAATTACGGAACTCCAAATGGTTTTCTATAATAGATTTATGATCGGGGTATCGTCGACTCATGTTCAGATAGAGGATATTTGAAAGGCATATTCTTGGAGTTGTTATATTCATTATGAATATATTTTTTCGAATTTTATTCTTAATAATGTTATATTAGTGTCTATTTAATTTATTTATGGGGTATTTTAGAAGTATCTTGACTATATCATGGTGGGATTCATTTATTATTGTCTATTGTTTTTTTTGACTAAGGATGACCATGAACAACACTAGATAATAGATGTGTGTATCTTGTGAGAAAATATAATTTGTCCTATGATTTAAAATTATAATTTCTAAATAAAAGAGGTATCCTTCCGCATCTATGTAATTTTTGAAAGTGGAATATTTTTTAGATCTAAAAAATGTAAAAACAAATTATCTCTTGGAGATCACTAAAGAACCATTTCTAGATATTTGGGTTCTTTATCTTAGTAGGGTATTATTCATGATTCATTCATTTTATTCATGAAATGACTCTCTAATAAAACATAGATAATGAAATGTTTTATTTTTAGATGGATTAACTTGTTATATAAATATTTATAAATGATTAAGGTCAATATACATTAGCACCCATACTTAAATTTCTACAGTTAGGTTGAGGCTATGTGGTGTACTGTGTAGAAATCAGATTTGGTTCGGTATGTGTTATCATATAGGTTGATAATTATTTAGCATATGGGAATCATAATTTATGGATTAACTATTGTAATTAATTGATACATGATTTAGAGTTAGATGTTGTAGTCCATTCTTTGAAAACTATGAATCATTATCTCATTGGTGAGAATTTCCTAGTGATCACATATCATAAAATAATAAAACACATATTCTTAAAGAGGGATTTTAATATAAGTAAATGGAAGTGAATTAAATACCTTTAAATGTTTGATTTTAAATTGATGTATACATTGGGTAATTTAAATTTTGTGGCAAATACATTGATTAGGAATAAATATATATCAATTATTCTGAATAAGCTTTAGATTAGTGTAAAATGATGATTTTACGAAATGATATGCATTAAGATTGTATTGATAAAGGTGATGTAATAGTTTTCTTTATAGTTTCTCTTATTCCTTATTTCACATAGTATGAAAAATATTCTCATAAATTTGATCTTCAGTGTCTTTACATGATGTTGAAACTCAATGGTTGGGAGACCATTCAGGGAGAGACTCTAGATTGATGATTTTTTTATTTTAGATATAGGATTGTGTTTCATTTAACATATTAGTAATAAAATATATCTTTATACCACCATTTGATATGGGATTTCCATGTTCATATAAAAAAATGAATAGGTTGGTGATAACATCATTGAGGTAGTCTAACCTAAAAATAGGGGTCATAGACATTCTCTCAAGATTCCTCACATATTTGTGGACTAGGGTCGATCACCATGGCCATCGTTCTATTGTAATAGTTAACTCTTCCTATGTGGAAATTTTTATAAATAAGTACATATTTTTCCACAATTATATAAATAATTTTTCAAAAACATGATTCCAAAATGGTCATTGTAGATTATATCCCAATGTTGGCTCACATAATCCCTACTAATGAATTTAATATAGTGGGAAACATTAGAACCCTCTACATTTAGGAAGTTATATATTTTCCTTTAATTATTTATTCAACTGTGTCAGAATAAGAATTCAAATTTATATCTCAATTTCTCAAATCCATTTAGTAGGCCCTTCGAACCTTGTTCACCATTAGCATAGTTCATCATCCTCAAACAGATGACCTATTTGAATGAACAATCCCAATGTTGGAAGACATGATTTGAGATTGGGTTATATATTTTTGAGGCTTATGAAAGGATCATATGCCCTTATTGGAATTCCCATGTAATTAAATTTACCATGCCTAATTATATTTGTCACCTATTGAATTTGTTTATAGATTCCCTTACAATTATGAACTTTGTTGGGCTAAAATGGATGAGACTTGAATTATCAAACCTGGCCTTATGATAGAGATGATAAAGAAGATTCAGATGATTGAGAAGAGGATAATAATGGATTAGATATTTAAAAAATCATATATGGATCATCATTATTTCCTTATATTATATAAAATGGGGGGTTTTGTTTTCTTGAGATTGTCTCTTCGGCTATAGATTCATTATTAGGATAAGAAAATAAAATTATATCCTTTAACCATTTTCCCTATTGAGATACTAGAACAAATTAATGATATGGATTATTAGTCATCTCTACTATAGATATTAATATATATGAACAATGTATTTAATGAATCTTATTTCAATAATTACCATCCAAATCTTTACTATGTTAATAAATGTGACCTTGTTGCTATTGAGTATGATGATTTATTTGTTAAAGTTATTATATTGATTTTGGATAGAGAATTGAATATATTGTGTGTTAATAGAATCAATTTGATATGGATCTTATGGTAACAGAGTCACGACTATGATGATACCTGGGAATGGGTATTGATTATGATAAAGAAATGGCCTAAATATTTCCAATGAATAAGAAATATATAACATTAATGGTAAAAAAAAATTAAGTAGTATGGAGAATGTAACACCCATAGTTTTAACTGAATTACACTTTCATTATCTATTTTGAAGTTATATAATATATTGGTTTTAGTTTTAGGATTTTTTAGACTGGTTTTTACTATTTTTATGGATTTTTATTGTTTCATGGTTTGAACACAGGGAGGTGTAACCATGAATATTTTATAAAATACTATGAATGAGGTTTTTGGAGTTTCTGTGTAAGCATATGGTTTGTTCATGGTTTTTACAAACCAAATGAGTGGTGGGAGAAACTGTTCATGCAGGGATACTGGGAAAAATCATAGTTGGTGCATTTCTTTTAAAACCATTCAATATAACTATGTGAAGGTGTGATTTATATAAAGTATATTTCATAGGGATATAGCATGGTTTCCCAAACCATGTGACCTAACCAAGTGGAATGCATTAAATTCATATAAAATTTGAATTTAACTCATGTTTTCACCCTAAAACCAACATTTTTCACCTCTGATCTGAATATCTAATACTCATCTATTATAATAGGAATCCTTTTTTATTTCATTTGATATAAATGGTGTTTTTGATGAATGAATGTATGTCAGATTTCCCGAAACTATAGAGATCCGTCATTCTTTCTTGAACTCTCTAGATCTACTCCTATTTATTCTAAAAGATCTATATATAATCTATTATAGATTGATCTATTTTCCATTATGTGTATTTTGTTGATATCTATCCATTATATATGAAATAGAATATGTTTTATGTATGGATCTATACTTTTCATGTGTTGGTCTTTGTTTTCTATAACTATTCTGAGGTAGGTGGCTTATCACCAACAATACTTGTTATAGAAATTACATGATTAATGCTTAAATTACTACCTATTTCATTATAAGATAAACACTATTGGTTTTAGTTCCTAACTATTTGGTTTCTAAATGATACACCTATGTTGTTTGAAAATATGGTTAAAAGAAAATAGTTTTCAAATGTAAGGGTCTTTTTAGAAATTTTCATTTATGGTTGGGGTTAGTTCATATAATTTCATTATGGATCCTTATTGGTTTAGAACTAAGTCATATTCAAAGTGTCAAATGGTATATTCCATCATCTAATTACTTTGTAATAGGATAGGTCATCACTCATGAGTATTGATATAGATATTGGGCATGCATGGGCGTGTTAGTTGTGGAATGATGATGAAAAGTGGTTATGGTTTTTGAAACGTGTTTAATTACTATAATATGGAGATATATAAAATATCCAATCATATTTTAAATATATATTTACATTTGTGATCTAACATGGTCATATTCTTGGTGGGGGGGTTTCTAGATGTATTTGGGTGTTACCTGCTTAGTTTTAGACTCACCCTCTATATGGGTATTTTTGATCATTTGTTGATTTTTTGTTATGCTGAATATGAAATGGAATGATTTCATAATTATCTACTTATTTTACCTAATTCAATTCTATTTAAACATGGATTTATAACTTGAATATTAGTAGGGATGATTCAGGGGTTGATTCCACAATAGTGTCTTTGAGTTCAAACATTATTTATTGTGTTTGTGTTATACCTTATAATTTAAGTATTATACTATAATGTTTATTTATGATTTTAGTTTTATTATATTACATTACACACATCATATAATTTTGTATTTTTTTCTTTAATCCTTTGTAGGCTACCTCCCTTTTAGAGAAAATCATCCCATAATGACATAGTTTTCTCTTGGATCTTTTAACAGCCTTTGAAGTCCTAGGAATTCCACCTTATGTCTATAGTACCTTAACCTATTTCCAATCTATATAGTGAGGGGTGGTATGTTACAATAAAAATCATATGTCTAGTATTTAGTCCCCTATACTCATAAATAGATCTGTACTAAATTATAAACCTAAATTTTCAACAGGAGTCACAACCAACTCACAATGTACCATTTCTAGGGGATTTATAAATAGTATATAATGTTCATTTTTATTATGTTGTGATCCAATTATAGAGATATGTAATTATGGATTAATAAATCATATAAACAAGGTTTTGGAAGAGTAAATAACAAAACAAAAATATTTCAATCCTATAAGTTGAATAAATACATAAAAACGTGAGATAAAAAAATGAGATAAAAAAAACATGAAGATTCAAGTGTTGTGGTAGCGTGATCATTTTATGTAGTGACCTTTATTACAAAATATATTTCATATAAATTACTCTAGTTTGATATTAGTGATAATATTTAAAGTTAATTATCATCTTGTTCTGTTGATAATTATTTATAGAGTAATATCCAGTAGTCTGGGAATAAATTTACGGTGTCCAACATCCTAATTGTACTTTTTCTTAATCTTGTTTTCCAAAATACGATGTATCTATTAGTTTAGTTGAATATATTATAAAAATATTATAATTCATTATTGAAAATATATAATATAATTTAGTATCTGGATAATTTGTATTTAATAACATGAGGTTTCATTTATAAGAAAAAATATGATAGCATGACAATGTTTCTTAAGTCTTGTAAATTATATGGCATTCCCCACATATCATATCCTCATGGTAAGAACCAATCACACGAAACCACCTAACTAGTATGACGAATCATTAAAATTTTCAAATATTATATTATTTTTCTTCTTCCATAATTCATTATTTTATCATTACCAAATTAGTGTATGTTTTGTTTAATTATCGACACTATATTAGCTATGATGAATTCTTATATTAACACTCTAGACATAAATCTCCTTCTATCAAATTATAATTTTTTTCTGTACCACATCAACAAATCTCACATTTCTAGGACATAGTATCATTATATATCTAAATAAAAAGTTGGTTTTAAAAATAGGGTCTACATTATAACAATATCACTTCCTCAGTAAAACATAGATACACTATATTACATTATCAATAAATATTATTTGAAATGAATAAAGTATGAAATTTGAAATCCAAAATATGATAATTACTAGATCCCAGATATTTCATTAAAATTCATAAATATGTATTTGAATGAAAAACCAAAAACCAGAAAAACTAGATACCAACAATGCTGGATTCACTGCATAACCAATACAATTGAAGTAACATCCATTGTCTATAGTGTAATTTCATTCATTCATCACAATATATAGTGAAATTTAACATAATGTAAAAGTTACAATTCAAAATATGTTTCAATCTATATCTAATAGTTTGTCTTTTAAAAATATTAATGAAGATTTATAGTGGAATAATATTGGGTGATTTCCCATACCCTTCACACTTCCTCCATGTGTGTTTATACATAATTTTATTTGATATGGGGAAGGTTACATGAGTAACTTCCTTTGATGACTTACTAGAGGTGATATATTCATGTTTTGGTGATATGATGATCAAAAGGAACCCACATGTCATGAAGAGATGGATCTTGCGGTGTTGTGATAAATGTTTTATACTTCAGGATGTAAATGTACTATCCAATTCAACATATTTCTGTTGTTGTTATAATTTTATGCACATTACATATATCACACTTTAAATATTTTTAAAGATATTTTAGTGTTCTATTTTGGATAGATATTTCTTATGACTTGTTTTGAGTGAATTTTAATTTAAAATTACATTATTTATTTTGGAAGATAATCTAATGGATGGATACCTCATACTAGATTCCAAATTCGAGTTCATAATTTCATTTATTGGATTTCATGTTTAAAATCATTTATATTGGTCATATTTAATTTGATCAAAATTTATATTCATATTGTAGTAACTAGGAAATTGTTTCAGACCTTATAGGATAGCTCATGTGATGTATTGGGTTATCCTGGGGTTGGTTTATTACAAAATGATATTAGATACATCTAATTATACATGGAATTATGTTAGCTTGGATTTATGTTTGTTGAGAATAAGAGGTAAGTATGCGTGAGTCTCTCTATAAATCATTCATGTGTCAAACATGAATTTACCATAAGGTTTCTGGAATTGTGTATTTAATTTGGCTTTTATTTTCCAATTATTTTGAGATATTTTGAAATCATTTTCTACTATTATTGTTTTTATGATTATCTTTTAAATTACATAGTGAAATCATACATTTTTGAGTGAAAAGATTGGGAAATATGGGAAACCAGGTTATATGTATATCTTGGAAAACCATTCAAAGACTCTAAAACCCATTCTCATCACATTTCAATGACATATTAACTTTTTGAACATGATCTTCTAAACCATGAGACAAAATCAAACAATATTGAAGAACAATTAATTTTTTTATTTTTCCCCTTTATTATTTTATAACATCATATATTATTAATGAATTTGTTTTATTATTTAAATTATTTTATATTTTATTAATTTTATATGATATTGAATTTTTTATTTATCAAATATATAATTTACTTTTTTTAAATACAATTCCTCTAATAAATACTCTAATGAATTTAAATGAACGATAAACACATAAATTTTACATGGAAACACTTATATGAACCCAAATTCTATTTATTTAGGAACTGAATCTATTTAGAAACTTAGTTGGAAAATGTGTATGAGATAAGTAATAAGTGGTGTATTATGTTAAGGATTTCAACATGAAAAATCCACCATAATTTTTTTTGTTATTGCGGATCATAAGATATTGAGGAATGGATAGAGAAGATTAATTGATATTTTCATTTTCCACATATGGATGAGTATTCTAAATTCAATCCTTCTACTTATATGATAGAGGTCTGAATCCGTAAGTGGTGGGAATCTATGGTGAAATATTAGTGACCAGATGTTTACACCTAGGCTTTGATCAAGGATATTCTCAATTATTAATTATATATAGAAATGTAGAAAATAATTATGGACTAAGTGTTTGTAACCATGGATCAAGGGATACATTTGTAATTGGATATACCACATTATTTATCAAGTTAGTTTAGTTTTTTCTTGATATTATAATAAATGGTTTTCTATGGGCTCATAAAATTAATTTAGATATGAAATTGGATATCAGATCAAGGATATTTCACATCTACATACCTATATAATTTGAGGTGTAAAATAATGTGGTGATGGTCAGGACCATGATAACATGGTATATTAGTTTGAGTAGTCATTCCATTACTATAGAAACAGGTTATAATTCCTCTTTAGATCAGAAAAGTAATAACAATTAATCATTGAGGGGTAGTAGTGGTAGTGTTTAACATCCCTATAAAACTAAATTATTTGAAAAATTATGGTGTAGTCCACTTATATCCTTTTAATGTGTGAGTTATAGTCATATTGAGATGGATTTTGTCGATGTACTAAAGGATTGCGATTTTTGTGTTCATATGGGGATCAAACAAGGATTTTTTATATATGCTCTATATAGTATCAAGGATAGATCTCCAAATAACAGTGGATATCAGGCCTCTTTTATTATTTCTATGTGGGAGGCCTAGTCACTCTATAATGGATTTACAAGAAATACTGAAGAATTTCTACCCTTTTAGACATGTGGAGAACCAATATTGATTTTTTAAGCATGAACCTTAGTGTATTGATGAAGGATATTTCTATACTAGAGGGCTCCAAAGTGCAGTATGGTGCATCATATGTTGTAGGGTATCATTCATAGGTTCATGGGAGCATAATAAGATGAAAGGAAATTCATATACTAGAATGAAACTATAGTATACCCTTGAATGTGGGAATTTATATAATATAGAACATATACCAAATAATTAAAAATATGTCTAGAAACTATTAGTGGTATTTTTTGAATTATATATTCTATGGTTTTAGATTATTTTATTGGTTACTCAAATTCAATTATCTCATCTAAAGTGATAATTCATTGGGTTTATAATATGAGATAAATCCTTATGAGATGGATATTGGTATTCCTTTTGGAATAAGGAGACGGGATGAAAGATCCATTATTTTCATGATTTTTTTGATAATTTTGATGTCATAATAGATTTTATTATTCCAGATCATAACATATTCTATCTTATTTTTTCCATGGATTGGATGATCTATTCAAAAGTACTAATTTACTACCACTGTTATAAAATATTTTTCTTTTCTCATGATGTAAAAAACTCATGTTTTCTGAGGTAATATGAAACAAAATTATGGTAGGTATGACCAATTGTTCCAGATATTAAATTAAAAACATGTCATGTTTTAATCGTTCATTTGGGTTACATTTATGATCATCTTCCAATGGTGTTTGAAAGGTTTCCTAATGACTTCCTAGATGATTTATATAGGAGTCCACTAGAGATATGGGATGAATTATCAATATATATACTTCTTATGATTATCTCCATATCATCAAAATCATATCCAATGGATCAATTTGAGTTAAATGAATGAAATTATATATTAAAATATATATGGAAAGGGTTTTAAATATTCTAGTGTGTTACTGTTGTGACAAAAATCCTCTTATAAATGAATTAATAAAGAATTATCTAATTTTTATTGATTATTTAGAGGATAATACAGTTTACAATAAACAAATTCTTAATCTTTTGGATTAATGATCTCTTTGAATATCTAAAGTATGACATATTGATTTCTAGGATTAATATTTATTCTAGATACCATTAAATTATAGAAAATGAAATAGATAATACTAAGACCATTATAAGAAGATGTTATGAGAATTATGGGTACTTATTATAAAATCTGTTATAAAAATACCCATGTATCATTTATGGAATCAATGAAATATATCATATGTAGATACCTTGAACTCTCTTTCATTATGTATGTGGATGATAAAATAGTTTATTCTAACATAAATAAGTAAAATTATAATCATTTAGAAGTCTCCATAGGGAATTTGAAAGTGAATCGTATATATTATAACTAACAGGATTCCAATTCAATTAATAGGAACAACAAGTCATAGCCCTTATAGTATATAAAAAAGTTATTATTTGGTTCTTGAGAGGATTCAAGACATGATATCTTTGGTTATTTATTAATACATAGTAAGATTGTATAGTAATTTTTTGGATTCAAATCTACCTTAATGTCCTTGATTCAAATTTGAGAAAACCCTGAATGGAGTGAAAAGTATTAGATGTCCCTTGATGTTATAAAAGAAAGGCTAACATTAGCACCCGTATTGATTCTTCTTGATCCTACTGAAGGCCATATGATGTAATTTTAGTATTTCAGAATGGGTTTTGGATGTGTTTTAAATAAACATGATCTTATTACTGAATATATATCTAATTAGTCGAATCCTCATGATAATACCTTCCTCACCGAGGAACTATAATTTTTTTGTAGTGATGCGTGCAATGAAGACTTTGATCCACTATCTATTTTAGGAGATGTTCACAATGTAAACAAATCATAGAAGTATAAAATATATTTTATCCAAGAATAATATAAATCATCAAAAGATCTGATGGGTAGAGAATCTGAAGAAATTTGATTTTTTATCTTATACCATAGAGAAACGGAACATTTTATCTTACACTCTATGCATTATTTTTTTGTTATGAGTAATGAAAAAATATAAGGAGAAATGTAATATGATAAAACATATTTAAAACATGCATTTAGATATAGAGTAAGAATATTATTAGGTAATCTTGAGTAGTTTCAAGTCAAACATTCATTAGATGATAAAATATTTCATTAGTAAGTATTAAATAATAATTTATAGTATATAATTGAAATTATAAATACTAGAGTGGTATCAGGTGATTGGACTTGTTCTTGGGTTCATAAATGTTTCACTTGGTTTAGGAAAAAGGGGGGTAGTTAATTCTTCTTTCAAGAAGGATGTTATAAATTATGGTCATCATTCTAGTTGGGTTTCCCAATTTGATACTAAAATTATGCTCTATAACCTCAAAAATTGGTATTTGTTTCATGATAAAGATGAGATATTGATAAATTTATTTCCAATTACCTTTCCCATCAAAAGGTATATTTCATGCATCAAAATACTATGGGATTTTTATAGCCACATTCCATTCTCATATGGAAATGGGATAAAATCTCCATAGAGATTTTTATCTTCATTCCACAAAACTACTTGTGGGAAGAATTATATTTGGGTGTTTATAGATAAATTGAATAAATTAGTGGAAATTCATCCTATAAAGAGTGTAACAATTTTAAATAGATTAGACACTTATATAAAAAATAGATCATGAATCCCCACATGGTTCTATCAAATATTATTTCTAACTGAGACCCATACATTATTTACCAATTATGAAATGGAATTTCATTAAAAATAGGATCTATATTGATGTTGAGTATGATATACCACCTACTAATGGATGTTAAGATAGATAAGAAGATTTTTATTTTGAAGGATATGATTTAAGCTTCTGAACTAAAAATTAGAGGATCAGTGTAGATTTATTTATCATTGATTTGGTTCACTCATAATTATTGTTATAATTTATTGAAAAAAATACACCTTTTGAAATATTCAATGAATGGACATGCTGGACCCCAATTTTTTGTGATAATTTGGGAAACCATTATATTCTAGGAGGGATATTCTCTCAGGAAATAATGACAAAAATTCAACTGATTTTGAAAATATTATTGATGGTAAAATTTCTATTGATATCTTATTAAAATTAAAAATGGCATCCACTATAGGTTATACTAAGTGGATATATGTTTCCAAATGTCTCCCCTTTAGTAAGACATCTATTAATGGAAATTCATGTTATGCTTATGGTATAGTATTTCAGGCCAACTGATAATATGGAGTATATCAGGAATCTTGCATTCTACATAACATAAACAACATAGTTGATTTATATCCACAATTTATTCAAATGTATCCTAGTTGATGAATTTTTATCTTGATAATACAAATATGATTGAATGAGAGGATTAGGAATTAGAACCCAACTCATCCTTGGTATAGAAACAAAATAATATCTTATATTACCTGTAGAAGCATTATGGTGTAATCCTATATCATTAATTTAAGTGTTGGGGTTATACAATAAGAAAATACATGAGAATTGATAGCATCTGTTATTGATAATCGAGAAATGTCCTAAACTATTTTTTAATGAAGAATGTTTGGTAATTTTTTGAGTATGAATGTAAAATTGTGGGGAGAATTATAAAAAACCATTGTAACATGTATTTTATATTTCATATGTTTATTTATGTAATTAAAATTAAGAGTTTGGATTTCAAAAACAAGGAAAATTAGAGGATATTTTAGGATACATTACTATTATTTTAATATAACTAACCCAATACATTATTTATTCATAAGGGTGGTTGTATTCTAAAAGAATTAACCTGGATGGTGCATTATTTACCTAACCTTGTGGATAATCATGAAGCATTACCCTGAAGATAAATTAGCTATCACATGGTTTGAACTTAATTTCCCAAAACATATATAAAAACCATTTTGATCTTTCTATAATTCAATTTTGAAATATCTATTTTTAATATACACTATTATGACACAGTATATCACCCATCCATATCATCTAAAATTATTTATAACTCCTTTCAACTATCATATTAATTTTTAACTATTCTCTATTTATTATTTACTTCATCTTAATTAATTTTTATTGTTAAATATTTATTTATTCGTCATTTTCATTCAATATCATCTTTTAATAAATTATTTGTACATTTTTTATCTCATAACTATAGAAAACCTTGAGGGATACTTCAATGGATAAGGGATAATATGTTATAATGGTGTTTTGATTTATTGGGATTGAAAGGCTTGTATTCAACCCTAATGTAACGTCCCAGAATGTCTTAATGGTATGAACTATATTTTTCAAATTTATGTTAGAAGTCCCTTATAATTATACCCAAAGGAGTAACAGGGTCCATGATGGTGTCTGAGGCTTCTTCTGTAACACCTCATGTTTCCACAACATGTTTCTCTATGAATAATAAAATAACTTATGGTGTATGCAACATCGAGTTCTAGCACACCACAACCAATAAAACTAGCCATTACAAACAGTAATACCCACTTTTTAAAATATTATAAATTTTATTATTCAAAATGGACTTCATTTTTGGATTCAAAATATCAAAATTAGCTTAGGTTGAATTTTGGGTATTTTTCTTAAAACATTAAATTTTTGATGAATATTGAAAAACACTATGTTATTGTTTAAAACCAAATTTTTATTTAAATTTTTATTTATTTAATTGAATTCAAAATAGATAAATAATACCTATATTAGTTCAATTAAATTCATTTGATTCATTTTATAATAGAATTATATGTGTAAATTTTTATTGAATTTTATAACGTCCTTTCCCACCTTTTAGGAACGTTAAAAAATTTATATAAAATGTAATTTTACAGCTTCTATTAATTGATTTTAAAATTTCCTAGAGTGTCAGTTGATTTCAGTAAGTAAAATGGGGTTCAATAACATTAAAATAATATTTTGTGAATAATTACTTTTGACTTTAATTTACCAAGGATAAAAGTAAATAGGGCAATTAAAGATAAAAATGATATTTTTATTACCCTAACACATGTCCTAATTCAATTGGATAAGTTTATTTCGACCAGAATCAACCTTAAAAATAAAATATGTTCTTTTTTTTCCACTTTCATTAGATTTTAACATTTATTATTTTTTTAAAGAAGAGCTAAAAGTGATAAGTTCAAATATTCATAACTGAAACATTTTTATTACAGGGTTACACATAATATAAATTCGACTATAAATATTAATTATAAAGATAAAATGATTTCAACCCTAATGGTTTTTTATTAATAATTTTTATACATTAAATAATAAAAATTATTTATGACACAATCATGATGTAGTAATTACCTTATTAACGGAAGATTAAAATAATTAATATTATAAATATCCAAATAAATGTAAATTGAGACTTTTGAAGATTTTAAAAAAATTAATATGATAATATGTCATGTTAGGGTTGATTAAATGATTTTTTTTGAATTTATAATGTCTTTAGGACTTTAGAAAAAATAAACTACTAAATATTGTCAAAATTTTCAAAAATGTGTTTTTAAAACAAATACTCTAGTATTTAATGATACAATAGCTCTAAAAATATAAGGTTAGGCCAAAGGACTTATATAATAATAGATATGTCATTAATAATCAAAATGGGGTTCTCTTGGGATTTTATTGTAAATTTATTAACCATTTATTATTATAATACAAAAATACATGGAAAAAGTTAAACTATTTTACTAAGAGTTAAATCTAAAAGATATGTTTAATATGGTGACCTCAACCTATATAAAACCTATTGGTTAAGAATTTTTTGACCCATACCCACTTTATCCACGAAATAAATAATTTTGGAGCCATTATAAACCCAATATGGTTGTATAATAAAATAATATTTCAAGACTTTCCTAAAGTGAGCCTCACCTCTCTTATAAAAGGTCACTTCCACTTCTCTCAAAATCAATACTCCAAAGCAATATGTATTTTCCAAAAAATTCTCAAATATCTTCCCAACTACCATGACATAGACCTATAGGCCAAACTTTGATCTGAAATACAACTTAAGGATCCCTTTTGTTCAACTCAAAAGGAAACACCCGAAGAAGAGGTAATAATTTCACCACCTGTTTCAATGTTCTTTTCTTCCTCCTCTTCCTCATTCTTCGTTGTTCTATAGAAAAATAATAACTCTAGTAACTTATTCATATTGTGATTTTATTATAAATATGGTACAACGATATTAATTATTCTATCCATTCTATGAATGGCAAGTCACCATATGTGCATACGTATGACTTATCGTCTCCATGTTGTGGTGTAGTTTATTATTCAAACACATAATTATTTGTATGGGTATAATAATGAGTATAAATTATGTAAATAATAAATATAACATGTTTAGGATTCTCTATATATTATATAACATCTAATTACATATGATTTCACCATCAATATAATTACATTGTCACTTGTGCGTACGTATGGATTACCGTCTCCATGAACGCGACGAGATTCATTCCCCATCGTAATCATTCAAGAATAATTCTAATTTTATTACTAAAAATAATTTTTAATAATTTAATATCATTCTAGATATTAATCGAATACATCCTATCCATAACAAACATGACTTACATAACAAAACATATAATGGAAAACCAATTAGTTAACACCTAAAACAATGATACTATCGAAATATTATTAGTAATGTAGTATTAGAAGATCATATTTGATATCAAATTTTTGTATGTGTTCATGTATAATTGAATAATATTGATTTAACTATTATAAAGGAGTTTAAAGTACCCTTGACCAAGTAAAAGTGAAAGTTAAGGGTTAATTCTGCAATCTCTTTATTGTCTGAGGTTGTTTATACATGAGTATCTACTGGGACATCTTTATCATCCAAATCTGTGATTCATAAAAATGTATTTAAATTTTTTTTAATATTTCCTAAAATATGGGATAAATTCATTTATACAATTGATTAAATTTTTATAAGATGTTTATAAAGGAATATTTCTGTCATTTTCCAAACAAGGTCCTTTATGACCTTTTCAACAAAATTTTGGAAAGCATGTTTTTTAACTCATACGGTAAGTGATGCTATTTTCTACAGTTATAAAACCATCAAAGGATACCTTAAATGATTATAATAATATTTTAAAAATAAATTTTTTATTTTTTAATTAGGTTACTTTTAAATGATTTCAATATGGAAAGAGATATTTCTCTCAAATAGTTTTTTATTTCATCTATGTCAACATCATTTGATAGATTTTACACCTCCTTGAAGTTGATTTTTTAATATCAAAATCTAATATATTTTATTGAAGGTTTTTTGATATTTTTGATTATGGATGTGTTATTTTTATACAATTCATGGTTTATGGTTAAAGTATTAACATTTCGTATGTTATTTTTAATAAAAATGATTATGTTATGTTTCAACCTTTTCATTTGAGGAATGCATTGGAATTAGTAAGTGACGGGTGGAGCCTACTATAGCCCCTTGATTCCTCGATTGGTCTTATTAGACAAACATGTGTCTTTGAAAAAGAACATGAAAATTTTTAATTGTAGTATTGGAATGAATCCTTGACAATGTGGTTGTGATGCACAGAATTATACATTCCATCATTATGAAATTGGCTATTGATATTGCATGTGATTATTCGATTAGTAAAATATCCATGTGAATAAGTAAATGGAATTATTTGATTTATATATTCCATATTATAATGAATTCTATGTTTAAAAGGCATATGTTTTAGTCTTATACATTTCCTTAAATGTTTATGCTTAATTATGAATGTTTCTTCTATATTGTTATCCTTAATGAGCATTTGATCACACCACTTTCTATGTTTTATTTTTTCTTGGATGTGAAGAATTATTTTATGGTCGACATGCAGGGATAGGCTAAGGGATATAAGTGTGCTCAAAGGGGATAAAATGTTATTGTTTTTAATTTATGATTCAATATAAAACTTATGTATGTATCTAGTACATACAAAGCTACTAAACTAATCCGTCTTTCAATATTTGATCTCTTATAATCATTCCAATGTTATGTAATAATGCACTGAATCTCAGTAACTAGGGTCAGGGTGTTACAGTTGGTACTAGAGGATGTTTAGTACAAACCACGAAAGCTATATTTTGAAAAACACGGATTAGAGACACTTACCATAAGATAGACTTTGAAGATTTGTTTATAAGAACATCCTTGAATTTTTGTAATGTAGAGATTTTTTGAGTTTTCCAAGAAATAAATACCTATATGAATATGTCAAGGTAGAGGCGGCTATGGAATAGATGTACCTAGGAGTGAAAATTCTGACAAAGAGTTTTGGGCTTGACACAGGGTATCCTGGTACATGGTAGTGGGCCTTGCTGCACTCTTGGTAACGACACTCCCATGGGATATGCATAAGATAATTCATATATTATTTAAAAACCATTATGAAGGATTTATGAGTATATAAATCCTCAAAGAAAACATTTATATGATTATATATTATATCCATAAACTGTTCAATTTATGTTATGTGTTTCACGAGTTTGGAATTATGTATTTTGATTCATAAACTAATCTATTGTATGCCATTATTTAGAAATGGCGCTTAGTGGAAGGCGCTTAGTGGACGGAGTTGTATACTCAGATGATGATTATTATAAACTTTGGTCAAGAAGATCCTTGTCATTTAGGGGATGTTACATGAAAATACTAAAATGGTCTCTTGATTTTGATCCTTATGCTGAATCTCCAGTTGTTCCTATATGGGTTAACTTTTCTGATCTGCCTTTACACCTATTTAAGCAAGAATCTATTTTTCCCATTGCCAGTTTAATTGATGCTCCTTTGAAACATGATTCAGCTAAAAAATTTCTATCTAGACCCTCTGTTGCTAGGATCTGTATAGAAATATATGTTTCACAACATTTACCGAATCAAATCTGGATCCAAAGTGGGAGATTTGGTTTTTATCAGGATGTTTTCTATGAAAGATTCCCTGATTATTGTAAAAAATTCTTTAGGCTTGGACACTCATAGAATAGATATGGAAAAGATCCTGTGCACACTAAAAACTGTAAAAAAGTTTGGGTGGAAAGTGTCACTCAAGGACACAAAGATACAACTAGATCTTCTAATGTCACTAATAAAGATACAGACACTGTTTTGAATGCTGATTTGAATAATTTCCATACTGAAGAAAATCAAATTTCAGATTATGTGAATGCGGTGCTTAAAGCCACTGTCTCTCCCTCTAATTGTGTTGATAGACTGAAAAATATAAACCCTGTTAATGTCTTGAAACCTCAGGGAAAAGTTAACTCCATTCCTCCTACCTCGGTTATAGACTCCCACAGTTCTCCTCCTCCTATTATGGAATTGCCAAGTGAGAAATATGATGATGAAGCTCAGGATGACCTTGAGAATAAAGAGTGTGACCGTTCTGATGGTGGTGATACCCACCGGGAAAATGAGGATATACCTACACATATGGAAGAAGAATACCTTAGAGAAATAACAAGGAAAGGAAAAAAAGCTACAGTAGATGATGATAGTTTCATCACCCCCAATCCCAAGAAGACGAGGAAATGACGTGACTATGATCAGACTGAAAGAACAATAGTCATATGATCTCTAGACATTTCTAGAAGAGATGGATAAACCCCGGCCACATTTCAACAGGTAGATAGCAAGAATAATAAAAAGAGTTTTGAAAAAAGAAGGATCATATTTGTGAGGAGTTTGATTCATCTGAAAAACATAGGGATGAAGTTCTTATTAAATCGTTTAAAAAAGGGGAGATCTCAAAGTATTCCTATTTAGCTATTAAGTCAGAAATTTTTAATGAGAGGATAAATAAAGAGTTTCCAAAATCCTCTTAATGTGTCTTGGATGTTTGTGCCCATTTTCTTTGATATTTTCCTTGCTGCTCATTTGATGGACTTTGATTTAGTGATCTCTTAGTGATTTGTTCTGAATTCTAATGGCTTTTTCCCTCCAAAGATGTCTTCTACATTTGGATAGAAGTCAGTGCTGAATCTGTTCTACCTACACCTGGTTGTATATGTTGTCTATAATAATTTTTGATTAATGATGGTTATGCTCTTTTTTATGGAAAGACACTGCTTCTATTGATTTCTGCAATTATAATTTGTTTAATCTATTTTACTGCATCATGTTTTGTTTCATATGCTCTGTGGAGGTGCTAGAGGATTGTATGAACAATTAAGATGTTACCCAGTTGTGCTGATTTCATCTTTTTTTCAAGAAGAGTTGTGGAACCTTCATGGAGGGACACACTCTTTTCTGATGATGGAGGGTCTTGATGAGATGTTGAAGATCCCGATAACTTGAGCTCATAGATGATGGAGTTTCAGGCAGCATGCCGAATATTAAAGGCATGAGGGTCAATGAAACAGAGTCTGTTACTAAGACTCTCTAGGAATTTTCTGGAAATGATCATTGTGCGGAGTGCAGCTCCCCTGATCCTGACTGGGCATCTTTCAATCTTATTTCAAAGGTTGAAAATGATGCAGACAGAATGGAATGGGTCAACAAAATCACTGGAGTAATTGAATCCCTGCTAAATTCTCATTTCCTGCAACTTCCTCACACATGACTGAAGTAGAACAGCGACCATGCCTATAATGCTACTGATGAAGGAGATTTTGGCACTAACAGGGTATAGTTCTTTTCCACTCAAATTTTGGCCATCCTAATGAAGTTTCAGACTTGGATAAAGTGAAGTCTGGATCTGGATAATCAACCCAATGTTTGAAGGAAGGCTCTGCTACTTCTCTGGTGACCACATGTGCTTCAAATATTGATTTTGGTTTTATTGGTCTTTTTTCCTTGTTATCCCTTTAACTCCTTGCTGGTGTAAGCTATTTACACCTCGATATTGTATTGTAACCTTTTATTTTTAATAAATTCCTTTGGGTACATGAACTGGGAAACCAATTCATGTCACCACCTTCTTAGAAAAACCATACCCTTATAGAGCACCCTAATACACAACACATAGGATAAATGTTAGACCACTTCATTATGAAGCAACGAAAAACATTCAATGGGACTACCAATCAATTTTTAGCTAATCAATGGATAAGTTACTTAGAGAAAGTAATTCATGCTTTGGGGAGTAGTGAAAGGGAAAAAGTTTTCATGGCAGTTTATTTCCTCACGAGAGATACAGATAAATGGTGGTCATTAATTAAAAACACAAAGGGAGATGAATAAGTATAAAATATTTAATGGATGGGGTTTAAAGATATTTTCGTAGAAAAACAATTTCCTGGTGACACTTGAGCAGATATAGAAAGACAATTTCTGAGTCTGAGGGAAAAGGAGGATGAAAATATCCCAAGTATGAGGCTAACTTTACAAGGTTATCAAGGAATGAAGTATATTAAATACGTATCCCAAGGGGTAAAATTGATTGATTCTTTGAAGGGTTAAAACCATATTTCCAGTGAGCATCAGTCTCACAATCCTTCTTATCGTACGAAGATATTGTCTCACGTTCAATCAAGATAGAAATATAATTCTCTAAGTCTTACGACATTAAAGTAAATCAAGAGAAGAAGTGATCTACTGAACACTCTATAAATGAAATAAGGGGAAGAAGGGAAAATTTGAATTTTCACCATGTGGAAAATCTAGGAAGAAACACCCTGGTACTTGCCTGAAGGGAATGGGAGTCTGTTACAAGGGTGTTGAAAAGGCCACCAAGGTCATGATTGCAAGGGAAAGAAAGAGATTGTCAAAGTTGAATGATGAAATTTTATAGAAATGGTGCATTATGAATATTAATTTCCTAATAGCCAAGGAATATTACGTCTAAGAAGGACTAGGGAGGAAAGACGAGCTTATGTGATCACTACTGTTGAGGTTAATGCTCCAAAAGACATAGTGGGGGTAATTTAATGGTTTCCTCATGTTTAGACAATGCTTTAATTGATTCTGGATCATCAGATTGTTTCATATCTTTTCAGTTTTCTAAGAAAATTATATATTTTCAATTTGATTTTACAAGGGAGTTTTCAATTAAAAATCCTAATAAAAGTATCATTCCGACAATGTTTTGTGAATCAATTTACATTAGGGAATATAAATGTTATTTAACTACTGATCACATCGCTATAACCATGATTTAATTTCATATAATCCTTAGCATGGACTGGATTTCGGATCGGGAGCAAAAAAATTATTTTATGAAGAAGGAGGTTAAAATTTTTGATAATCATAAGGAATAACTTATCTTTAGAGCATAGACATCACCATCTAATTCTTATCTAGATACAACCCCAGTATCTCTACTAAATTCAATTATTGAGGAGGAAGAGAATGAAATAACTATGGGTGAGGAAAATAATGTTTGAATAGAGGATATAACTATTGTAAAAGAATATGTTGATGCATTTCTAGAGGATTTAAATGGACATCCACCAAAATAAGAAATTGAGTTTTCCATTGATTTAAATATTGGTTCAATGCCCATATCAAAGACCCCTTATATAATGTCCACTATGGAATTATTGGAACTAATGAAACAACTAGATGAATTTATTAATAAAGGATTTATTCTCCCAAGTGTTTCACAAGGGGATCCCATGTTCTTTTTATTAAGGATAAAGATGGATCTATGTGTTTATTCATTGAATATAGGGAGATCAATGCAATAATAATAAAGAAAAAGTATCCCCTACCTATCATTTATGATTTATTAGATCAATATCATGGAGTTAAATATTAATAAAAAAGACCTTTGATCATGATATCATCAGTTGTATATAAAGAAGGAAGACATTCTGAAAAAATTATTTCACACCAGGTATGGGCATTACAAGTTTACAGTAATGCCTTTTGGATTGACTAATGTACCCACTATTTTCATGGATCTAATGAATAGAGTTTTCGTGGAAGATCTTGATGAATTTTTATTAGTATTTATTTATGATATCTTGGTATACTCAAAAAACTACAAATATAATGAAAATCACATGCTCAATATTCTGAAAACCCTTAAAATAAATGAATTATATGGGATGTTTCGAAAATGTGAATTCTGGCTTCAGGAAATTTCTTTTCTTGGCCATATTTTCTCTAAGGATGGAATCTATGTTGATCTTTCTATGACAAGATCAATACAAAAATATCCAGCACTGACGAGTATAACTAGGCTACGTAGTTCTGTTGGTCTAATAGGTTATTTTCTGCGTTTTTTCCAGAATTTTACCCGATTGTTAAACCCATTAACCAAGAACACATGTAAATGGGTTATATTTGTTTGGAAAAAATAGTGTGAATAATTTTTTGAAGAACTGAAGAGAAGATTAGTCAATGATCTTATATTGACTCTACCATTGGGGAATGATTGGTCTGTTATTAATAGTGATGCTTCAATGAAAGGACTTGGTTGTGTCCTTATACAGAATGATAGAGTTATTTCCTATGCATCATGGTATCTAAAATTTCATTAACAAAACTATCCCACTCATGATGTTGAGTTAGTTGTTATTATATTTTCTTGGAAGATATAGAGACAATATATCTATGGTGAAAAATGTGAGATATATACCGATCACAAGAATTTGAAGTATATATTCTCATTGAAAGAACCAAAAATGAGGTAAAGAAGATGGATTCAACTACTCAATGATTATGATTGCACTATACACTACCACCCATGAAAAGAAAATAAGGTGGAATATGCATTGAGCCGAAAGTATCATGGATTTCTGAACAATATGAGAGTTGAAAGGGATCTCATGTACATTGATCTAGTAAAAATGGATATGGGAATAATCATGGAATATGAAACATCGACACTTTTTCTAATGGTTTCTAATCCATCTTTAATAGTAATAATAAAACGTTCTTCGACTGATGATGAGTTGTTTCAAAAGAAATTAAAGATGTGAATGATGGGAGATTGATTTACTTCTTATACGAAGAAGGAATTTCGAATTTGGGATGATAATTTATGTTCCTATCAAACCTGATCTAAAAAGGTAACTGTTGGATGATGCGCATATCTCCAATTTCTCAATACACCCTAGTATAACTAATATGCATAGAGATATGAAAGTAAATTTTTGGTGGGACAACATTAAGAGTGAGATTGATAATTATGTGTCATGATATGTGGTTTGTCAAGGAGGTGAAGGTTGGAGGACAACATCCCAGGGGAGTCATGCAACCCCTTCCCATTATTGAGTGGAAATGGGATGATATTACAATGGAAATTTTTATGGGGCTACCAAAGACTCCTAGAAGGAATGAAGCAATATAGTTCATTGATGATCGTCTTACCAAGTCATCTCATTTTCTTACTATAAGAAATGATTTACCAAATTCATGTTTAGAATGACTATATATTAATGATGTTTTAAGATTTCATGGAGTACCACTATCAATTGTTTCTGATCATGATCCCCATTTTACATCAAGATTCTATAAAAGTATTCAGAAGGCCTTGGATAATGAACTTTATTTGAGCACTACCTACCACACTCAAACTGATGGCCAATCAGAACATACTATTCAAACCTTAGAATACATGTTGAGATCTTTCTAACATTACATTCAAGATATGTGGGATCAATATTTAACTTGGGTAGAATTTTCCTATAACAATAGCTTCCATTCAAGTATTCATATGGCACCATATGAAGCTTTATACAGAAAGAGATGTCACACACAAACTTCTTGGGATGATGTTGGTGAAATAAAACTTGTAGGGCCGAATCATGTTGAGGAAAAAATGGAAAATGTGAAGGTTATTTAAACCCATAACAAAGTATCTCAATGTAGGAAAAAGAGTTGTGCTGATAACTGGAGGATGGATTTGGAATTTCAAGTAGGTGATCATGTTTTTTTTAAGGTATCTCCAGGGTAGTATGTTATACAATATTATAAGAAGGGTAGATTAAGTCACGAGTACATCAGACATTTCGAAATTATAGAATGAATTGTAGTTGTAGATTACCATTTGGAAATGCTTCCCTGTCTCTTCAAAGTTCATGATGTGTTCCACGTATCAGTGTTGAGAAAATACATGCCTAACCGAATGCATGTACTCACCTATGATGAAATAGAAATGAAACCTGATATATCTTATTGTGTAGAGAATTTCAAGATTCTCGATACCAGAGAACAAGTGATGAGAAACCAAACGAATAAACATGTAAAAGTTCTATGGAGAAACCATAAGATCGAAGAGGCAACGTAGGAACCCGAGATAATTATGATGATGAACCACCTAAGTATTTTTATACAGAATTATTCTAGAAATTTTCAGGAGAAAATTAATACAAGGAGGGAAGAATGTAACACCCCAATTTTCCACAGTACGTTTCACTTTGAATAATGAAATAACTTGTGTTGTACGCAACATTGAGTTCTAGCACACCACGACCAATCAAACTAGCCATTATCAATAGTAATACCAACTTTTTGAAATTTTATAAATTTAATTTTTCAAAATGTGCTTCATTTTTTGATTCATAATATAAATATTAGCTTAGGGTGATTTTTTGGTATTTTTTAAAAACACTCATTTTTTAATGAATAGTGAAAAACACTACATTATTGTTTAAAAACAAATTTTTTTAAATAAATGTGTAGTTTTTTAAAATTTATTTAATGTCAAAATAGATACATAATACATATATTAGTTCAATGCATTTCATTGGAGTCATTTTATAATAAAATTAGATGTATAAAATTTTATTGATTTCTTTAACGTCTTTTACCCACCTTCTAGGCACATTAGAAAATTTACATAAAACACAATTATACCACATTTGTGAATTGAATATTAAAAATCAGAGAGACATGGTTTATATTAGTAAATAAATTTGGTTCAATAATATGGAAATAATTTTTATTGAATAGTAAATTTTGACTTTTATTTACCACAGTTAAAAGTAAATAGGGCAATTAAAGGTAAAAATGATATTATTATCATTATCCTAACACATGTATTAATTCTATTGGATAAGTTTATTTAGACCAAAATCAACCATATGAGTAAATTATTATTCTTTGGGATGAGTTGGATTAGATTATGACATTTATTATTATTTAATTTATTGAAGATTTAAAGGTTTTAAATTCAAATTTCCATAACAAAAATATTTTTTATATAGGGTTACACATAAGATAAATTATACTATAAATCTTCATTATAAAGATAAAAATATTTCCTAAATAATGTTTTTTTATTTATAATTTTTAGACTTCAAATAATAAAAATTATTTATGACACAGTGATGACGCAATAATTACCTTATTAATGAATAATTAAAATAATTGACATTATAAATATCCAAATATATTTAAATTGATACTTTTTATGAATTAAAAAAATTATAGGTTAATATGGTATGCTAGTGTTTATTAAATAATTTTTTTTATGTAATCATGTTTTTAGGTCTTTAAAAAAAATCAAATACTATACAGTGACAAAATTGACATAAATGAGTTTTTAAAACAAATACTATATTGTTAAATGATATTATTGTACTAAAATTATAAGGCTTTGATAAATAACTAATATAATAATATATATGTCATTAATGAATAACTTGGGGTTACCTTGGCTTTTTATAATAGTTTTATTGACCATTTGTTATAATAATACAAAAATACTTGGTAAAATTTAAACTCTTTAACTAAGACTTAAAACAAAAAGATATCATTTATATGGTTACTTAAACCTATCTAAAACCTATTAGTTGAGATTTTTTCGACCCATACTCATCTTATACTGTAAATAAATCATTTTGGAGCCACTATAAACTGAATATGCTTGAATAATAAAATAATATTTCAAGCTTTTCTTAAAGTAACCCTCACCTCTCTTATAAAAGGGTAATTATCCATATCTCAAAATCACACCACCAAAGCAATTTGTCTCTACCATCACCTACTCTAGTATCCTCCCAACTACCCTCACTTATACCTAGAGGCATTACTCTGAATAGAAATCCAACCTAAAAAGGCCTTTTTGATCAACTCAAAAGGAAACACCTGATGAATAAGTAATAATTTCACCACCTATTTCAAAGTTCTTTTCTTCTTTCACTTCCTATTTCATGGTTTTTCCATAAAAAAATAATAAATCCAGTAAATTATACATAATATGATCTTATTATACATATGGTACAACCATATTCATTATTATATCCATCCTATGAATGACAAGTCACCTTACGTGCGTACGTATACCTTACCGTCACCACATCGCGGTGTAGTTTGTTATTCAAACACATCCTTATTTGGATTGGCATAATAATGTGTATAGCCGATGTAATAATTTATATAACATGTTATGGATTCTGAATATATGATGTAACATCCAATTACATATGATTTTACCATCAATATAATGATATTGTCTCTCGTTAGTACATACGGATTACCATCTCCACGAACGCGACATGATTCTTTCCCCATCCTAATAATTCAAGAATAATTATAATTTTATGACTAAAAATAATGTTTCATAACTTAATATAATTCTGTATATGATTCCAATACATCTAATCCATAACAAACATGACTTACATAACAAATCATATAAAGGAAATCAAATCAGTTAACACCCGAAACAATGACAGTACTGAAATATTTTTAACAAATCAATATTAGAAGATCATATATGATATCATATTTATTGATATGGTAATTTTATAATTTAATAACATTTATTTAACTATTATAATGGAGTTTATCACACCCTCGATCAAGGAAAAGTGGATGGTAAGGGTTAATTCAACAATATCTTTATTATCCAATGTTGTTTATACATGAGTATTTACTAGGATCACATTATCATCCACATCTGTGTTTCTTAAAAATGTATGTCAAAAATTTTTCAATAATTCCTAGACTATAGGTTAAATTCATTTATACCCTGATTTTACTTTTTATAAGATGTTTATAAATTAATCTTTATTTTTTTTCCAAATGAGGTCCTTTATGACCTTTTAGACAAAATTAAGGAAAGAATATTTTTATAACTTATACGGTGAGTGCAGATATTTTCAACCATTATAACACCTTCGAATCTTCCCTTAAAAGATTATAAGAATATCTTAAACACAATATTTTTCTATTATAATTATGTTACTTTTATATGATTTCATAATAGAAAGAGATATTTCTCTCAAATAGTTTTTATTTCATCTATGTCAACATCCTTTGATAGATTTTACATTTGTTTGAAGTTGATTTATTAAGATACAAATCATCCATACTGTATTGAAGGTTTTTTCATATGTTTGACTATGGATGTATTATTTTTATTCCATTAATGGTTTAGGGTTAATGTATTAACATTTAGTATGCTAGTTTTAATATGAATGTTTATGTTATGTTTCATCTTTTTCATATGAGGAATTCATTGGACTTAGTAAGTGACTGTTAGAGCCCACTATAGCTTCTTGATGCATAAGTAGGTCTCATGAGACAAACTAGTGCCTTGTCACAAGGCCTTGACAAAATATTATTTGTAGTCTTAGCATGAGGCCTTGAATATGTTGTTAGGATGTCCAGTATTATGCATTCTATCATTATGAAATGGGCTATTGATATTGCATGTGATTATTCAACTAGTAGAATATCAATGTGAATAAGTAAATGAGATTATTTGATTTATATTTTCCATATTATTCTTATGTTTATGTTTAATAGGCTTATGTTCTATTCTTATACATTGACATAAATTTTTATGCTTAATTATAAAATTTTCTATTGTATTGTTATCTTTACTGAGCATCTGAACTCACCCATTTCTATGTTTTTTTTCTAGGATGTGAAGAAATATTTTATAGTTGACCTGGAGGGATAAGATAAGGGATATAAGTGTGCTCATAGGGGAAAAAATTTTTTTGTTGTTTTTATTCCATTCTGTAATGTAAAACCTATGTTTGTTTCTAGTACTTCCAAAGCTAATAAACTAATTGGTCATTCGAGACTTGATATCTTGTGATCGTACCAATGTTATATAATAATGCACCATCTTTAGGTAACTGGGGTCAGATAATTACTTGTTCTGTTGTCATAACCCCATAAATTTGGTATAGAAACTAGGCCTCATAGTTATTATAAATTTTTTGTCTCATCCCTTATAGTTTCTACTAACCATGCAGGATGAGGTAGAGGAGACATGGGGGCCCCATGGTCTTTCTACAACCGTGTGAACCAAGGCGCATGCCTATGTAAGCTATTTGTAGTTTTTGGTAGATACCTTTTTCATAGTTGGTGCATGGTTATGGAAACCATGAACCTAACCATGTAGGGTTCCACCTTTGTGTAGATCATAGTGCATGGTTGGTTCACATATTGGCCAACTCTATGGCCAAACCCATTCACCCATACCTATGTGCATGAAATTCTAAATTCTCTCTTATGAATATTTTAAGTCAAATAACTTCTTCTCTGTTGCATCTCTAGTGTACCATCCCTCCACCCCCATATGTGGACATATTCTTCCTCATCCATATGGTTCTATCTAAATCCCAAATTTCTCCAATTATTCACTCACCATGAAAGAAATATAAACCTATATATACTCTCTATCATCCTCTCTTATCTATTGTAGGATTATTACATCCTCGGTTCCTCTATTTAAAAGTGACCAATATTGTCCTATATTCATTGTTTGTGTTGATTACTTCATTTTATTCTACATTAGATTTATTGAAGATTCGACAATGGAAGAGTGGAGTGATACTACATCATGGTAGATGATCTAGTTCATTCCTACTCATTTAGTTTCATTTTATGCGATTCTTCATTGTTCCTCTTACCAGACCCCTATAGTAATGCATTATATTTGTTTTATGAATTTATTAAATTGGTTTCCATGTAATTTTTGACCTTACCATGTGGAAAAAATAGTGGGTAGATTATTCACCTTATCGTTGTCCACCCCTTTGTCTGTGTAGACATTCATAGCCTATTTCGACATGTCCTAAATTGTTAACCACCTTTTGTGTGTGTTTCTCACCCTGGATGAGTGCCTTATATTTTAAATTGAATTGATATGAATTTAAAACAATAAGTTAGAAGATTTTTAAAATTATTTTTCATACACTTGATTTATCATGTTATAGGCTATGTGAAATGTCGTTAGTATTTGTGATTAGTGCTTTTTGGCCTTCTACCATGTGTTTTGTGATCATGCTTATGATGATTGTCTTTGTTTTATGTTTCTAGCCACATTTTCTTATCTTGGATGAATTTATAATGAATGATACCTATTTTATGTACCCTATTTTTTGGATTAAAGTTTATATATTGGATAACATGTTAGAATATGATTTTTCTATTCTAGATAAAAGAAAGGTAAATGAAAATTCTATTTCATGTTATGATATGTGCTTTGATTGATATGCCTCAGCTGCTACGGGCTAGGAGAGAACCCATGTACCATCATAATGATTTCATGGATGGACTCCCCATGTTCTGTTTAGATCTACTTGAATCTCAATGGGTAATAAATTGGGTTTCCATTCACGGGTCATCCAAGTAGATTTCACATATTCGTGAATGACAGTAGTTCCATAGGGGAGAAACCAAGGATGGACCTATAGGTAAGATGGATATGTCATTCCTTGAGTGATACCTAGTACCCTATATGAGATAATTGTTATAGACTCTGAGTCACCATATCATGAGTGATAAAAGGGATACCATTATGGGTTACGTTGGACAGACTCGGTGGTATTTTTTGTATATGGGACTTATGTAGATACCATCAGGATTCTTTATAGATAACCTCTTATGGTCTTGGGACATAAAAATTGTATTTAATGGATTGAATTCTTGTAAATTATGTGATGTTCTTATTTATGTTTTGAGCATGATTATACGATTTCATGGGAATGTGGCCAAAGGAAAAGCATAAGATTTGGGTATGTATATGTTGGATTTTTTCTTTTATGATGGCCTATGTATTTACAATATCACTTGTATAGGTACCTAGGATTATGAATCTTTCTTAGGAAGAAGCAGGTGGTATTTGGAGGGTCTCCATTTAGAAACCCGGACCGAAGAATTTATTTATTTATCTTCTATTTCCCAAAATTTATTATATATTGAACAATAGTCATTTATTTATTGCATGAAGTGTTTGATCTAGATGCCATATGTGGTGGATTTCTGAGATTGTATCACATACAATTATTGGGATATAATTGGTACCCAGTAATATTTCATGTCTATATGTATTGAAAAATGGAATCATGTGACTTTTGATGCTTTATTATTCTTCTAGGTCGGTGCATGGGGTAGAGGACCGAGCCTATTCTCTATATGATTATAATAGTAGATATTTACTTTTTTATATCTTTCTTACATTTATTATATGCATATATCCATACTCCCATGATCATAATTTTTATATAGCATCATGAACATCATTATTAGATGGAATCAAATGTCTATTCATCTTCCACTAGCTGTTTATTTTAATTGTTTGTCTAATTCAACCATTTAAACTATATTAAATGATGAAATTTTTTAAGATGAGTACCTTATTTATTTTAAATGGAAATTTTATATGAGAAATGTGAGTCTTTGATCAATACCCTAATTAGTATTGGGTAGTATGTTTTGTTTTATTTTATCAATTTGTGCTCTCTCATCACCTAGAATTGACTCCCGGAGTAGGATATTGGTTATTCATTATTATAGGGAAGATTTTTACCCTCCCATTCATTATTTATTTCCATAACTAGTTTTTATATCTTCAATTAAATCAATATGAGGAATATGATTTAAAATTTTAGATATGTGCCACTATAATGACCTTTTGTT
Source organism: Viscum album (assembly GCA_963277665.1). Classification (NCBI taxonomy): domain Eukaryota; kingdom Viridiplantae; phylum Streptophyta; class Magnoliopsida; order Santalales; family Viscaceae; genus Viscum; species Viscum album. The sequence continues at coordinate 1,657,039,311 of OY728164.1, read as the reverse complement.
GTACACCATGAATGTGGAAATAAGAATAATCTTGAGGTGGTGGGCCTAGTTCCACCCATAGAAGCTCATTTAGTTCCACCTAAGGAACCACTTGCTGAACATCCACTTGTCCTGATGCCCAATTCCTAGACTATTTTATTCAGTTTATGCAGTCTGTTTAGGGTTCCCCCTAACCTACCCCAACTATGGTAGAGATGAATCATGACATTCTATACATGAAACCTCCCACTTTTTCAGGGGATGGAAAAATTAAGGCTTCTGATTCATGTTATGATTCCATGGAATTTATCTCTGATCATTTTGAGATACCTCTAAATTGTAGGTTAAAGCTCTCTACATACAAGTTATATGATTCCACATATCACTGGTAGGAAATTATATCGCAGGATGAGCATCATCGAGTTATTTCCTAGGAATAATTCTTGATGTACTTATAACATCACATCCTTCCAAAGACTCTATGGCGGGTCTATTTCTTGGAATTCATGCATCTTCATCGGGGCACTATGACTATGATTGAGTATTATTTATTTCTTTATCAACATCGAATGTTTTTCAGCTTCTCTAACTAATGATGTGATGATTACTATAATGAATTTTGAGGATGGGATTGGGTTTTATATCTGATCATAAGTGATTGTATATCAGTTTAATACCGTTACAACGATAGGGATTCAGGCCCTTATTACAGAATGTTATTAGTGGGAAGCTAGTAATGTGAGCTTGGGTGGTTCAGTTTTGAGGTAGGGTGATGGTTCTTCTGGAAGTAAGAAGTTCCATTTCAATGGTTTTTTTGGGGGCTGTACCAACCACGAGACATGTACTAATAGATATCTATTGTTTTACTAGTGATAGAGTCTGTAATAGCCCAAGATTTTATAAAAAAATATTCTTTGTAATTTTATTAATGTCTTGTGTTGTACGCTACACCAAAAGGAGCTTGCACAACACGCATCCTTGTCTTGCCTTGCATTACACGCAATCGCGACCTTCCTCGATAGCGTGTGTAATACGCAATACCGAGTTTCACTAAACAACGATGTGCTATTAAAATATTATTAAAACTAGCCATTATGAATAGTAATAACCACTTTTTAAAATTCTGTAAATCTTATTTTTCAAAATGAACTTCATTCTTGGATTCGGAGTATCGAATTTAGCCTAAGGTCAAATTTTGGTACTTTTCGGATAACTTTCATATTCTGATGAATAGTGAAAATTACTAAATTATAATTAAAAACAACGTTGTTAATCGAAATAATTAATAGTGATAAATTATTAATTTGAGTGGTTTTAAAGTATATTTAGAATATATTTTTACAATTTAATACAATGTTGGTCATTGGTTGTAATTTCACATTTAAACCAGACATAATCAAGTGTCAATCTTTGGATATATATTGTTTCCTAAAAACACGCTATTTATTTTAACAGCAGGATTTAATTATAAAATTAATTAATGAAACTTATATGTTATGAATTTGGTAAAATAGATTTCATTTTTGAATTCGGAATATGAAATATATCTTAGGATGAAATTTTGGCATTGTTCTGAAAAACATCAATTTTTGATGAATTGTGAAACTACTAAGTGGTAGTTAAAAAAACTGAATTTTTCATAAAACTTAATTTTGCCGCTTCTGTGAATGGAATTTCGAAAATCCGAGAGACATGGTTAATATCAAGGATTAAAATGTGGTTCAATGAGATGAAAATAATTTTTTGGTGAATAGTAACTTTTTACTTTTTTTACCGCGGTTAATAGTAAATAGGGTAACTAAGGGTAAATATGATATTACTATTACCCTAACACATGTCCTAATTCTATTGGACAAGTGTAATTCGACCAAAAACAAACTTAGGAATAAAATATGACCATTTAGGCCCACTTGGATTAGATTAGGACATTTATTATTAATTTATTTAAAGAAAGGTTAAAATAGTTAAAATCAAAGTTTAATAAGTAAATTATTTTTAATATGGGGTTATACATAAGATAAATTCGATTGTAAATATTAATTAGAAAGCTAAAAAGATTTCTTACATGGTGGTATTTTATTTTTAATTTTTAGACATAAAATAATTTAATTTATTTATGACACAACGATGATGCAATAATTATCTTATTAATGAAATATTGACATAATTGATGTTATAAACACCAAAATAAATGTAATTTGAGATTTTTTATGAATTCCACTAATTTTCTAGTTTACTATGATATATTAATGTTGATTTAAGCAACTTGTTTCGAACATTTAATTCTGTTATGACTTTCACAAAAATCATATATCAAATAGTGTCAAAATTGACACAAAATAGTTTTTAAATAAAATATTATATTATTAATTGTTATTGTATTCCTAAAAATCTAAGGTTCGGCCAAATGACTTAGATACGGATATATATATTAATAATAAACAATTTGGGGTTCGTTTGGCATGTTATAGTATGTTTATTAACCATATAGTGAAAGAAAACAAAAAGACATGGTAAAAGTTAAATTATTTAACTTAGAGTTAAATCTAATTGATAAGGTTAAAATAATATCCTAAACTTATCTAAATTCTATTGGTTGATAGGATTTCGACCCATCCACACTTTATATTCGAAATAAGACCCTTTGGAACCATTATAAACCGATTTTTACTTTAATATAAAATAATATTTTGAGATATTCCTAAGGTGCCCCTCTCCTCCCCTATAAAAGGACACCTCCTCCCCCTCCTCCTCACACCAATTTGAGCACTCAAGCTCGGCCAACCCCTGCAAAAATCTCTTCTCCACTTCCCTAGAATATCCTAGAGGTTCTGGTCTTCCTCAAAGACCAATTCTAGTGCCCTAAGAGGAGGTCTCAAAGAGGCACTTCAAAGAAGAGGTAATTACCGTTACCAATTCTTTCATCTTTATTTCTTCTTCCACTTCTTCTTCTTAGGTTGTTTCATTATGAAGTAATAACATCAGTATCACTCATATACTGATATGTTATTATAAGTATGAAACAACCCTATTTCACCATCTATCCATCCTACGGAAAAAGAAATCACCGCGCGTGCGTACGTACGGAATACCGTCTCCACGCCGTGGTGTAATCTATTTTCCACCACCACCTTACATGGATGGGTATAATGGTGTAAAGAATAACTATACATAGTTATTACAACATCATATTGATTCTGATATATTTTATAATCCACTCCAATTCAATTCAATATTTATAGAAATGATATCATCGCTCGTGCGTACGTACGGATTACCGTCTCCACGACGCGATGAGATTCATTCTCCATGTTAACCATTTAAGAATGATTATAATGTATATATACGAAATAATAATGAAATATATGACATTATAAAGCTACTGGATTTATTTATATATATACATATGTATGTCATCTACTTACTTCCATTTCAAGACAATAAGGAAAGAAAAACACCGTTCATGCGTACGTACGGACTACCGTCTCCATGAACGGTGTTTTTCATTTTATTTATCTATCTATTATATATATATATATACTGAATATATATGATATATAAATCATATTTTATATTCTGGAAGTAAGTAAATCATGATATAAGTAATAATGATGTCAAGAACAACAAGTCAAAACACCTACGATAAATGAAACGATTTTACCCAAAACGCTTCTTTAACATGGAATTTACAAAAGAACGGGTAATATAATGTCATAAGTGAACCATATATGATATCATAACAATGAATATGATTCTGTAATAAGTCAATGACATTATTTAAATCATTATACAGGAGGTTCGGACACATACGAAGCAAATTGGACCTAAGGTAAGGGAAATATCACAATCTCATTTTTATCCGAGATTGTTTATTCGTAAGTATTTACTGGGGTGTATTTTATCATCCACATCCATGTTTCATCAATATGTAATATTATTTCCATCCACCTACAATTGTTTAAATCCATTTTTACCCTTCGGTGAGTTATTAGTAATATGTATGAAAGGAATCTTTTGTCGTACGAGGTACTTTTTGACTTTTCCGACAAAAGTACGAAGAATGTTTTTTTAACTTATACGACATGAATGAATTTTTAAAACATTATTTCCAAGAAGTTTCCTTTACAAGTATTCAAGTTTATTTTTAATCAACTTCTTTTAGTTTAAAATTTTATGACATGTTAAGAAAGTAAAAGTGTTTTTGAAGAAGAAAGGATATTTTCCTCAAGAATGAAGTTCAAGTATTTTATCAAAATTATTTTCCATCTAAGATAATAAAAGGGTTCTGTTTCTATCCCTATTATTACATGGATTTGATTATGTTGTGATGGAAACATTTTTATGAATTCCTTTATCTTATATGAATTGTTTTATGATGTCATGTTGTTTAAGAATTCCATTTTTTATTACATGGGTTATGTGATGATGTATGATTTATGATTATGTGGCACACATAAGAAAGGATTCATTATAAGATGGGTGGGACCTATATCTCCCTCCAATGCATTGGGTAATGATTTTATATCTCATGAGATTGACATGGCTGAAATGGTAGGTTATACCGGTTCAGTGAAACAGGACTCAAACGAGGGTTACTCGATTCAGAAAGGGACTTTGTCCACTAAGATAGTCTTGGCAATGAGTCATGACTAACAAGAAATGATTTTCCATGATTATGTGTACATGCCACAATGTTTCAAGTTTCATGTTATGATTATGGTGATCTCATTTTCACTTCTATGATTTGTTCCATGTTAAGATATTATGATCTCTTTTGCAGGTTATGATTTTCAAAAAGATATGATATGATTTTTATTTCTTTTGTATACCCTTACTGAGCATTTGAGCTCACCCTTTTATGTTTTCTTTTCCCCAGGATATAAATAAAGGTTTTAGGTAAAAAAAGGGAAGATCTTTATGGGAGATATTGAAGATCTTTCACCACGATTAGAAGATTACGTTCCGAGTTTCCAAAGACACTAAACTATTACGATCCTTTAGTGTGTGTTTTTGTTATGTACTAAGTATTCCGCAAAAGTAATGTAATGTCCATGTACGATAAGCTTCGGGTCTCTACAGTTGGTATCAGAGGAAGGTTTAGTCAACCTTTGGAAACTAGGATGCGAAAACGTTAGTGAGATCCCTAGAGATATTTCTAAGGTATGTCTAGGGATGTCCCTAGGGATAAGTATACGTATAGGTTATAGTAATAGAATTACGCTAACGATCATAGAATTAAACCTAAGATGTTGGATATTGAAGGTAATCCCCCTTTATTATGTTGTTTTCCCTAGCATGATTTTTCCCTCTCACACTATTCATTTTGGGTTTTAGACGATGGCTGGAACCCGAAGGAACCGTGTTGATCAATGCAATGGACAATGCAATGATTGCCCTCCTGAACAAACAAATGTTATGGGAGATGGAGTGCAAAATCTTATTGCTATACTTACACAAGCTATGAATCATTCTGGACTTCCAAATGAGCAGAGAAGGGAACAATATTCTATTGAGTTTTTCATGAGGCAATGTCTACCTTCTTTCAGTGGGACTTCCGATCCACTTGTTGCTGAACAATGGATCAGTACCACTGAAAAGATATTTTCAGTTCTTCAATGTTCTGATCATGATAAAGTCATCTTAGCTGTATATCGTTTGGAAGGTGAAGCTGATCAATGGTGGAATCTTATCAAGAATACGAGTCCAAGGGATGAAATTGAGTCCATGGAATGGGACGAGTTCAAGAACTTGTTTTTCAGTAAGTACTTCCCTCGTATTCTTCGAACAAAGATGGAAAAGGAGTTTATTGAGCTGAAGCAGAAGGATGATGAATCTGTTGGTATATACGAAGCGAATTTTACAAGACTTGCAAGGTATGCATCTGGCATTATCATCCAACCTGAAAGTAAATTTGATCGATTTTTCAGTGGCTTAAAACCAAGTCTTCGAAGGGAATTAGCTATAAGAGACTTCAGTAGCTATGAAGAAATTGTGCGTTGTGCTATCAAGGTAGAAATGGAAGTTGGTGTTACATATCCATCTCATGGTTTTGACAAGAAACGAAAGATGGAGTTCAAGGAGAAATCTCATAATAATGGTGAAAAGAAGATGAATGTTTCCTTATGCACAAAGTGTGGAAAGAAGCATGGTGGAGATTGTCTTAAAGGAATTAGAAAATGTTTTAAGTGTGGAAAAGAAGGTCATCGAGCAGCTGAGTGTCGAAGTAATGGAAAAAGGGTTTCTAATGATGTGAATAAAGCAAACACTGCAGAGAACGCACCACCAACACTTCAATGCTTCAAGTGCAAGGAAATGGGGCATTATGCTAATAATTGCCCTAATCCAAGGGTTAGTGATGATCAACATGAGCAACCACTGAAGGCAAAGGACAAAGGGAAGTCACATGCGATCACTATTGGCGATGTTGAATATGATAACGATGTGGTGGAATGATTAAGCGTTTATGTAATGGGATTCCAAAATAATGTTGTATCATTGAGTATTGCAATATTTATTGATGTGGTATTCAAAGTGATTGAGATATTTTTTTTTGGAAATAAGATGATATGTGCATAATGAAGACGAGAAAATGAAATGTTTAATAGTATTCATGAGCTCATGATTGATATAAGGACTATGTGATATCATGGTTTGAGTATAAATAATTTTGAGGATTTTGGTATGTGTAAAGTGTTAACTTTTAACTGCATTCAAGTTTTCACTAAGGTTCAATGGGTATTCAAGAGTATACATGATTAAGGACTTTGAATGTTGGGAATGTGACCAACAAAACATATCTTATGATATATGGGGATCAACGATGATATTAAATCTCTGGTAATTGTTTTCACTATGTTATGAGAGTGGACTGCAGTATTATGGATAAGCCTAAAGATTGGAATGGATTGTGTTGGACGTAAGTTAGTATTGTTTAAGGATAGAATTTTTTTTCGATATTATTGATGGGATGTTATAGTAATATAGTTTTGGAAAAAGGACAACCTGCAGGACGGGCAACAGCCCATCGCTTCGGACAAGGCTGTGGGAATCGAACCCACAACCGAAGTGCGACTGGCCTTTATCGCCTACCACTAGCCTACAGGAAGTCCCTATTTAGTAGAAACTAGTTTTATTATATTAAGCAGTATGATATATGAAGTATAAGTCCATTTTAGGAACCATATATGATTAATCTCACTATAGATCGATTTATGCATATAATTTTTGCTAACCTTTTGTTTGAGACAGATGGAATGACCCGTCATTCTATCACATGATCTGCTAACACTTCACGAATAACAAATTCAACTTCATTTATTTAAGAGATGAAGTGGAAATTGTTCAAGGCACGAACAACAGTGAGATTGTACCAAAATAAAGTAAGTATTTATTAAAATTCAAATTTTCAACTTTTGGGGAAATGATCTTGAAAACCAAAAATTTTGTCCTAGTGATCTTATACATGATGAATCAGATGGTACCTTATATCATCACAAATCTATGGATTTGTGATTACTGGCTTTTCCATATCCATGTTCTCTACCACTCTCCATCAGAACATGATGGTTAGATTTCTCTTCCATATCCATATTTTCACCTATGTGGAAACCCAATGATTAGTTTATTTGGGTAACCGTTACGTTTCATACTTTTGTTTTTAAAGATTGGTTTTGATATTCCTTTTTACGATGTGGGTTTCTATTAAAGAAACTTTCGAATAGTAAACCATTTATAACCCCGACGAATTTCGAGGTCGAAATTCATTTTAAGGGGGGTAGAATGTAATAGCCCAAGATTTTATAAAAAAATATTCTTTGTAATTTTATTAATGTCTTGTGTTGTACGCTACACCAAAAGGAGCTTGCACAACACGCATCCTTGTCTTGCCTTGCATTACACGCAATCGCGACCTTCCTCGATAGCGTGTGTAATACGCAATACCGAGTTTCACTAAACAACGATGTGATATTAAAATATTATTAAAACTAGCCGTTATGAATAGTAATAACCACTTTTTAAAATTCTGTAAATCTTATTTTTCAAAATGAACTTCATTCTTGGATTCGGAGTATCGAATTTAGCCTAAGGTTAAATTTTGGTACTTTTCGGATAACTTTCATATTCTGATGAATAGTGAAAATTACTAAATTATAATTAAAAACAACTTTGTTAATCGAAATAATTAATAGTGATAAATTATTAATTTGAGTGGTTTTAAAGTATATTTAGAATATATTTTTACAATTTAATACAATGTTGGTCATTGGTTGTAATTTCACATTTAAACCAGACATAATCAAGTGTCAATCTTTTGATATATATTGTTTCCTAAAAACACGCTATTTATTTTAACAGCAGGATTTAATTATAAAATTAATTAATGCAACTTCTATGTTATGAATTTGGTAAAATAGATTTCATTTTTGAATTCGGAATATGAAATATATCTTAGGATGAAATTTTGGCATTGTTCTGAAAAACATCAATTTTTGATTAATAGTGAAACTACTAAGTGGTAGTTAAAAAAACTGAATTTTTCATAAAACTTAATTTTGCCGCTTTTGTGAATGGAATTTCGAAAATCCGAGAGACATGGTTAATATCAAGGACTAAAATATGGTTCAATGAGATGAAAATAATTTTTTGGTGAATAGTAACTTTTTACTTTTTTTACCGCGGTTAATAGTAAATAGGGTAACTAAGGGTAAATATGATATTACTATTACCCTAACACATGTCCTAATTCTATTGGACAAGTGTAATTCGACCAAAAACAAACTTAGGAATAAAATATGACCATTTAGGCCCACTTGGATTAGATTAGGACATTTATTATTAATTTATTTAAAGAATGGTTAAAATAGTTAAAATCAAAGTTTAATAAGTAAATTATTTTTAATATGGGGTTATACATAAGATAAATTCGATTGTAAATATTAATTAGAAAGCTAAAAAGATTTCTTACATGATGGTATTTTATTTGTAATTTTTAGACATAAAATAATTTAATTTATTTATGACACAACGATGATGCAATAATTATCTTATAAATGAAATATTGACATAATTGATGTTATAAACACCAAAATAAATGTAATTTGAGATTTTTTATGAATTCCACTAATTTTATAGTTTACTATGATATATTAATGTTGATTTAATCAACTTGGATCGAACATTTAATTCTGTTATGACTTTCACAAAAATCATATATCAAATAGTGTCAAAATTGACACAAAATAGTTTTTAAATCAAATATTATATTATTAATTGTTATTGTATTCCTAAAAATCTAAGGTTCGGACAAATGAATTAGATAAGGATATATATATTAATAATAAACAATTTGGGGTTCTTTTGGCATGTTATAGTAAGTTGATTAACCATATAGTGAAAGAAAACAAAAAGACATGGTAAAAGTTAAATTATTTAACTTAGAGTTAAATCTAATTGATAAGGTTAAAATAATATCCTAAACTTGTCTAAATTCTATTGGTTGATAGGCTTTCGACCCATCCCCACTTTAGCTTCGAAATAAGACCCTTTGGAACCATTATAAACCGATTTTGACTTTAATATAAAATAATATTTTGAGATATTCCTAAGGTGCCCCTCTCCTCCCCTATAAAAGGACACCTCCTCCCCCTCCTCCTCACACCAATTTGAGCACTCAAGCTCGGCCAACCCCTGCCAAAATCTCTTCTCCACTTCCCTAGAAACATCCTAGAGGTTCTGGTCTTCCTCAAAGACCAATTCTAGTGCCCTAAGAGGAGGTCTCAAAGAGGCACTTCAAAGAAGAGGTAATTATCGTTACCAATTCTTTCATCTTTATTTCTTCTTCCACTTCTTCTTCTTAGGTTGTTTCATTATGAAGTAATAACATCAGTATCACTCATATACTGATATGTTATTATAAGTATGAAACAACCCTATTTCACCATCTATCCATCCTACGGAAAAAGAAATCACCGCGCGTGCGTACGTACGGAATACCGTCTCCACGTCGTGGTGTAATCTATTTTCCACCACCACCTTACATGGATGGGTATAATGGTGTAAATAATAACTATACATAGATATTACAACATCATATTGATTCTGATATATTTTATAATCCACTCCAATTCAATTCAATATTTATAGAAATGATATCATCGCTCGTGCGTACGTACGGACTACCGTCTCCACGACGCGATGAGATTCATTCTCCATGTTAACCATTTAAGAATGATTATAATGTATATATACGAAACAATAATGAAATATATGACATTATAAAGCTACTGGATTTATGTATATATATACATATGTATATCATCTACTTACTTCCATTTCAAGACAATAAGGAAAGAAAAACAGCGTTCATGCGTACGTACGGACTACCGTCTCCATGAACGGTGTTTTTCATTTTATTTATCTATCTATTATATATATATATACTGAATATATATGATATATAAATCATATTTTATATTCTGGAAGTAAGTAAATCAAGATATAAGTAATAATGATGTCAAGAACAACAAGTCAAAACACCTACGATAAATGAAACGATTTTACCCAAAACGCTTCTTTAACATGGAATTTACAAAAGAACGGGTAATATAATGTCATAAGTGAACCATATATGATATCATAACAATGAATATGATTCTGTAATAAGTCAATGACATTATTTAAATCATTATACAGGAGGTTCGGACACATACGAAGCAAATTGGACCTAAGGTAAGGGAAATATCACAATCTCATTTTTATCCGAGATTGTTTATTCGTAAGTATTTACTGGGGTGTATTTTATCATCCACATCCATGTTTCATCAATATGTAATATTATTTCCATCCACCTACAATTGTTTAAATCCATTTTTACCCTTCGGTGAGTTTTTAGTAATATGTATGAAAGGAATCTTTTGTCGTACGAGGTACTTTTTGACTTTTCCGACAAAAGTACGAAGAATGTTTTTTTAACTTATACGACATGAATGAATTTTTAAAACATTATTTCCAAGAAGTTTCCTTTACAAGTATTCAAGTTTATTTTTAATCAACTTCTTTTAGTTTAAAATTTTATGACATGTTAAGAAAGTAAAAGTGTTTTTGAAGAAGAAAGGATATTTTCCTCAAGAATGAAGTTCAAGTTTTTATCAAAATTATTTTCCATCTAAGATAATAAAAGGGTTCTGTTTCTATCCCTATTATTACATGGATTTGATTATGTTGTTATGGAAACATTTTTATGAATTCCTTTATCTTATATGAATTGTTTTATGATGTCATGTTGTTTAAGAATTCCATTTTTTATTACATGGGTTATGTGATGATGTATGATTTATGATTATGTGGCACACATAAGAAAGGATTCATTATAAGATGGGTGGGACCTATATCTCCCTCCAATGCATTGGGTAAAGATTTTATATCTCATGAGATAGACATGGCTGAAATGGTAGGTTATACCGGTTCAGTGAAACAGGACTGAAACGAGGGTTACTCGATTCAGAAAGGGACTTTGTCCACTAAGATAGTCTTGGCAATGAGTCATGACTAACAAGAAATGATTTTCCATGATTATGTGTGCATGCCACAATGTTTCAAGTTTCATGTTATGATTATGGTGATCTCATTTTCACTTCTATGATTTGTTCCATGTTAAGATATTATGATCTCTTTTGCAGGTTATAATTTTCAAAAAGATATGATATGATTTTTATTTCTTTTGTATACCCTTACTGAGCATTTGAGCTCACCCTTTTATTTTTTCTTTTCCCCAGGATATAAATAAAGGTTTTAGGTAAAAAAAGGGAAGATCTTTATGGGAGATATTGAAGATCTTTCACCACGATTAGAAGATTACGTTCCGAGTTTCCAAAGACACTAAACTATTACGATCCTTTAGTGTGTGTTTTTGTTATTTACTAAGTATTCCGCAAAAGTAATGTAATGTCCATGTACGATAAGCTTCGGGTCTCTACAGATTCCATTCCATAAGAATATTTAGTGCACGAGGATCATTCTCAAGTGCTGAAATTGTGGTAGGATGGGTCACCTACGGTGCTTCTACTGATCTTTTCCTCTAGAATAATGTGAGATGAGATTAATAATGACAACCATTTATTGTATGGGATTTGAGAATACATGATAATATTGGTGTTTTTTTCTATGCACAGATATGGATGAGGTGGTAGTGGTCATGGAAAAACTAGTCAGAATATAGAGCTTCAACATTGGCATAGTGGATCTTCTCAGGCTTGTCAGGAAACATCTTAGTTCCATGGTTCTAGCCATATATATGCTGTGAATCTTGTGTCTAAGGAGAATATTCTAGGTATATAGATGGTTACAGGTATTATTATGGAATCCTATACATTAGTGTCTTCCCATTTTTGATAAATTTTCATCATACACTTTTATATATGCTACTAATATAGAATGTTTTGGACTTGTAATAGAATACATCAATGGTTTCATGTATCTATACATTACATTAGGGATTAGATCATAGATAATATTATAATGTCATGAATTACTCCATGAAACAGTTTTGTAACATTTTTTCCGAAGATTCTTTATCCAAGAGATGACCAGATTCAACATCATTCTCTTTTTAAACTGGAATGTGCCTTATATAACTTAGGAAGATTGTTTTCACCAATGGGTGTAATTAAAAAAATTTGTGGGAATCATTTATATCTCTAAGGGGAAATGAAATTTTTAGGAAAGTCAAACTGGACCCAAGCATACTAAGCTAGGAAGTGTAAAATCACAGATGACCAGTCTCTTTATTAGTGATCAGGAAAGGTCGCCTTTTGAATTCCCTCCATTCTTGGATAATTTAAGGGACTCCTTCTCTAATGATTTCCTAGGATTACCTCATAATAGAACGGTTGACTTCATAATGAGCTTTTTCTAGGTATGGTATCATTATCTATTCCACCCAATCTTCTAGAATCAACGATCTTCCATGAACTCAATAAGCTAATGGAGGATTGAGTGGCCAATGATTCTGTCTAAACCAGACCATCCAAATTGGTTTCACTAGTCCTTTTCACAAATAATGAGGATAATTCCCATATAATTTTCATCTATTAACACCAAATTATCTAGATTATGATACAAATATATATATCCACAACCTCATATCAACTACCTCTTTGACTAGCTCTGAGGAGTGATTCTTTTCACTGAGATAGATATGAGGTTTAGTTACCATCATGTTCATGTCAGACCATCTGGAATACCACACATGACATTATAGAGTAGGTATATCATGTATGAGTATTTGGATATGCTATTATATTTAAAAAATATACTGATAGTCTTTATGGATTCGATGAATTTCCCCCCCATATATATTGATTCCATTGTGGTGGTATTCATAGATGATAATATTGAGTATTCACACACTAGACATGACCATTCCAGTCATCTTGACATCATGATGAATACACATGGAGATCACCATATGTATGAAATGATCAGTAAATTCCACTTTTGGATTAGTAAAGGTCACTTTTTGGTTTAGATCATATCAAAGGCAGAGGTATCTGTTGTCCTAGAGAAGGAGATAACAATGGTTTCCTATAAGCATCCAAAGATTCTATTTGATATATGCATATTATTTGGGCTGGATATCAATTACATGTGATTCATCGAGTTATTTTCACATTTGGTACCTCCTCATATGTCCCTGACAATGAAAGGTGTAAAATCCTTCTAGAATGAATCTTTTGATACATATTTTCTAGAGTTAAAGGGAAGAATCACTTCATCATTATTCAATATTCATTATGATTTGGGAAGGTGTTATACATTATACTGTGTTGTTTTTGGGATTCAATTTAGTTGATGTTCCAATGTAAGGTGACCATGTCATAACATATGGGTCCTGCTAGATTAGTCCTCATGAGAGGAAATACCCTTATCATATCATTGATCTAGCTAGTGCGGTTCATTCCTACACTATTGCAGGCACAATATTTTTGGAGAGAGATTTGTCTTTTACATGTATCACAAAATTTCAAATACATCTCCACACATCAAGCCATGAATCTAAGGTAGTGCAGATGGATGTAATACTTGCAGTCATTCAGGTTTGAACTTCCTTACACACCTGATAAGGTTAACACCATTGATTATTCCTTGTGTCAGTATACATAGATATAATCCATCAAGGAGGCAAGCAGTAATGGGATGATGATGGATCCTTTTTCTGAGTTGCACATCGAGGTTCAAAAACATCACTAAAAACCTGTTTTAGAGGCTATGGTAGTGACATCCTCTCTTCTAGAGCATGTCAGTAAGGTAGTTATCATATTATAAAGGCCTAGTATTGTGTGAATGTGTCACATGAGACAACCCACATATAGGATTGGTTATTTATTTGATTTAGACCTTACCCATCCATGGACATGTTGGGGTTCTTTATGATAAATGAGAAGATTTGATAAGGGAATCACAAGCCAATATTTTGTAGTTCATTTTGGGAATATCAAGATGTACCGAGATATACATTTTCAATATTGGTGTCTAGGTATGGATAGGTGGATAGTGGGATTAATCACTCTATTATACACCTATTAGTATGTGAAGGTCATACATCAATTGCCTGCTGCACTTATATAACCTCTATTCATTACAGAATATAAATGGAATGTTGTCACTATGGAATTCATGATGGAGTATTAAATATCCCCTTGATGCAATGACGTAGTATGGGTGTAGATATGTTAACCAGTGTTGAACACAATATACCTATCATGTAAAGCTTCTGTGATGAAGATCATTGGATTCTTTATATCTAAGAGATTGTGTACCTTCATGGTGGTCCTAATTCAATCATATAAAATTGAGATTCCTGGTTCACTTCATGGTTCATGAAATGTTTGAAAAGTGAATTGTGTTTTTAGGTTCCCTTGAGTATAACATATCATCCTTAGTACAATAGGCATTCTGATCAGATGATACTGTTATTCGATGATATTCTTTGAGCCTATATCCTTGATTTTAGACGTTCATGGGAAAATGATATTCCTCTTCTTGATTTTTACTTCAATAAAATATTTTCAATCAATGAATCAGATGGTGTCATATGAAGTACTCTACAATAGAACATTTTGTTAACCTATATGCTAGAGTAAGGCTGCTGAGACAACCCTACTAGGTACTCATCTCATTCAGGTGACTTCATAAAAAGTCCAAATAATTCAGATGAATATGGATACAAATATATATAAGAAGTATCCTTATATTGATTGTCATCATATACCTATAGTGTTTTATGTGGATCATTGAGTCTTTTTGTGTGAATATTTTAGTTTGGGTCATAGATGACTATGGAGATAGGGTAAGTTAAAACCTCGATATTTTTGGAATTTCTAGATAATGGAGAGGTTCAGACGGAAAACATATCAGTTATTATTACCATAGAAATACCATTCCATTCTTGACATCTTCAACATATCACAACATCAACAGTTTCATGATCTCCCATCTCATTAACTAGACATCACGTATATAATGTTAGAGGTGGATGCATTCTTAGAATAGAATTTTATATGTATCATTGATTAGAGAACTAATTCTCTTTGAAATATGTTAGTTCATTTGGTCCACATGCTATGGAAGAAAAGACTTTTTTTAGAAGAGACATAGGAGTATGATGTGGAAGAACTTGTGTAGTGGATGGAACATTCTTCTAATGATGCTTTACCATCCTTGGAAGGGACAATTGTTGACAAGTTATCTTAAAGAGTGTAGGTTGTTAAATCTTCAATTTTCTAAAAGGTAAAAACTATTAATTTGTTCAAAATTTCCTTAAATGTTCTTATAGTGCTACCAAATTGAGTAACATGATTCATGAGGTTGTTTGGGGCCAGTTTAGAGTCTTGAACATCAAAAATTTGTGGTGGAAACTGGGCCACACTTTTAGTAGTAATCATGTAGCCCATCCCTCATGGTTTATACTAACCATACAGGGTCAGGTGAAGGAAACTTTTGTTCCACATAGTGTCTTTACAACTATACGGTACATGGTTCGTGACTGTGCGAGCCGTATAAATATTTTGGAATATATATTTTCATGATTGGTTCATGTTTAGGGAAATCGTGCACCTAAATATGTGTGGTGCCCACATGGAGAAGAACATAGCATGTGGTTGGTGCATGGTTTGGCCTACCGTGCAGCCAAACTGTGTGACATTACCTATGTAGTTGAAATTATAAATTTTCCATTAATGAGTATTCTAATTCCATCCCCTTCTTATCACTTTATTCTCAAGTGGATTATCCCTCCTCCCTCATACATGGGATCTTTCTTTCTCCTCCATAGTGTTGAAGATAAGTCCCCCGATTATCCACTGAATCTATTCCCGTCAGAAGTAATAGAAAGCTCTCAGTATGCTCTATTATCTTCTCCCTTCCATTCTATGATTATTCCATCATATGTTGAACTATTTGCATGCTACAAAATTTTTTCCTATTTTCTGGTTGTTTGAAAATTTATTTATTGTTCCAATTTCAACTAGATTCAACATTCAACACTTTATGAGTGGAGTGATACTACATAAAAGTAGGCGGTCTAAATAGTTCACACTCATTCATTCACATATTAAATGAAATTTCATTGAGCCTTTCGCTAGACCCTTCTGACGTTTAAATCTATTTGATTAGTAAATAATTAAATTCATTTCCCATTTAATGTGTGACCTACCTTAGGTCCAAAAACATACATGTATGGTTTTCTTTTTCATTGTTGAAACTTTTGGTTGTTCCCACCATAATTTCATATTTTCCCATGTCTTATATCATTAACTACACAGTGTGTGTGTTTGTTTCACCTCAGTTGAATTCCTTAATATATAGATGGTATTTAGATGATTTTAGGGAAATGAGTTGTCACCTTTTTTATTGATAATTATTCTAATTAATTTCTCATGTTATGGTCCACGTGCCATATGCATAATTTTTATGCTTATTGCATCTTTTTATATATCACGCCTCTTTTGATCATGTTAATGAAGAATTCCTTTATCCTTTTCATCATGCCATATTATCATAACTTGGATGAAATTCGTAGGAGTGATCCTTGATTCATGTCCCTAAGTTATTTGTATTAAGTTCTATAACCTGGTTAGATTTTTAGCATATGAAATTACCATGATAGATTGAAGACATGTAAATGTAAATATTATTCCATGTTGTGATATGTGCTTTGATTTCTATACCTCATATACTATGGGCTGGGAGAGAACATAGGCCCAGTCTAAATGATGCCATGGATGGAATTGTTGTGTTGGGATTAGACCTACATGATTCACCTCGAGATTTATTAGCATTCCAAGTAGGATATCTATTCGTATATTTCATACTCAAGGGTTACCTAATAACCTTGGGTTGTAACCCTGAAAAGACTATTTGGTATGATGGTTATGTCATGCCTCATGTGATACTCGTTCCCTTATGTGAGATATATTGTATAGACTAAGAGTTTCCATAAAGTGAGTGATACATGGGATTCCGTAATGTGATTCCATGGATGTACTTAGTGGTAATGGTTATATAAGAGACTCTTATAGAGACCCTTCAGTTTATTTATAGATCATCGTGGATGAATTCGGGAGTCCATTGTATTTTTATGGATTTAATGCATGTTTATTATGTGATATTCTTATTTATATTCTGAGCATGTTTATACAATTTCATGTGAAAGTGACCCAATACAAAGAAAAAAACCTAGACTCTGTGAACATAGATAGTTTCCTTTATTAAGGCTAATGTATTTACAATATCACTTGTTTAGGTACCTTGGATAAGACATCAGAATTAGGATGAAGAATGTGGTATTATATAGGTGTCCATTTAGGATCCCATACCAAAGTATAGGATTATTTATTTGTCTATTCCCATAAATATATCATATATAGACCACTGATCATTTATCTATCACCCAAAAATGTTTAATGTAGAAGAATTTTGTGGTGGCCTACTGATATTGTATCTCACAACCTTTTTGGGACACCTATGGTACCCATGTAGAATTCATGTTTGTATGTATTGAAAAGGGGAATTGTAGAGCTTCTCATACTTGATCTTTCTTATATATTGGAGAAAAGGGAAGAGAAACGAGCCTATTCCTGAGACGTGAATTTTAGTTGTATTTTCTTTTTTTTATATTTTACCATCATGTAGTATATGCTTGTATCCCTTCTCTCCATGTAATTAAATTTTTAATATAATCATGTTATTCATTATTAGTTGGTATAAAATTTTTATTCTAGTTCATATAGTTGTTTAATTATATTTTTTTTGTTGATTTCCATTATCTCTATTGTTAAATGTTTCTTATTGTTTCATTTTCTATTTATTATATATTATTTATAGTGTTATAACTCTAATATATGAGGGAATAGTCGCCCTAGAGACATAATCTAGGACCTCACTGCTAGTCTATATCCTTTGGCATTCGGGAGGTATGGTTGAGGTCTTGGGTACACCGTCTCAGGGCGTTATTTTGTTGAAATTTAGGTCAGATGCTATACTTAATCATAATCTATTAAAATAAGGTAAATGGGTTTTGATTGATTCATCTTGGTGTATTAGTATGATTTCCTGTAGTTTTTCAAACAACTGGTTCTTGCATTCCCAAAATAAAAATCCAAATAATTATTTTGAAAAATAAATTTTTTTGAATTATAATTTATATATATGTTATCATTGTGTTTTTTTGATAATGTGAATATTTTAATAGATATTATGAGTATTATCATAAAATATTTGATTATACATATAATTTGTTTTTTAAAATTATTCATGTGGTTTTTTAGGTTTAAAAAACATTATAATTTTTTAAAAAATGGATTCTGATTCCTAGAGATGAATTTCATAATTTAATTTGTATTATATTTTGTTACACAATTATTTGAAAATGTTGTTTTTTGATATTGTTTATTTTTGTTTTATTTCTAACATTACATGGTATAATTCTTTAGTTTTAGATATTGATGGTTATGGTGTGAGATATTTTTTGACACTAGATTCATAAGGGATAATTTTCTTAATATGAGTAATCGAGATGAGTTAAATACTCGCTTAGATTACACAAAGAATATCACCTATAGTGATGTTACAAACCTGGATAATGGATTCCCCCTGGTGAGGCTAAGAGGTTAAGCTAAAAAATATTACTTTTGGTATTACATTAGTCTTATAACGATATATAAGTGAGGTCCTTTATTGGCCTATTAAAATCGAGGTTAGAATAACATGTTGTGTGATGTTAGAGGTATGCTTCAATTATTATTATTTTTATTATTATAATATTATAATTACATGTTATTATTATTTAATTACTCCCATACATTTATTTATTATTCAATTTTGAATCAATTAGTTTTATAAATCAATATGGAAAATGATTTTTTTATCACACATTGAACAAATCAAGGTAATTTGTAAATATATTTTAATCTATTGCTAAAATATCCCTTAAAAAGAGTTATTTAGATTGATGATGTTATCTTTTTAGGTTATTTATCAAAACCTACATACACCAACTAATTATTTTTAGTTATTGTTTTATTTGATACCAGTGAACTTAATGGATTCAATTTTATTATTAGTATGTTATAGATTTCATCTTTATGTTTATGTGATGTAACCTTAATCTGGTGACAATGGGATATGAGGATATGGACCATATGGTGAATTGAGAGTTTTTTATTTGGTATGTACATTTAAAATTCACATTATCGGATTTTATATTTTTCTCCATGTCCATAAAATTCCATGTTTCTCACATTACATAACTCTTATAAACTTATGTTTATTTGGGTTTTATAAGATTCTTCCTTATTTTTCCTTGTTAAAATGGAATATTAATTTGAATATATATTATTTATTTTGAATCACTGTCTAATATATTGATACCAAATTATATATTCCCTATATAGATCATATGATGTAGTTTATAGGATTTTATAGGTGAAATAATTCCCAATTATCATGTTTTAGCCATGTTTTTTTCCAGCCTGTTATGATTGAGATGACACTTCAGAGCATGTGGCAGTCAGGCTCAAGTGGCATGGTAGGCTGACGAAGTTTGTTTTTTTAGAATTTTCTATCAAATAGTTATTTTTATTTTGGTAGTAATAGTAAACTTATGACAAAACGTTTAGATCCTAAGAGGTAGGTATGATGGAGTTTCTAAATAACTCTTTGTCTCGTTAAACCTTGAGTTACCATGGGAGATCATGAATTTTGTCTTCAATTAAGGCACTATATTAAAAAAATGAGATATTTTGAATTATACTATTTCTATTATAGTATTTAAAAAAATATATCATGTCATTTTGTGAGTGTCTATATTTCAACATGAAATTGAGAGCAAATCCAAGGCTACATGTTTATTATTCATGTTCTAGAAAAAATTCACTAACATTTTAACCCATTATTAACAATTTCTAGAATCATTTGCATCGATCTCATGGATTCTATAAAATCAAGAATCAAAACCACATATAATTTGTAAACATTCAGTTCTATTTGTTTTACCCCTTTATTCTATTTAAAACAAATTCATTATTTTTATTACCAAGTTATAAGTATTTGAATTATTTTTTTCTTTATTAATGTTATTTAATGTTTAGTTGTGTACTAATTGAACATCATGTTCTATGTTTTCATATAAAATTTCACCTAGAAAGACTTCATAAAATCAAAGAAGGGAGATATATATAATTTTTCATACGTAACCCCTCATATTGACATCTATCATACAAATTAAATCATTCATACTATTCAAAATATAACTCAAGAAGTTGGAAAAAATTAAAATCAAGGGTTTGATCCTATTGAAGTGTTCAATAAACAAAATAAACCCTCCTTTTTTTGAGGTTCTTTGGATCCTACATAATGAATAGAAATGATTAATCAATATTTAATTTTCATTAGAATCCTTAAACATATAAAATAATATTTTCCACTTATATATTATAGATCTCAATTTTTAATTGATGGGAATATATGATGAAATATATGCTATAAAAAATAAATTTATCATGAATAACCACATTAAATTGTGTTTAAATCACAAGATCACAAGAAAAATTCATCCCTTTATTATGAGATTCTATGTGGATTTGAACAAAATGTCGAATATTACCAAGAACAATATAGAATATATGATTAGTTTGGGTAGGGATTATACTACAATAAGGGTATTTTATAGTTCCATGTTGGGTTATAAAATTATGTTTGGGGAGTCTCATAGGGGTAGTAGTGGGAAAATAAAATATTAATTTAATCTCACTTCCTCTAATCCATTGAGGTGTTTTAATCTATTTTTCAACGTGGGAGTCACTTAAAACACAATTTTATGAGTCCTCCTCTAAGTAGTAGTGCTAGATCGTCCTTCACTAGAGGCATACCCATCTTGTTTAATTCATTTAAGGGATATGTGTATTATTATTATAGGGGATAATTTGAATTTAACATGGAACATTTCATTATAGGAAAAATTTTAGTGGGATCAAATCCTGGTGTTCATTTTCATTAGAATGTGTACATATAGAATCAAAGGATAGTCTAGAGACTATTAGCAGTAATATATTTATGGATTCATCTACAGTCTTAATTTTTTTCTATATAGGTGAATCACATTCCATTATATAATATAAAGTTATTGATTATTGTTAATATAATATGATAAAATCCCTTATGAGATAGATATTTCTATTCCATTATGGAATAATATTGCGAAAGGATTCCAGTTCCCTTCATGTAATGTAATAGTTTTTTATATCGAGGCCATTTGGTATTTTCTTATGTTTTACTAGATATCTTCAATCTAATTTTTATGAACAATAAAATAAACACTAAAGATCAAATGAACCAAAATAATTAAAAATATTTGTTCCTTTCTAATAATGGAAATGATCTTTTTAGGTGAATGGGATTTAAGATCCATTAGAATAGTACATATCATTATAATAATTTTCTTGATTTTCAATCAAGTATCACCCTTTATCTTAGATAATGATAAAATGTTTTCAAGTAAGAAACATCTTATGTTGGTTGAAAAGTATCATGGAGTTTTTTATCATGTTTGTCTATTTTTTCACTAAAGGGAGAGGATTATTTCTGTATGTACCATGTTTTTAGTTACAATATCCATTTATCCACTATAATAAAAATATCTCCAATCAAGTTGAAATAACAGAATGTTCAATATTATGATCACATACAAGAATATTTAATATACTATAATGTTTCCTTATGGGTAGAATAACTACTATTTATAAATAATCATGATGTAAATATCTATCTTTAATTTATTTAGTAGAATCTCAACAATGTGACTTCAAAAAATAGATCACCATTTACATTGGTTAATGATATTTTTAATCAACTCAAATGAGTGATATAGTTTAATATTTTTGTTCTCGGGTAAGGGTATCACCATCTTAGTGTAGAGGGGTATGATGTTCATAAGTTAGATTTTAAAATATGTTTTTGAAATTATGGGTACTTAGATATGTGATTTGGGATTATAAATTCCCATATTGTATTTATGGAATTAAGAAACCATATTTTCCATATTTTCCTCATAACCTTTTATCATGTTTATAAATGATATTATTGTTATTTTAAGATGATATATTGTTATAAAAATTAATTAGATATTTTTTAGAGGAGTTTAAAAGATCATCCCATGCATTTTTTGGTATCTAAATAAAATTTTTGGAATTAATAATAAAATTTCTATGACTTGTGGTATATATAAAAGGTACTATTATGTAATCTTAGAATATATGAGTGATTTTTTCATTTTATAGGGCATAGAGTGATCTTTACATCATAATATTTGTAGGTATTATTGTATGTTATAGGTTTGTATTTTCTAACCACTATCTCCCTTAGTGGCCTTCACACAAAAGGGGAGAGAATTTTAATGCACTGTAATGTTCAAGATTCACATTGATGAGTTGAATTAAAGGAAATCTTCATTTCTGCTTGTAATTCTTCTGGATCTTGATGATGGTTATAAACTACATTTTTATGCTTTATGTATGGTCTTTAGGTGAGTTTTG
Source organism: Viscum album (assembly GCA_963277665.1). Classification (NCBI taxonomy): domain Eukaryota; kingdom Viridiplantae; phylum Streptophyta; class Magnoliopsida; order Santalales; family Viscaceae; genus Viscum; species Viscum album. Next base: position 1,657,016,245 of record OY728164.1, on the reverse strand, counting down.
ATGTAAAATGATCTTGTTGCAGTATATGGATCTCCCTAGTTGTTACCCCGTGAGAGAAAAAACCATAATCATGACCTTGAATTTTTATTCATTACATATATATTAAATTCTGTGTTTGAGTATCACTTCATGGAGAAGTTACCAGTATATACTGAAAAAAATTCTGAATTATATTTTCCACTAAAATTACCTGAATATGAAATGGAGATTTTATAAGTAATATATCTAGATATTTAATTTTGAAAGCATTATATAATGGGGAAAGAGAATTTGGCTGTTGATGCTACAGGTAAGACTTTTCCATCACATGAAGTGAGAAAATCCCAGGGGAAATGAAATTCTATAAGAATTTTCTATGGAATTCATGAAGATGTACATAAAGAAGATGATAAGGTATTCTTAGATAATGTGAAATTCACAACATCTTTGGATGATCAGATACATAAGTAGAAATTACAAGATCCTAATATCTACTATATAATTAGAATTATAAATGGCAGGGGGAGATCTTGGGGTGGTTAGTCTCTATCTCTTTATGGTGCCATATTTTTTTTAAATATAGAATAACTCTACTTTCATAAATGTAGGATTTGATTAATGATAGGGATATTTACAGTTTTTATTCGCACCCCGAGAATATAATGATGTTATATAACCTCGTTCATTAATATTGGTAGTCTAAATTGATAATGTTTTTTCTAAATTCAATCTTTATTTCCATAATTTTAAAATGGAAAAGGTTAGAAATAAAATTTATATTAGATTATTACAGGCACATTACATTTAGTTATGGAAATAGGATACAATCCCTATATAAATTATTATTTACCTACCATGGTCTTCTTGGGAGATGAATTCAATTTGATTGATCATTGATTTATCCAAAAAATAAAAAAATTACCATATAATGTTGAGTAAAAGGGTAGAATAGATCACTCATATATATTTTCTAGTGATCTATAAGAGATATAAGATATTATTATACATCATTTATTCTTGAGATAGACACGTTATGTATTATTTATAGATGGGAAATTCTGAAATTTTTGGATATCAGTTGATGTTGATCATTGAATAATAAAAATAAATAAATTTCCAGACTGAGATGATGATTGAAATTCTCTGATACAATCTCCAGGACTTTTTAGTCAACAAGGATAGTTCATGGGATGACTATTTATCATTTATTTGGTACAATTAGAGTAATATTTTCCAATAATTGGTAAAAATTATCACTTTAATCCCCCTATTAGATTTCACAATGTCCTATTTTTGTTGGTTTGAGCTAGTTGGATGCACCCTTCTGATACCAATATTTGTTTTAGAGAGAATGATTAAATTTTATTTAATTCATATAATATTATCAATGACTTAATGTCATCATAAATATTTTTTTCAATCATTAGTGTCATCCCATAGAGAATTATTTTGGTGATTATGTGTTTCTCAATGTCTCTCTTCTTTTGGGACATCAAATTTTGGGATTTCACAATATGCGCACAGGATGATATGAAAAACTAATTCAAGTAGAGTAATATCATACTAAAGTGGTGTAGTAAATATCATTTAAAATTCATTTGATTTCAATCCATATATTATTACAAGTGTTAAAGGGATTTAATATTGTATAATAAATTTTATTATAATAATAAGTGATTAAATCCCATATTTGAGGATTTCCATGCTTGAACTATGAAGCATGCACTAAACCAGATATAAAATAAATGGTTTATATTATATATACCATACATAAAAAAGAATCTGAAACATCTTCATCACTATAATATGGTTTGATAAGGAGAAATATGTGTATCCAAAAGATATATCTTCTATATATTATATCATTGGGTTGAGTTGAATCACACATCATATGTGTGGAACTCTCCATTCTCAATGATGTGATATAATCTCAATATGTCAAGTAAATATGATAAAAATATATTTCGTTTTTATAAGGTTCGACTACGTATTTAAAATATACATTTAACACCTCCACCACATTGTTCTATTTTATATTACATAAATATCATCATTGGTTTATCACATATAATAATGTTTTTATAATGAATGAGTAATATTTTTATTTCCAATCTCAAACACTGATTCCTGAATAAATAACTCTTGATCCAATATGACATACGTAATGTCTCCTCAAATGATAAAATTATGGAAGACATAACTGTCCAACCATACCTATAATCACAAGTATTATAAAAAAATATACCCTTATATGCCTAAAAATTAGAATTTTAAGGAAATCAAAAAATATATATCATAAATATATATATCATAAAAATATATATAAGGATTTAAGTATTACCTTTTCCGATATCCTACTAGACGTGAAGACTAATATAATTTATTAAATTTCTTTTTATATTTTATAATTCATAAAAACATATAAAATTATATCCAAAAAAACATTGTACAATTTCTAAATCATTTCTAGGAAGTTATAATCTTATTTACTTTGTATCAAAATATTTGAAAAAACTTTTGAATACAGGCCCAAAACACGTTTGTAATTATTAAAATGAATTTTTATGGAATCTATCTCATTAAAACTCTATCCCTATTCATTAAACCAAACATAGTGGAACTATGTTCCTTTATACCATTTACAGCATATATGAATATTTGTATTCATAAATGTATATAGGGAGAAGAAAATGTTTCTATGGGACTAAAGCTATAAATGTGGATGGAATGATCTCTATAAAATGTATGTATCTCTATTTCTATGTCCAACGGTATTTATCATATGAAAATGTGTATTATTAAATTTTCCCATTATCAAATACATAGATTTTCTATGGTAAAAAGAGTATGTCAGTCCCAAATTAGTTAATAATTTATTCCCAATCCATAGAGTATATAGTGACATCATTGATGAATACATCACATTCCATTAATCTATATGGATGAGAACAATAAAGTCCACTCTTAATAAATAATAAACACATGATATATAATTTGTTAGCCCACTCACACTTTATAGTCTATCTCTATTGATGTCCTAGATTATAAATTCATCATATGATAAGAAAAATACCATATTATGTTAGCTTTAGTCAATGAATTGATAAAAAAAATAATGAACAACCCATGTATTATCTATGTCAATTTGTAGACATATATAACTAGGGTATAAGGCACCGGCCTGAAACCTTACTTAATATTGAATTAAATGAATAATTCACATTGAGGATCTTTTCAGGTTCAGAGTTTTGGAGAATTAGGACATAACTATTACATCTCAAAAGATTCCAAAGTAGACACTTCTACTATGTTTCCATAAAAATAACAACTCTTAAAAAGAAACATGTCTAGTTCCACATTTTATATAGCATGACTTTCCCTTGATCCCATACTTGACCACACTCCACATTAAGTCCTGTGAAAAACATTTCAAAAAACTTGGGGTGAGTATAAAAAGCTCATTAAAGGACACACATAGAAGAAAAACTGTCAGTTTTTCAAAACAACAAGTAAACCATGAATACTTTACCAATGTAATACTTTTCACCTTTATGAAGTAGTAAAAACTCTTCACTGAATAAAAGACCATTACTTACCCTTTTGTAACCAAAAGATTACCATAAAACCCATATAAAGAACACATAACATAAAAAGGTAACTTGGGACATAAACATACTTAAGTGGAATAACCATATAGTCGAATTCCACAAATACTTAATGGAATAGACATAAGGTTGAGTTCCATACCCAATGCATTGGAGGTTATAACGTAACCACCCGTCCTGGTATTCTTGGCACCACCCGTTATATGGTTTATCACGTAACCACCCGTAGAATGTCTAAGTACCATAATTACACATAAAATATTGCAAATATAATTATTTCAATAACAACATTTCATTTGAAATCACAATAAGTAATTCCAAGATATTGAATTAATCAATCCATTTTCAAAAAACATTTAAAAGAGATTTTTTAATCAAAGTGTCCCATACCAATTTGAAGCTTTTAATAGAATTATAACATTAATGTCCATATAAATAAATACTAATTACCATTTTTAAAACATGGACATTAAAGATAAATATTTAGAATAATGAATCTTTAAAACATTTAAAACAATATTTTTGTTAAAGTGTTTTTAACAAAATGAGGGACTCTTGAATACAAATAAGTGTGGAATAGAATTTAATCCAAACTTTATAATATCATGAAAATAAAGGGATTCATGATATAATATGTAAAAGGACATTATACACACCATATAAGAGTGAATTGGTACATAATAATAGTGAATTCTAAATGGAAATGTAAATTGAGATGAAATCCATTATAAAGATGGTATCCTTAAACTAAGGATAAATCTATCACATAATTATGCGTGAGAAATAAAAAAACACCCAATATAAGTGGATATTAATTGTGAAACAATCAGAGGTCATTCACACATAATCTTGGAAAAACAAAACCAATGACATAGATATTTAACTCAATGAAATGAGATTGAGTTATGATTTCCCATACAAGTTCGTAAGAATTTATCAATGAGATGATTATGTGTAGAAATATTATATCCACACCAAGGTTTGTGGAAATTACAACATAGATATTACACACATAATCTTGGCATAATAAAATCAAGATGTAGATGTTTAACCCAATGAATTGAATGTGGGTTAAGAAGTTCCCTTATAGAAATCTGACAGCCTAATGGCGTCACATTAAAATTCAGAAAATGAGTGGATGAGAGAGAAAACGGTATCTCATCACTTGGACATAAAATTTACCTAAATAAGGATATATAAGAACATATCCCAACCTAATAGTATGTTAATTAAAAGACATAACAAATGATGTCTTTTAAAAAGAGGAGGTTAAAAGGTCCCCTTACCGATTTGGGTAACTTTCGAAACGTACACCCTATTGAAGAAGGGTCATACAATGAATATGTAAAAATCCATAAATGAAATTATATTACACAAATAATATCATAATGGTCAGTACATACACCACTCAAATGAAATGGTGGAAAATGTATCATAAATCTCATGGGAATAAAAGTGAGAAGAAAATTCCCATACGAAAACTCGGCAGCCTAACAGTGCCACTTAAAACTTCCAAAAATGTATTTATGAGATCAAATAGGGTATGTCATAATATGAACATAAAAATTAAAGTATGAGTAACATAAAAGAACATCCCCAAACATAATAAATATGAGCTTAAAAGAAATTACATGAAAGTGAGTACTTAAAAAGAAAGAGAGAGGGTGGATCCCTTACCTCCTATCCAACTTGACTCGATCGTTATTTAATCTCCCTAAAATCGGGTAACTCCCTTTGGTTTGAACAAAAAGGGTTTCTTGAAGGGCCTCCTGCATAAGGTAAGGCTTATAAGATGAGGATAGGGATGTGGAGAGAAAAAATGATCAGATCTTGGCCGAGCCAAAGGCTTGGGAGGTATGGGTAAGGTGGTAGAGGTGGGGGCCTTTTATAAGAGGAGAGGAGGGGCACTCTTGGAAAGTTATAAACTTTTACTTTATCATAAAATGATTTTCGGATTTTAAAGGTCCCAAAATTATATATCTCTAGGATAAGTTGATAAATGTTCTAAATCCACCAATCCAATAGTATTTTGACAAGTGTAGGTCTTAGATTTTACATTATCTTTTCATTTTATTTAAATCGTTAAATAATGAGGTAATCGCTGCATCATCATGGTGTCATAAATAATTAAATTTATTTAGTATCTAAAAATTATAAAAAATATAATGATGTAGGAAATCTTTTTTTCTTTCTAAAAATTATATATAGTCAAAAATATGACTTGTATAACCCCATGTAATAATTGTTTTAGTAAAACAACACATGTTTGTGACATTTTAATTTTAACTTTAAATAAAAAGGCATTAATGTCATTTTCCTACCAAAGTGGCTCCATGGGGTCCCCAAGTTGACCCATGGTTTTTCTCTGTCGGTCATGACACATAAAATAAGGTTAGGACATGTCTCAAGGTCATTTAATAATTTTAAAACATTATTTTTACCTTCAATTACACTAATTACCTCTAATCGTGATTAATAAAACATAAAAGTTACTATTCAAAAAAATTATTTTAATCTCATTGAACCACATTTTACATCCTAATTACAACCATGTATGTCGGATTTTTGAAAATCAAATCACAGAAGTGGTAATGTTTCATTTAAATGAAAAACCAGTTTCATTAAGTACCACTTAGTGGTTTCACTATTCATCAAAAATTGAAGTTTTTCAGAAAAATACCAAAAATTCACCGTAAGATATATTTGATATTCCAAATTCAAAAATGATTTCTATTTTACAAAATTCAAAACATAGATTTTACATTAATTAATTTAATAATTTAATTCCCGTTGTCAGAACAAATAGCGTGTTTTTATGAAACAATATATATCAAATGATTGCCACTAGTTTAAGTCCAATTTCAATGTGAAATTATTTCCAATGACCATTATTGGATTAAATGGTAAAAATATATTCTAATTTAACTTTAAACAAAATTCAAAAGATAATCTAATCATATAAATAAATTATATTGAAAAGAGGTTTTGAATTAAAATACAACATTTTTCACTATTCATTAAAAAATTAACTTTATCAGAAAAATACCAAAAATTTACACAATGTAAATTTTGATGTCCCTATTCTAAAGAATAATTTTAATTGTTCCAATAGAATTTATAAGAGTGACCAAAACTATATTTAAATAGGGTTCTCCATCAAAAGGTGATAGTTCGACCTTTTGGTGAATATTAGAAGATCTATGCTTAAAATTGGATTCATTTTCATTTTACACCTCTATCATTTATTGGATGAAAGTAAAAATATTTGACAAACTTGTATAATAATTTTTTAGTTAGTTCCATTATTTCTCGCCATTACAATGGCTAGGCGTTAACTACCATTTAAAATAATATTATTTCGTTATTAGAGTGCAACGTAAGATTTCAAAGGAACTCGTTGTCGCGTATTGGGTACGCCATCGAGCATAGAATTCCCATTAAAGTAATATTAATATTTTATTCACAAATATGGATAAATATAAAAATTTCATATTCTTTATTTACCTGGGGTGTTACATCCTTCCCCCCTTTTGGGAATTGCGTCCTCACAATTTTAAAATTGGGCTCAGAAACTTCATTGAGATCCCCACATCAGAAAAGGAGTAAATTAAAATATCACTTTAAAAGAAAGAAAGGGAAGTACAAATGTCACCCGAGTTAACCCATACAAGGATTCCATGAATGAAATCATAGATATGGATGAAAAAAACAAAGGGTCATGTTCTGAGGGAGTGTGATAGAAAACATGTTTAGGAGAAAGTTAACCACAAGAAAATCACAAGCTTGTGATGGGTTAAACGGTATTCGATTCCCCAGCCGGAAAATTTAACAGACAACATTTTTGTTTTATGTTACTCTTAATTGAAAAATTTATTTTTGAGCTTAACTAAATCATAATGAAACAAAATTACTTGTCACGTAGACTTTCAACTTTTACTAGATTACTTAATCAAGCTCATATTTTCTCAAAAAGCCGTGTATTTAGGAAGACTTGTTCATATTAAGAGTACTATAATCAATAAAAACCAAACCAAAAAGTTTAGTACGAGATCAGATAATACCCCAAAATGATATTTTTCTACCAAAAAGGAAAACTACTCCTAACCTCCAGAATTTGTAAAACAAAACCCAAAGTTCAACAAAGACCATTCGATAAACAATTTGTCCATAAAATTATTGAAAGAAAACCAAACAAAGATTGAAACCCAAATATTTGAAGGATTTAATCACATAGTATTGCAATGTAAAAATTAACATTTATCTCCAAATAACATTAGTTTCTATTAAAGTCTCATATTGAAAAGTAATTAACCTAATCCCATATCCTCCATGATAGGTTAATAATTTCTATAGATAACCCATAATAAACATACTCTTGATTCCCAAAATCGTCTAACTAAAAAGAACTAGTCAGACTAACCAGAGGCTTCACGTAGTCCAGTGGTAGGCGATAAATACCTATTGCACATTGGTTGTGGGTTTGATTCCCACAGTTTTGTCTGACGCGATGGGTTGTCACATGGTGTGCGTGTTGTCCCTTTTCCAAAACTATATAATTCTTAAAACATCCCCCCAAAAAGAGATAAAATCTTCAAAAATAACCATAACATATTTTAACCACAACTTTACCTCATGCCTTTCATCTTCCATCATAACATACAGTAACCCATAATTACTTAAAAAGTAAGGATCATATAAACCCAAATGGTTACCTTTATAATTATCACATGAACTTCCACATTGAGTTGGTTCTCTCATACAAGAGGCATTAGAGAACTCACCAGGGATCAAGTGGTTGATCATGACTCCTGATAGTTGGTTTAGAATAACCATGAGATTTCTCATTGAATCCCCCATTTCATCCAGTCTCTTAATCAGAGAACCACGATAGTTTCGTTCAAACCCATTGTCACCTTGGTTCCTTCTAGATCCATCCATTTACTAAAACCAAAAAGGTCAGTGTGAGTATATCAACAAAATCATCATATACTAAAGAGGAAGATAAACACTAAGATATACTTATCCAAGTTATCTCAAACTCATTCCAGCCTTCAAAAATAAAAAATAATCTATCTAATAAAATAACCATTATGGTTATACACAACTTGTCACGTAACACTCTAACCTCTAAAGTTATCTAAAACGACCTCCGATACCAACTTTAACGGTCTGGTATTACATCCAGTGGACTATAATTAATACCTATCAGGCAACTCTATGGAAATCTACACCCCCTAGGCGGGACACAAAACCATCCCCAGAGGCATCCATTTTCTCATGAAGCCCTTGGGTGAAGAGCCATGCTTCGTCCATCTCTCACATGTGAGAGTTCCCAAGGATCAGATACATTCCTACCTCCTTTGCCTCTGATACCAACTATAAGGTCCCAACCTTAAACCTTACTTAATATTTAATTAAATGAATAATTCACATTGAGGATCTTTTTAGGTTTATAGTTTTAGAGAATTAGGATATAACTATTACATCTCAAATTATTACAATGTAGGCACTTCTACTATGTTTCCATAAAAATAACAACTCTTAAAAAGAAACATGTCTAGTTCCATGTTTTATATAGCATGACTTTCCATTTATCCCATCCTTGACCTTACTCAACCTTATGTCCTGTAAAAAAAATTCAAAAAAACATGGGGTGCATAAAAAGCTCAGTAAAGGATGCACAAAGAAGGAAAAATGTTAGTTTTTCAAAACAACAAGTAAACCATGAATAATTTACCAAAGTAATACTTTTCACCTTTATGAAGTAGTAAAAACTGTTCACTGAATAAAAGACCATTACATACCCTTTTGTAACTAAAAGAATACCATAAAACCCATATAAAGAACACATAACATAAAAAGGTAACATGGGACATAAACTTACTTAAATGGAATAACCATAAGGTCGACTTCCACACATACTTAATTGAATGGCCATATGGCCGACTTCCATGCCCAATGCATTGGAGGTTATAACGTAACCACCCATCCTGGTATTCACGGCACCACCCATCATATGGTTTATCATGTAAACACTCGTAAAATGTGAAAGTAACATAATTACACATAAAATATTGCAAATATAAACATTTCAATAACAACATTTCATTTGAAATCACAATAAGTAATTCCATGATGTTGAATTAATCAATCCATTTTCAAAAACCATTTAAAATAGAATTTTGAATCAATGTGTCCCATACCACATTGAATATTTTAAGGGAATTATAACATTAATGTCCATATAAATAAATACTGATAAACATTTTGAAAACATGGACATTAAAGATAATGATTTATAATAACTAATCTTTAAAACATTTAAAATGATATTTTTGTTAAAGAGTTTTTAACAAAATGAGCGACTCTTGAATACAAATAATTGTGGAATAACATTTAATCCGAACTTTATAATATCATTAAAATAAAGGGATTCATGATATAATATGTCAAAGGATAGTATACACACCAAATAAGAGTGAATTGGTGCATAATAACAATGAAGTCTCAATGGAAATGTAAATTGAGATGAAATCCATTATAAAGATGGGATCCTTAAATTAAGGAAAAATCTATCACATAATTTTGTGTGAGAAATATCAATAAACCCAATATAAGTGGATATTAATTGTGAAACAATAACAGGTCATTCATACATTATCTTGGAAAAACAAAACCAATTACATAGATATTTAACTCAATGAAATGAGATTGAGTTAGGATTTCCCATACATGTTCGTAAGAATTTATCAATGAGATGATTATGTGTAGAAATACTATATCCACACAAAGGTTTGTGGAAATTAAAACATAGATATTCCACACATAATCTTGGAATAATAAAATCAGGAAGTAGAGGTTTAACCCAATGAATTGAATGTGGGTTAAGAAGTTCCCTTATAGAAATCAGACATCCTAATAGTGTCACATTAAAATTCCGAAAATGAGTTGATGAAAGAGAAAATGGTATCTCATCACTTGGACATAAAATTTACATAAATAAGGATATATAAGAACATATCCAAACATAATAGTATGTGAATTAAATTACATAACAAAATAAGTCTTTTAAAAAGAGGAGGGTGAAAGGTCACCTTATCGATTTGGGTAACTTTTGAAATGTACACCCCATTGAAGAAGGGTCATACAATGAATATGTAAAAACCCATAAATGAAGTTATATTACACAAAGAGTATCATAATGGGAAGTTCATAAACTACCAAAAGGAAATGGTGGAAATTTTAGTATAAATCTCACGAGAATAAAAGTGAGAAGAAAAATCCCTTATAAAAACTCGGCAGCCTAACGACGCCACTTAAAACTTCCAAAAATGTATTTATGAGATCAAATAGGGTATCTCATAATATGGACAGAAAAAGTACAGTATGAGGAATATAAAAGAACATCCCCAAAAATAATAAAGATGAGCTTAAAAGAAACTACATAAAAGAGAGTACTTAAAAAGAAAGAGAGAGGTTGGATCCTTTACCTCGTATCCGACATGACTCGATCGTTCATTAATCTCCTTAAAATCTGGTAACTCCATTTGGTTTGAACCGAAAGGGTTTCTTTAAGAGTTTCCTACCTAAGGTAAGGCTTCTAGGATGAGGATAGGGATGTGGAGAGATAAAATTATTAGATCTTGGACGAGCCAAAGGCTTGAGAGGTATGGGTAAGGTGGTAGAGGTGGGGGCCTTTTATAAGAGGAGAGGAGGGGCACTCTTGGAAATTTATAAACATTAACTTTATTATAAAATGATTTTCGGATTTTAATGGTCCCAAAATTATATATTTCTAGGATAAAGTGGTAAGAGTTCGAAATCCACCCATCCAATAGATTTCTGACAAGTGTTGATCTTATATATTACATTATCTTTTCGTTTAATTATATCGTTAAATAATGACGTAATCGCTGCATCATCATGGTGTCATAAATAATTTAATTTATTTAGTGTCTAAAATTTATAAAAAATTGTCATGATGTAGGAAATATTTTTAGCTTTCTAAAGAATATTTATAGTCTAAAGTATGACTTCTATAACCCCATGTAAAAAATGTTTCAATAAAACAACACATGTTTGTGACATTTTAATTTTAACATTAAATAAAAAGGTATTAAAGTCATTTTCTTTCCAAAGTGGCTCCATGGGGTCCCCAAGTTTACCCATGTATTATATTGGTCGGCCATGACATGTCCAATAAGGTTAGGACATGCGTCATGGTCATTTCATATTATTAAAATATTATTTTTACCTTAAATTACACTAGTTACCTCTAATCGTGATTAATAAAACTTAAAAGTTACTATTGACCAAAAAATATTTTAATCTCATTGAACCAAATTTTGCTTCTTAATGACAACCATGTATGTCGTATTTTTGAAAATAAAATCACAGAAGTGGTAAAGTTTCATTTAAACAAAAAATCAGTTACTTTTAAGTACAACTTAGGGGTTTCACTACTCATCAAAAATTGAAATTTTTCAGAAAAATACCAAAAATTCACCCTAAGATATATATGATACTCCGAATTAAGAAATGATGTCTATTTTAAAAAAATTTAAAAATATAAGTTACATTAATTAATTTAATAATTATTTCCTGCTGTCAGAAGAAATAACATGTTTTTATGAAACAATATATATCAAAAGATTGACACTAGTTTAAGTCCAATTTCCAAGTGAAATTAATTTCAATGACCACTATTGGATTAAATGGTAAAAATATATTTTAATTTCACTTTAAAACCAATTCAAAAGATAATCTAATCATATAAATATATTATATTAAAAAGTGGTTTTGAATTAAAATACAACATTTTCACTATTCATTAAAAAATGAACTTTATCAGAAAAATACCAAAAATTTACACAAAGTAAATTTTGATGTCCCAATTCTAAAGAATAATTTCAATTGTTCCAATAGAATTTATAAGAGTGACTAAAAGTATATTTAAATAGGGCTCTCCATCAAAAGGTGATAGTTCGACCTTTTAGTGAATATTAGAAGATTTATGCTTAAAATTGGATTCATTTTCATTTTACACCTCTATAATTTATTGGATTAAAGTAAAAATATTTGACAAATATATATAATCATTTTGTAGTTAGTTCCGTTCTTTCCTGCCATTACAATGGCTAGGCATTAACTACCATTTAAAATAATAATATTTTATTATTAGAGTGTAATGTAAGATTTCAAAGGAACTCGTTGTCGTGTATTGGGTACTCCATCGAGCATAGCATTCCATTTAAATTAATATTAATATTTTATTCACAAATATGGATAAATAAAAAAATGTCATATTCTTTATTTACCTAGGGTGTTGCACAGGGTATCAAAGTAAGATGTTTATTTAGTTTGGTACCTTTAGAACCTCAGGTATTAAAGTATAAAATATGATCCAAGCAGCTATAGTATACCAAATACATCTGTAGAAAACATCATTTGGTATGTTTAGTGTTTAATCCATCAATCATAGAGAATATTATTATTTTTGTTGTGCATTATGTGGGTATTTTGTATCTCTATATAAAAATTTTACTATTTCTAACCTTCAATATTAATCAAAATATGTAATAATCCCCAATGAAAAACAATTAGGGATTACTCAAATTAATAAATTGAGAAGTCAATTATTACCACAGTTCAAGAATTTTTTTTCTATATATACATTTATGAATCCAATGTGAAAAAATGATAAATTTTAGATTTAATTTTATATGAAACATTTTATATACATAAAAATGAATTATTAATACTATCAAACCGAACATGAGTGCCTATCTATCATATATTATATAATAAACTTCTGTATTATCTTTCTATATGTTGCACATTCAGGAGTTCTATTAACTCATTACATAATGTGAAATTCCTGTCACATCTCAATATAATAATTTGATAAAAACCTCCCAATAAACACATTTGGTGAATAACATCTACTAACAATGAATGTGTGAATAATTTCGAGATTTAGGAATTATATTGATAATAGTTCAAATATTTGACCATATTTGATCTTCTTAACATTATCACATAAAATGTTAAATATCCTGATTTTTTCCCTACATAAAACTATTTCTCAGTGAACCATTATCATCCTTGTAACTTTATCCATTAGACTATTTATTTTAAATTTTTTAAAATAATTTATCTATTTATATTGTTATTTATCAAAACATCCTAAATCAATTTATGATTAAGTGAAAATAACTTCAATGTATTAAAAAATATAACTTTAAAATTTATTTTTAGGGACATAACCTAAACACTGTCATGGTAATGTGATATAAACCTTGTTATGGTAACTAATCTGAATCTTCATATTTTTCCCTCTATATTCAAACAACATTTAGTATATTAAGTGTAGTTCACTTTTAATTCAACTAGTAAGACCCTTCAAGAATTATTTTTATTCACATTTCATAATAAGAAAATGTTCCAGATTAATTTTTTATTTATAATCATCAATCATGACACTTTAATTATATTATGTAAAATATAATTATAATTTTAGAGTTGTAAAATTATTGATTAATAGTGATATCCACATTCTACAGTAACTTAATGAAACACTTCAGATTTTCTTTTACCACAATGAATTCTAAACTCATTATTGTATTATATTGAAATCGCTCTATCATTAGACTGATGTAGTATTTTATTTTTAAAATTTAAACTTCTTTAACTCTAAATATACTCCCACATACCTCTTAGTCAATATAATCTTCCCCAAATATCAAGATAAGGAATAACAAAAACATTTTTTTGTTTAGGAAATAAAACTTATTTCTTATTAGTAGTAATATTTAATAAACATTAATTTTCCTATAAAAAATTCTATTGTTTGTGTTTAGAGTGTTTTTCTTAAAAATAATATTATACACTCAAATAATCTGTTGATGGGTAATGATCACATTCCATTAGATTCTCTAAAATAATTAAATGAATATTTCATATGGGATAATTTTTTTATCCATATCTTCATCTAAAAATATTTTTTCCACAACAAAACATTATTATCCCAAAAAAATTCTTATCACATAAGATAAATGATTTGTATATACACATCCATAATTTTGGTATATCTAGAATTGATAGATTATTTTATATTAAATATATTAACATATAAACCCTTTTCTTCATCACTTGAATATAAAATATTATCTCTATCAATTCTTCTCGTTATTTTGAACTGATTTTTTTACAAAACTTATATAGTCTACATGTCGTATCACATAAAATTCAAAAAAAATATTTCTATAACAATCAAAAATAAAATATAATTTTCTATTCTTCTTTAGGTATTCTAAATAATCTCATAATATGGAATAATTATTCCTCATTTGGGAATTTATATAAGGTTTCAATGATCTTGACTATATTTTTTAAGAGTGGTTTTGATATTTTCAAGAAACATATATTATTTTATATTGAAAATTTACCCACTAGAGTAGACCATATATATCAAATAACCTAGAAATCGTATTTCTACTTCATATATTCTCAATACATGGAGAATATTTGGAAAACGTTACATGAATTAATTGAAATGGATAGAACACTAACATAATTGAATGGAGGATTAATTCCCTAATAAGAAAAATCTATTTTAGTCCCCCATTACATAGATTATTAGAATTAAAAAATCATAAAAATGTGAATTAAAAACACATATCCAATTTTATTAAACAAAAAATATTTTCATACCCTTCTTATTAAAAACAAGGGATAATACATATCTTATGTGAAGTTCATGAAATCTTTAAACATACAAGTAATCAATACAACAAAAACCTTTTTATATTAATTCAAGAAATATTATTCAATTATTTTCTATTTTTAACATTCTATATATTTACAACACTTTCAATTCATTCAATTCATATCATGTATCTGTTTGAAAAATAATATAGAATTATATAGATTATAAATATTTTAGGAAACCCTTACTCTCACCAATTCATAAATATATTCAAACATATTGAATATCAATTGAACTACCTAATCATATTATGCATATGATACTCAAATTCTTTAAATCACAAATGATAACAATCATATTGACTATGGGAGTGTATACTCGGATTATTCTAGTAACATTACATATATTTCTCTCAAAACCATAATTGAATTATTTAATGTATCCTTAATAATATGGATTTATATGTTGAAAAAAATAAATACATGGTTACTGAATAATACATATTTCCTTCAACTAATATATTATTTTATATCTTTTTAAAAACTTTTAGAGTTAATAGGTCATATTATTAAATTTTCTTATGTTACTTCCCATGGTAATATATTACATTAATCATATTATTCCTAGGATTAATCTCACTGTGTAGTTTATAAATGATAATTCTATTCTACTATAACAGAATGTTTTATCAATTGAGTATCATATTCTATTATCCATTTAATAATGAATTTTATTAAATGGGATCCCACTAAAATGATGACCACTTTTTAGAAAAACACTATATCCTTTACCCTTCTAAGATCCATATTTCACTAATCTTTGGTTTTAATTAGTGTTTATCTTATCACATAACTATTTATGTAGGGAATCATTTAAATCATGATCGATGTTTCTCTTAGATAGTTGAGTGGTCAACTCTTTATCCAATATATCTTATGGATAAAGACAAACCTATTACTCTAGTATCCAAATCATGTTATGGTTTATCAAATATTTTAACCCATAAAAATCACTATGAACTATATAAAAAAAGACATTTTAGGTCAACTAAGCTTTAGAAAGACCCAACCATGGAAGATCCAGTTTTACCTATTCTTTAGTTTACTACACAAGATAATCTAGGGTCACACATATAGTGACCTGAGAATAACAAACATGGATAATACATAACATTAGATTATCATTCATAACCTTAAAAAAGTGCATGTCCAAGGATCATAATATTAAAATGGATTTTAGAAACAATGAACACGCTATTCTAACCTGGTGAATGATCTTTAGTGTTACCCAAAAATATCATCCTATTTATTAATCCTATATAAAACCTTTTCCCATAATCTAGGTAAAGGAATCATTAGAAATGGTCATAATAGATTTTTGTAAAGTATATGTAAATGAGATAAGTAAGAATAGCATGAGCTTATGGGTATGCAAACATGATCAAAACATATGAATATCATCCCCTACTCATCAAGGATAACAATATAAAGTCATTTAAAAAATATTGGAAGTTCTTAAGACATGAATCATAAATACAAAAATTAAAAAAATCCATGAGAGCATAATATAATTATATGGCATAGAACATACATGATACACATAAGCATAGAACATATTATTCCAAGGATACCTACCCAGACCTTCTCAACAAGTTACGTTTGGGATAATCACCCATGTACCTACTTTGATTTTGGTATAAAAACTCATGTAACCTCTTATTTATAGGATTGGTATAAAACCCATGTACCCTCTTATTTTCCGGCTTCAACTACAACCCCTCAACCCACCTATATTAATGCATGGGATACAAGTCATATACCCAATTTTTTGGTCTTGGGATACCACCCATGTGTCATATTATCATTGTTCTTGGGCTACAACAAGTATACCATTTTGTTTTTTAGCTTAGTTAAAACCCATATACACTCCTGTTTTTGGTTTTGGGATACAACCCATGTACCATGTTTTTCATAGTTTTAGGATACCACCATTGGAGCCTTTGATCTCAAATATCATTTAACATTACAAAATGAATTTAGGGGATACATAATTCTCAAACATCTCATATTTAAAAACATATTTATCTATTCCAAAAGACCATAAAACATTCATCACATCATAACCCAAAAAATGAAATGGTTGTTATAAACATTTTACAAACTCATAACCAGTGGTAAATAAATATGTTACATATACATGTCCTCATTGAATAACCCATTAAATAAATTTTTTTCATCATGGTATAACCCAGGGAAAAGAAATTTGTTTCTTGAAAAACACTTAATATTAAACATAAAACATTAAATAAACAAATAAAAACTATTAGAATGAGAAAAATTTCTATTAATGGAAAGGAAACAATAAAGTATGTTATCTTAGATTGAAATTAATTTCTGAAAGATCATTTAAAATAGTTCTTGAGTAAAATATCCTTAATATTTTGAAAAATTATTTTTAAAATATTTTGAAAACATTTGTCATTGAAAAATACTTAAAAACACAATTAACAGAGTATTTGGAAAAGAATTTTCATTACAGATATTATTTTAAACAATAAAATTATGCTTCGGTGAAATTATTTTCACAAATATGGATATATTTTTACATTTTCTGTATTCCTATTGCGCCATAAAATATTTTGAAATGTTCCTTGATCAGAAAAAAATAATATTACCTTTAAAACCATTTTTTAAATTGGTAAAACAAGTGTAAAAATGTATCTTAAAAATCATAGTATAATAGAATAACATTTTTGAATACATTTTTATAAAATATATTTTTGAAATAACATATATTTTCAACCGAAGAGAGAAATAAAATTGGATTTTTATAAAATCATTTTCTTGATAATATTATGTACCAAAGAGTTGAAAATGGTAACTCTACATGAAGTTGTCATGAATAACCATATGAGAATAAAATTCATGATATTTCATTAGATATAGATCACAATATTTCATCACTATATGTATAATTTTAAATAGCCTCGATAAACGATGAGATTGGAACCATAAATATGTACCACATTAGTAACACTAAATCATAAATTCCATGAAAAAAAAATCACATGAAGCTTATAATATCATTATAAAAAGGATAATCATGATATAAAATTTAAAAATAAATTATATACTCCTTTCAAAAGGTTATAGGTGGATAACATAACATACGTCTTGAAGATTGCAAATTGATACAAAATTAACTTACTGATTTGGAAACTTTTTAACCATAAAACCCATATAAGTGAGGGAATAATATATATATATATAATTACCCAAATATTTATTTATAAGTATAATAGAAAATAATATTGGTCTTTATATACACCCCATAGAGAAACAAGTGGTTAATATGAAATAAGTTTCACAAAAATAAAAGTGAGACTAGAAATCCCCTTATTATATTAGTAAAATTTGAATTATGAGACCCATGAAAGAACAAAATCAAATTAAAATTTTAATATAATTAAATAAATTAATTTCATTATATAAAATTTAATTGGTTATTATATATTCCACATAAAATATTCAAATGGTAAATATGACATATATATCACAGATATAAAAAGATAGATAAAATTAGCTTACCATAAATCTTGAATTTCCTAATACACATTCAAAACACATGTTTAATAAATATAAGGATCTTAAAAAAATAATATAAATGAACCATATTAACATATATCATACCATGTATTATATTATTATGACTCTATATTATAATTTTGTTAACAATTTTATGTTAATTTCTTGTTTTAGGTAATAGCGTATTTGTTTTTAATACATATTTTTACTTGTTATTCTAAATCCCCATAAATATATAATTACAATCTTATTTAAATAATTTAACATATGATATAAATATAATATATATTAATTTTATATGTATTTATAATAATCTATTAAATATATAAATATGAAATTAAATAAATGATTCACGGAGCCTATTGTTTGTGAATATGTATGCACGTTGTTTCCATTATCTTTTCATATTTTTAGAGAAATAAATAAATAAAAATATTATATATATATATATATATTAATTATTATTTCATATTTATGAAATAAATTTATTAAAAACATCCATAATAAATTCCATCGAAATCATGAACGAATCCCATTTTTCTGAGGAGGCAGTAGTCAACACGTCCAAAAACAGATTTATCATTTTCCCATAAAGTAGAAAGCATGAAGGTATATATTATATAATAATTAAAGAAGAAAAAATACATCCTAAATATAATATATATCATCTATAAATATTTAATACATCATTATTCTCAACCATGAGAGGTTTTAATCTATGAACAGGCAACATTAGTTCGTGATGCGGTAGTTCATCACACACAAGAAAGATGATTGTGTATCCAATTCGATTGAATTGAGTGAAGGTTTCGGTCCAAAAAACAACATAAAAACATATTAGTGTATTTTATATACAAAATTTTTCAAATAATATTATAATAATAATAATTTAATAGGTGGTTCATGAAATAAAACGAATGTTCTTATTGATGAACATTACCTCTTCTTTAGGTAAATCCTTTTGGTTTGCACCAAAAGAATTTCTTGGTTTGATTTTATCCAAAATGTGTCTAATAGGATGATAGTATGGATTTTTGGATATTATTTAATAATTTTTTTACAATCCAAATGTCTTAAGATGTGTGAAGATGTGAGGAGGTTGATTGCCTTTAAAAATTGGATGAGGAGTGGCATTCTTGTAAATACAAATATATAAACACTATTGAGAGATCTTCATTACATCATGTTCCACCAATAATATTCCAATTTATTGAAATGATATGAGGTGGTATATATACTTACATAAAATTTATTTTGGACTAGTGCTTGGTTCATATAATGTAATTTTCTTCCTTGTCTGCATGCCTCTTTGCCGGTTGTACCCAATTTTTTAAATATGTTTAACCATAATCACTGTAATTAATTTAAATTTGTTTCACTAATATTTTTGTTAAAAAAATATTTTATAATACTATAAATAATAAATTATTATAAATTATTTTTAATCAATTTTTCCTAATTAAAAACACATAAGTTGGAGATATATATTTAAAATTTATCCTATAGACGAGACATGATAAAGGGTTTTCAAAGTGAAACTATTCAAAAGTTTTAAATATTTTTATATTATTTTTACATTTAAAATTTATTAGAATGACATAAATTGTGTTAATAAATGTATAATTTCACTAAATACACATTTCAACTAGTTTATAATATAATTTACCATTATAAATAATTTAGATGAAAATGTATTTATAATTAAAATTCTGTCTTTTTCACTATTCATCGAAAACGAATCTTCATGGAAAAATAATATAAATTCATTCGAAATAAATTTTGATATTATTAATTCAAAATTTTTATTAATATATAAAATAAAATTTATAAAATTTTAAAAAATTAATTTTAAATTATTCATTCCATTAAAAGGCAGCAAACCAACTTTTTGAAAATATACAGTTTTAAGAATAACGATGGATTTATTCTTATCTCCTATATAAGAAAATAATAAGATGAATATTAAATATCATATTGAATATATACTATATTAATTACATCAAAATAAATAATGGTTTAATTAATTAATTAAAATTGTTTTTCAGCAAATAAGTTCTTATATATTCAAATGGTTTTTATTTTTTTCAAATAAATTTGTCTCCAAAGTATTTATAATATGTGCATGTGTAACCCATATTCTCATAATTTAATAAATCTATTTTATACAAAAAATTACAATGTATAGTTTAAAACTATAATGATAATATTAATATTATATTTCATATTTGTAAATTAAGGTCTTGAGTTTAACAAACACTATCTAAAGAACGCATCATTTTGTGGAACACAAGCCCAATATAGTTTTTCATATAGCACAAAATAATATATTTGTTTCTTGTATAGAAATTTTATCATGGTTTTATATATATATATATAATTCATAACATAGAGAAGATTTCAATGCAAGCCATCAAAAAAATTAATTTTTAGAAAAACAGTGTAATTCAGAAAAACTCAGGGTTCTACATTATACACCCATTAGAATGAATTTCTCCAAATAAAAATTATGTGGGTTATAAAATTTTTAATACATTGATTTTAATTAAATAGAAAATCATATCATAAAGAAAATAAACTGTGAAACATCTTTTAAATTGGATATTTGTGAACATAACAGTGACCCAATGTAACCCATTAGTAGGTTTCCACATAGGAGAACATAGGTGGAAAGTGAAAACATGGAAATGGAAGAGAAATTTAATAATCAAGATCTTATGGAATATGTTAGATAACATAGTCAGGATAGATTTAATGATGAAAAATCTATAAACACATGACAATTGAAAAATTCCATCAATATCATAAAAAATTATTATATTGGGAAAACATTTTTTTCGAGTCCATTTTCCTAAATTGAATAGCTTTCACAAGGATATATACTTACATTATATAATTCTATTTTATGTGCGACATTATTTATTTGGTTGTGTCATGAAAATTTTCCACCTCATCTCTTACTCCAAAAATGAGGTGAAATTGTTATACATAAAGCACTAATAGATTATAAGATTCATATGTAGAATGATAAATCATTCCATATATCTTTAGTTATCATCACAAAATAATGGTTAGAACATGTTATCCAATATGCACAAATCCTCATTTGACGAGATAATAATTTATTCTATACAACGTCAAATGAAGTTTATCTTAAACCATTACATGAATGAAAAACATTATAACCCTTCCATAATATGAAAATCTTCACCATTTATAAATAAGGTCACTAAATTTATCAAAATTATATTAACATTTATCCCCTATATATCATAATGTATCTCTTGGTTGTCAGATTATAAACATGTGAAAAAATTCATCATTTATTCTATTGAAACATGATAATAACCTACATTACAATATATGATTATTTAAAACATGCATAATTTCTTATTCCAAAGATCATTGGATATATTCGTCAAATATAAAAATATTGGAAACATTATCAATGATATCATAAAGAATTTTTTCAAAAAATTCTTTTTCATTTCTGAGATCATAAAGACTATCCAATTTAGTATATCCATATCATCATCTCTATATCCATACCAAATATCTTTTAATTATACTTATGAACTTGTTAGGGGTTACCTTCTATTATTTTAACATTTCCATTAAATCACTTTAATATATTATCAGTTTAATTTAATACATTCATGAAAATAATTAAATAAAAACTTAGTCAAAAAATACTTATATACATTATGATTCAGATAATATTGTAATTTATTTAAAATAAATTGGTATGTAGATCATTCCACGACCACTTAAAGCCATCAAATGAGTTTAATTATATTTTTCCATAATTATACATTCTTAAAATATAAAATATGATTCACGTCTACTAAATTTCTTCATTATAATATACAATACTATTATACATGTCATGCCATTAAGTTTTCACTTATAGTCTCTTTATCATCATCAGTAATACCATTACCCTTAAAACCATACATATTTCCTTTAAGGGATTTCCCCTAACACATTTATTTTCATAATTCCCATTATTTCCACTTTTAATGAATTTTACAGTCGATGATAACTTAGGGAGCCCATTATTCTCATCCATTTCCCTAATTGAACTTTTAATTTTCTCTTTAAATTTACTGGCCTTTTTCCTTCTATTCATTACAAAATCATGTTACCCTAATACAACAACCTGATTATCTAGATAGATGATAAATTTCTTGTAAACCAAATACACAATCCTTTGCCAATATTTCAAAATATTTTTATAATCATTGACTCATCTCTAGAATAATTCTTAGACACAACCAATGAAATATCCATAGATAAATCCCTATGGATCTCACTAATTTTTTCTTAACCAATTTTCAAAAGCCTAATTAGAATTTTTTTATTGAAACACTATATAGTGACCTAGGGTTAACATAAATGGGTATTATTTTAATTTAGATGAATATTTATCACATTGATGAAGTACATTCTAGATGACCACAATATTTTAGTGTCTTTAGAAACATGGAACATAATCTTATTAAATTGTTGAAATCGGTTTAATGTTTCCCACAAAGATCAACTAATTTTGTACTTCTACTTAGAACATTTTTTCATTGGATTAGGAAATGGAACATAAGAATAAGTTAGATCAGATGCTCAGTAAGGGTAAATAAAGGATATATGTCTACATAACTAGATTATAATGGTATGAGGATATGTAAAAAAACTTTTGAATTTCATATCTTCCATATCAAAGAACATAATCTTATGTAATGGAATATGGAATGGCAGTTTATAAGACATGAATTAATAAAAATTTAAAAATCACATTCCATTAGATAATAACATTTCTATAATGCATAGAATTTGTGGTATATACGTAATCATAGAGAATTGTATGTCAAGGCTCTCTACCATGACCTTACAAATGTGTTAGGCATGGGTTAATCACCCATGTACCTGCTTCAGGAATGGGATAACAACTCATGTACCCTCTTTTTTGCCTTAGGATACACACATAAAAACTCATGTTTATTTCTTAGACTACGATACTTTTATACTCTTATTCTATGGCATGGGTTACATCCCATATACCAAAATTTTTCATGCATGGACTACAACCCATGTAACCTCTTATTTTAAGGCTTCGGCTATAACCCATACACCCTATTGTTTTCAGGCTTGGGCTACCACCCATATACACTATATTTTGGGCTTGGGATACAAATAATGTTCCCTCTATTTTAGGGAATAGTTTTCCACCCTTGTAACCTTTTATATATTCTACCATTTATCATTACCTAATGCATTGGATGGAGATATAGGTCCCCCCCATCACGTAATGAAAAAAAATTATGTGTGATACAAGATCATAAACAATTTAACATATCAAAACCCATGAAATTGAATGTGTATTATAAAAATTTCATAATATCATAATGTATTGAAAGTATATAGGTTTAATTATCATTTATATATAGCATAACTAAATAATGAAATTGGTTTCATTATGGTATAAACCATGAAAAAGAGATGTGTTTCATTGATTATTCATTTTAAAAATATACCATTCAAATAGTGAATAATAATGATGACCTTGCATAGTATTTCAGTTAAATTAAGTGTAACTCAATGATATTTAATCATATATGGAAAATAATTTTTAAATATCATTTAACACATTTTTTAATGAGAATACACTTTCTATTTGAAGAACACATTCTAAAACATTTTTGAAAACATTTGAATTTGAAAATAAATTTAAAAATAAATTATTTCCATAATATTAGAAAAAACATTTCTTTACTAATAATCTATTAAATATTAAATTTAATATTCAAAAAAATTATTTCCATCACAGAAGATGAATTTGTACATATAAAACATTTATTTTTTGAATCAAAAAAATAAGAAAAGGGACAGGATAAGAAAATTATACTAAGAAAATATTTAAACAAATATAAATAGGAAATAAATAGGTAAAATTGTATTTTAAAAAAAATATTACAATATTATAACATTTGTGAAATAATTTTTAGAGAAAAAAATTTAGAAAGATCACATATTTCCGACTAAATAGGAAAGTAACATCAGATTTTCAAAAAAAATATTTTCTTTATAATATTAAGTACCATAGAGTGAAAAATGGCACAATTAAATGAATATGTCATGATTGAAAATTTAATAAGAAACTTACGGAGTATTCTTGAGATATTTGTCAAAATATTCCATCATTAGATGCATAATCATTAGAAGCCGTGATAAATGATGATATTATAGTGAAAACTCATACAACATGGGTAACATTAATTCATAATCTCAATGAATTAATAACATCACATGATTCTTAAAATATCATTAATATATGGAGAATTATTATATTAAGTTTCAGTGGTAGGTATATAATCCCCTTAAAAAGGACATATAGGCATAACATAATCTGTTTCTTAAGGAATTCCACTTTAGATATAATAACCTTACTGCTTTTTTAACATCTGAACTATAAACCCCTTGAAATTGAGGTAATAAAATTTATATTTAAATAACCATGAATTTTAGGATAAATATTATATAATATTATCATGGTCTATATATACCCCACACAATTAATAAAGTAATGAATATGGCATAAGTCCCAGAGAAATAAATGTGATACTTGAAATCCCTTTACTAATTAACAAACTTTTTAATCATGAGACTGGTGAAAGAATAACCAATATTAAAATTTTAATATCATGAAAAATTTTAAATTAATTAAATTACTTGTAAATGGGAATTATGTAAATGAGATAAAATAATCTAGTGGGGAATATGTCATTTATCTCATGCATATTAAAAGTGAGTTGAAATTAACTTACATTTAGTGTTGACTTTATTTTGACATGTTCAACCCAATTATAAATTAAATAAAATACTATTATAAAACTAAAAAAAGAACCATATTATTATATATAATTCCATATTTTATTTTTTTATTACTTCGTAATATCTTTTTATTAATAATTTCACGTTAAAGATAGGTTTCGGGTAAAACCATCTTAATTTTTTTTAAAATGTTTTGACTTGTTATTTTTGATCATCTTACATAGATAATGATTTAATTATTTTAATAATGTAAAACATGATATAAATATAATATATAATTATTATATAAGTATTTATAATTATCTAAAAAATATGTCAATATGAAATTAATTACATTGTTCATGCAGATGGTAGGATGTATGTATGTATGAACACTATATCCATTTTCTGGAAATATTTTAAAAAATTTAAACTAAATGATTTATATATATTATCATTAAATTATATATATTTTTTCATATATATCAAATATTTTTATTTAACACATCAATAATAAAACCATGTAATGTGTGAATGAATCACATCGCATTGAGGAGGCTGTAGTCCACACGTCCCCAAATGAAGATATTGTATTCCAAAAAATGGAAATCATGAAGTTATATATTATATAATAATTCAATAAGCATAAAAAATAAAAATATTATATATATATATAATAAAAATTGTAATTCAGTAATTATTCCCTTCCATTAGTGGTGGTAATGGATGAACACACAACAACTATTCGCGAGGTGGTAGTCTATTATACACACGAACCATGATTGTGTATCACATTTGATGGTAGTGTTTTTAGGGGTGGTTATATATAAAAAAAATTGTATATTAATTATAATTTATCTATTTTATAATCTTGTAATAGGAATAATTTAGGGGGTGGATAAATAAATAAAACAAGAGTTCCCATTGAAAAATGTTACCTCTTATTCCGGTAACTAATTTTGGTTTTCCCCAAGACACTTCATTGGTTATATTTCAACCCAAATAGAGGATTCTAGTTTAATATATGGGAATTGAATAGATTATTTAGGTTGGTTTTATAATATCAATAGGGATTTAGGGGTGTGAATAAGTGAGGTTAGTGGGGTAGGTGCCTTTATACAGTGTAAGAGGTGTGTCATTCTAGAAAATACAAAAAGGTAAACACTGTTGTGAGGTTTCCCTAACATAATGTTCCTAAAATAATAATAAATTTAATTTAAAGGTGAGTATATGTTCAATATACTGCTGTAAATTATTTTAGAAATATTAATCGGCTATTTGACCCATTAATATTACACTTTAACCACTAAGTAAACTCATTTTACATTAATAACTTTAATTAATTTTAATTCATTTCACTAATTTTTTTTAAAAAACTATGTTGAAACTAATATAAATTATAAATTATTATTATTCCAAATATTGAATCCATTTTTCCAAATTATTAAAACAAAATTGGTAAATATTAATCTAAAATATACCATGTAGAGAGGGTAGACAACGAATTTTCAAAGATAAAATGTTCAAAAGATTGAATGGTTTTTATTTTAAATATATATGTAAAAATGATTAAAATGAATTAAATTGTATTAATATATTTATAATATATCTAAATAAACTTTTATACCAATTTAAAATATAATTTATCTATATAAATAACATAGATTAAAATGAAGTTTAAAATTAAAATTCAGTGTTTTCACTATTCATAAAAAATGAAACTTCTTGAAAAATTAAGAAAATGACACAAAGAATATCGTAAATTACAAATTTAAAAAAAAATTGTAAAATAAATAATAAGATATTTTAGAAAATTAATTTTATGATGAGTATTCCATTAAAATGATTTAAAAACTCGTTTAAAAAATATGTTTTTAAGCATATAGTTGAATTTATTCCTATAAATTGTACAGAAAAATAATATAATTAATTTTAAACATAAAATTTTCTTTATAATATAATATTTCTATTAAAATTAATCAACCAAAGATTTTTAATTCATCTATAAAAATATTTTTCTAAAAAATGATTTCTTATATTTTTAAGAGTGTTTTATCATTATTTCTAGTTAATTGGTCACTAATGTATTCATATTATATACATTTATAAACCATATATTCATATTTTAACTAATAAATTACATTAACACCATTAATATGGCTAGTTTAGAACTATCATAATAGTATTAATATTATATTGCAGTTTAGTAAAAATCGATCATGGGTGTAAAAGAAGCTATCAAAAATACTAAGCATTGTGTGTCACACATGGAAAAAATATTGTTATGTGTACCGAAATATAATATAATTTTTGAATGTAGTGAAAGATTAAAATGGTTTTCTATGTATTAAAATTATAACTTTGCGTAGTGTGAAATACAAACCATCAAATAAATTTAATTTATTTGAAAAAAATAATAATTCATAAAAACTTGGGGTATTACAATCCAAATTTATCATGACTTACCTAGTTGGATGATTGAGGTCATGAAAATCGAATTTTATAAAGGAATATCACCTAATTTATTTTAATTGTATTTAATAACACTATTTTATCTCATTTATTTCTCCCATATATATGCATGTTTCTAGTAATTTAGTTTGGAATCATATTCCATCCACCAAGAAGATTTGATCAAACCATATTTATGTGTAACACTTTAAATAACCAAAAAGTTAGTCTTACTCACCCAAAATTAGAACTAAAGTACATGCATACATAATAAAATAAATAATATAGAAAAGGAACATGAATATTTACTATAATGACATAGAATTACATGAATTCGACAAATTACTCCAGAGTAAACTCAGAGTTACAGATAGCCAACTCCATTCACCATTATAGAAAAGGCATAATCCACCCATCCAATAGTTATTACGACCCCAAGTCCCTATATGTAACACCCCATGATTTTATGAAAAATAGTATTTTTATTTTTTTGATGTCCTGTCTTGTACACTACACTAAAAGGATCTTTCACTACACGCATCCCAGACTTGGCTTTCTTTACACTCAATCATGACCTTCCACGATAGCGTGTGTTGTACGCAATATCGAGTTTCACTAAAAAACGATATGTTATTAAAATATTATATAAACTAGCCGTTATGAATAGTAATACTCACTTTTTGAAATTTTATAAATTTTATCTTTCAAAATGGACTTCATTTTTGGATTCATAATATCAAAATTATCTTAGGGTTAATTTTGGTATTTTTCATAAAACTTTCAATTGTTGATGAATAGTGAAAACACTAGGTTACTATTTAAAAACCGACTTTTTTTAAAATATTTATTTATTTTTTTTAAATTTATTTTAGGTCAAAATTGTTACAAAATACCTATATAAGTTCAATTTAATTCATTGAGTCATTTTATAATAATTTTAGATATATAAAATTTTATTGAACTTTTCACCGTCTTTTACCCATTTCATAGGAGATTTTCTAAATTCACATAAAACATAATTTTACTGCTTATGTGAGTGGAAATTTCAAAATACAAGAGATATGGTTAATATAAAGGACTAAAATGTGGTTCAATGAAATGATAATAATTTTTGTTGAATAGTAACTTTTTACTTTTATTTACCATGGTTAAAAGTAAATAGGGTAATTAAGGGTAAAATTGATATTATTATTACTCTAACACATGTTCTAATTCAATTGGAAAAGTTTAATTCGACCAAAAACAACATTTTTAATAAAATATGACCATTTGGGTCCACATGGATTAGATTAGGACATTTATTATTAATTTATTTAAAGAATGGTTAAAATAGTTAAAATCAAAGTTTAATAATAAATTCATTTTTAATATAGGGTTATGCATAAGATAAATTCGACTATAAATATTCATTAAAAATTTAAACAGATTTCATACCTAATGGTATTTTATTTATAATTTTTAGACATTAAATAATTCATGTTATTTATGACACAATGGTGATGCAGTAATTACCTAAATAATGAAATATTAAAATAATTGATATTATAAATACCCAAATAAATGTAATTTGAGACTTTTTATGAATTACACTAATTTTCTATGTTAATATGACATGTTATTATTGATTTAAACAACTTTTTTATAACTAATCATTATGTTATGACTTTCACAAAAATCAATTACCAAATAGTGTCAAAATTGACATAAAATAGTTTATAAAAAAATATTATATTACTAATTTTTTATTTGTTCATAAAAATCTAAGGATCGGCCAAATTTCTTAGATAAGGATATATATATTAATAATTAACCATTTTGGGTTTGTTTGGCTTGTAATAGTATGTTTATTAACCATATAGTGTAAGAAAACAAGAAGACACTCTAAAAGTTAAATTATTTAACATAGAGTTAAATCTAAATGATAAGGTTAAATTTGTAACCTAAACATTTCTAAAATTTATTGGTTGATATGATTTCTTCCCATACCCAATTTATCTTAGAAATAAATCAATTTTGAGCTATTATAAACAAAAAAGGTATTTATTATAAAATAATATTTTAAGTTTTTCCAAAGGTGCCCCTCTCCTGCCTTATAAAAAGGGAACCCCTTACCTCTTCTCTTCACACCATTTTGAGCCTTGAAGCTCTGCCAAACCCTGACCATTTCTCTTATACACTCCCCTAGAAACATCCTATAGGCCCTGGTCTTCTTCAATGACTATCTTTAGTTCCCTAAGAGGTGGTTAAGAAGAGGCGCTTCAAAGAAAAGGTAATGTCTGTTACCAATTCATTCAACTTTATTTCTTCTTCTACTTATTCTTCTTTATTTGTTTCATTATGAAGTAATAACATCAGTATCACTCATATACTTATATGTTATTATAATTATGAAACAACCCTATTTCACCTTTTTTCCATCCTAAAGAAAACGAAATCACTGCGCGTGCGTACGTACGGAATACCATCTCTACGCCGTGGTGTAATCTGTTTTCAACCGCCTCCTTACTTGGATAGGTATGATGGTGTAAATAAATAACTATATATTATTATTGTAAAGTTATATTTATTCTGAAATAGTATACATACACTTCAATACAATTCCACAATCATGGGAATGATATCATCACTCGGGCGTACATACGGACGATAGTCTCTATGACGCGATGAGATTCATTTTCCATGTTAACCATTCAAGAATGATTATAAAGTATATATAATGAATTATAATGAAATATATTACATAATGAAGATACTTGATTTATGTCTATATATATATATAAATATATATCATCTACTTTCATTTATTCAAGTAAATAAAGAAAGGAAGACAACGTTCATGCATACGTACGGCCTACCGTCTCTATGAACAGTGTGTTTCACTTCATTTATCTATCTATTATATATATATATACTGAATATATATGATATAGAAACCATGTTTTACATTCTTGAAGTAATTAAATCATGATATAATTATTAATAATATCAAGAACAACAAGACCAAACTCGTACGATAAATGAAACAATTTTACCCAAAACGCTGCTTTAACATGGAATTTACAAAAGAATGGGTAATATAAAGTCATAAGTGAACCATATAGGATTTAATAACAATGAATTTGATTCTTTAATAATTCAATGATATTATTTAAATCATTATACAGGAGGTTCGGATACATACGAAGCATATCAGACATAAGGTAAGGGATAATTATTCCAATCTCATTCTTATCCGAGATTGTATATTCGTAAGTATTTACAGGGGTTACCTTTATCATCCATGTACCAATTTTCTAAAAATGTTTTCATGTATGTTTAAAGTCCAATTTAACCATTTCTTACTTTTACTATATTTTATGTAATGAATCATTCTTTTATGAGGTACTTTTTGACTTTTCCAACAAATGTACGAGGATAATGTTATTTTTAACTTATACGGCGTGAACAGATTTTTACGGTTTCATAACACCTCATTTTCATGAATATTCCTCTACAAGATTGCATGATTATTTTCAAAAAAACCCTTTTCTTTTAAAATTGAATGGAATTTTGTGAAATGAAAATGATTTTGAATAAAAAATGTCATTTTCTCAAGAATTAATTTCAAGAATTTTATCAAAACCATTTTCCATATAAGATGACATTATTTCATATGTGTATATTTCAAGAATAATTTCTATATTATTTACATGGTTTGATTATTGTTATGATGAAATGATATCCTTTTTTATATGGTTATTTTATGATGGCATGATGTTTAATAATACCATTCTATTACATGGGTCATGCTGTGATGTATGATTTATGATTTTGTGGCACACGACTGAAAATTACTTTTTAAATTAAAGGTAAGACACTTTTAAGGAGTAAGTGAGAAACAACAAAAGATAACAGAACAACAAAAAAATACATAGTAATCAACCGGTCCTGCCCTAACCAAGAAATTGTGCCATGATGAAAACCCTCCAGCGATGCAGACCCTCGGCAGACAGTCCTGTGCAGATGCACGGACACGGAACTGATGGCAACGCCATACCCTCTTAGCATCCCAATCTGAAGGTCTGCCTCGATGGAGACTTCTTGCTCTGATCCTCATCTGAAGTAAGTCAAGGCTGAATGTGGGGAATGAGAACAACCATACAGCCAATCCGAACTACAAGGGAACCCCTCACCAAACCAATACCCTCAAGCCATCCACCTGAGGCCAATTACTTTGGCAGAAGTTTTAAAAATAAACTTGATGTTACCCGAATCAATTTCCCTAAAAAGATTCCATGCTACGGATGCCAAATATAAATCATCTCTTTTCAATATCCACTTCTCAAACTCAAAAACAAGCTTGTCCCAAGACTGAATGTACTCCTCTACATTGATATTGCCTTGATTGAAGCCTCCAACCAAAATTGAATATTGTTTGTCAATCCATGTATATTGTTCCTCATTGAGAGACACCTCAAGAGACCTACTCATCATTTTAGCTTCCTCCTATTCAGTTGCATTGAGCAATAAAGTATGTTCTATCACGTGGTCTTTTGAGATTAACAGCAAGACCATGGTATGATCCTCGCGAACCTCGAGCTTCTGATGTCTTAGAGCCTCCGTTCCCATATTCATCTTGATCATTTTCTTTGCAGAGCGGGTCTTAGGAGGAGGGGGTATAGAGAAGTAGTCTTTCCTCGCCTTCCTTCTCCTCGAGTACCTATTACATCTTAGGCTTGATTCCTCATCTACCGAGTGAACATGCTCAGGATTTTGTGGAACATGAAAGAATGATTTCATTATGAGATGGGTGGGACCTATATCTTACTCCAATGCATTGGGTAATGATTGATATCTCATGAGATAGACATTTCTAGAATGGTAAGTTAATCCAGTTCAGTGTTACTGGACTGAAATGAGTAGTGAACATGATTCGGAAGGGGACTTTTTCTAGTATGATTCTCTTGGAAGAAATTCCTTGGATACTATGGAAATCATAACATGTGCTGAATGGTTTCCAAAATTACATGTTTTATTCCCATTATATTTTGTCATGGTTGATGTTCTATTATGATATATGCCTTACGTACTTCCATGATTTATTTCATTCCTCAATATTTTTATGTTTAAATTTCATGTTCATGTTTTTTCATTCAAATGATTATGGATTGTTTTTTGTTTTTTATTCTTACCCTTACTAAGCATTTGAGCTCACCCTTTATATTTTTTTCACATGATTTAAAGAAAGTTTTTAGGTAAGAAAACAAAATGGTTAAGATCCTTATTGGAGATGTCGAAGATCATTCACCATGGTTGGAGATTAAATTCCATGTTTCCAAAGACACAAAACTATTACAGTACTTCTGTGTCAGTGTTTGTTATGTATTAAGTATTCCACAAAAGTAATGTAATGTCCATGTATGTCAAGCCTTGTGTCTCTACAGTTGGTATCAGTGGAATGGTTTAGTTAACCTTTGGAAACTAGTATTCAAAAACATTAATGAAATCCATAGAGATATTTCTAAGGTATGTCTAGAGAAGTCCCTAAGGTTTAGTATAACTATAGGTTACAGTCCTAATGTTATGTTGAAGATCATGAATTACCTAGGGTGAACATAAGGTGTCACGGATTAATGAATGTGTGATAAGTTATACATCCCATAAGTGAATTTTAATGATTATGTGGTTCCTCATTATTTTAACTATTTCTTACACTATGGTTTCTTGTTTTATAAAATGGAGGGAACAAGATGGAATTCAGTTAACATTGATTCATATGGACAAATTGGTGACTGTGATCATCAAAATTGTGTAATGCCAAGAGAGAATGATATTTTGATTAGGCCGAATCATTCATCATGATATATGATTAACAAGGTGAACTTTGGTTCTATTATGATTTCATCAAATAAGAGGAAGATGGAATTTTATGCATGTTCGCATGGGGAGGAGCAAAGAGAAAGGAAGATTGAGATTTCTAAAGAAGGGAAGAAGAACCTTGAGGAATACCTCAAATATAGGGGAAGATCTTATCTGTGTGGAGAAAAGGGTCATAGAGTGACAGACTGTTATAGAGTTGAGTGTCTTATTTGTGGAGAACATGGGAATTAACCAACTCAATTCCCTAACCTAATTGGTTAAATGTAAATCAAGGAAGTTCTTACTCCATGACAATCATTGAAGACGATATATTGAAGTGTTTATGTATTTGTATTCAAGAATAATGTTGTTGAGGTATTTTTATGGTATATTGGAATATCTATGTATTGGTCAATTGTGGTTGTCAATAAGAATATGGTACTGGTAACAATGAAAAGTGACTGAAATATTTTTGGAAAGCAGGTGATATGCGCATAATGAATGGATAAGGAGAAAATAATATGTTTTATAGTATTCATGATCTCATGACTAATATAAGGACAAAGTGATAACATGATTTGAGTATATCAAAATTTTGTGATTTTGGTATGTGGAAAGAGTTAACTTTTGACAGCATTCATGTTTTTAGTAAGGTTCAATGGGTATTCATTTTTCCCGAGAATACAAGATTGAGGAATTCACATGTTTGGAATGCGATAAAAAAGATATATCTTGTGATATATGAGGGATAAATTATGGTATTCACGTTCTTGTTATATGACATTTTTAGTAATCATTATCTTTATACTATAAGATTAGACAAATGTATTTTTAAAAAGCTTAAAGTTTGGAATGGATTATGATGGACAACAAATAGTATTGTTTAAGGATAGAGCTTTTTTATATTATTATAGTATAGTTTTAGAAAAAAGGACAACCTGCAAGATGGGCAATAACCCGTCGTGTCGAACAAGGTTGCGGGGCTCGAACCCACAACCGAAGTACGACATGCCTTTTTCGCATTCCACTGGCCTACATGAAGTCTTTGTTTAGTAGAAACAAGTTTTATTATATTAATAAGTATGATATATGAAGTATAAGTCAATTTTAGGAACCATATATGATTAATCTCACTATAGATGGACTTATGTATTTTTGATAACTTTTTCTAACGGTTTGATTGAGACAGATGGAATAACCCATCATTTTATCACATGATATGATAACACTTCACAAATGAAAAATTCAACATCATTTCTTTAAGATATGAATTGGAAATTGTCCTAGGAACGACCAACGATGAGACTGTACCAAAATCAATAAAGTATCTTCTAATTCCAATTTATTCAAATTTAGGGAAATGATCTTGAAAACCAAAAAGGTTGTCCTATTGTCCTTATATCCGATGAATGAGATGATACCTTAGATCATAACAAATCTATGGCTTTGTGATTGTTGGCTTATTCATAGCCATGTTCTCAACCACTCTCCATCAGAACATGATGGTTAGATTTCTCTTCAATATCCATATTTCAGCTATGTTTTTCGATGTGGAAACCCAGTGACTAGTTAATTTGGGTAACCATTACGTTTCATAGATTATTTTTTAAAGATTGGTTTTGGTATTCCTTTTTACGATGTGGGTTTCTATTAAATAAACTTTCGAGTAGTAAATCATTTATAACCCCGAAGAAGTTTGAGGGAGAAATTCATTTTATGGGGGGTATAATGTAACACCGTGAGATTTTATGAAAAATATTCTTTTTAATTTTATTGATGTCTTGTATTGTACGCTACACCAAAAGGATTTTGCACTACACGCATCCCAGACTTGGCTTACTTTACACACAATCGCGACCTTCCACGATAGCGTGTGTTGTACGCCATATCGAGTTTCATTAAACAACGATATGTTATTAAAATATTATATAAACTAGCCATTATGAATAGTAATACCCAATTTTTTAAATTTTATAAATTTTTTCTTTCAAAATGGACTACATTTTTGGATTCGGAATTTCGAAGTTAGCATAGGGTGAATTTTTGGTATTTTTCTGAAAACCATCAATTTTTGATGAATAGTGAAAACCCTGGGTGACTATTTAAAAACTGACTTTTTATTTAAATAATTATTTATTTTATTTAAATTTATTTTAGGTCAAAATTGATACATAATACCTATATAAGTTCAATTTAATTCATTGGATTCATTTTATAAATATTTTAGATATACAAAAAATTTATTGAACTTTTCACTATCTTTTACCCACCTACTTGGAGAATTTGGAAATTCAAATTAAACATAATTTTACCACTTCTGTGAGTGGAATTTTGAAAATCCGAGAGACACGGTTAATATCAAGGACTGAAATGTGGTTCAATGAGATGAAAATAATTTTTGGTGAATAGTAACTTTTTACTTTTATTTACCACGGTTAAAAGTAAATGGGGTAATTAAGTGTAAAAATGATATTATTGTTACCCTAACACATGCCCTAATTCTATTTAATATGTTTAATTCGACCAAAAACAACCTTAGGAAGAAAATATGACCATTTGGGTCCACTTGGATTAGATTAGGACATTTATTATTAATTTATTTAAAGAAGGGTTAAAATAGTTAAAATCAATGTTTAATAACTAATTCATTTTTAATATAGGGTTATCCATAAGATAAATTCAACTATAAATATTAATTATAAATATAAAATGATTTACTACCTAATGGTTATTTATTTATTTTTTTTAGACATTAAATTATTCAAGTTAGTTATGACACAATGGTGATACAGTAATAACCTAAATAATGAAATATTAAAATAATTGATATTATAAATACCCAAATAAATGTAATTTTAGACTTTTTATGAATTCCACTAATTTTTTAGGTTAATATGACATGTTAGTATTGATTTAATTAACCTTTTTCGAACTAATCCTGCTGTTATGATTTTTCAAAAAAATCAATTACCAAATAGTGTCAAAATTGACATAAAATAGTTTTTAAAACAAATATTTATTATTAATTGTTATTTTATTCCTAAAAACCTAAGGTTAATCCAAATTACTTATATAAGGATATATATATTAATAATGAACCACTTGGGGTTTTTCTGGCTTGTTATAGTATGTTTATTAACCACATAGTGTAAGAAAACAAGAAGACAAGGTAAAAGTTAAATTATTTAACATAGAGTTAAATCTAAATGATAAGGTTAAACATGTAACCTAAACTTGTCTAAAATATTTTTTTTGAGAGGATTTATACCCATACCCACTTTATCTTTAAAATAAATCAATTTTTAGCAATTATAAACCAAATATGACTTTATTATAAAATAATATATTATGTTTTTCCAAAGGTGCCCCTCTCCTTCCTTATAAAAAGGGCACCCCTTCCCTCTTCCCTTCACACCCTTTTGAGCCTTGAAGTTCAGAAACACCCTACCCATTTCTATTATACACTCTTTTAGAAATATCCTAGATGTACTGGTCTTCTTGAAAGACCATATTTAGTTCCCTAAGAAGAGGTTAAGAAGAGGCGCTTCAAAGAACAGGTAATGTCCTTTACCGATTCTTTCAACATTATTTCTTCTCCTACTTATTATTATTTAGTTGTTTCATTATGAGGTAATAACATCAGTATCAATCATATACTGATATGTTATTATAAATATGAAACAACCCTATTTCACCTTCTATCCATCCTATGGAAAATGAAATCACCAAGCGTGTGTACGTACAGAATATCGTCTCCACACCGTGGTGTAATATGTTTTCAACTACCACCTTACTTGGATGGGTATAATGGTGTAAATAAATAAATATATATGATTATTGTAAAGTGGTATTTATTTTTAAATAGTATTCATACACTTCAATACAATTCCACGATCATGGGTAAGATATCATCGCTCGTACGTACGTATGGACTACAGTCTCCACGACGCGATGAGATTCATTCTCCATGTTAACTATTCAAGAATGATTATAAAGTATATATGATGAATAATAATGAAATATATGAAATAATTAATCTAATGGATTTATATATATATATATGTCATCTACTTACTTCCATTCATGTCAATAAATAAAGGAAAACATCGTTCATGCATACGTACGACCTACCGTCTCCATGAACGGTGTGTTTCATTTCATTTATCTATCTATTATATATATATACTGAATATATATGATATATAAATCATGTTTTAGAATATGTAATTAATTAAATCATGATATAAGAAATAATAATATCAACAACAACAAGTCCAAACACGTACGATAAATGAAACAATTTTACCCAAAACGCTGCTTTAAAATGGAATTTACAAAAGAACGGGTAATATAAAGTCATAAGTGAATCATATAGGATATAATAACAATGAATATGATTCTATAATAACTCAATGAAATTATTTAAATCATTATACAAGAGTATCAGATACATATGAAGCATATCAGACATAAGGTAAGGGATAATTATTCCAATCTCATTCTTATCCGAAATTGTTTATTCATAAGTATTTTCTGGGGTTATATTTATCATCCATGTCCCAATTTTCTAAAAATGCTTTCAAGTATGTTTAAAGTCCTTTTTAACAATTTTTTACTTTTACTACATGGTATGTAAGGAATCTTTCTTTTACGAGGTACTTTTTCTCTTTTCTGACAAAAGTACGAGGGGAATGTTATATTTAACTTATACGGAGTGAATGGATTTTTACGGTTTTATAACTCCTCATTTTCGTGAAGATTACTCTACAATATTTCCTGATTATTTTCAAAATAACTTTTTTCTTTTAAAATGGCATGAAATTTTGTGAATAGAAAATGATTTTGAATAAGAAAGGATATTTTCCTCAAGAATTCATTTCAAGTGTTTTATCAAAACCATTTTCCATCTAAGATGAAATTATTTCATATGTGTATGTTTCAAGTATAATTTCTCCATTATTTACATGTCTTTATTCTTCTTATGATGAAATAATATCCTTTTTTATATGGATTATGTTATGATGGAATGATGTTTAAGAATCCCATTCTATTATATGGGTTATGCTATGATGTATGATTTATGAATTTATGTCACACAAAAGAATGATTTCATTATGAGATTGGTGGGACCTATATCTCCCTAAAATGAATTGGGTAATGATTTATATATCATGAGATAGACATGGCTGGAATGGTATGTTAATCCAGTTCAGTGTTACAGGAATAAAATTAAGTGTGAACTCGATTCAGAAAGGGACTTTGTCCACTAAGATGGTCTTGGCAGCAATGCCTTAGCAACTATGGAAATCATAACATGTGTTGAATGGTTTCCACAATTACATGTTTTATTCCGATTATATTTTATCATGGTTGATGTTCCATTATAATATATGCATAATTTACTTCCAAGATTTATGTCTTTGCTCAAGATTTTGATGATTAAATTTCATGTTCATGTTTTTCCTTTCAAGTTTTTATGGATTGTTTTAT
This sequence comes from Viscum album, assembly GCA_963277665.1. Lineage (NCBI taxonomy): Eukaryota > Viridiplantae > Streptophyta > Magnoliopsida > Santalales > Viscaceae > Viscum > Viscum album. The sequence continues at coordinate 1,656,976,790 of OY728164.1, read as the reverse complement.
GTTCTCTATGCTTAACCTAACTGAGCATTTGAGCTCACCCTTTATATGTTTTTTACCTAGGATTTAAAGAAATATTTTTGATAAGAAAACAAAAAGGGGAAGATCTTTATGGGAGATGTTGAAGATATTTCACCACGATTAGAAGATTAAATTCTATGTTTCCAAAGATACTAAACTATTACAGTCCTTGTGTGTATGTGTTTGTTATGTATTAAGTATTTCGCAAAAGTAATGTAATGTCCATGTACGTCAAGCTTTGCATCTCTACACTATACCCATGTATACTTTAATCAATATATAATTCAATTAATCATATATCTGGATCATAATATATATAAACTATATTTAACAACTAAATTCATGTCTATAAGTTAAATTTCAAATCGAGGTCAAGGTGGATGAAAAAATATATCCATTTTCATACTTATAATCTAATGCAATGATCTATTTACTAGAATTAGTTTAAAATATATAATATATAATATAAGATTCTTAATAAAAATAGTATATTACTATAATTAAAATAGGGAATAACCAATTAAAAAAATGGACAATAACAAAATTATACATGAAATAACCATTCGTGATCAACTCACAAATAGAAGAAAAATTAAAACATTTTATAAAAAAATTTATCCATCATGGAAATTCCATAATTATGAATATTAAATTTATGTATTATTTATAATATGAACTCTTTCATATTCATCATTATATGGAATTTTATTTCAAATATAAATTTTTTTGAATTATAAATTATTTTATAATCATATTTCTAGTATGAAAAAAATTTATATAATAAAAAAATTGTATATTTTTCATTTTAAACCATGATAATAGAAATCCTCAAAAATATTCTGATATGGTTTCAATAATGTCCCATTTAACAACATTTGTTATGAGAAATTCTATGTTATTAATTATAAATAATTTATATTTTAAATTTAAATTTTTTATAATTTGGCTTTATTTATATAATTTATAACTCTTATTAAATTAACCCTTCTTATTTCTAAGTAAACATTTTTTTTACGATTATAATATGTTCCATATAATTTGTTAAATGGTATTTTAAATTTTAACATTTAATATTTAAGTAATATATAAATGTTTTGTTCATATTTAGTTATTTAATTATAAAAAAATTATATTTAATTAATATATCATTCATTATAAATCAAATATACCAGAAATAAATTTTATTTTTATTTATAAATATTTTATAAACCTTAAAAACCATATAAAATTAAAAAAATCAATTTTTTTGTTTACCCATACACAACTAGGGGGACATGCATGGAGGTAAAATCCATTACCAATTAATCATGGAACTTGTATAAAGGTAACAGTAAAATTACACACATATAATATAGTTTTATAAATGTAATTCATCTTTTACCATTATGTGCATCAACTACATAATTGTAATGCCACACTTACTTTTATATAGCCCAACAAATGTGAAGGTAAATGCTCTTATTACCTTTACACTATCTAGATTAATAAATGTAATTTTTTTATTACCATTACACAACCTATATAGATAATGTTAACAACCATATTATCTTTACACAACAACACTTAACAATAGTAATGTCTCATGTAACATTATTTTTTCCATCTATGTGAAGCTATTTCATTTTAAAAAAACAATTAAAAAAATTAAAATTGTATATTTTCTTCAGGTTTTCTTCATTTTCAATAAATAGTACCATGAATCTAAATCATGCTATTCTTTGATACAAATTAATGGATTTGTTAGTTTCATATAACAATTATTTTTACAAGAAAAAATGTTTACATCCATTACCCAGTGGTCTCACTTCATGAAATATGGATTCTACAGAATATTAAAAATGAATAAAATGGTTTAAATAATGTGTGTCGAACACTAAAAAGAATATAAATCATATTTAGTATCATATGGCTTGATAATGATTGGAACAGGAATCCAAAGGAAATCCCCTCAATATAGTGCATCCTTGGGTCAAACTGAATTACCCATCACATATGAGAGGATCCCAATCCTTCATGATGTGTTAGTATATCATGATGTGAAATTGGTAGTAGAAAATCATATTTCTTCCGTAGTACTTTCAATGTATAAATAATACAAACATAACACTCCCCTCACAGATTAGTGTTTTTATAATATATAAGTATGCTCCTTGGGATTAAGCATTTACTCGTGTATTTATAATTCATGATTAAATTATTCTTCAGATAACTTATACAAAGACTCATGATTAATAAACTCTTGTCTATTATATATTATATAATGGATCATTAAATTAATAATTTTTTTATGATAAGATTATACAATTTATATTCCCATGGGGTTGAAATTGTTATTGTTTTGACCACTTATCAGTTTTTGTTATGTCTACTATAATGAATTATATGAGAACTATGGTGGATGAAAATTTTATATGAATCAAGGAATCCTTATATGGTAGTTAGACAACTGATTGGTGGTCTCTCCCCTATGATATAATTATATTATTTGGCAGTTGTTTCATTATACCTTTTTGTGTCAGAAATTCAATGTTTTCATGTTTTTAAAGTTCAATAAGTTTTTTTCATCATGGAACTTTGAATTTTATTGTGACATCAGATGAAATATGTATTTCCAAGGAATAAAGCATGATATTTCTAATTTTGTGTCCCTCAGTTATAACTATTACTTGACTAACATAGAGAACTTGAAGATTTATGGTTTTCTTTAACATATTTTTCTGTCGTTCTGGAAATGGGAAGATGTATCCAAAGACTTGATAGTATGATTATGTATCACCCCAAGTGTGAGTTTTTTTATCCTTTTTAATCATTTTTATGTGAGTAATGTTGTTGGGATGAGTTTGGATGTGTTCAAGAGCGTTTGGATTCATTTTGGAAATGTTTGGAGGAATTTTTAAGGGAAGGCAGTTTGAGAATGGTTAAAGGAAACCATGCATAATTCCCAAGAAACCATGAAACTCATGGCAGTGGGGTTATACATATTTTTTGCATAGTTTTTCAATCCTTTCAATGAGTTCATGTTAGATTACTTCAAGGTAGTAGCATCTATACAATTATCACATAGTTTTCCTAACCGTGTGAGTTAACTGTGCAGCCATTTTAAAAAGGTTTTTTTAATATGGGTTTTGTCAGGATTTACCCTTACTCACCCATTAATTGTATCATATGAATATGATATGGGATATCTTTTTCTCAAGCAATACATGTCCTCTACCACTACTTTTGGAAGATATTTTAAGGGGTTTCAAGTTGGTTTGAAGGTAGTTCCTCTTGGGTAAGTCTTCTCTCATGGTTTCTCTTTGGTTTTCTGTAGATATACTCCTCCCCCTCCAATATTTTTCTAGATCTACACATGTTCTATGTAGATCATGGTGTCTTTACCCTAAAGTGATGATTTTAGGTCTTTTTTATGGTAGAGAAGAGGATATAGTGCAGTTTCAAGGGTTTGTTCGCTAGATTTGTGGTGTGGTTACTTCTTTGTTGATTTCAACGGAACCCTAAAGGAAGGTGGATTCTCTCTCAACTCCACTTGGTTAGAAATATTGACATTGGTTGAAGTTACTTGGTTTTCTTGATATTAATTGTGATAATGATATATGAATCTTATTGGATACCCATTCGAGGAATATTTTGGGAATTTTGGGGAAAATGGGTTATTGTTGCAAAAAGGGGATTTGTTGTGTGACTTGAAAAATGTTTCTTTTGAAATATTTAGTGATTTTATTATGAAACATGTTTTCTAAAATATGATTTTCAATAATGATTTATTATATTGAAATATGGTTGGGACTGTAAAATGGATAATGGTTGTTTCCATTAAATATGTGATTTTCTGAAGTGAATTGGGGCGTTAGAATTGTGATTCACTTAAGGTTTTGTTTAGAGATAGATCAATTTTTGGTATGATGTGGTTACCTTGATGTGATATAATTATTATTGGTTAAGAATTATGGTTGTTGTGAATTGTGTGTGTGAAATGGGTGGGGAGAACCACTATAAAAAAGGATGGATAGTGGAAGGAAGGGCCAATATTAATGGATAAGTAGGTAGAAAGTACCAATAGATTATGGAAAGGATAACAATATTAGGTGGATGTGCCACCATTTTATTACTGGTTGGTGTGTGAGTCACCGTTGTTTTATTTTTTTGTTACGTTATTAAAAATTAAAATGGTTTCACTAATTGGAAGTGTTAAATGGGTTGTGGCATGGTTATTTTGCGTTCCATTGTGTTTCAGGAATTTGGGTGAAAATTGATTGGTAAAGGAGTGTTTAGCTTGTTGTAAGTTGTTGAATTATACAATGTTTTATATAAACTATTTTATATAAATGTTATAATGGATCTTTCCTAGTGGCGTGTGTAGGGAATTCATTTGGGGAAATCCTACTGAGTGTTATTACAAACCCCAACTTTGGGACTTCGGTTCCTTTGCAAATATTGTATTCTAGTACACAGGTAAGAATAAAGAATCTCTTTTTTCTAGTAGTTCAACATGATTCTTTGGTGATGTTTTGGTGCTCAGAGTGTGCATCTTGGTGGAGAGCTATGGATGTTTTCCTAGTACATTGGGGTCCTTTTTTGTAGTCTCATGCATGGTAATGTGATATTTGGTTGGGGTTTTATTGGTATTTAGGTATTGTTATGGAATAATTTGGATATATTTTGGTAATGTATGGGTTGGGTTGTTTTGTTGACATGCATCATGTAGTTTTTTTATAATGTATTTTTTGGTTCTTTGATTTTATGTCAAGGTAAAATCATTCTCCAATTTATTCATGAAATCATCAGTATTCATTGCAAGACTTTGGCACAATGGGAACATTGATTAAGGCCAAGTAGCATTCCTATGCCCTCTAAAAACAATGGGATAGGGTGGGATGTAACAAGTGGTATCATTTTGTTCGGTCCTTGTATTTCAAGTGACCGTTCCTATTTGGTCCTTTTGTGTTCATTGTTGGTCATGGTGTTAACATTCATTCCTATCATACTCCTTTAGTTAGGATGTTAGCAAGGTATAAGATTGGTGGAAATTGGAATGTATTTCATAATAGTACATAACTAACCCATTTATATTTTTCTTCATGTTACCTTGGAGTATGGTACAAAAGTGCTAATACACACATATTGGAAATGTAAATCTCATTTTTGTGGGTGTATCCAATGAGATTAGAATGACATTCATGGTAGAAATGACTTCCCTATATGATGAAAATTTCAATGGGGTATAATGATTTATGGTGTGATATGAATGTGTGGATTTTATAAAATATAAACAGGGTTTCAAAATATATTTATTTGAAACATGGAAACTTTTGGTTTATTGAAAATGGGTCAATTTTCAAAATGTGGTGGATTTTCCAGAATATAGAAACATGGGAAATGTGAACATGTTAAAATCCTAGTTGGGATACGTGAAATGTATTGAATTTGAAAATTTAATACCCTTTGATGTTAAGGGAGTTAGACTTATGTTAGTTTTCATATTTATTGAAATGAATCGTGTAGGCATCATAGAGACCAAATTGAGGAAGCTGCTAAAAATGTGGTTTCACATGTGCCTTAGGTGAACCCATAGCAAGTACAGAGTATAGTGCATGATTTCCAATATTTGGAATGTTGGAATAAAGTGGATGAACAAAATCATGTGGATCATAAGGTTCTGTATCACAGGTAGATTCCACCCATGTTTAGGGGTGATACAGTGATGGAAAGGGCAGATGTGCGGCAGAATAGAATGAATAGAATATTTGGCTTAATGGGAACACCAGTAGAGATTAATGTGATGTTAGACACATATATGTTGTAAGATCTTTCCCTTCAGTGGTGGGAGCTAGAGGTACAAACTAGGGAGAACCATGGTGTGACATAGAAGGGTTTTTTGTAGTTGATTAATAAAAAATTCTACCATCATAGATTTATAATTCAATATGTAATATATTTCTTTAGATTGATGCAATGGAACATATCGTCAATAAAAATTTTAGCTATGTTTATGAACATAGTATGGTTTTCACATGAGGTGTAGGGTTGTACATCATTGGAGGCATGAATTTTTGAATCTAGGTTGAGGTATGAAATTCATTCCAAGATAGTAGTTCTATGTATAAATGTTTACACAGAAATAGTGAATAGAGCTATTGTGGCAGAGAGAGATCTTTTGGGGGATACAGGTGGGGGGGGGGGAATTTTGGTAACCATAGGGAATAGTGGGAACATGATCAATGGGTTCAAGAGGAAGAGGGACACTTTTTACTGGGGTGTGAGTATGGCTCAGAATCCAACAACATGATTTGTGAATCTTCCTCTATTGTGTCTGAGTAAGCTGGGATGATTTCATTGTGGCTCTATAAGACACATCAAGAGGGATTTATTGGAACAACCTCAAGCATGTCATAATTTTATGAAGATGGTGTATCTTTAGTGGTTTGTTTTAATTCTCTGAGTTTGGGTGACTATGAAATTCATTAGGGGTTGAATGGGTCCTATGCTTTGATGGGAAATGGGTAGCAGTTTACCCTTCAGTAGTAGAGTAATGTTAGTCATAATGATTTTGGAAATACCAGGACACCTCCGGAGGGTTGTAAAGAGATGATTGTTGATAGAAAGAAGTTGTTTAGAGCAGAATAGGTGGTGATTTATGATTATTTAAGAACATTTATAGTGTGAATTATGGTTCTTTTGAATTCCACGTTGATGAATAGTTTATTTGTGTTGGTGAGAGTGGATACTCAAGAGGGGGGTGAATTGAGTTCCAATTTATATTTCTGTTTAAATTATCTCAATTAAAATCCCCCAAATTGAATAACAAGATAATATGATGTAAATTTGTAAAACTATAAAGGGTCTATTAGATTCTCAAATGATTGATTAGTTCTCAGTTAATCTAATCTGAAGATTAATTAACTTTTGAAGCTATCCTATTGCTATCCAGTACATACAAACACATGCTAGATTAACTATCCATGTAACTTTAAAGAAATTTTATATTTCAAAGTAAATAGCAGCAGAATATTCAATATAAGTTAAAATAAATTAAATAAGCACAACAGTTTTAAAACAATAGGTTCAGTCTCAAGATGAGACATAGTCCTCTAAAAAAATTTATATAAATAATGATCCACACCCTGGATCGGGTAAACATTAGTACATAGAATGTCCAGGTACTATGACCTCTACCACAGTACTTCGTGGGACCACAAAAACAATTGCACACAGGATATCCAGGTCACACATTACCTCTTCCACAATTCACAGTGGGATAAAGTAATGTGTAAGAAATTTGGAGTGAGGATTTAGTATCCTTCAGTTCAGATCAAGAGACAGTGTGTAAAAAAACACACACTGCTCAAAAAGTAAATAAAAGCAACACAATATATCTAAACTGATAGAGATTATTTTAGAGTGATCATTGTGTTGTGAGTGAAGCTACGGACTCCTTGGATTGATGTAAACGAATCTCTGAGTACTTCTATGTTTTTTTGTAAAGAAAAGAGAGTGACGTAGATCTTGTTTCTTCACTTCTAGTGTAGATGTTCATCTTGAAGGTGAATGTGACCTTTTTAATACTAATTCTTCTTCTTTTAACTTGTATTCTTGATGAGTATGAGTGTTCTTCAAGTTCCTTGTGTGTTCTTCTTTTCATGTATTTCCATGCATGGAAAATTTATTTCTCTATGCCTCTTAACCCCTCTTTTTTACTGCAGCTTGATCTTCCTTATATTCCAAAAGCTCCACCAATTGGAATGATTACCTTTTCATGGGTACGAGGTACAGTTTCCTGACATGCCACAACTATAATTAAATATCAATAATTACATTAAAAACAACAAATATGACTGTTGGAATTAAATAATAGTTAATATAAATTCAAGGAGTCTTCATGACTATCGGTGAGTCATGAGATCGATAGGTCATTTTGAATCAGCATCAGCATCAGTAGGTCCTTGGATCAGTATCGGATTAGGTAGCTCGTGATCAGCATTGGTATGATCGTTGCCATTGGTACATCCATTCATCACATGTGTGACCATTCATCATCAGTGCCACTGTTCATCATCGGTGTGACCATTCATCATCGGTGCGACCGTTCATCATCGGTGCGACCGTTAATCATCGGTGTGATTGTTCATCATCAGTGCTATCGTTCATCATCGGTGTGACCGTTCACCATCAGTGCGACCGTAAAATAACTAACGGTGAATCATAAACGTGAAATTCACACTAAGTGTCTATTCAATCCAGAATACTTCCTGGTCAATAGTAAAACAAAAAGTAACATAGAAAAACATTATATTGACAAGATTTGAACCAATGTAAATACATTTTGAACAAATTAAACAAAATAATGAATTGTCATAAATAAAACAATTATTTGTGATTATTAAAATATCCATCTCACAGAGTGTTTTCATAAATAAAATAATGATTTTTGATTATTAAAATAACCATCTCATCAAGAGTTCAACAGTTTTCTATGGGTTCTTCACATTGTTTCCTTTCTTATCATGCTATTAGTTTACTATATTTGACTATGGATATGCCACATTCTTTTTTGAAACTATAAACTCATCTGGGTAAAAGGGAGTGTTGAGAAATCTTCTATAAACCATTTTCCTTAGTTGTGGATGACACTGAATTGATGTGGGATTTATCAGTTCTTGAGATTGATTCTTATGATATAATACTTTGAATGGATTGATTGGCAATGATTAAGGCGCACATCGATTTCTACGTGAAAACTATAAGTTTTATGATGACGGATGGCATTGAACATATCTTTAGTGGGGAGAAGAATGAAAATATGGGTGCAAAATAATTTTTGGAACCAATTATTATCATGATTTCGTACCAGTCAATGGAATTGTTGTTGGTATTAGTGGAAGGGGTTATGTAGAGTTTTCTTCTAAGAGTTGTGGATCTATATATGGATGTTTTTAAAAATAATTCTTAGGTTTTATTCTCATTAGGGAAGAAACGTTTATGATTGGTATCATTGATGTGACCAGTCCTATCTCACTATCGTCCTACCGGATTTCACGAGAAGATTTACATGAATTAAAGGGTCAGTTGGACACGTCTCTTTGGTATACACATGTTATGTTTGTAAGTGTGTATGAAACACTGTGAATCTATGTTGATTATCATAGAATAAATCCAGTTAAAATAAAGAAATGATATCCACCTCCATGCAATGATAATTTTTTTTTGACTATTTGCATGGATCTCAATGGTTCTCCAAGATTTAATTGAGGTCAAGATATCCTCAATTATGCATAAGAAAGAAGAATATCCTGAAATAAGATTTCAAAAGTGGACATGGCCATTACGAGTATTTGGTTATTCCTTTTGGCATATGGAATGGACCAGCAGTGTTTATGGAATTGAGGAATTGGATATTTTCCAAGATATTTTTATTCTTTTGTGGCGGTACTTGTGGATGATATACATGTGTATTTGAGGACAAGGGTATAGCATGAGTAGCACTTGGAGATAGTGTTGGGGATCTTGAGGGATCATTAGTTATATAGAATATTATCAATGTATGGCTTTTAGATACAAGAGAATAATTCATTGTCCATGTAATTTCATAGAAAGGTGTTTTAGTTGACCTAGAAATCATCTAGTCTGTTATCTCTTTGAAACTAAAAAAATAATGTTTTCAAGTTACAAAGAATCTATGGTCTAGCATAATATTGTTTATTATTTTTTCATAATTTCTCACGATTGGTTATGCCAATGACAAGTTTTTCAAGGATGAATATCCCATTTCAATGGGATGAGTAGTGTTAAAAATGCTATGAAGAGCTAAAGGGTCGCCTTACATCAGTACCAATCTTGGTTTTTTCCTGAACTAGGTAAAGGTTACGTGGTGTATTGTGATGAATCAATATCCTAATTGGCGTGTTTTCTCATGGAGGGGGATAATTTGGTTTCAGATGGCTCTTGGTGGTCTATGTTTCATGAGAAGAACTACCCAATAGATGATTTGGAGTTGGATGTACTGGTTCAAGCTTTAAAAATGTGGAAACATTTTCATTTCAGTGAGAAATTTACAGTGTTTACCCATGAAAATATATTAAAGTATATTTTATCATATATAAATTTATACTTGAGGAAAAAAAGATTGATGGAATTCCTCCAAATGTTTGATTTTGACTTAATGTACACAGTGGCGAGGGAAACTCGATGGCTGATGCATTATGTAGAAATCATATTCTCACATGGGAAACATACATTGAATAAGTGGCAGTTGATGTCAATCATAGATTACATATGGTTGGAATGCGAGGACTAGGGTGCCAAAGTGGCCTTCTTTCAAGTTTCATTGGTTACTGACTTAGCTAGTTTGGTTAAAGAAGTGCATGCATATGATTCTGAATATATGGTGATGGGGATGAAACTCAATGGTGGATAGAACCTTGAAATCTATGAATTGAATGGGAATTTAGTTTTGTGTTTTCAGAATCGGATGGTGGTACAAGTGGCTTGTGAGGAGTAACATATTAGAGCTTATCATCATTCCATATGGTATGTCCATCCTGGAATTCAGAATATGTATAAGGCTTTGAAAGCACATTTTTGGTGGGCTATAATGAAAAGGTATATGGCTGAGTATGTCTCAATATGGTGGAATTTTCAGTAAATCAATGCAGAGAATCAACAGCCTGTTAGAATTTTGCAATCTTTATCTATTCCAGTCTAGAAATGGGAGATAATATAAATAGATTTTTTGATTGGTCTCCCAAGAATGGTCACGAAGCACGATTTCAAATGTGTGATTATGGAACGACTCACAAAGTTGTCCCAATTCATTCCTATTTGTGAATCCCATACAGTGGAGAATCTTCCCAGAATCTATATCTAGGAATTTGTAAAGAGGCACGGTGTTTCAGTTTTGATTGTATCAGATAGTGACTCGAGGTTCACATATCATTTCTGGAAATCCATGCAGCAAGCCCTTGGAACATAGTTGACGATGAGTATGACATATCATCCTCAGATGGATGTCCAATTTGAGAGGACAATACAAACATTGGAGGATAATCTAAGAGCATGTGTGAACAATTTTGGTTGTTCGTGGGAGGATCACATATAATTGTTGGAGTTCCCATATAATAATAGTTATCAGGATTCAATACATGTAGAACCATTTGAGGCATTGTATGTGAGTCTGTATTGTTCTCCACTGTTTTGGGTGTAAATAGGTGAGGCATTGATCATTTTACCAAGAATTTTCCAAGAGACTATATAAAAAATCATGTTGATCATAAGGATGATTTAGATGGCTCAAATTCATAAAAAATTATATGCAGACCATCATCGATGACAGTTGTCATTCGCTGTGGGTGATCATGTGTTTTTAAAGAACACTCATAGGTTGGGACATCATCAGTTTAGAAAGAAAGGTAATTTATCTCCAAGGTATATGGGGTCTGTAAAGATACATGGGTGGATTGGAGATGTGGATTGTTGATAGGCTTTTCGACCCTGGTTTAGTGCGGTGCACAATGTCTCTCATGTGTCTGAGTTGAAAAATTTACAGCTGGATCATGACCATGTCGTTTGTTGGGATCATGTTGAGCTACAAAAAGATGCTTCTTTGGTGCACGTGCATGTATAGATTGTGGATAATAAGGAAAAGGTATTTCATTGTAAAAACAATGATTTATTTTGTTTTTTGTGGGAGCATGGTCAGATTTAGGAGGAGATATGGGATCAGGAGAAAGAGATGACCAAGTAATGGCCCAAGTTCTTTTGAAAAAGATATGGTTCACTACTTTCCGGGGATGGAAATTAAAATTATTTGGAGAATTTAGCACCCACGATTTGAGGAATGTAGCCTTATTTATTCCTTTTTATGTGTTAAAAGTTTATAAGATGAGTTTGAATTAGTTCGGGAGAGTTTTTAATGGATTTGGAAAAGTAAGGAGGCCTTTTTAAGGGCACTCAGTTTGCGAATGGTTAGGGGAAACCATGCAGAATTCCCAAGAAACCATGCAACTCAATACAGTTTGTTTGTACATGGTTTGCACATCATTTGTATAACCATGAGATATTCCTTCTAGGTAGTAGAATCCACAATGTTAGTGCACGTTTTTACTAACCATGGGACCCATTAAGAAGGGTTTTTTTAATATGGGGTTAGTCAGGATTTACCCTAACTCGCCCAATTATTCTCCCATTCAAACCATGCTTGGGATATCCTCTTCTCAAGGTATAGGGGAGCTCTCCAACTAATTTTGGAAGATATTTTAATGGGTTTCAATGTTGTTTAAAGATGATCCTCCAAGGTAAGTATTCTCTATTTTTATCTCTTGTTTTATCTAGATCTACACTTCCCTCTTTTTAGGTTTTCTAGATATACATCTTTTGTGTGTAGATATAGGGTTTTTGTAGACTAATGTGATTATTTTAGGTCTTTTTGATGATATCAAAGAGAATCTTGAGTGGTTTCAGTGGTGTATTCACCATATTTTTGGGGCGGTTTATTATGGGTCAATGTCCTCGAAACCCTAAAGGTAAGTGGCTACTCTCTCGACACCACATGGTTAGAAATTGTAAAATTGGTTGTAATTAATTTTTTTTATTGAAATTACTTGTGATAATGATGTTTGAATCTTATTGTAAACCTATTTGGTGATTATTTGAGGATTTCATGGAAAATGGGTTATTGTTGAAAAAAGGGGCATTATTGTGTGATTTTAAATTGCTAATTTAGAAATTGTTAGTGGTTTAATTAGGAAAAATGTTTTGTAAAATACTATTTTCAATAAATATGATTTTTATTGAAGTGTTTTTGGTCATGGAGAATGGCTAAAGGTTGTTACCAATACATGAGGGATTTATTAAAGTGAATTTTTTCCTTATAATTGTGATGCACTAAAAGTTTTATTTGGACGTAGATAAATTTTTTGTATGATCTGGTGGCCAAGATGTGATATAATTTTTTCGGTTAAGAATTATAGATTCTGTGAATTTTCTGTGTGATGTGGGTGGGGAGTAACAATATAAAAAAGGGGATTTATATTAGACAGAAGGGCCACCATTATAAGTGGGCGGGACATACCACTAGATTGGGAAAAGGATAATAGGTTTGGACGGAAGTGCCATAGTGATTGTTTACCAGTTAGGTGTGTGAGTCACCATTGTATGATTTTTTGTGTTATGTTATGAAAAATGGTAATGGGTGTGCTAATGTGGAATGGTAAATGGTTTGTGGCATGGTTGTTTGGCTATCTATTATGATGTAGGCATTTGGGTGAAAATGTCTTGGTAAAGGAGTGTTGGTCTTGTTGTATTTTATTTCACTATTTAATGTTTTATATAAAATATTTTATATAAATGTTCTAATGATTTATTCCTAGTGTCATGTCTAGGGAATACATTTGGGTAAATCCTATACAGTATTATTACTCAATCGTTCTTTGGAACATGGGATCTTTTAGAGATGTTGTATTTTGGGACATAGGTTAGAGTAAAGTATCTCATTTTTCTAGCAGTTTGGCATGATGATTTGGTGATGTTTTGGTGCTAGTTATGTAAAGCTTGGTGTGTATCTATTAAGGGTTTCCTATTTCTTTTGGGTCTTATTCTGTAGAATTCCTCTTGGTACTATGATCTTTGGTTTGGTTGTATTGGAATTTGGGAATTGTCATAGAATATTTTGGTTGTCTTTTGGTAATGTATGGTTTGGGTTGTTTTGTTGACATGCATATTGTATTTTGTTGATAATGGGTTTTTTGGTTGGTTGATTTTACATCAAGGGAAAATCATTCCCCAATCTATTCTCGAAGACCACATTATTTATTTCCATCCTTTGTTGCCTTGGGAAGGCTGCTGAAGGGAATGTAAAATTCTTCCGCCCTCTCAATCCAATGGGATGGGGTGGGATGTTATAGATTACCATATACTACACGAGGAAATAATTCTATCTACATGGTAATTGATTGATTGATGAAATTGGTTCATTTGAATTTGATTAGAGACAGCATAAAGGTTAAATATCTAGGTGATCTATTTTCCTAAGAATTTTGGTTTTTTCATGGGGTTTGCTCTGCAATTGAATTTGGTAGGGATTCAAGGATTACATACAAATTATGGAATGTTCTAACATACATTATCAGGACATAGGATAGATTGATTTCACCATATAATCCATAAACAGATAAAAAGATATTGTTTTTTGTATATATTATATATGATATACATTATTACACTGTCATGGATTTTGACATATTATAGGATAACCATATGGGATTGGTGTAATTTTCTTATAATTATAGTTACCTTTCAATAATATGAATGAATAATTTTTTATTTTTTATTTTTCTCTCATGAAAATTAAAATTTTGTTAGTCATATGTGAGACAAGCCTATCCCATGGGGTTGTGTATCATTTTAGAGATTTCAGAGAGGATTCAGGATATATTTTTTTTCTTAGAAACATCTTAGATTTGGAAATACATTATGGATCATCAACACAATAATTTTTAATTTTCATTTGGTGATTTAATCATCTAAAAAGTTTCCCCATATTTGGGTCACTGTAAGCTTGGGAAGCAAAGGAAGTCTTCTAGAAGATATGTGGGACCATTCAAGGAAACTCATTAGATAAGATAAGTAGCTTATAAGATAGAATAACATAATAATTTTATTTTTGGCCATGTTATTTTCTACATATCCCAACAAAAAAACAATCTTAATTCATCACATGTTCTATATATATATGATGATGAGTTTGAGCCAGACTTATCAAATGTGGAGAAACCAATAGAGATCATTGTATCTCAGATGAATATTAAATTTTGTAATTATATTACAATTCTAAAAGTGATATGGTGGTACTAATTAGATTTTCATTAGGCTTACTAGTGAGTATAATTAATTTGGGAGAAATTACCTCTTCTATATTTGTATATTCCTTATTCAACTTAACATTTTTTGGAACAGTAAGTGATATGGTGGGGGAGGATATAACATCTTATATTGGGGTATGTTTGTTAGATTTACGTTAGTTATTTCCCAGTTTATCTGAATTGGTTATAGTAGTGGAACTAAAAGTTATCATTTTTTTCTAAAGCTAAATGTGTAGGGCCATATCATGGTGCAAGACTTTTCACTCCTAGGTATCACCTAAACACCATGGTCAGAAATCTCGCTCTCTCTATCATCTCTCTCCTCCATAATTTGTTTGGTGATATTATAACACATACCAAAACCATTAAAGAAATTACATGGTTGTTTCCTCTCACATTATTGTAGTCTGTTATATTATTATTTCATACCACTATGAAACTATTCAGTTTGACTTCTTTGATACTTCATCATTATTTTATTTCCACTAGAATCTTGTTGGTTTACATTTTCCATTTAAGAATTAAGCACAAATAAAAAACTCCTCATTGATTCAAATTATCTCATAACTAAATATGTTTTAATAATATGATTTAAAATAAATTATCAATATTTTTTAGTTGTAAAGACATACTCAAAGGTGTACCTTGTTGACCTCATAAATTATTCCCCATAACATCTCATAGAATAATTTTGATTTTGTATTAATTCTAGGAGTTTTCATTCCATCTTAGTGTGAAATGTTCAAGGTACCTAGTTGGTGAATAATATTCCCTTAAAATACTCCCACATCATAGGTCAAATTCATCCTATGTCATTATACTACTAATGAGATTCTCCAATTGGTTCCCCCCCTTCCCAGAGATAGATAGATAATATAGCCTTCTCATGTTCTGAGAATTGGAGAACATACAATAAATTTTAAATCTCATTATTCCATTGCATGAAAATAAATTGATTTTAAGGTCCGTTAATGGATGGTGAGAAATTGATCATTAATGATTCAAGAGAAATATACTCCCTTTGTGAATTTTCAAGATCTATATTATTCATGTTGTTATTTATAGTTGGTGATTGTTTAGTAAGAATTATATTGAACTCCAATTTGTATCTCATTTAGAAAATCTCCATATTTTCAATTTCTTCCATCATTTATCATAGTTTTTTATTTTTTTAGACCAATCTGTTATAGTGGATAATTAATTTTAAGGATACATAAATTAATGAAAATACAAATTAAAATACTATAATAATAGAATAAATAAATCAAATGTAATGAGTATATTATTACTTATTAACTACCTATATTTTAATATATGTTTCTATAATTATTTCCCTACTATATTTTCCTTTACCACTATAGTTAACATGATAACTAAATTCAATAAAATGGTATATAATGAAAATATGAATTATCCCAGTAATATCCCAAGGGATTACCGAATCAAGTCTTTAGTAGTAGTTTTTTCACTATGCAATAGAATGATGAAAAGTATATAATCGACCAACTATTTTTGTTGTTATTACTACATGATGCATCTATCATAGAACAAGTTCTACTTATATTATAATGATAAGTAAATATCTCTTTGAAAACTAAATAATTAATACATCATAAAAATTTGAGAATATTATCATAATATCTTCTTTAGGAATTTTTGTAATGTTTTATCATCATAAATTCAAAATAAAAAACCCTCATTTAATAAAAACTGATGTGACATAATAAAAACTTATATAAATTAAACATTCGTTAAGTGGTTTAATTATTATATCCACCAATAGTCACAGAGCACAATGACTTAATAGTTAAGTTTTATGAATACTAGAAACATAAAAATGGTTACTACATATATTATGAAAGTTTCTCTATAATATTAGACCACACTTACATATTCCATGAGGCATAATTCTCTTCAAATTTCAAAAAATAGTGAAATGAAAATGGGAGAAATTAGACGATCTATATGGTATATCATATCAAATACCATAATGGTTAGAATACAATTATATGGAAAAATCATGAATAAATAAAAATATATAAATTAAGAGAACATAAAATAATAACTGTTTACCATAAGCATAACATATTTACATAACATCCTCTGTGATAACACTTTTACTATGGTATGAGAGAAGTAAAAAAATTAGGTATATAACATGTTCCATGGAACATAGGAAGGAAATTGGGACAATAATAAACATAGTGTTTCTTATCTTTGAGAACATGCTCACATGTCAAACAGTTCATCATAATATTTTATGTAGAACTAAACAGTGTTACACTCAGCCTTTTGAATCAATCTACTATATAACTCATCCACATATCATTTTTATCATTCGGAAAAAAATAATTTACCCTTTAAATGTTGGGAGATATTGGTCCCACATATCTCTTAATACATACATTCATGACATAATTTAAAAAAAATCATCACAACCTAAAATAACATATAGAAAGAAAATGAGTTTTGTGATATTTAAAAATCATAATATAAATAACCCATATAAGTAAAATGGGTTTCAAAAAACATCTAAGTGTAAATCATTTAATTTTCTTAATAAACCCGTTGAAATAAAATATGTTTCATAAAACATACAAATAACATCCTGAATTAAATTGGTTGTTTCCAAAAACAAGATCATTGAAAAAAATTCAAAATATAATAATAACAATAGGTAATAAATGAAATATAAAACCTTTTGAGGTAGGTCATTTTTTATTAATGTTTAAAATAATTCATAAAAATAGATTTATTAAAACATTTTTATTCATCATTGTAAAAGTCATAGTTATAAGCCCCTTTTTTAAAAGGCTCCAGAGTTCTCAAAAGATTTCAATAAAAACTATAACAAAAATGGAATGGCATCAAAAAATATTTTTACTACAATATAAATAATATGAAACCTTTTCAATGGTATATTCTTGGAAAAAATTATCAAATAAGAACTTGTATAACTTATACAATGGTGTTTGAGTTACCAATTCCATTATTATTACCCTTGATTTACAAGGTAGATGATCGACTTCATGTATCATAAATATAAACATATTAATTAAATATTTAATAAATTCATTCATATAAATTTACATTTTAGATATTAACTAATAAAAATTCACATTATGTATCAGCTTTTCATTGTCTGTTTTCAAAAGCACGTGTTAAAAATGTTTACTATTTTGAATCGTGTTTATAAATTATATATTGATATACCATTTTACCATAAAAGTATCATATATCAACCATTAAATAGAATAAAATTATTGATTTATAAAGTCCTATAATTTTATAATTCCATTACATTGTATTTTTAGTTGTGTTTCAGGAAAATGAATCTGGTAATGAACTTGTTATCATGTTTTTATATATATTTTTGGATTACCTTATAAAGATCATTAATTTTTGTGTTAAAAAAATTAACCTTATTAATGATATATATTACTCATATATATAATATAAATAGTTATACTATAAACTAAAACCATACATGATTTAATGTGAAGGAAAAATAAAACACATTTATTGAGGGATGTGGAACAATACACAACACATGACTAGATTTTCATTACCCATCAAATTGAAATGGTGAATGTGGATAGTACGTGATAATTATATAATAAAAAATTAATTATATAAAAAATATTTATTCATTAATGCCATCACTAAAACTATCCAAGATTGTTTTATATAAAAAATTTGCAAGCATAATTTGTGGAGGCAGTAATCTGTATAGATGTACTAATAGTGATTATTGTTTTTCATAGTAGATGGATTGAAATAAATAATAGTTAAATGATTATTATAAAAACAACTAATCACAATAATTGTGATGATTTTATTATGATACAATGGTAATGATTCCATTATAAAGAAATGAATAAAAATG